>JAQQTO010000059.1:9457500-10132500 GCA_029884595.1 Ormosia semicastrata
GAATAGAAATTCTTTGCACCCCTTTTAAAAAGTTGAATCCTTTTAAACTTTACTATCCTCGAGTTGAACTTATTCCATTTAAATGCTTGCTTAAGGTAGTTATCACCCTACAATACAATTCAAAGTACTTTCATTGGTATCCATCAATTTTGGATCCATAGAGGTTAGTCATTATGCCAAACTCATAAGCAAATAAGCATTCAAAATAATAAAATAACAAATGAGTTCACAAAGGCAAAATATATTTCATTTCATTGATCAATTTAGCCAAGTACATATATTTATCAAAAGGATAGTCAATTACATTTGATTAAGCATTTGCATTTTCAGTCTAATTAAAAAAAATTTAACATGTACAATAAATTCTTAAGAAAAGAAGCAACAGAACCTTTTCATGCAGATTGTGTTTATTTGAATAAAATGAGTTTTATTCGAATAGAAGAAGATCTTATTCGAATAGAGGATCTGGGAAGGCCAAGCGTTGTGGCCATTTAACAGATTTTATTCGAATAACCTATGGGTTATTCAAATAGACAGAGAGCAAACATAAGAGACTGATAAAACAAATCTCAGGTTATTCGAATAGAATGAATTTTATTCGAATAGACAGAGACCACAGTAAAAGCAGAACTGACATAGAAGTCAGTTTATTCGAATAAACTTGTCTTTATTCGAATAAGCAGAGAAAGTGTGATTGCTTAAGGATCAGTTTATTCGAATAAATGGAATGTTATTCGAATAACGTTGATGTGCAACACAATTTTTGATCACTTGATTTGATCTTTATTCGAATAAACTAATATTTATCTGAATAAAACTATCAAAAACACAATGAAGTATACGTTCAGAACTAGTAGCCAACCAAAAAGACTTATTTGAATAAGACTTGCTCTTATTAAAAAGGCATTCAAAAACATATTTTAGTGGCTATAGAAATGGTTTATCTAAATAAAAAAACTTTTTTATTCAAATAAATATATCAGAACAGCATCAGCGGATTAAAACCAATAAGTGCAAAGATTAAAAACAACCAAGCAATTTAGCACTCATTTTAACATGCATTCATGACAATCAAACCAAATTCTTGATTCTTACAAAAGCATTTTGAAACAACCAAGGATTATGTTAGAAAGAGATAAAATAAGATAAAATCATCTAACACAAATACTCATTTTAAGTCATGATTAAACAAAAACTCATGCTCATCAATCATGTCATTTCAAACAATGAGCATACTTTTATCTAGCATATTAACGTGTAGAAACATTTTCAAGACATAAAGCTAGAAAAACATAACACAAGTTTCACTTATCCAAGGATTGCAAGTCTATGCTTCATGGAGACAAGGAAGAGAGCTTGAAATTATTTATGATATTTGTATTTGGAGCAGCTACTTTCAAGATGCCAAAGTCACTTCTTGGCCTTCAAGCACACCTACAACACACTTCAATTTTTGACTTTTGGTACCCAAATTTTATTGGGTCCTTGTGTGTTAGTTTTCGAATATTAATCTATTATGCTCTCATAAAGATTAATTTTTCATAGTATGTAAATTGAGCATAATAAATTAAATAATTAAATACCATTAAGCACATAGTTGATAGCATGCTTACTTTCATGATATATAAACAATTTTAAAACATAGCAAACATACCTAGGCATTATAGAGCCTTATGTATTAAGATATATAATAAATTAATGAATTATGATACAATAAGAATGAACATAATTATGTGCTAAACATAATATTCAAAATTTATCAAGTACACATGATTCTATCTTCTACCTAAGGCCTACAAGGAATATACCTCAAATTTATTATTATCATTTTTAAGTGAATGTGCATAAGAGGTAAAAGATTTTGATACCTTGGCCTTGGTAATCAAGAAAATACTTTTTCTTATCCATTGCTTCTCTTTTGGAGTCTTGAACTTTACAAGTTCTACATTTTGTACTTGAGAAACTTTGGTTGAAGCCATCTTCCTTCTTTGACCAAAGTTTCTACCATTAGGCTTTGGAAGCATTTTCCTTGATGATTTCTCTTTCTTTTGACCAATTTGTCGATCCTTTTGAGAAATATTCTGCATAATTGAAACACTAGGAGGACACTTTGGTACCCACTTCATTTTGGGTCCTTGAATGTTAGTATTAGGGCCTTTAAGATTTTTAGGAACCCATACTATACAATTTTTCATATAAAGATTTCTTCTATAATTGCATAAATGAGAAATATGTCTTAGATGACCACAAAAATTACAAACAATTGAATTTAATGATGGCTTGATCATTTGAATATCATTTTTGAAAAATTTAAGCCTTTTGTTATTTTTATATTCTAAATTATTTTTGTCATAAGCCTTACTTGAATTTTCACATGGAATAACACTAATTTTATTCTCATTAACAAGTATAGAATTTAAGCAATTACAATCATTAGCTTTGACAAATTCGGAATATAAGCCCTCAACTTGATTTTCTAAATCAATGCACTTTTCACAAGAAGTTGAGGTTTTACATTTTAAAGACATTTCCTCATCAAGAAAGGCATATTCATTTTTCAAAGTTTCAATTTCATTTTCAATAAAGGAAATGTTTTCCAAACACGATAAGTTTTTCTTTTCTAAATTCAATAAACCATCATACAATTCATTATATGCACATTGTAACACATCATAGGAAGGACTATAATCTAGTTTAGAATTATTTACCTCAAAATCCTTTTTAGCCATATAGGAAGTAGTCTCAATTTTTAGCATACTTGGCTCTTTAAGGGAATCACCTTCTTCCTCATCAATTTTATTTTGCTTTGCCTCTTCTTCAAATTGAGCACCATCGTCACCAAGAGGCATTTGGCTCCCTTCAATAGTTTGAGTATATCTTTGAGGATATTTTTCATGATAAGCTTCCTTCAATGACTTTTGCTCTTCTTGCTTTCTATATACAACTTTATGCATAAAAATATTGTTAGCAAGATAGATATCATCAAGAGCATCTCATATATCTTTAGCACTAGAGTAATTTTTAATTTTAGCATAAGCATCATCATTCAAATTACTTCTTAAAATTTGCATAACTCTAATGTTTAAAGAAAAACATTTTTTTGTCAAAACTATTCTAAGTTTGTTTTGATTTGTAAGTAAATCCATTTAGCACAATATCCCACAAATTCAAATCAATATATTGTATATAAAACTCTACTCTAACTTTCCAATAAACAAAATTTACACCATCAAAGAATGGTGGTTTATCAATTTCAAAACCTTTCATTTTGAAAAACTTTCAAGGTTACCAACAAACAAGGATCTTTAACTCTAAGCAGTTAAGCTTTCACCAGAGTACGAAGCTCTGATACCACTTGTTAGTCATGACAACCATTACCCAAGAGGGGGGGTAAATTAGGTATTAAAAACTTTTCACAAATGCTCTTGAAATAAACACAAATATTTAAGCTATTAAATAAAAGAGAAAGAATTGCGAGATGAAGAATAAAAGCTTTAAGAACAGCAAATAAATAAATATGCAATGATATAAAATTACATAAAATAAAGAGATTGAGAAGAGAAAAGTAGGCACGATATTTATCCTGGTTCGATCACTAACCCATTTGTGGTCTACGTCCAGTCCTCGAAAATAATCCGAGATTTTTCACTATGTATACAAGTTTCAATAGGTGCTTGCAACCGTTACATAGAAGAGCACTTTTCACACAGAGGAAAACTCTACCCTTGTGCTAAAGTCTCAGCCTGTAGGGATACCTCACCCTTATACAAACCTTGAAGGGATACCTCACCTTTATACAAATCTTGAAGGATACCTCACCCTCAATACAGAAGAATAGAAAATATAGATGAAGAGAAACTCTCACAAAGAGTAGATGATATAATTTGAAGCTCTATGAAGCTCTCTAAGAATATCTCAAATTTTAGCAAAAAAGAGCATAAAAATTTGGTAAAATATGTATCACAAAATAAAGCAAAAAAGAATTATTTTAGATAAACGGGGTGTTACTAAAAGATGTCTCAAAAATATGTATTTATAGTGTTCTAAGAAAAAGAGCTGTTGGGTATAATTTATTTCATCATTAAAGGCATAGAAAATAGCCGTTGCGAGATTATGATCGTGTTTATTCGAATAAACATAGTCCTATTCGAATAACCCACTTGTAACACATCAGGAAGTGTTTTCTGGAACCTTTTATTCGAATAAACCTTTAGTTATTCGAATAAACATTTAGTTATTAGAATAAAACATCAAAAACATGTTCCGCAATGTTTTCTTGGTCATGTTATTCAAATAACATATTTGTTATTCGAATAAACCTTTAAAAACACGCTCTGGTATGATTTTTGTGGTGTGTTATTCGAATAACATATCCTTTATTTGAATAAACCACTCTGATTTCGAAAACTGACTTTAAATGGTCATAACTTCTTCATTTCTTATCCGTTTAAAGCAAATGACTAGTCATTGGAAAGATCTTTGAGTTTATTTTCAAATGAAAAAAGTTTCAAAATAAAACTCAAAGTATTTTGAAAGATATGATCAAAAGAGTGACCAAAGGTCAGTTTTACAAAACTCAAACTTGACTATTTTTCATAAATTTGAACTATTATCATAACTAGCTTTTCAAAACTTGTTTGTTGGACATTTTAGCATGTGAAAACCATTTGTAAAGATTTGAAAAACATATTTGAGATATCCATAAGGCTTCTTACATAAAGACCTTAAGTCCTAAAAGTTATACCATTTAATCTTCCTTTGAACTTGGTCTTTGACATGACTTTAATGTTATCAATACCTTCATGAAATAGGCATTCACATTCTCCTTGTGTTGAGCTTAATTGAGATCTTTTACTTTCTTGTTGCAATGCTCACTCTTGGTACTTGGACTATTCTACAAAGTATTGCTCACTTAAACAAGTATAGTTAGTCCAAAATCATAATTCAATATCTTCATATGCATGATTCATAAATGTATAACTCTAATTAGTTTAACATGCATATAAAACTTTCATATACACATCCAAATAGGATATTTATCAATTATTAATGGATATGCTCTATATAGGATGCAACAAAGAACATAAGCAAAGTATTCTTTTTATCTTGTATTTGTCATCATCAAAACTTAACATATAAAACCATTTGGGGCAAACTTATTTTCACAAAATTTAATTATTTAGGTGAATGAAAATAACAATACAAAATAAATTAAAAGAAATTAAAAAGTAATAGAACAACTAACAAAATTAACAAGACTAAAGAGATAGAGGTCAACCAAGTATTAAAGCCCTAGGAGAAGAAATCTACTACAATTACTCATTATGATGAACATTAATTCTCCTGTATTAATGATTAATTATGTTTTTGAAGGCAGTCTATCTTAAATTATTTAAAACTCAATCTCTTAGCATTAAAAATGTGTTAAAACTAAAACAACCTCATTCTTATGGCAATTAAATTAGTTAAAACCTATTAAGTTCTATAATATCCAGTTAACCCTCAAAGGATCAAGCATATCTCTTGGTCTTAATTCCCAAGTTTAGTTCCTAGATTATTGTTGACTAATTTGACAAGTGCACCAAATTGTAAAAGTAATAAGTGATAAGTAAGTATTGTTTCCACGAGGATTGAGTTATCAAGTACCACTTCACTAATTCAATTACTATCTAGGCAATGAATTGATTAAAAAAGACTTCAAAGGAAGACAAGTAATTTAAAGAAAATCAAAATAAAGTAAAACAAATAAGTTGAAAATAGAAGAAAATCATGATAACAAGTTAAGGAGTGAACACACAATGATAAAGATGCTAAGGATCCAATTTCACTTGGTGTTTCTGACTAGTATTCAGGATTCTAACCTAATTAAGTTCTAATTAATCAATTGATGGGGATATTCACTAATTTAATTAATTTCAAATTCCTTAGTGTATTAATCCTCTATAATCCTAGAAACTCAATCAATCCCTTAATTGAATTCCAAAATTTAAAGGCATTATGCAATTTATGGAATATTAAGCAAAACCCACACAACTAATAACTTATACTCCTGGATAATCAAGATTATGACATTTATCATATGGTCTAAGTCATGCACAAAATTTTCAATTTTCTACACAACTCACAAGATCAATTTATGAGTGGCCAATTCACAAAAGCATTAAGAACATGAGTAGCCAATTCACAAAAGCATTAAGAACAATGATAAATATTCAATTGAATAAAAAGAAACTTATATTAAATTAATGAATCTAAATACATCATCAACCAAACCAAATTATATCTTCACCTTAGTAAGAAAAGAGTTTAATCACACATGGCAATAGAAGCACTAGAGATAGAGATAAACTAAGTATTAAAACCCTAGGATTAGGAATCTACTACAATTACTTATTATGATGAACATTGATTCTCCTTTATTAATAATTAACTATGTTTTTGAAGGCAGACTATCCTAAATTATTTAAAGCTCAATCTCTTGGCACTAAAAATACGTTAAAACTAAATCAACCATGCGCTCATGGAAATTGAATTAGTTAAAACACATTAAGTTCTATGTTATCCTATTAACCCTTGAAGGATCATGTCTATTTCTTGATCTTAATTCACAAGTTCAATTCCTAGATTATGAAGTCTTAGACTTCATCTCTCGATCTTTCACTTAATACCTAAGATCATGCAATTATGATGTACAACATACCCCAAGCATTAAGAACACTAGGAAAGAGTAAAAATCAATAATTATCTTATTAACATAGAAAGAAATGAAATATTCAACACAATGGAGTAAATAGCTTCATCCTAACCTTAAAAAAAAGGGAATTTAGCTACACATAAAAATTAAAAGCACCAACAAGATTAAACGATAGTCATATAACCATGAATCAACTGAATAAAAATAGAAAATAAGAGTAGAGAAGAAAGAACTATGGCTGTCTTCAATGGATGCCTATTCTCAAGAAAGAACTATGGTTGTCTTCAATGGATGCCTATTCTCCCTTGATCTTGCCTCCAATCATTTTTCTTCAATTTTTGTTGCCTCCAATCTCCTTTAAAACTCCAAAATCTCTCTCTAATCCTTCAATCCTTGGTCTTTTTATAGGATGTTTATCCTAATAAAGGTGTATTATTCACTCAACCTCCTTAATTGATCCTTAAGTAATGAAAAGATATTGTCTGAATTTAGAAAACTTGATTAATTGGTTCCCAAGTAATGAAAGATGTCAATTAGGATTAAAAAAACGCAACTTGTTGGATCACACACAGGGTACCCCATGTGGCCAGGGGATCCACACGACCTACCTTATCCTGGGCCACACGAGATATCTCGTGTGGCACACTAGTTGGCTTTTGGTGACTCATATAGGGTCGTATGAGTTCACATGAGGCGCCCCGTATGAATTACTGTTTTACCCCATGTGATTCGTTGGGGTGAGAATTTAATTTTGTGATCTTCATGAAAGTTGTACCTCTCCGTAGCTTTCCAGCATCGTTGAAATCACTCGATTTACACATTTGTAGCTCAAGTGATAGCCGTTTTACAACACAAAGATCAATAATTTCGCGAATCTTGGCGATCCTGATTCCAAGCTCAACTCCTTTTGAATAAACTCAACCAGATATTCATAAAACTATATCAAATCATCTCTTTTGGACGTAAACACATAGAAAGAAGTCAAACATAAATTACTAAGGAGAATTTAATAAAGAATGGCACAAATTCCTATAAAATACATCTAAATCAATATCAAATCAAACATAAGATGTGTGCATTTTACCTACATATAAATTTCTCACCTGACACTACATGTTTATGATCATCATTAAATAAGGCTGCATACTATTAACCTGTATTAGCATCAAGACGAACCCGCATCTCTGCTTGGTACCCACACCTAGTGACAGGTCTATGCTCCTTTTTTATGGTCAAGCTTATTTGTGTATTTAGGGTCTTGAAAGTCATGCCTAGAACAAACAATTATCTGCCCCACTATTTCCCAATTATTTTTTTGAACAATCTTGTGTTTTCTAATACTAAAACCATTGATCTTCTCATACTTATTATAAAAATCATATATTGCACCACCATTAGCAAACTCCAAGGTCTTCTCCTCACTAGGTGCTAACATGTACATGTTAATATCGCCATCCTCATTCACTCCCATTTCTTCACCATCACTAACATCTTTGTCCATTCCGATTTCTTCTCCATCACTACCATCACCCCACCTAACAACATTCCACAGAGTCCCTACAAAATAAAAAATTACTAATATTAACAACCAATTCAAAGCAACGAATGCCAAATACGAACATGTTATTAAATCATCCAAACAATTTATATTTATAAAATAACATACATACAAATCTATACACCAATTTATTGCCCCACTCAAGACAACAATTTTTGTACCCTATCAAGTATATAGATTGGACATTTATTTTACCTCTACCATGCCATGTGCCATGTTGCTCGTAAAGGACCTTGCGCATCGCCCAAAACCTTACCACCACAACATCGCCCTCTTTACCCTTCGCTTTCTTTGATGTCATCATGATAAGATTCAATTAAATGTTATTAAGCAAATGCCATACCCTGCAAAAATTAGCAATTTTGCATATTTATTATTGTCTCCGACTACTTCATCATTCAATGGTAAATTGCACATTAACTACTAATATGCTACTAAGCATCGATTTCAATTTATGTTTTCAAAAAGATGATCATAATATGTTTAAGGAAATATAATTCTATTAACCATTGCCCAATGGTATAATTGACTACCATCAATCCAGTCACCATCAACAGGGGGTGAGTACTTGCAAAGGGACTCCAATGCTCAAGTCAGGCTGTGCCCAAATAAGAGAAATATATTGAGTATTTTACTCATACATGATTGAGGTTACTTAGCCTTGTATTTATAGAGTGTGCACAAAATCCTTATGTAATCTGTATTGAATGCAGGTGCTTTGGGTTAAGATCCTTCGAGGAATCATTTTCCTTCTATAATTAGGATCAATCCCTATAAATTAGGAACTCTCAATATAAGGGCTACTTATCAATCTGAGTCTGTTATGGATCATACAATACCGTAAGCAGATGATTGACAATTACAGATATTTAGGTATATATTCTTGTATGCATCTAGCATTCTTGATATTATGACCCAACGTCGCTCAGCGTTTATAGCTCAGAGGCCTATTCTGACTTCAAGGCCCTCCTGGGCGGAGTCTGACCATACATGTGTCGGGTTAATCCAACTAGACGGGATCCCAGATCACGGTCCAGAACAATTGCCCCCAGCTTAGCGCTTAGGAGGATAGCCAAGTGTCAAGTTTCATCAGGATCATCCGGGTACACGATGAACACAGAAGTCTAGGGAATCTAACGCCGGACCCCGAGTGTTTTACATGTAATGCCGATGTCCATTACATGATGTTACATCATACTAATTCTCTGCCCCTAGCATTAATTCTTGGGATTTCCTTGGATAGTTTTCAAACAAACTCTAAATATAATCTTTGAAATTGTAGGTAGTAACAGTCTGCTATTCTCTGAGAAGTTGTTACTTTGACTTTATTGGAAATTAAATATCATTTAAAGAGGATCTCAATTTTGTACTGTTTCCCAATTGCCTGATATTCTGTAACAAATCAAAAATTAGAAGCATTAAACGTGGCTACCATCATGCGATCAGATTGCCTTTTGCGGGGCCAATCAGAGTGCCTCATTCTCTCTATATACAGAAAATGTTTGCAGTGGAGTTGGTATCCTTTTTCTTTTGCTTTATAATTCTGTGTGAGAATGTTCCTTTTTTAGGGACTAATTTTCCCTTCATCCTTTGTACTTAGATGGAGGGTTTTGCCCCCTGTAAGGGTTATTCTCTTAATCTTTTACAAATTTCTGAAAGTGATTAACTCTCTGTAAGCCATTTTCCTTCTTCAAAGAAGCCTTTCTTTCTTGGCGTAGTGTTGAGTTGCCATGCATTTAGGGAGGCAGAAGCCTTTCTCTCTTGGCTTACATGGGGGTATCTGACCCAACGTGTTATTAAGATGGAATAATGCTTCCGTCGGCCAATGCATGGGGGCACTGGAGAGTACTCTGTCCCTCACCTTGCCTCTTTCCTGGGTTATTTGAAGGCATCCATCCGATTTTCTTCGTAGTATGGCTAGATATATAAGAATGCCAGTTCGAAGAAAAGAAAAATCCTATGGGAATAACTTGGGGTGGTCTGCTGTTTTTGACTTGCTCTACAGGGAGATAACTATGGCCAGGCTCTATTTTTACTATGAAAGAGGCAGTGAAGAAGAAATGGAGTGGCTTCAGTCTGTTCCGGTGAAGAGAATGGAGGAACTGTGGATGTGACAGCACAACTAGATGCTTCGGTTGTGACATCCCATCCTAAAGCTCTCTTACAAACACTATTTTCACTTTCTTTTTAATGTATTTTTATTTTTCCTTCAGTTGAGATTGACGATGTATAGCATGAGATTATCAATAAAATACTAAAATTTCGCTGATGTTTGACTTAATCTTCTTTCCATCTTATTATACCCTTCTGTTTTACGTCTTATTTAGTCTGAGGTAGGTCCAACGCTTATCCCGTAACCGTGTTGCCCCCAAATCGGTCGTAGTTGTTGGTACGATGAAAGGGCGAGTCATAATTCTGACTATTTCTCTTATACTCCTTGATATTGTTGGACTTTCTTGGGAAACCACTGCCTCAGCTTTATCGGGAATTAACAAGTCCATTAATGGAGCAATAAACTTGTGTTGTTTCCCAACTGCCTATTAATGAAGCAAAAGGCATAAAAATGACGTTTATCTCGTACAATCGGTTGACCTTTCTAGGGACCAATCAGAATAATCTACTGTGCCTATAAATTAGGGAATGCTTGCATTTAGGCTAGCATTTCTTTCCTCTTGCCATTGTATTCTGGAACACAACCTTTCATGGCTTCTTTCTCATTTTGCTTGTGTTCAAAGTGGGTTATGCCCCATGTGAAGACCATCTCCTTGCTTTTCCTGAAGTCTGCGAAAAGATTCTTCTTTTCATTAACCGGTAACTCTTTCAATGGGGACTTTTCTTTCTTAGCATAGCAATGATAGGCACTTTCTTTCCTAGCATACGGTGGAGTATTTGAAACACGCTTTGTTTTTGGGGAAATCTGTGATTCCTATCATGTTTGGACTTAGCAGGTGCTTCGGTCAGAGCCTACACTCCTCATTCTTTCTGAGAACTTAGTAGGTGCTCAGGTTAGAGCCTTTCTAATTCTCAGATAAGCAGGTGGGACTTACTAGAAAAGTTTCTACAATTCGGGGCAGCTTGGTGCGATCATGAAGCTGGTGGAATGACCTTATTCATGAAAGACTACACCCCGTCCATCCAAGGTAAAGAAGGAGGCCGATGCTATTCTTTTATACATTCCATGTCTCAATATTTTCTTTTCCCTCTTTTCCAGATGTAAGATGATGTATGGAATGAGAGCTTATGAATGAAAATTAGTAGATTATGAACTTTGTATAGTGTCTGCTTCCGACTTTTAACTTTTGTCATCACTTATATCTATTTTTTCTTCGCCAGGATAAGTCCAACGCTCATTCCGGCATAACATTGTGTCACTCCCGGCTTAGTGCCCGTTTTGCATAAGTAATCAACTTCAAGCCCTTAATCCGGGATCCAAATAATTTACCACTAATAACACACTGGCCAGGGTATCAGTATTCTACTGCTTTAAAATCGTGGTCCGATATGATAACTCATCTCTGATATAATATCCCGGCTAAAGTCGGGGTCCTCAGGAATAATCATACCTGACCCTCTGAAATTACGTGATGTTTGAATTGCTGGGCAACTGTCTCCTCAGTTGCTTTGACAACCGTTCAGGGCACGTGGCACATTTTTACTAGAAGGACATGCATAGTGCTTCACGCGCCATGATGAGTATTATTTCAAAAATTGGGTCGAAAGGACGACAATGCCCCCTAACCACCTAACCTTTATAAATAGGGTTTAAGGACGTATTGTCTTAACTCTGCGCAGTAGTGAAGCAAGAACCCTAGAGGACTTTCCAATGTTTAGCTCTCACCAGAAATTTGAGCTCTTCGCAAACAGTACTCACCCTTCTCCTCCCTCATTGCTATAATTAACTATCTGAATAGTTATGCAATCCTTGTTGGAGTATGTTTCTGTTCTTCAATTCCACTAAGTAGATTTAGGATTTCTAATCCTCTTCACCTGATCTTATCTTCTTTGAACACAATTTCTGCCATTGTAATCGTGGCAAAGATGTCCCTCTGAATTTTTAAACTTTGGAGAGAAATGAGGTCGGTGTGTAGGAGTGTACTGTTCGTTCGATTCACCCTTCACTATGTCTGAATCTCATCTTTGATTGATTTTGATAGTTACTCACTAGCCTCTTTGGGTGTTCTCAGGATCTTTATAGCTAGAGGTAGGAGGGGAGTTAGAGCCCAAGCACCTATTGCTGAAGCTCGTCAACTAAACGAGGAGGAGCAAATCCGGATCCGGCGTGATCTGGGGTTGGTATATCCTTGGGTAGGGGATGATGTTTGGGAGCGTGCTTCTAAGTTTTCCTTTAAAAACGAGCTCAACCAATTTGTATAGTATCTGGAGCTGACCGAAGGGGGAAACCATGATAGAGAGTTCTAGGTTTTATGCTCGGAATGGAACGAGAGAGTTTGCTCCTCTTGGGAGGCAGGTTCACACTTCATGTTCCTCTACGAGCCCCTTTTCATCAAATTAAGACTTCGGTTACCCTTCACCGACTTCCAGATTGCCATGCTCTGAACCTTGCGAGTAGCCCCTACCCAAATTCATCCTAATGGGTGGGGTTATATTATTGCTTTTGAAAGGTTCTGCATAGGGTTGCAGTATTCAACCAGCATCTTCTTTTATTTCTACACCCAGATAAACCCCTAGGGGCCATCAAAGCAGAAAAATTAGCTTACAATCCGGTCAAGATCCGGTCGTAAATCCTTTGATGTCTTCCAAGATAGCTTCAAAAGGTTTAAGACTAGATTCTTCAAGCTTATGGCAGCTAAGGGGTTCTACCCCTTTTTCTTGAAGGACAATGGGGAGCCCAAGTTCCTATTATACTGGAGCGAGGATGCCTGATGTTTCCCCGCTATGCTGCTCAAGAAAGAAGAGAAAGATATTGCCCCAGACGAGGTCAATTGTGTTAAGTTCATAACCCGGTATTCTGAAAAATATGGGTTCATCAAGATTAAAGACGTCCTTGATACTCCTGATGATGATTTTCTCTTTACTTTGTTAGGTAGGAGTTAGGACATTTTTACCAGTATTTTATGTCATACATTCTGTGTTTGAATGTCACTACTTTATAATTTTGCTTGCCTGACTTCCATTTTATTCTGTTGTGTTATTTCAGTAAGCAATATGATGTCAAGACCTTCCCTCGTAGCTCTGCAGGCCTCGAGGTCAAGGAGAAAAGGAACAGGATCCTCCAGTGCACTTGCTGCTACCGTGCCGGTGTCCTCAAGCTGTGGTATCATTATCCAAGACATCCCGGAGGAGCTGAACTTCGCAACCTAAAACCTTCAAGGAAGAAAAATGAGAGTTACTAAGGGCTCTCCTGACCGCGGAGGCCAAGAGGGGATAGACCCCTTGCCCATCCTCTTGGGACAATCTGATGTCGGGCCATTTATAGACAAACATTTGCTGAGTGAAGAGGTGGTGGGACATATTTTTGGGTAGGATATGGCCCTGACCTTGGCCAAGCTTCAAACTTCTACACTTCAAGCTTCCGCCAAGGTCTGCTATATTAAGAAGACCATTGAGAAGACGGCGGCGAAGAACAAAAAGGATAATGAGAAGGCTGCCCAGAAGTTGGCCGCAGCTCTTCAATTGAATGAGGATGCCCAAGCCTAGATTACTGAGCTGAAGGCTGCCTTGGCTTCATCTGACTTGGTTAGGAAGGCACTAGAATCAAAGAGTCTTTCGATCGAGGATACCATCAGCAACCTTCAAGCTCGAATTGTCCAGTTGGAGAAACATGTGGAGGAACTTGACACCATTTTGGGGAATATTAGTGAAGAGCAGTTCCAGAATGTTGTGGCTCAAATCCAGCATTTTAACCCTAATGTCACTCTCTCCTTGGAGGAGCTCAACTTAGAAAAGATCTTTCGCGACGGTCAGCTTGTTTAGGCAAGTGAGGCTGCTCAGGTCGACTTTGGTGCCAATCAGGATGCAGCTCCGGCTTCAGTGGAAAGGGAATCCAAGGCTTAGATCCTTTTCTTTTTCCTCTTCATCGCCCCCTGCAAGGGGTTTTTATTTGTTGTAAAGACAATTACCTGATATCCAGGGTTTTTTGTTGACCCAACATTTTTTTGGTTCCTGTTTTATCTTAAATTTATTTCCATGGTCTGTTTCGGGCCCAACATCCAAAATGGAAAGTGACAATTCCCTTATGCGAACTTAGGAAATAGTTTTCTTACATCAAAAAGGCCATGGTCAAGGATCCTACGCCCATAATAACGAGCGCATGGAATTCCACTGGACTTAGGCAAAAATTACGCCTTAGTCTATGGTCCAATGCCTATCATAATCAAGCATTTTGGAATTTAAGACTTAGGCAAGAATAACGCCTTAATCTGTAAACTATACTTCATAATAAGGAACATTTGGCATGTTAAGATTTAGGCAACATAACACCTTAATCCATAAACCAGAGTTCGTAATGAAGAATGTTTGGCATGTTAGGATTTAGGCAATTTAACACCTTGCCTAGGGTGTTTATCATCCCTTTTGGCTTGGTATAATTTAAAGCCTTAATCTGAGGTCCTATGTTCATCTTATCGAATATATAGCAATTTGGATTTGGGTATAATTTAAAACCTTAGTCTGTGGTCCTATGTTCATCTCATCAAACATATGGCGTTTAGGACATGGACATGATTTAAAACCTTAGTCCGAAATCTTATGTTCATCTTATCGAATATATGGCGTTCCAGACATGGGTATGATTTAAAACCTTAGCCCGAAGTCTTATGTTCATCTTATCGAACATATGGCGTTCTGGACATGGGCATGATTTAAAACCTTACCTGGGGTCCTCTCAAGATCCCTTCTAGCTTAGGTGTCATTGAGGACCATGGACATTAATTTCGTAATGTCTCTTGATTATGTGGCCGCTTGGTAATCACTGCCATGTGTCGAGGATGGGTATTGATCCTTCCCTATGACTTAGGCCTGTAAACAAGTCTCAGAGCAAATAAAACCTGGATAACTCTGTTTTTATTGATGATTCTTGGGGGACTAAAGTCCGTACATAGTGTATTATTCAATGAAATGGACATATTAGACTTTAACTTTACTAACAGATTAGGCCGTCAAGGATATCTAGCTATAGTATCTCCTTAGTTTATCCTCATTCCAATAATTCTTGATTGGGGTGCCGTTCAGAGTCTCCAACGTGTAGGCTCCCTTGCCGGTGCTAGTAACAATACGATAGGGGCCCTCCCAATTAGGAGCTAACTTTTCTTGAGAAATATTTTTTCCTCCGATATTAGCTCTTCTGGGCACTAAATCTCCTGGTTGGAATCTTCTAGAGACCACTTTCTGGTTGTATCTGGCCACAGTTCTTTGTTTGAGGGTGACATCACAAATGTGGGCCACGCGTCTTTTTTCTTTAATTAAATCTAGGTTTTCCTTGATCAGACCGAGGTCGTCGTCCTCTGAGAATTGCTGGTTACGGAGACTTGGATTGCCTATCTCTACTGGGATCATGGCCTCACACCCATAGGTAAGCTTAAAGGGAGTCTCACCCATCGTAGAATGGGGTGTTGTCCAGTAAGCCCAGAGAACATGGTCCAGCTGCTCGGCCCAGTTTCCATTATCATCATCTAATGTTCTTTTAATTCCACGCACAATAATTCTGTTGGCTGCCTCGGCCTGCCCATTAGTTCTGGGATTTTCCACGGAGCAACAGTGGTGCTTTATTCTTAAGCCTGCGAGAAGCTCCTTGAAGCCCTTCTCCTTAAACTGGGTTTTGTTGTCTGTTATGATGGACTCTAGAATTCCAAACCTGGTGATGATGTGGCACCAAGTAAACTTCTGGATCCGTGATGAAGTAATCGTGGCCAAGGATTCTGTCTCAATCCACTTCGTAAAATAGTCCACTGCAACTACTAAGTATTTCAGCTGACCTGAGGCCTGATGAAATGGGCCCAAGATGTCCATGCCCCATCTATAGAAAGGCCAAGGTACAGACATTGTAGACAGCTCTTCTGAGGGGGCCTAGTAATGGTCCGAGTGGCGTTAACACTTATCACAAACCCGGACGTGCGCATGGGAATCAGCTTCCATTTTGGGCCAATAATATCTTGCCCTGAGCGCTTTCGAAGCCAAAGTCTTGCCTCCTAAATGATGTCCGCAACTTCCTTCATGAATCTTAGTAAGGACATATTCTACTTCTTTCGGGGTGAGGCATTTAAGGAGGGGTGAGGAGAAACCGTGACGGTATAACCGTCCATCATAGATGGTGTACCTTACGGTTGTCTTGACCAGCTTAGCTGCTTCTTTGGGATCAGAAAGCATAACCTCGGACCGCAAGTACTCTATGATGGGGGTGATCCAAGACAGATTCTCTTCCTGTACTTGGAATACAGAATGATTCGTGATGGAAGGTGGTGTGGTGTGGAATACAATTACAATTAAAAATTAATATTAAAAATAGTTGTCAAGTACCACCAAAAATATAAAAAATCTTGCAACCAGTTGTAGTAAGCAAGACTCGATCCATAGAGAACTAATTTAATTAACATTATCAATCCAATTTCTAAATTAAACTCTGATGAAAAATAAACAGTAAAAGTAAAAGGAGGGTTTTGTTAATTAAAACTAAAAAGAGAAATTAAACTTAAACCAAAACAGTAAACATAAATTGAATTATCAAGTTAAAGATACTGGTTAAGAGATGAAATCCACCACTAGATTTATATGATTATGCTAACTTACATACTCTTTATACCAACATGATCAATTATGTTTTTATGTAATTGTGAGATAAATCCTTTGTTTTCCTTAAGTTTCACTTAATTCAGCAACCGCTAAAATCAAACCCTAACCATTAGCTATTTGTAAAGCAACCGCTCTTATACCTACCTAATGATTGCATTAAGAATTAGAAAACCAATCACACTAAGATCTAATCACACACCGGGATTAAATTACTTAGATCATATGTTTCATTAGTTTTACCACCGCAACAGCACATAGCAATCCTAATTTTACCACTCTCGAAATTTGGCAAAGAATATAAAAACCTTTATAGTGATTTAAGATCAGAAACATATGAATAAAAACATAACTGTATTGATATAAAGAAATATGCAAGATTCACATAATCAAAACTAGAGTTTCATCTTCCCTTAACCAATCAAGAAGTTTAGCCACACATGACAAAGTCAAAATCACAAGAAAAACAGAAGAAAAACATAGTTCGGAACGAAAGTGCAAAAGAAAACTGAAGATCAAACTAGTTTCCAAAAGTTGGGGATGATCGATCTCCGATTGCTCGAACCCGAGACTCCAATCTTTGATCTAATCACCTTTTCCCTTGGTCTTTGTGTTTTCCTCAGTTTCCTTGATGGCTCTCTCTGTTCAGATATCTCCTTTAGGGACTCTAAGCAACCCTATTTATAGGTTTAGATACCTAATTTCTTAATAGAATTCGAATTTAACTTTCTGGTGCGATGACACGGGTCGTGTCATATGACACGGCCCAACCCGTGTCTGATTCTGGTGACAAAACTCCAACTAATTCCAAAGTCATAAAAGAACACGGGCCGTGTTCTTGGTCAGGGCTGAAAACTGGTTTTCCTCATAAAGTCAGAGACGTACACGGCCTACCCCGTATCATTTGACACGGGCCGTGTTGGTCCAAAAATTCCAATATTCATAGTCAGAGAAGTACACAGCCTAACCCGTGTCATTTGACACGGGCCGTGTTGACCCCTTTCTTCAACTACAACTTGAATCTTCATAACTGCCCTTCTTCCTTTGCTTCTAGGGGTAAAATCGATCCTCTTAAGCATTCATTTCTCTCCTTAAATGGTCATCAAGATCGGTTCAATGCTAATGGACTTAAACACTCAAAGATATCCTGAAAAGCATAATTCATTTATGAGTGTTTATAACCACATTTAAGCATAGTTTTATAATAAACATCTAATTAAGCTCTAAATCAGAAACTTAGCTAAATATCAACAATTGAGCACATATGAAGTCCAATTAGATCAAACAAAAGCCTTTCAAATTATTAAAATTATCAACAGATCAGAAGGCTGGGATAGGGTCTCTTGAATTACTGAGCGGTTATTTCTGGGGCTCTTAGTACTAGCCAATTTGGATAAAAGGTCTGCCTTAGAGTTTTATTCTCTCGGGATGTGCTCAACCTTTGTCTCTTCGAAGTTTTTAAGGAGCTCTTGCACTTTGATCAAGTATTTCTATAGGAGGGGTTCTTTCGCTTGATATTCATCCCGGATTTGGGAGGTTACAAGCTAGAAATCACTACAGAGTTTGATCTTTGCTGCCCTCATATCCTTAGCCATCACCAGCCCAGTGATGCATGCCTCATATTCAGCCTGATTATTCGAGGTTTTAAACTCAAACTTCAGGAATGCTCTAGTGTTAGTCCCTCTAAGCTTTCTAGGATTACCCTGGCGCTGCTCCCTATGGGGTTGGAAGATCCATCGACAAAGATAGTCCAAGAGATTCTTTTATGGTTGTCGGGGTCTGATGTGAGTTCTGCTACAAAATCAAATAACGCCTGGGCTTTAATGGCTAGTCGTGGCTGATAAATGATCCCAAATTTAGAGAGCTCAATCGACCAGGCAATCATTCTTCCGGCTAAGTCTGGCTTATGTAATATCTGTTGGATGGGCTGATCCATTCTCACTACCATTAGATAGCATTGAAAGTATTGCCGCAGTCTTCTGGCCGTGATGATCATTGTGAAGGCGACCTTTTCAACTTTCTGGTAGCGGAGCTCAGGTTATTGCAGGACCTTGCTCACAAAATAGACCGATTTCTGTCCTTCATTTGTTTCCCGGATTAATACAGAGCTTACTGCTTCCTCATGAACTGAGAGGTATAAGTAGAGTGTCTCGTCGAGGTCCGGTCTTATCAGAATAGGAGGGGAGGAAAGTAACTTTTTCAAAAATAGAAAGGCGTTCTCACACTCTTGGGTCCATTCAAAACTCTTTCCCTTCTTTAAAAGCTTAAAAAGGGGAAGAGATTTGTAGGCCACTTTGGCGAGGAATCTCGTGAGAGCTGCGATGCGGCCTATAAGTTGTTGAACCTCCTTAACGTTTTGGGAACTTTGCATGTCTAGGACTGCCTGGAATTTGTCAAGATTGGCTTCAATCCCACGATGGGTTAACATAAAAACCAAGAATTTCTCGGCTTGAACCCCGAAGGCACATTTCTCGGGATTTAGCCTCATATTATAATTTTTGACTTGGGCAAATACTTCCTCAAGGTCTGTCGCATGTGATCCGCCTTGTGGGGTTTTTACTATTATGTCGTCTATATATACCTCTAACATCTTCCCCACTTGGTCTTCAAAGACTGTTCATCATCCTCTGATAAGTGGCTCCTGGGTTTTTCAAACCGAATGGTATGACCCAATAGCAGTAGCTCACCCTATCAGTGATGAAGGTGATTTTATCTTTATCCCCGGGATATATAAGAATCTGGTTGTACCCGAAATATGCATCCATGAACGACAACCACTTAAACCCTGAGGAACTATCCACCAACTTATCCACATTGGGGAGTGGGTAAGGATGTTTAGGACAGGCCTTATCGAGGTCGGTATAATCTATGCACATCCTCCACTTCCCATTAGATTTCTTGACTAAGACTATGTTGGATAGCCAAGTGGTATAGGAGATTTCCCTGATGAAGCTGCCACTTAATAATTCCTTAATTGTTCCTCAATGACCTGTTGCCTTTCAGGGCCAACCTTCCTCTTCTTCTGAGCAACCGGCTTCACACCTTCATGGATGGAAAGGCAGTGAAAGATGAAACTTGGGTCAAGCCCGGGCATGTCAGACATTGTCCAAGTGAAAAGATCTTTATTTTTCAACAAGAGTTCTGTCAACTTCTGTTTTTCATTTTCTTACGGATGTGCTCCAATCTTGGTGACCTGATCTAGCTTGGCTCTAAGTTGGAGAGGCTGCAACTTGCCTTTTGGCTGAGGCCTGGTACTGCGAATTTCTTTTTTAACGTCTAGTTCGGTCATAAGTATGTTGACCTGATCCAGAACTAAGCCGGGAGTGGCAGATTTTCTGCTCTTGGTAACTTTGTAAATCTTCAAGCTATCATTGTAACATTTTGTGGTGGCCATTTGGTCTCCTTTGACGGTAACAACCTCACTGTTCTTGTTTAGGAATTTCATCACGAGGTGAGTAGTGGAGATCACAGCACCAAGAGCATTTAGAGAAGGATAGCCTACGATAATGTTGTAAGCAGAAGGGCAATCTACGACCAGAAACTTCACTTTGACTATCTTGAAGAGTTTGGATGATCCCAAAGTTAGGTGGGTTTCGTAGAAGCCTACCGAGGTAATCTTCTCACCTGTAAAGCCTGTCAATTCCCCGTCATGAGGAGTCAAATCTAATGGTGGCAATTCTAACTTTTGATAGAGATCGAGGAACATGATATCTGCCGAGCTTCCTTGATCCACGAAAATTCGGCAAACCTCGGCATTGAAAATTATTCCCGAGATGATGAGGGGTCGTCATGTTCTGTGAAAATTTCGCCGTAGTCCTCATCCGCAAAAATAATGGGGGGCACTTTTCTTTCAGCAACCTGCATTCTGGGTTGGGAGTGGGATACACTAAACACCGCCATCCTCAGAGCTTTTTTCGAGCTCTGTTCGATGACCCTCCACCAGCAAAGCCACTTGCAATGATGTTGATCATTCTATTTAGATCAGAATGTCTGTCATCATTATCTTCAGCGGGGGCGTCCTTATTTCTATCCTGCCAGTCATTGTTATCCCGGTGAGGCAGAGTCCGAGTCCTTCTTCTGTGGTGGGGGGATGGGCGGACTATGTTTATCATCTCTGCGGTTGCCATGATGTTCTTCATTTTGCACCCAAAGGATATACTGTTGTAGTCATCCGGCCTTAATTAAGAATTCAATGGTGTCACGGAGTTGATAGCAGTCTTTAGTGTCATGCCCATAACCCTTATGCCATGTGCAGTGTTTAGAATGATCCTTCTGCTTGCCTTTCCTAATAGGGGGTGGTCTCTGTATATTCTGGAACTTAATGTTCATTACTTCCCTCAAGATTTTTTCTCATGGGATATTCAACGGAGTATAAACGGAGTATCCAGCCCGAGGTGGACTATCTTTGAAAGATCGAGGTCATGAGGAATTACGGTTAGACTTCTGGTGAGAGGATTCACCTTTGTCCCACCTCCTCGGGTCCACGGTAGCTTCCTCTAAGTCTACATACTTCTGGGTCGTCTCTGGAACTCACTCAGGTTCTTTGATTTTTTCTTGACCAGAGAAGCAAAGAACTCAGAACCAACCCGTAAATCACTTCTGGCATAGTGAAGGGCTATTTTATTATCGAAGTTTTCCACGTTGGTACAAGCCATCATGAAACACCTTACATAGTCGTGGAGTGGCTGATGCTTCCCTTGGCGGAGTTTTGCCAAGGATTCGATTGATCTGGGTTGTTCTTTACTGGTGGTGTATTGGAGCAAAAAGTGTTGTTTAAGGTCTGGCCGGTCAACCACGGACCTCCGTGGTAAGCTTGAGAACCATTTGAGGGCCCCCTTCTTCAGGGAGAGAAGAAAAGCACGGCATAGCAACTCCATAGATCCTCCGTGAAAACAGAGGGATTGCTCATAAGCATTGATATGCTCCTGGGGATTCGTGGTTCCATCATAAATTTCCAAGTTTGCTGGAAATTTAAAGTTCCTAGGAATGCAGTATGCCATTAGCTAATCAGAAAAATGGTGCTCTTCGAATCTGCGGTTCGGATTGTCATTCCGGATATTGACCACGGAAGCATCGGCATTTGCCCTTCTTTGATTGTTTCCTGCGCTAAGACTGCCATCATTACGGTGAGGTCTAGATCAATTTTCATGCATGACAAGTTGCATGTCTTCCAACCTCCGATATTGCTCGTTCAGCATAGCCATATGCTGTTGCAACATGTCTTGAAATTGACGTTGGGATACCTGAGACTGATTTGTGCATTGAGAGCGGGACGCACGATCACCAATCTTATTGTTAGGCATTCCCAAACGCTGATGAACTGGGGTCCTGCGCTGTTGGGAATCAGGGTTTCCTCCTTGTGTTGGGATTCCAAGCCTATCTCTTATAGGAGTTCTATGCGGTGGGTTTGGGTTTTCATTAAAAACCGAGGTGGTATGCCCATCGCGTTGGTTCTCTGTATTGAGTACCTGGTTTCTTGTAGTAGAGGCTTCAGTAGCAGGCGGAGGGGCAGGAACAAGAAGGCGTTGAGTGGCTTGGTCCTGCCTTTGGTTAGTGGAGGCTTGCCTAGCATCTCTTCATGAATTCTGCCTTGTATTTACCATGATTGGAGTGGGATTAGAAGTTTACTATTTCCCACAGACAGCGCCAATGTTCTGAAGTAAATTCAGAAGATACCTGAAATAGGTACGTATGTGGTGGTTCCCTCCTTGAGTAGCAGTGATCAAGCGTGTTGAGATAGGGGGTGGGTACCTACAAAGGGACTCCAACGCTCAAGTCAGACTGTGCCCAAGTAAGAGGAATATATTGAGTATTTTACTCATACCTGATTGAGGTTACTTAGATTTGTATTTATAGAGCGTGCACAGAATCCTTATGTATTCTGTATTGAATGCAGGTATTTTGGGTTAAGATCCTTAAAGGAATCACTTTTCTTCTATAATTAGGATCAATCTCTATAAATTAAGAACTCTCAATATAATGACTACTTATCAATCTGAGTCTATTATGGATCCTATAATACCGTAAGCAGATGATTGTCAATTACAGATATTTAAGGATATATCTTTGTACGCATTTAGTATTCTTGATATTATAACCCAACGTCGCTCATCGTGTATAGATCCGAGGTCTAATATGACTTCAAGGCCCTCTGGGGCGGAGTCTGACCATACGTGTGTCGGATTGATCTAATTAGACGGAATTTCAGATCACGGTTCAAAACACCTAGTGTTATCTTTAGTTAAGTTTTTCTTCTATCTTATTGCTACTTTATTTTATACTTTCAAAAAAGTATTGAGGTAGAAGCTTCAATGGTTAGTAAATGAAACGCAACAAGGGAATAAATTCAAAATGAGCACCAAAAGATTATAAGATCAGATCGAAAAGAACCGAATTCTCATAAATTATGTATGGGACATGAGAAGAAAAGGTACACCCTCTGTCACGCGAACATGGTAATTGGCAAAGCAATCAAAGTCAAAGCATTTTCTCTTCTCTTTCTTCTGACCTTTCTTTCCTTTTCTGGCAGGCTGGCATTCGAATTGTACGGGTTCCGTTAATATATTCTGTTTGTAACATTCACGTTTTTTTAACAGAGGAATTAGAAACTACTCCATCATCATTTATTCTTGACTAACTTTACATCCCAGGATTTACGGTCATTGTTATATAACCATGTTGAAAGATAAATCTATACAATCAACAGCTTTAACTCCCAGCTATAGGCTTATAGCAAATTTAAGACGTGCGCAAAGAATGGTGATAGACTTGAATAGATCGTACATCGTTATTGACCATGTAATGAAACATCATCCCCATAATGTCCCTACCATATCATGGCCATTTCCTCTCCACACCACCCCTTGTTTTCTTCTCTGCGGTCTCTGTCTGTTTGTATGGGAATTGAAACGGGTTTCGTGATTTCCAATGATTAAATTACATTATTACTGCAAGTTATTATAGTGACAAAATCATATATGTGATTCATGTTTTTATATTCCTGCTGTACAATTTGTGTCTGTGGACTCTGAGCTTTCTAGAGTAGCATTCACATTGTGAACCTCAGTCAACAGCATTTGCCCAACGTGGCTTGGTTTCTCCTCTCACCTTTGCCAAAATGAGCCTTGAACGGACTTCAACTGTGATATTTTAAATTTGCAAGGAATTGAAATTCAAAGGAAACAGGTCTTTGAATTTTCTTTTATTGTCCGTATTTGCTATCTGACTTTAATAAATTATACATTAGTTCAACCAATTTAATAGAATACTTAATTGAACTGCACAAAAGGGGATAAGAAAAAGACATGGTTCAAGAACTTAGCTGTAAAGCAACCCAACTATCTACAAACCCACGTATAGTTAAATAAAAGTGGTGATTTTGAAGGACGCACCATTTCGCTCCCACACACGCTCTTTTCAGTGCACTGGTTAATGGGTAGTCCAATTATAAATCACAACACACATTATAAGTTTCGGAACCCACCAACAGGCACTTTTGGTTATATTCAATGACATATGATCCAATCTTCATTGTCACTCATCTCATTTTCTTTCACAAATTCAAAACCTTTTTCTGAAATCATCTACGCTATCTTTCACTTTCAACACTTTTTTTTCCTAACATGTTTTTGAGTGCAATTAATTTCTTGAAAGCAAATCAGAGTAACCAAGTTTCCGGCATCTTTTCGTGTTTTACCAAAAAATTAGATCTGACGCCGACATCTCACCTTAGCGCAATGAAACGAACCCAACTTGCAAGTTTCCGAACTTTTACGTGGCAACTGGAAAGGATTATCCATATCTTCATTATTTTCTCACCTATGTACTACTTTCTTCTGTCAACATGTCATTCAGATTTTAAATTATTTAAGTTTATTTTATGTTACTTTTAATAAATTAGACAATAAGTTGCGAGCAATATGAGGTGGTGTTTACTTCATCTTTTATTTAAATTTTTAGTTAATACATTTTTATTAATAATTACAAAAATAGCATATTGTTTCCATTTTATTTTCTGTTTTTTTTAATTTGTAAAAAAATGTTATTTTGACAATTTTTTTACAAAAATTTAATCAATTTAAGAAACAAAATAAAAATAAATTAAAATTTTTGTAATTATTAATAAAAATATATCAATTGAAAATAAAAATTAAACACAAACCAAACAAATCGTAAATTTTCATATAGTGAGCTCAACTCCTCAAATATAACATTCTTACACTTATATTATTAAATAGTTTTTTTTGTACAATACATGTTTTACTATTTTAAAATAATATTTTAAAGGTGATTATACATATTAAATTTAAGATAAATTAAAAAATTCATAATTATTTAGCATAATATTTAATATTTTAAAAGTATATTATACATATAAATAAAATAATTTGATATGTTTATAATTCATGAAAAATAGATTTAATGATTGAAGCAATAAATTTAATAATAGTCAATTGGGGTTGACTCACTTGGTCGACCTTTCACTCAAGACAATTGTATGACTTGGGTTTAAATCTTAAGTTGCGCCGTTGATAACCAATCTATATCCTTGATGAGGTTGGTAGTTTGTCTTGTCATTGGAATGGAGAAAGTCTCCTCTCACTCTAAACTTTAATAAAAACCAAAAAAGTAAAATTTAATAATGTTATAAGAAGGTTAATTATTTATTGAAGTGTGTCCGGTCTTACACTTATAATGTGTGTGTCGGAAATAACTAACTACAAAAGCAATGTAAAAGAAAAATAGTTAACTGATATAAAAGTATTTAAAAAAAAAAACTGAGATGCTCTTTGCTAGGGGATATTTTGGTAACATTGATACTGAAAAAGGCAATGTTGGTTTAATGGTTTCATATGTGATTTGCATATGATCCATGGAGTGCTTTATTTGATTTCTTCCCATACAAGCAAGCATGCATAATTACATTCCTTAATTTCTTATTTCGTTCTTCCTTTCTGATGTCAGTTAAAAAAGTTGCTTCTTTCCAAAAGGGACCGATTCCTTTTCGTGTTCCTTCGGAAAGTTCTTTCAGCGATGGGGAGGCAAAGTGTTGGGTTATCTTTATTCTTTGTTCCCTTTTGAATTATTTTCTTTTTTGTTTGTCCTCTAGCAATCAAAGAAGCAGCCCTACTTATTTGTTGCATGTATGCCTGAGTAATATCATTTTGTGTATGCAATCAAAGAATCAGCCCTACTTATTTGTTGCATTTATGCCTGAGTAATATAATTTTGTGCATGATCACTAACAAAGTAAAAAGTAAATTCAATTGCCGCTTGATCAACTTGGTGCTTGAGTTTTCAATTTGAAGTAGTGAGGGTTTTTTTTAAGACCACGAAATTTTCTCACATATTAGATCTATTTGAATTGTTTATGAGACTAATTATCGTTTAACCATGAGAACATAAAGATTATGCGATCTTCTCATAAGAGTTACTTTTTTAGAATTTGAATTCTCGTTCTCGTCTCAGGAAATCGAGTTTGTTTACTACCATTGTGGGTTGAGGCATCAAGGGGATATTTAATTTTAATATAAATTTTGCATCATTTTATAATAGTTACTTGCCACCAGTTTGGGAAGGATTTACCTAATCATTACTCTCAACGAAATTACGAGAGCAATTAGTTAAAAAAAAGTAACTTGTGTCTTATTTGTTAATAATTATTATTATTTAATAATTTGCTCCGTTATTTAATCTACTAATACATTTGAAAAGTGATCAATTCTTCAAATATTGTAAAATAGTGGCTGTACATATCCCTCAGAGAAAAACAAAGAATAAAATAATTGATTTTATAAGGAATGAAGAAAAATATTTTTATCTCTTCAGCATGACTGTTGTAAGGATCCAAAACTCCAACCCAAGTTTTGAACTTTTATTCGGGTCTCATAATTGGCAGGTAATAACAGGATGCCATTTTTCTGTGTCACTTAGTAAATAATGAGTATTAAACCGCAGTATCTATCTATATATCTTATTATAAATAGTAGAAGTGCAAAAATAAGGGAAATGACACATGCCAGTATGAAATATTTTGCAAAAAAAAATTAATTAAAAATAATGCTAATAAAAATAAAAATTTGAATTTATTAAGAAGAAATAGAAAATAAGTAAGACTATGTTATTGAAAAAATTCCTATAAATTTAAGAGTCATTGAATAAATTAAGTAATACATGTTAATATGAGAAATTTAATAAATAAAAAATAATTAATCAAATATAATTCTAAAAAAATTAAAAAATTGAATTTAATAAGAAAAAATTGTATGATGATACTAATGAATACATGTTAATATGAGAAATTTAATAAATAAAAAATAATTAATCAAATATAATGCTAAAAAATTAAAAACTTGAATTTAATAAGAAAAAATTGTATGATGATACTAATGAATGGATTCCTATTAATTTCGAATTTGAGGGATACTTTCATGCCAACAGGAAAGATAATGGTAACAACATTTAAAAATTTAATTTAATAAGAAATTAAAAAAGTTGAATAATGCTATTGAAAATATTCCTATAAATTTTGGAGTCACTGAAAAAAGAAAGCAATATATGTGCACACGAGGATTGAATATATAAAAAACTAATTTATTAAGGATAATGATAATAAAATTAATAACTTGAATTTAATAAGAAGAAATAAAAAATAAAATAGGATATGTTATTATTGATATGATTCTTATAAATTTAGAATTTGATTGGGATTAAGGTGCTCATATGCTCAAACTATAAATTGGAGGAGTTCACAACATCATTTATTAGAGAGTAGTGCTAGATAAATCTTTAAATTGAGCATTAGATAAATCTCTTAAACGATTCACGTGTAAGTAATTCATATCTCCATTAGTATAAATAGTATATTTGACGTGCCTTCATTTACTTATTTAATCTTCACTTTTATAAACATAATCACAAAATAAATTATATTTTGTAGTATTTAATTTTGTTGAACATGCGTCATGTGATTATATGTCACATTATTTTGTTTATGTTTATTAAATTTAGTTCATATTCACAATTTATTTGTAGTGCTCCATAGATAAAATTAATAATTAATTAAGAATAATGCTAACAAAAAATTAAGATTATATATAATAAGAAAAATAAAAAGAAATAAAAAATGAAGTAAGATAATGTTATTGAAAGAATTCATATAAATTTAATATTCGATTGAAATCAAGATATTTATGAAATAGAAAGAAAAAAATCTAATAATCTAAAAATTAAGTAAATAAAAATAATTAATAAATGACAGTACTAACGAAATTTAAATTCTTTATAAGAACTTAAATTTAATAAAAAGAAATAAAAAAATTAAAGTAGAATGTGGTGGTGTGAAGTAATAGAGAGGGAAAAGTTTAGGAAGAAGAAAGAGGGTGAGAGAGAATCAGAGAGAAATTGAAATATTAGATATGATTTCCATTTCCTTTTTACTCCTTTCTCGAAATGATGAGAATCATCTCTTGTTAGCTAAAATAGGAAAGAGGATCTTATTTTGTCAAAATAGCAAAAATTTGAGGTTATAGGGTGGGAGGAAAAGGGAAAAAAAACTAACCATTTTTTCTATTTTGGTAAAACAAGATACTTTCATATTTTGATCAACAGGAGAGGATCCTCATCCTCACAAAATACCCATATACAATCATTTTATACTTACAACAAAGAATATATATATATATATGGGACATATCTAGTGAGAGAAGTTTTTATTATGAGAGGGTGAGAGGAGTAAATCTTGACCATACAACCATACATGAATGGTCAAGATTAAAAGTTACTTGAAGGTCATATGATCACTTAAAAAAATCACATGCATTTATGTTCTAATCTTGACCATTCATGAAAGATCGAATGGTCAAGATTCATTTATCTCACCTCTCACAATAAACACTCCTCTCACCTGAGTAAGACCATATATATATATATATATATATAGCGTATATGGTGAAATGAGTATTTATTGTAAGAGATGAGATGAGTGAATCTCGACTATTGGATCTTACATAGATAGTTAAGATTAGAACATAAATGCATGTGACATTTTAAGTGGTCACATGAACTTTAAGTAACTTTTAATCTTGACCATTCATGTATGAATGTATGATCAACATTTACTTCTCTCACCCTACAATAATAAAAACTCTTCTTACTAGATATGTCCTTTATATATATATATATATAGGATCTTACTCAGGTGAGAGGAGTGTTTATTGTGAGATGTGAGAGTTATAGTGTCATTTTAGTAGTAAGGGTTAGTGCATGAGAGTTATAGGGTTTGCATGGGAATGTTAGAGGTTCCTAATGCGATCTAAGATGTATACGAATTCCAAATTATGAACCCTGAGGTAGTTAAACTCTACCTAAGACTTGATCTAGAACTCGCCACAACTTGAAATGCTCCCGAATGAGCCCTACGATGATAACTTAGCTCCTAAGTTACTGAAGCAATCTACCATGGCTACTAAATCATGACACATACCCACCTAAGACCATCTAAACCGCCTTTCTCACTCACTACTCGTTGATTCACCCAACAAAAACCATCAAATCTCACTTCTCTCCATCACTTGGCATCCCCTATCTTCACTTCAAGAGAGAGAAAGGGAAAAAAGGTTAGAGAGAGAAAGAAGAGGAGAATGGAGGAAGCACTGATTACATAAGCCCTTCACCAGCTACCCAAGCATCATCGTGCCCTAAAGAAGCTTCCACTCCATCATCACCTTGCTTTATCGCGAGCTCCACTAGAAACCACCTCCACACCACTAACACATGAGCAAAGGAGAAAAGGTAGGGGTGGTTCTCCTTTTTCTTCATGTTCCTGGTTGATTAAGCTTGATGATTACCTTGTGAGGGTTGTTTGGGTGAAGAAACGGATCTTTCCACGATGGGAATACAAAGCTTGGCCGCGGCCAAGCTCATGGCCGCCATGACCATGGAGTCCTCTATGCCACGGTGGTGGCTGTTTTGAGGAGAGGGAGGTGGCTTTGTGTTTAATTGGAGTTTATAGTGTTTGAACGCCAGCTATTGGTGGCAGTGATGGTGGTTTTTGGCAGTGGTGGCCATGATAGCTACCACTTAATGGTTCAAGGTAGGAGTTTGATGGAAACTTGGTGTAACCTTGTGAATTATAGAGTTTGATGAAGTGGTGGCTGCCACCCTTGGGCAACCAAGCCACAGCCTTGAAGGGGTGGTGGTGGCCACCAAGGGCCACCATATGATAAGGCCAAAAAGAACTTTAATTTGGGGGTTCCATGGTTAAGGGTTTCAGTGAGGTGGTGGCTAGCCACGATGGCTCACGGTGGTGGTGGCCCAAGGGCCACCATAAGTCAAGGTTGAGGTGGTTGGGCCATGGCCAAGCCCAAGCGACCTCTAACTTTAGACTGGCCTTGAGTCAGGGTGACCTTAGTTGCACCTGATGGCTGGGGTTGACCACAACCTTAGGACAAGGTATTTGATATTGCTAATGGTCAATGGTTTGACTACTAAGGTCAATGAAGGCTTAATGAATCTCAGAATGATGAGAAAAGAGTGTCGAGTTGGTCCCTAAGGTTGTAACCTCATAAGGGTTATAAGATTAAAAGAAAATTCTTATTTATGAGTAAAAGGTTATGTAAAATGAGTTATTTGATTATCAAGTTATCTTAGCTAGGCTTGAGCATGTGCATGAGATTGCATGTTAGTAATTGTAACTATTTAATATAATTATGTATACCTTGTTCTGGATAATGCATTGATTTGATGATTTAAGAATTGTGAAAATGCCATATGATGCTCTTAGTATCTAAATGTTTATGAAATGTGATATATGATGCATTACACAACTGCTCATGAAAGTATGCATTCCCAAAATAGGATAAAATGTATCCTACCAAAAGAGTAGTCCTTATCATAGAGAGCAAGGGAAGGAATTCACCTTACGAAAATAGGATTTGTGCAGCATGTACAGTTACTGAGAGTGAGCTAGCTCATGTCTGACAAACAGACTATCTTATGGAGGAGGGTCATTCCCTCTTAGAGGACAAAGGTTGCCTTATATGAAAGGAGGACAAAAGTTGCCTTATATGAAAGGAAAAAAGTAGAAAAGTTTGATTTAATAGCCAAATTCATAAATATTGCTCTCATAATCTATATGCACTATTTTTTTACTGATACATTGTAAATTCTATGATCATATGAAGAAAACTAGTTTAAAAGAAATCTCTGCTTCGTGATAAATAAAGTATAAGATTTTCAACTTATATGTATGAACTATTTTTCAGTTCGAGGCAACTGGATTTATTATGATGATATTATTCATGTAGATTACTGAGAATTCTTATAGTCAATTATATGTATAATTGATTTTTAATCTATCATGGAGTTTTGGGCTTCTAAAGGCCAAGCCCATTAACAACAAAGGAGTGACCCATGGCCTTTGGTAGGAGGGTCATCCCAGTTAGACCAATAGGACACCAATAAGCATGCTAAAGTGGGCACACAGCCTAAGGACCTTTTATGACACAAACTTCTCTGCATACTCACAATCTCCAAAAGGGATTCCTTCTATAAATAGCATCATTAAGGATTATGGTAACCATATTTTCTTGCTCCTAACAAAACCTAACACACTACACTGACTTGAGCATTGAAGTGTCTTTGAAGGTACCAATCCACCATTTTGAAGGCCTCCAAGCTTGAGGACTATTCAGCAGGAAGTTGGTTTTAGCCTAAGCAGCTCAAGAGCACCAGAATAGAACAATGATGCCGTCTATGAGAAATTGGTAAACTACTACTCCCACCCTTCTACTATGGTTATTAAAAGAAAGAGAATGACGATGAACTGGTAGCAGAGGGATGGAGCTAAGACCTCTGTTACACCCAATAGGCCAACTACATCTCAACAGTTTCATTCTATCATTCAATGAGCGAAGCAACCCGCTCAGCAACAGCAAGCTCCTACCCCTGCTTAATAAGCTCCTTCTCAAGTTCTATAAAAGCAGCGAGCACCAAATCTACCTTCTACTAACCAGCAACTATATGCCATGCTTAATCGTCAACAAGACCAGTTAACAAAGATCTTATGAGCCCTCACTGGGGATCGAAAATGAGTAACTAAAAATGATGCTGAGGATGGTGTGGAACAACCCCACTCTAACCATGAACCATAATGAAAGCACGAGCTTTTCACTGCCTCTGGCCCTACGCACCAACATGGGACCCATTATAATTTTAGCCACTCGTTCTCTGAGTTCATCATGGGGGTGTAACTACCAAAAGGCTTTAAGCCTCTTGCTATTGAAGTATATGATGGGTCTATAGGCCCCCAAGAGCACCTAGACGCTTTTATGGCCTTTATGCTGCTCACGGGGGGAACCGACTCCGTATGATGTCGTGCTTCCCCGTGCACCCTCAAGAAAGCTACCCAGAAATGGTTCACTACCTTACCAGCACGTTTAATCAATAACTTCAATGAACCGGTGCAAAGCTTCCTTACTCACTTCGCAACGAGTAAGACTTAGCCTTGGATCACTCAAAGTTTGTTTAGTATAAGGCAGGGGAAAGATGAAACTCTTTGAGATTACATACATAGGTTCAAAAGGGCCTGCCTTGAGGTCCGTGACTTCAATCATGACACCACAATGCATACAATCATGGACAGTCTGAAGTAAGGAGAATTCGTGAAGTCATTAGCTAAGAAGAGCCTAAAGATGCTAGAGGAACTAAAACAACACACCGAAAAGTACATCAATGTGGACAAAACTCTGAAAGATATGAACAATGCCCACAAAGAACGAGAAGGACAACGAAAGAAGAAAAAAACTTGAGATGAAAAGCCCAAAGAATCCAAGGGGTCCACCATGAGGTAAGTTTGACGATTATGCCCCACTTCGAGTCCCCAAGAGCACAATTCTACAAGAAGTATACGCCATAAATCTCAATGATCTCTTGAAACCTAAGCAGCTAAGGCTGAGAGGATGGGTCGATAAGAGTAAGTATTGCAACTACCACCACTGGTACGGGCACACCACTAAGGATTGTGTTGACCTACGTGATGCCACAAAAACCCTAATTCACCACAAGCGTCTACAGAACTATATTCAAGGCTCATGGGGGAATGGATCACGGTGATACTATAGAAGGGAGGAATAAAGAAGGAGTCCGAGCCCTCGATATCGCTCTTCATCGCCCTAGAAGCGATCTTCACCACGAGAAAACACAAGAAAGTGAAGAATAGAGTCACCCCAAAAAGATACGAGGCGCGATAATAAGGTCACGAGGACTATCAACAATCTTGCTAAGGGCTTTGTCGAAGGGGGGCAGACGAGGTCAGACCACTGAAGGCATCTAAAACCCATACTCAATGTAGCCTCGCGCCCAATTATGTAGCATGGGAGCGAATCTCAGACACCAGTTATCAGTTTCACTAATGAGGATAAGGAAGGAATCATCCTAGAAAGAGATGACTCTAAGGTGATTACAATGAAAATGGTGAATGTAAGGGTGAAAATGGTTTTCATAGACCAAGGAAGCTCGACAGATATCTTGTTCTTAGAGTGTTTCAGAAACATGGGCATTCTGGTCTCAAACCTGAAACCCTTTGACACCGACCTCATCTATTTCTCAAGAGGGAAAGTTAGGCCAGAAGGGTAAATTGAGCTATTTGTGACCCTTGGAGAGGAACCTTTGCATAAAATGGTGAAAGTCTAATTCTTAGTTGTTGATTGCTCTTCGGAATATAAAGGAATATTGGGAAGATCTTCTTTGAATGCCCTTGGAGCCATAGTTTTCACCTATCACCTTATGATGAAATTTTTGTCTAGCAACAGAAAAGTAGTCATTGCCTGGGCGAATCAAGAAACAACTAAGTTTTTCTATAACACCACCTTAGACCTTCCAAAGAGAAATCCTAAACACCAGACTCCACCATCTCAAGGGGAAAGCAAGCACCTCATGATGATGGCAGAGCTTGAAGTGATGTGTAGGATATGAGACCATAACCTGAAGGACAACTACTGAAGGTGAAACTTGGAGACCAACTGGACCAAGTCATGAAAATAGGGGCTGACCTCCCTGAAAGAGAATGAAGGAAGCTGACAGAATTCCTCTTGCTAAACAAGGATCTTTACACTTGGATATCTGTGGACATTCCTGGTCTCGATCCAAATTTCATATGCCACAAGCTTTGCATCGACCTGGATGTCAAGCGAGTCGCACAAAAAAGAGAGAGGAAGATAAGCCTTAAAGGACAAAAATTGATAGAAGAACAAGAAAAAGAACTCTTGAAAGCAAGATTCATTAGGGAAGTATCCTACACCACCTGGTTATCTAATGTTGTTCTGGTTAAGAAGTCCTCGGGGAACTGGCGCATGTGGGTGGACTACACGAACCTCAACAAGGCTTACCCCCACGGACCCTTATCCTTTACCCAATATTGATAAGTTAGTGGATGGATCCTCAAGTTACCAATCCTCTCCTTCATAGATGTATATTCAGGTTACAATTAGATCCTAATGGATCCAAAAGACGAGGAGAAAGCAATTTTTATCACAAAGAAGGCAAGTTACTGCTACAGAGTGATGCTTTTTGGCTTGAAAAATGTTAGAGAAACCTACCAGCGTATAATGAATAAGGTTTTTAAAGAGCAGGTGGGTAAGATCATGAAAGTATACATTGACAACATGGTCGTGAAAACCCCGAACATAGGAGACCATGTAAACGACCTCCAAGAAGTGTTCTCGCAGTTGAGAAAGCATAATATGAGACTCAACCCTGAGAAATGTGCCTTCAGGTCTAAGTCAGGAAGTTCTTAGGGTTCTTACTAACGAATAGAGGGATCAAAGCTAACCTGGACAAGTGTTAGGCCATTATCGACATGAGAAGCCCCAGCACCCTGAAGGAAATTCAACATCTAACAAGATGGATAGTGGCCTTGACCAGGTTCATCTCTAAGTCCGCTCAGAATGCTCTCCCCTTCTTCAAACTTCTAGAAAAGGGCAAAGACTTTTAGTGGACACCGGAATATGAAGAATCTTTCCAAAACCTGAAAAATGCTCTCGCCATATCTCCCATTTTGACTAGACCAATAGAAGGAGAAATTTTGTTCTTGTACCTTTTGGTGTCTGTAGAAGCTTTGAGTTCGATTTTAGTTCAGAAAATAGCCGAAGGTTAGAAGTTAGTCTATTTTGTCAATAAAGTTCTGCAGATCCCTAAGGTCCATTACCAGAAAATAAAGAAACTGGCTTTTGCTTTGCTTGTTTCAACAAGATGATTAAGACAATATTTCCAGTGTCATCTTATAGTGGTCAAAACGGACTAGCCCATAAGACCAGTGCTCCATAAGCCAAAGCTCACAGAACAGATGATAGCATGGTCAGTGGCCCTGTCAGAGTTCGATATAAGCTACAAGCCAAGGCAAGTGGTCAAAGCTCAAATGGTTTCTGACTTTGTCGTAGAATTCACTCACCCCCTGTTATCTGATAGGGAGGCAAGTGGACAATCTACGTTGACGAAGCGTCAAACCCTAAAGGTAGCGGGGTGGGGATAATCTTGGAAGAGGCTAATGAAGTCACCCTTGAGCAATCTTTAAGGTTCAAGTTCCCAACCTCAAATACTCAGGCCGAATACGAGGCTATGATAGCGGGGCTCCTTATGGCCAAAGATCTCGGAGTATCGAAGGTCAGGTTGTGTAGCGAGTCTCAACTTGTCACATCTTAAGTCTTGGGAGATTACCAGGCCAAGGACCCACAATTGTAGAAATATTTATCAAAGTTAAAGAATCTCATGGAAGCATTCTCGAAAGTGAAGGTAGACCATATTCCTAGAGAGCAAAATTCTAGGGTGGGCATTTTGTCCAAGTTGGCTAGTACAAAAAGCCATGGGAATAATATGTCAGTTAGCTAAAAGACACTACATACTCCTAACATATCGAAGGAAGAGCAAATAATGACCATCTCGAATGACAATAGTTAGATGAAGCCCATCATCGCTTATCTCAAGGATAATAAGCTTTCCCCTGACAAAAAAAAAGACAACTTGGTACTTGATTTTTTATGACAAGCTTTATCGTAGGGGTTTTTTTCCCTCTCATTGCTCCAATATCTTACCCCTGAGGATGCCCAATATGTTTTGGCTGAGATCCATAAGGGGTATTGTGGTCAACACTTGGGAAGAAGAGCCTTAGCAAGGAAAAACCTACGAGCTAGGTACTTCTTACCCACCTTGACAGAGGGCACCTTGTCTTATGTACAAAATTACGACAAGTGCAAAAAAATATGCTGACGTCCAGAATGCACTCCCTGAAGAACTATCTACTATCTCGGTTCCGTGATCATTCTGCAAATGGGGTTTAGATTTGCTGGGACCATTCTCATAAGCCCCTGGGTAGCTGAAGTATTTGGTAGTCGTCGTGGATTATTTTACTAAATGGATAGAAGCCGAACCCCTAGTGACCATTGTTGCATAAAGAATCGAGAAGTTTTTGTAAAAGCTTATTTTCAAGTTTACAATTCCCAAGTCCATCGTCACAAACAATGGGACTCAGTTTGTAGACAAGAAATTCAAGGAGATGTGCTCCAAGCTGAAGATAAAGCAATACTTCACCTCGGTAGAGCACCCCCAACCTAATGGTCAGACCAAAGTCACCAACAGAGTGATTCTTCGGGGCCTTAAAAGAAGACTAGAAGATGCCAAAGGCAAGTGGATAGAGCATCTTGGGCACGTTGTGTGGGCATATCGAACAACCCCCCACTTTACTACAAGGGAAACTTCATTCAAGCTCACATACAGCTGTGAGGCTATGATTCCCATCAAGATCGGGGAACCTAGTTGGAGAAGAGAGCATTTCTCCCTAGGCGCCAATGATGGGTTGTTAAGAGAAAAGCTCAATGTAAGCGAAGAAAATCAGAGCATGGCCTACATCAGGGAAGTTGCCTTTAAACTCTAAACTACTTCAAGGTACAAAAAGCGGGTCCTTCTATGACGGTTTAGAGAAGGAGACCTTGTCCTCAAGAAGGCTAGCATCGGAGGATGAAATGCAAGGGATGGAAAGGTCGTAACAAATTGAGAAGGTCCTTATCAGATAACAAAGGCCCTTGATAAAGGGGCCTATAAGATCACTGACCTGTTAGGAAAAGAGCTATTCAGGGCATGGAACGCCATCAACTTAAAGAAGTATTATAATTAGTTCGAGTTTTTAGCTTTATAATTACCATTCCACCATTGTAAAAGAGCAATCTTAATGAATGAAAAGAGGAAATTCAACAAATACTCTATGTTCACTCTCAGTCCCCTGACATTTGAGATTGCTAAAAGGACAAAGGATTCCTAAAGCAGCAAAATCATTACCAAAGGGATAATAGATCCTTAAAATAGCAAAATTAGTTCGCTAGAGGGACGTTAGAACCCTAAAACAACTAAAACACGCGTCTAGGACCTTGATCCCCAATTATTATAAAACCACAGATCCTAACTTAAGTCAGTTCGTTGTTAAGGACTTTGGGTCCCTAAAACAACTAGGAAAGGTGCATATTCGGAACTTCAGATCCCAGACCTAACTAGTTTGCTAAGACCATGTTGGATTCCTAATTAAAGCAATCATGGATATCAGTTCTATTCAAAAAGACAACAATAATAAAGAAAGAATATTCAATAAAATTTATTATTATTCATATTCCAAACATCATCAACTTTATATAGAAAGCCTATAAATTATTTCTACGAATGAGTGCTCACTTGAAAGAAGCCAAGAAGGTAGCTTGGAACGTACTGGAAATGATCAAGCACTAGCCATAGCCACTTCAAAGGTTCCTCAAGATGCCACACCCGTCTCTTCCTTATTGATCAGCTGAGGAGAAGGTTGAAACCCTGCGCACCCAAGGCATACTAAACACCTTTGGTAGCAGTCAGGTGGACAGTGGAGGGAGAGCACTGAAACCCCTTCACGCTTCATAGGAACTACAATAGAAGCCACAGGTTTCCCCAAGAATAGTAGGATCTCATTATCCTGCTACATATACCTAGAAATAGAGGCATTTACTGGCCAAAGGCATATTGACCAAGTAACGTAGAACAGTTAGTTGGTCCTCATCGAACCATAATGCCTGGAGAGAAAGGCATCCACCAATAAAATGTCCTAGAAAGAAAAAGAATACCTTCAGGGACTTTGGAAAGAAAAGGAATATGTTTTTTTTTAGAATGATGTGGTCCTCAACACGCACACAAAAAGCAAAAAAGGGGGTCACTCTTTGAAAAAGACCAGGTTTCCAACATGGCTAGAACGCAAAAGAAGGGGGCAAGTAATAACCTCACCATAAAAATTCTCTCTTTATAAAGATGTTGAAAACAGAAAGATTTATTTAGATATTGTAGAAAATAAGAAAGATTTGTTTACATAGTTGACTCTCCTAATTTCTAGGGATAGCGATTGTATAGCTCCTAAGATTGAGGAGATATATTTGGAGTGTACAACTTATACAACCTAACCTTTTGTAAAGTCTAAGTATGAATGAAAAGAAATATTCTTTTCTCCTATATTGTTTCTTAACTGCGCTCATAGTATCAGAGCTATGATGTATTCAAACCTAGCTTGAACCTATTTTCATCCTTTTTATTTTCTTTTTTTTTTCATTTGGTTCTGTTGTGATGGCGCAATCAGCCATGGCCCAGGAGGTGACAACTGGCGAAGATAGATCTACCACCAAATCTTTTGGAGTAATCATTGGGGCGCTACTGCCATTAGGGTCTGTAAACCCTAGTGAAATTAAAATTTTTCCGATTCAATTAACCTTTTACAAATTAAACAGGAAAAATTACTTGGAGTGGGCTCAGTCAATCAAGTTGGTGGTCGACGACAAGGGAAGACTCAGCTATCTCACTAGCGAGATGAAGGAGCCAACAATATCTGATCCTTCATGATATTTTTTTTATAAGGCATAGACCCATTCTGTGGGCCTGGAAAATAGGGGTGGAAACAAGTCAGACCAGGCCTAGCTTTGCCTTAAACAGATCTGACCTGTATCCTAATTATAAAGCCTGAATCTGATCTGTGAGCTTGAAATAGGGTAACTTTTAAGGTCTGGCCTGACCTTTTTAAAAGTCTGTCTTAACCTGAAAGCCTATTTAAAGGTCTACTTTGCAATAAGGCCTTTAAATAGGTTGTTGGCCTACCTTTAAATAAGCCAACAGACTTTTAAATAAGCTAACAAGTCTATTTTTAAATAAGTTAACAGGAATTTGCATAAGTTAACAGGTTTACATTTAAATAGGCTAACAGATTTTTATATAGTCTAACAGGCCTAAGGCGTTATGGCAGAAACTTAATATTTGCTATGAAGATGATTGGGCCTGTAAAGCTGATAGTGTTCGTTATTTGAAACGAATAGAGAATGACCAAGTTTACGAATTTTTGGCATGCTTGAATAAGAGTCTTGATGAGGTCAAAGGCCGGATTCTTGGTAGAACCCATTTTCCATCAATTAGAGAAGTTTTTTCAAAAGTCAGACGCGAGGAAGGTCGACGCAAAGTGATGTTAAGTGAGAAAAACTCATCTACTTTTGAAGTTTCAGCCTTAATTACCAGGAATAATCATAGTAATCCTCAGTCCTAGGCACGACAGAACAGGAAAAGTGAGAAAGTATAGTGTGATCACTGCCACAAGCCACGACACATTAGGGAGACTTGTTGGGATTTGCACAAAAAGCCACCTAATTGGAAGCCACGGACCTTTGGTCAACCAAACCGTGATTCGAAGGATTTCCAATCAACTACAGAGGAGAATGGAAGCACAGAAGCCACAGTGGCGACACCTTTGTTTAGTAAAGAACAAATAGAACAACTATATATACTTTTTCAGTCCACACAATTCTCTAACTCTATGTCTTCTTCTTGTTCCTTAGCCCAGAAAGGTAATTATCTTCAACCTGCTACTTTTAATGTGTCCACTGTTCCTCTTTGCCCATGGATAATAAATTCTGGTGCCACAGATCATATGACAAGGTGTTCTAAACTATTATATTCCTATAATCCTTGTGCAGGCAATCAAAAAATTAAGATCGCTGATGGCTCTCTCTCAACCATTGTTGAGAAAGGGTCAATTATCATCTCTCATACTCTTGTCCTCCATAATGTCCTTCATGTCCCAAATATTTCTTGTAATCTATTGTCTTTTAGTAAAATAACCTGTGATTTAAAGTGTTGTGATAAATTCTCCCAAATTGCTGTGAATTTCAGGGACTGGATACGGGGTGAATAATTGGCAATGCTAGAGAGTATGATGGTCTCTATTACTTTGATGCTGGAAATCTTTTGTGTCAGTGACCGAAATTCTCAAGTCAAGGAGTATGCCTTAGTTCTATTGAGTATGAAATAATGTTATGCCACCATAGGTTAGGCCATCCTAGGTTTCAATATTTAAAGTACTTGTTACCAAATTTGTTTCATAGTAAAATCTTATCATCAGTTCAGTGCGATATTTGTCAATTAGCTAAGCATTATCGCGCACCTTTTCCTGCTCAACCATATAAATCCTCTTTACCTTTTAATCTCATCCATAATGATGTGTGGGGGGCATCTAGGACACTAACAAGTTCAAGAAAAAGGTGGTTTATAACATTTATTAATGATCATACTCACCTAAATTAGGTTTATCTACTTAAAGAAAAATCTGAAGCATAATATGCTTTTAATTTTTTTTAATATGATTGAAACACAACTTCAAACCAAAATTAAAATGTTTCGAAGTGACAATGGAAAAGAATATTGTAATCAAATATTATGACCTTTTTTCTTACAAAAAGGGATTGTTCATCACAGCTCTTGTATTGACTCCCTTCAACAAAATGGGGTAGCAAAATGAAAAAATAAACACCTCCTAGAAGTAGCTAGGTCCTTGATGTTCACCACTAGAGTACCTAAATACTTATGGGGGGAGGCAATTCTCACTACTACCTATCTTATTACCAGGATGCCATCAAGAGTTTTGAACTTTCAAACACCATTAACAATTTTCAAAAAATTCTTTCCAATGTCACGTCTTACTTCAGACTTACCTCTAAAGATCTTTGGATGTGTTGCCTTTGTTCATGTATACAACCATAATAAGGATAAGTTGGATCCATGGGCAATAAAATGCATTTTTTTTGGGGTACTCCCCTACACAAAAAAGGTATAGATGTTTTGATCCTATGAGCAAATTTCTTTTTTGTCATAATGGATGTTATATTCTTTGAATCTCAAAGTTTTTTTAGCCCTCCTCTTCAGGGGGAAAGAATATGAAGACTCAGTGTTTGAAACTGACACTGATGGTATGACCAGAAAATTTTTTGATGGTAAGATGAATATTGAAACTCCAATTTTTGACCTTGATACTCTGAATAAGGAAGAACAGAAGTATGCCTTAGTGCTTGAACAAAAAACAGATATAATAGACAAGGCACACTTCAATGATAAGAGACTATTCGGGAAAATTTACACCAAGAAAAGACAGATTCGAAGTAAGAGAGATATAACTATACTCCCTCAATGTCAAGAATCTGATCCAATACAAGACCCAAAAAATACAAAATCCAAAAATCCAGGTACAACCTCTGAGTCTATAGAATCTGAGTCTTTACCTATTCAACATGTGGATCCTGACTCTCTAGATCTTCCAATTGCTCTTAGGAAAAGAATTAGGTCATATACTCAACATCCTCTTTCAAATTTTGTTTCATATAAGAACCTGTCATCATCTTACCATACTTTTGTCTCGCAATTGTCAAGTGTGGAAATACCTAAGTCTATACATGAAGCTCTAAAGGTTCCTGAATGGAAGAAGGCTGTTCGTGAAGAGATGGAGGCTCTTGAAAAAAATGGAACGTGGAAGATGGTTCACTTACCTGAAGAAAAATTAATTGTTGGTTGCAAGTGAATTTTTACTGTGAAATTCAAATCTGATGGATCCTTGGAATGTTATAAAGCAAGATTGGGTACAAAGGGATTCACACAAACCTATAGAGTTGACTACCAGGAGACATTTTCCCCTGTAGCAAAACTAAATACTATTCGGGTATTACTTTCTGTAGTTGCAAATTTAGAATGACCATTGTTTCAACTAGATGTTAAAAATGTGTTTCTTAATGAAGAGTTGGAAGAAGAGGCCTATATGGATACTCCTCCCGATTTTGAAGAGAAGTTTGGAGGGAAGGTTTGTAAGTTGAAGAAATCACTCTATGGACTAAAGCGATCTCTATGTGCGTGGTTCGAAAGGTTTACCAAGTTTGCTAGGAAATAAGGATATAGTCAAGGGCAATCTAACCATACAATGTTTATGAAACACACGAACATTGGAAAAATGGCAGTTCTAAATGTATACGTGGATGATATAATACTGACTGGAAGTGATGGTGATAAGATAAATAGGTTAAAGAAACACCTTGTTTCAAAATTTGAAATTAAAGATTTGGGGCCTTTACGCTACTTCCTAGGTATGGAAATTGCAAGGTCGAAGATGAGAATTTCTTTATCACAAAAAAACTATGTTTTCGACTTACTAGAGAAGACAAGAATGAGTAGCTGCAGACCAAGTGATACACCTATGGATCCTAATCAAAAGTTGGGAGAGGTATGCAATGGAGTTCTAATTGATAAAGGTAGATATTAATGCCTTGCAAGAAAACTCATTTACTTGTCCTATACAAGGCCAAATATCGCCATTATTGTTAGTGTTGTGAGTCAGTATATACACTCACCATATGAGGAACATATAGAGGTAGTATACAAGATCCTCAGGTATTTGAAGAGTTCACCAGGTAAGGGATTGCTATTTAAAATGGGTGATCAAAGAAGTGTAGAAGTCTTCACGAATGTAGACTGGGCAGGCTCAGTTTGTGATAGAAGATCAACATCTGGTTACGGTACATTCTTATGGGAGAGTCTGGTTACTTGGCGAAGCAAGAAGCAAAATGTGGTTACTAGGAACAGTAATGAAGCTAAGTATAGAGCCATGACAAATGGAGTTTGTGAAGTTTTATGGATTAAAAGAGTTCTTAAAGAATTGAGACTAGATATTAAAGCACCTATAAGACTGTTATGTGATAACAAATTAGCTATAAACATTGAAAATAATCCTGTCCAGCATGATCGTACCAAACACATTGAGATTGATAAGCACTTTATTAAGAAAAAGCTAAGAAATGGAATTATTTGTATGTCGTTTATCATTTCTGAGCAACAAATCGCTAATGTATTTACTAAGGGCCATTTTAGGCCAAAGTTTGAATATTTGATTGACAAGTTGGGCATGATCAATATCTATGCACCAACTTGAGGGGGGTGTTGAAAATAGAAAGATTTATTTAGATATTGTAGAAAATAGGAAAGATTTGTTTAGATAGTTGACTCTTATAATTTCTAGAGATAACGATTGTATAGCTCCTAATATTGAGGAGATATATTTGGAATGTACAACTGATAACTCCATGAAATGTAGTTATTTATGCCCCATATTTGTGCTTCATGGCATGCTTAGTCCTTGATCTTAAGCATATTTGGAAGGTTTTATGCTTATATTTGTGGAAATCCATTTTGAGATATTCCTTTATGTTTTTGAGCAATTTGTGCATATTTGTTGATTGATTAAGTTAATTTACAATTATATTTAATTTGGTGCCTTATCTAATGCAGGAAAGGCTCAAAAGAGACAAATTGATGCAAGACAAGGCCCAGCATTGGAGGAAAGAAGCCAAGGAAGCATTCCAGAGTTCCACGCCGTGGCGTGGAAATGTTCACGCCGCGGCGTGAGGGTCTAAACATACCGACAGATGAGACGGCTCCACGCCGAGGCGTGGGAATTTGCACGCCGTGACGCGCGTCGGCGAGCTAAGCCTATTTATTCTATTTTTCACGCACCCTCTCTCTCTCTTTCTCAGTTTCTCTCTTTTAGGTTTTAGGTTTTTAGTTTCTAGGTTAGAGGCTGCAGCTGGGTCCTCCATTGGAGGTGGAGATGGAGCTTGGGGAGCTAAGGATGGAGCCCTCTTTCCATTGGAGGAGGATCCGAGCTTCAATGGCGAAATCCATAAGCTTTCTCCTTCTCTCTTTTCTCTTTTCTCTTTTCTCTTCCTCATTTCTTGAACATGTATTTTGTAATTTGTTCTCATGTTCATTGTGAGCTTTATTTAGGGATGACTTTATCTTTTATTAATATTAATGATTTGTTCTTTTCTCGAGTTTGTGTGGATCTTTGATTTTGTTCAATCATATTGTGCTTAATGCTCAAGTGTTTGCCCAACTAGTGATTTGATAAAATCTTGACTAGACATAGGGATTTGGGTTTGAGATCGTATGTATGGTTGATATGGATTCTATTCCAATGACGGGATAAGTTGATTTGAATATTTGATTGACAAGTTGAGAATAGACCTTAGAGAGTGGATTTTGTGTTAGCTCTCAAGGACACTTAGAGAGTTGGGCAAATGACACCATGGTTAGATGACCTAGACATAGGCGGGCTAATGTAGATTCTGAAAATAAAAGATTTATTTTGAGGAGATATGTTGTTGGTGATGTAAAAAATAGGAAAGATTTATCCTTAGATAGTCTTTACTTTCTTTACTTTTATCCAATTTCTAGAGATGAGTTACGTTAATATAGCATTAGAAATAAAATTATCCTCGTGGGAACGATATCCTAATATTGAGGAGATATATTTGGAATGTACAGCCTATATAACCTAACCTTTTGTAAAATTTGAGTATGAATGAAAAAAAATATTCTTTTCTCCTATATTTTCTTCTGACTGCGCTCAAAGGGTAATGATGCATTCTAATTGGCCCCCAAAAGGGTGAACTGACAACATATGCAAAGTTATGCTTAAATGCCTCTCCTCTGTGATTGACCATAAGTGCAGCAGGTAGTTGGAAAATAGTAAAGAAAATGGCCACTGTCATTAAAGCGGCTTTAATTCCCCATAAATCAAACGCAACTGTTCCCAACCAGGCGCAAACTACAACAAGGTCACAAGGTAAAGGGAGCTAAAGGGACGTCGAACCTCAAAAAATGCCGAAGTCCCATCACCATAGAGTTACAACGACAGAGGTTGTTGAAAGGATGGCAAATTTTTCGAAGTTTATTTACAAGTATAGGACCACGGATCCCAACTCTTAGAGTCGTCAAAGTGGGTCCCAACCCATCAGCTAACCCATTTAACCCATGCAAAATGGTGAGTTGGGTTGTTAAAAAACCAACCCATAAAGACCCCATGCTGACCTGACCCCACTCACTTAACCCACAAGTTAAATGGATTCGCTCCAGGTTGAGCTGAGTTAGCTCATGGATTGGAAGATTAAAGAAAAGCATGCAAGGGTTAAAACAATGCAGGTTTTTTTTTTTTGTGTAGTGGGTCTCAAGTCTCATGTTCAAAACTCAAAACTCTCTCAAAAAGAAATCCTACTAGCCACAACCTACCACAAAAGGCCAACCCACCACCCACTGATAGTGACCATCATCCCACCAGAACTGCCGGCCACCAGTGGTTTAGCCACAACAACTAAAACGCGATGAATCTTAACAAATCATGACCAAAACATGATGAATCACGATGCCATCTTCTGTCATCTTCCTCTCCTAGTCGAACACACATCTTTCTCTCTCTGGGGTTTTTTGTTTTCCTTTTTTTGGGGGGAGGGGGTTGGAGTGGTACTGGTACAATAATTCAACAACTGTTGTTAGCACTTAATAATGATCATTAGCAAAGACTGAACCAACAATTGAACCTCATGGGAACTATGTCTAACCAAATTTTTCTCTATTTTTTTGTTTTTTTCTATTTTTTTTAAATTTAGGTGGGCCAACTTGTTTAACTCACTAACCCACCCGGGTCGAGTCGGGTTGGCCAAATTTTGGCTTGTCACTAAAGTGAGCCAACCTGTGGTGAGTCAGGTTAACTCACTTTGACAGCTCTATATGGATCTACAGATCCCACCTTGGTCAAGTTCTCTAAAGTTAACTTACAAGTATGGGACCACAGATCCCAACTCCTATAGAACCCAACTTAGTTAAGTTTTCTTAAGTTTGCAGACGAGTATGGGACTACAGATCCCAACTTAGTTAAGTTCTCTAAAGTTTACTTACAAGTACAAGAACACGGATCCCTACTCCTATAGGACCACAGATCCCAACTTGGTTAAGTTATCTAAAGTTTACTACAAGTACGGGACCATGGATCCCAACTTGATTAAGTTCTGTAAAGTACACTTGCAAGCATGAGACCCAAGATTCCAACTATTATGGACCACGAGCCCCCTAAATGCTCCAAAAATCCCAAGTGTGGGGTCTGGAATTAGAACCTCTCAAAGGCTTTGAACCTTAGAAGGAGGAAAATCAAATAAAACAAAAAGAAAGCAATATGAAACCAAAAATATAAAATGTTATAAAGGCCCCAAGTTTGGTCGAAGATGTGTCTTTACAAAAATAGCGAATGAAAAAGAAATAACTTAAACTGTTGGAGGCTTGTTCTCAGCTTCCACCTCTGTTCCTTCTTTAGTAAGCTAGTCTTAAGGCTAGGCATAGCTTGCACACCCTCATCTTTATCTTAACCCCCCAATTCCACAAGGACTATTTTCTCGTCCTCATTGATGCTAAGGTGATTTATGTCGGGGAACTACTTAATATCTGAATAAATGTTATAAACTTGGGCTAAAGCATTATAGAAGGAGATCCTAGTGGAGTTAGTCCAATTGTTTAGATATTTGAGTTTCTCTGCCTCTAGCAACTCCCTCTCCTACTTCTAGTTCCCGACCTCTGCCATCTAGTCCTCTTGCTCTTTTACACAAGCCTCTAGATTTGTCTTAGCTAAAGACAAATCCTTCACGGACCCCTAGAGCTGCTTGTTCTTCACCCTAAGGCCATCGACTTTCTCCTTCAGCCTATCATAATGTTCTTAGGCTTTCTGCCTCTACTTGGCAAGACTTTGGACCCTATTATCCGCATCAATAGCCCAGTTCTTCACATCCTGTAAGTTCGCTTAGAACTTCAACACTTTCTCACCCAATAGTTTGTTGTCTGACTCCAGGATGGACATGGCATCCATGGTTTTCTCCAAGTAGCGAGTAATGGATACGAATTGATACTAGTGTTTTTGGAGGTGAAGGTAGAGGTTGGAAGGCGAGCACACCTTCAACATGTTCATATCAACATCTTGGGCAAAGAAAATGTTAGAATGCCCGCATATGTTAATGAGTTGCTCTAAATGCAACCCGAAGCGGAAGAAGAAGTAGTCAGATCAACAATCCCTTGGGTAACATGCACAGATGACTCATGAACGTCTGGGGCATGGCCTGAAGAGACCCCAAAGGGTACAAGCCTAGTCACCACCGCTTTCTTTGACCAGTTCTCCTCTGCCTCCTCAACCCCCTGTCATTTTTTATCCTTAGGGATGAGGGGACTAGAACTTGAAACAATCTTAGAGCCTATGGTAGGACCATTAGTCAACTTCTAGACTCTAGAGTCAGTCCTCGTCGCCTCAGAATTGGTGGCAGATGATTTGGCCCTTGACATGGTAGAACTCCCTATCTTGGCCTTGTTCTTCCTCATGGCCTTCATCAACTCTCTGACATCTGTAGAGTCCACCATGCTGTCTACAAAAATAACTAGAATGGGGTTACAAATAACAATATAGTTAAAAACAAAGACAAGGCATGGTATTAAGGATGGATGACAAACTTGTTTTGCCATACTTACTGAGATAACCCTGGACTTCTATGGGACTCTGGTTTATTATTTGAGAGCATTGGAAATTCTCAAACTTCTCGGTTACATCAACAAAGAAGTTAAAGGTCGCTTGCTTGGCCATGCTTTGTCATTCCCACCTCGTCTTGAGTGCTGCTTTGAACTTAAAGTGCTTATTCTAACTCAAAGGAAGTACAGACCGCCATTTTCATCAATAAAAAACGGAGCTTGACCCTCATGACCCTAGAGCTTGAAAAATCCATCCTTGAAGTCCTTGTATGATTCATCAATCAACTAAAAGCATTTCTGGTGCATGTGATTCTGGATGGTGATCCAAGTTGATTTGGTCCCTTTAGTTGAGTCCAAGACATCAAACATATAGAAGAAGAGATTAACACTTGGCTCCACCTCAAAATGACGACACATGATCTCGAAAGATCGAATAAAGATGAGGAGGAGCTGCTTAAATCCAATTCAACACGTCAACATAAAAGTCAAGAAATGTAACCCCTCAGGTTGAGCCTGGTGAAGAAAGTGTCGTACATGTACGTCATAAGGATGTATGTCTGGAGGTCAGTCGTAGCTTGGTGCATGTTGAAATGCGAGATGAACTTTTCGAGGTCAATGTAAACTAGGAGTACTCGTTAGAAGCAGGGGGTAGAGAAGATTGTCTTTGAGATTCAGCAACTCTGGCCCTAGTTCTACCTATGATGTGGGAGATCGGAGCTCGTTCAGTACCTATAGAGGCAGAAGACTCATCAAAATTATTGCTTATAGGCTCCATAAGCCTATCCAAGGCCTTCTCAAAATCGAAGGTCGAACAATGCCCAAAATTAATCTCCCTGAGCCTTATTTTCAACCACTCTAGGGATTTGGTAGTGGGCACCTGCCTCTGCACCCCAAAAGTGGAAACACCTCCGATGACCTCCTTCGTCGCACACGGCATGGTGGAGATGGTGGCTGCTCTAGAATCTATAAAAAAAAAGTCATCTTGCCCTTTGTTCCTAAGATTTTTAATCTTAACCATAAGATTGAATAGGAAAAGGAAAAGGGGAGTAAGGTACCTTTTGAAGGGAGAGGAGGAGCAATGCACAGAGGAGTTGCTATCGGAAAGTTGTGAGCCGTCGCAAGAAACCTCTATAAATGCCTCAAGTTTTTGCTGGAAAAGGAAATGGAGAACAAAGGAACAATAAAGACAAGTGGGGATTGGTAAAAATGGCATCAAGACCCACAATTCTCTATTTATAAAGGAATGGTTCAGTAATCGCTACCCACTAATGAGGGAAAAGTCATCCATAAATCATAATTTAAAATAATGATGAGGTGCATAACCCTAAGCCTAGAGTCGTACGCGAACCATCCAACGAACGCCATGTGACCAAAAGGATGCTGGGATGCAAGCAAAAAGATGCGTGCTCAATAGTTGAAGCATTTCATATAAGCCAAAATTCAAACTCATTTGAGACACATGTTAACTTCTCATTATGGAACACGGTCCATTAAGGAGTGTCGTACTCCAATGTTATAAATTTTGTTCAAGACAGCCAAAATGGGAGGCCCAAAATAGAGCCATATCGGAGCTCGACACCACGAAAACTAAAAGATATTTACAACTAAAGTCACACGGCGTGGCAAATATGGTGGTTGCTCCAGAATCTTTAAAAAAGAACCCTCTTCCCCTTTGTTCCCAAGCATTTTAATCTTAGCCATAAGATTGAAAAGGAAAGGGGGAGTAAGGTACCTTTTGGAGGGAGAGGAGGAGCAATGTGCAAAGGAGGAGTTACTAGCGGAAAACTGCGAGCCATCGCAAAAAACCTCTGTGAACGCTTGAAGTTTTTGTTGGAAAAGAAAACGAGAGAGCAAAAGAACAATGAAGACAAGTGGCGATTGGCAAAAATGGCACCAAGACCCATGATCCTCTATTTATAGAGAAGGGGTTCAGTAACCGCTACCCACTAATGGGGGCAAAGTCGTCCACAGACCATAATTCAAAATAATGATAAGGCGTGTAACCCGAAGCCTAGAGTTACACGCGAACCAATCAGTGAACGCCATGTGGCCAAAAGTTGCTGGGATGCAAGCAAAAAGACATGCACTCAGCAGTTGAAGCATTTCAGACAAGCCAAAAATCACACCCACTTGAGACACTTGTTAACTTCTCACTATGGAACATGGTCTATTAAGGAGTGTCATACTCCAATGTTGTACGTTCAGTTCAAGACAACCAAAATGGGAGGCCCAAAATGGAGCTATATCGAAGCTCGACACCACAACAACTATTGAGACACCGACATGGGGGCAGTGATCCATCTTGGAGTTTTGGGCCTCTAAAGACTAAGCCCATTAACAACAAAGAAGCGACCCATGACCTTTGGTAGGAGGGTCATCCCTGATGGACTAATGGGACAGCAACAAGCATGTCAAAGTGGGTTCGTAGCAAGCTTCTTTGCACACTCACAACTGTCAAAGGGATTCCCTCTATAAATAACATTATTAAGGATGATGGTAAGCAATTTTTTTTGCTCATAACAAAACCTAGCACATTACACTAACTTGAGTATTGAAGTATTTTTACAAATACCCAATTCTCCATTTTCAAGGCTTCTAAGCTTGAGGACTATTCAATAGGAAGTTAGTTATGACCCAAGTAGCTTAAGAGTACCATGATAGAACAATTTTCTTCAAAATCAATTATAAAAAAATCAGTTCCATTTTTAGATATAATAACTAAAAATGATTTTAAGATAATTTATTTTTATTTGAATTATATAAAAAAATCTACTTTTATATATTAAATTATTAAAAATGATACGAAATGATTTATTTATATTATATATGTTTGATATTTTTGGGTGAATTTGGCCAAATGCTTAACATGTGTAAAATAATATAAAAGATTATAATTAAATTACTCAAAATTTAGCTAATTCAAAAATGATTTTCTAAGTGTGCTGTAAATAATAATAATACATTATGTCATTTGATGAGCTTATATTTTTTATACGATCTTTTTAAAAAAAGATGTTTTATAAAAATAAAAAACACTTTACGTTTGCATGCACTATTCAAAGGATACTTATTTAATTTTTGAACATCTTCTTTATTATCTAAAATGATCATTTTCTAAAAGAAAAATATATCTTTGTACTTACTTTAAGAACTACTTTTTTAATAAAAAATATTTTTTTCATAAGCTAAAAAATCATTCTTGAAAAAAAAAACATAATTTGAGTTTTTAATTGCTTCATCTTTAAAAAAAATCTCATCCAAACATACTTAAAAATATAAAAGGTATTTTTAAAAAAAAAAATCTTATACCCAAAATAACACATCCAAATGAATTCTATAATCTATTTATCAAAACATTTAATTATAAACATATAGCATTTTCCTAAAATAAATTTTATGCTAGAAAAAGCTTTTATTTTGAAAAAATTAGGTAATAATGCATAATTCTTAACAAATAATTGTTTATTTTTTAAAAGTTCATTCAAGAAACTTCAATTATAAACTGTTTTAAAGATAAAATAAATTAATCTATATACACTACTAATCATTCTAAAACACACACTTTATCATAAGTTGAGGTACAATTTATGTTTTGAAACTAGTTATGATATTTTTATAATTAATAATATATACATTTTTTATATTCATCTAAATATTATTCATCATATTTTTTTATTATCTTTTCTCACTTAATTATAAACACTCAAAAAAGATATAAAAAGTTGTGTTACAACATCAATTTTTGTTTTAAAACTCACAGGATCGACTGTTTCAATCCGTCAAATCATAACTATGATTCATTATACCTTATTACATTATCTACTTTGATTCAAGTTCAATTATCAATTTAATCATAATTTCAAAGTCTTGCCAATCTAATGTTGTATATTTAAAAATTACAATTTTTAGTAAACAAGATGACAATTTTCTCTTATATTTGATAAACAAAAGATTATTATTTTTAAGATTTTATTATGAACGACCAATGTCTTTTCTAAGTTTCAATGCAAATAATCGATCATTTTATTTTATAACTTTGGCTAAAAAAGGACACTTATTAAAAAATAAATAAATAAAAGTGAAGTTTTTAAATTTTTGATATATTAAATGTTTTACAAAACACTTAGATAGACTCTTATTTTATTAAAAATAACAATAAAGATAAGAAAAATTAGTAAGTTCCCTCTACAACACTCATTCCTCTACTTAAAAAAAGAAACATTAAATAAACGGTCCCCACCGCACCCTGCTACAACCAACCAACCAACCACGCATTTCCAACGACCACCGTCACGTCAGCGCCGGCGGTCCCATAGCCATCATCTCAGCCGCACAATCGAGTTCTCCCAGCCCAGGTAGCGGGTCACTCCCACCCAGCACCATCACACATTGAGGTCAACCTATTGTTGCCAATTCTTAATCTTAGAAGCTGCTTTTGCAACTCTGATTTCGAAATCCAAACCTCTCGTTTTCCAAGTCATACTCCACGTAGAAATTCTGCTGTTGATAATTTCCCAAGATAACCGCTGGTCCACCCTTCACCGCCGGACCGGCCACATCGTCAGACACAATCGTCAAACACGCCACGTCGGATTTCCCGACCAACGAGAAATAATTGGTCAGCGGCAGTGCCATCTTCGCGCCACCTCTGAACTTGAACGTCAGTTCCGGGAACGACGCCGTTTTCTCCCCAGAGACATCAAAACAGGGACTCAACCCAGATTGCTTCTCAACCTCCCTGACCCTCGTGTAATTCACCTGCTTCTTGAACTCTTGCGCCACCAAGTCAAAAACGGGTCTCTCCATGAACGTGAAGGTGGAACCAGAGTCCACGATGGAGCCACCGTTGCCGTCAGAATCTGGCTCCAATAACCTGCTTGGAATCCTCACTCGCTTTTCGCCGACGAGGATTTTCCTAACCGCGACGTAGTAGTACGTGCTCAATGCGGGGTTTTTTGATGATGGGTTTTTCTGAAACGGTGTGTAGCTGAGGTCACTGGTTTTTTTGGCGTCGCCGGAGGAGCCACCGTGCAAGACGAGGTCGCTGCTGTCTGGTGAGTCGTCAAACTGGTGAGACACCAAGCAGTAGGAGAATCTCTTGAGACCCATCTGCGACGGCACCGACTCTGGCCCGCGGCCGAACCCGGCGATTCCGGCGGGTTGATATAAGGACATGATGGAGCAACCGAAGAGAAAATCGGGTACAATTTTTCCTGGAAAGTTTAGATTTTCTGAGAGTAAGAAGCCAGCGGTTGAGCCTAGCCCGTATTGGATTGTGTACGCAGGGCAAGTTTGGGAGCAGTTGTTGGTGTTAGGCTTACAATCTTGGCATCGAGATTGAACGTTGGGGCCGAAAACCCACTCACATTTTGGGTTTTTGCAGCCTATGAATTTGGAAGAGGAGGAGTTCTTTGGAATGAACTTGGGGATTTTTGTTGGGTCGATGTTAGGGAAGGAGTTGCATTTGGAACAGAGATAACGAGAGGAGCAGGGGAGCCACACGAGGCTACTTCCCGTGTCCAAAACCAAGGGGAAGGTTTGTGGTGGGGTTCCGAATTTGAGGTCAATGGAGTATCCTCCATAACTTTTGGGATGAACTGGTGTGTTGACAAGAGGTGAATTGACTCGGGATTTGCGGTGTTTGAGGTGGTGGGCTCTGGTAATAGAAGCAGAGGCTACGAGTTTGAGGGTCTGAAATGGATCTGAGGATGGATGTTTGGTAAATAAGGGAGAAAGAGGAATGATAATGGTTTTGGGTGTTGATGTTAATGATGATAACGATGAAGTGAAGGTGATCACAGAGAGTAGATAGAAAAGACAGATAATGTGTGGAGAAGCCATTGGAAAACACCTTCAATCCTTAGAGTGTGTAAAGGTAAAATGAACTGACAACTTTATGTTTTTGTTGTTTATTTATAGAAGAAGTAGCAGCCTCTACCAAAAACAAAAAACAAAAAAGTTGCAACCAAAACCGAAAGAGAAAAAAAAAAAAAAAGGTAGTCGTTAACGGGCAAAGGAAAAGGTTCAAGGGTGTGCGAGACTCGAGAGAATCATGCTCGAGTCAAGCGACATTATATTTGACATTGAGAAGCAGAGAATTTCACAAAACTTGCCACCAACGGTAGTTTTGAATGCTGACGGTGACATCTAATAATGTGGGAAACGAGTACTCGTTTATATTTAAAAATAAATAAATAAATAAAAATATATTTACTTTTAATTCAGCAAAATGTATTATAATTTTAACTTATTAAATAATTTAATATTAGATATATATTTATTTTTTTACTTAAAAAATAAAACTTATTTTAGACGAGTTTTTTTTCAATATTATGCACCATCACCGTGTTTTGGGTCATTTATCTTGTGCATGGTTATAACCCATGAAACACATACAAATTACATATCACGAATACAAATACAATATATATATAAGTAAATTAAAAAATTTAGTTTATATATATATATAATTATAAAATTTAAAGAAAATTATAATTTATTAATATTATTTTTATAAATTTAAATATTTATAATATTTTAATATATATCAATATTATTTTTATATATTATTTTTAATTATTTATAAAAAATATTAATAAATCATATTCAAATCATATATTAAATGTCTCTAAATATATTTGATACATGTTTAAATATATTCGAAAAATGTTTAAATATGATCAAGATATATTTAAAATGTGTTTAAATAAAAAAATAATTTTTTTAATTAAATATATTTAAATACATAAAATACATATATTTTATAAGTATCTCTATATATTAAATATATTAAATACAAACATATATTTAATACACAAATACACTTTAAAAATAACATATACTTGCTTAATAGGTTATACCTAATATCTTCTTTTCAATTACTATCAAATTCACACTTGTCCATAGAGTCAAGGTACTGGTGAGAGACTTGACAGTTTGCTCGTCCTAACATCACTGTACCAAAAATTGTTCACATGTGACTGTGGGAGGCATCACTGGCATGCCATTACTTTTTGTACCCAAATTCGAAAAGTTGGATGTATTGCTGGTGCTTAATTTGTCATCATCAATTATTTGTCCAAAAGGCATGGCTTATTCTAAAATAAATAAGAAAAAGGTATCACTAATAGATTATTATTTATGCTTTGCTTTAAACGTATCAGTCAATCAAGGTAACAAAAATGCTCAGACCACTCAGATGCAACCAGTGCATCAAACTCAACATGTAAAAAGCTACAATGTAAATAAGGAGTATGTTTTTTTTTTTTAAAAAAAAATTGAAGGAGAATTTCATACTATCATCAATAAAAGAGTACAACAGGTGAATTTAAAATTCCTATGTCCAATTGAGAAATAGTGGTGCAAAAGAAACATAGTTTATTACATGAATTTGAGTCTCCTTTCTACTTTTGTGTTGGTACAAAAATAATACTTTTTTAATTTAAAAGACTTTCACGAGATGTCGAAATGTCATTTCGTAACTATACATGATTTTGACAATAAAAAATAATAAAGTTATCAAAATGACATTTTCAATTAAAGAATTACTAAAATGGTAGTTTCGATTTACCATTGAGAAATGGTAAGTTTGAGTCGAAATAATAAATTATGAACTAAAGTATTAGTTTTGATTCAATGCCAAAAATGATACTTTTGATTTCATAACTATCAGTAAGGATATCGAGTGCATCTTGCAGATTTAGAACTTCATTAGTTGTTGGAGTTAAAGTTATAATAAAAACTCAAACTTGACAAGACGATAATCTGGATATGAAATCAAGTAAGGTCATTTTGGTTTTATAATAGATATTGAGATTTCGATTCTGTATCGAAATCAAGATTCAAAGAGTAACTACACTTAACAAATTTTTAAACAAGGAAAGTAGAAGATCTCGACCAAAAACTAACAAATGATAGAAGATTCAAGTTTAAATTCAAAAAGAAAGGTTTTTGAATTTAAAATAGAAGTTAGCAGCGATTGCAGATGCGACATTAAGACAGCACAAGGATTGCTAACAAAGATTGAGGAGTTACTTGTAGTACAAGGATTACTGACAAGGATTTGGTGGTTACTAGACAAAGATTACCAATCATTTAACAATTATTTTTGTTTTAAACACATATCAAGATCTTGTAAAAATGGTAGTTACTTAGAAAGTCTATAAATACTAAGATGATAGAAACATTTAAGAGTTGAAAATTCAATACTCATAGACACTTGTTACTTAACGCTCTCACGCCCTTAACTTCTCGAACAAAATAGTGCAAGCCTAGTTCTGTATGTTTTTATCCATTTTCATTTCTGTATACTTTACAAATTCAATGGAAGTTTAATTTTAGTCCATTTACTTTCATTCATTTTACTTTACTACAAAATTCTCTTCTACTCCGATCAAATGATTTATCCAAAGATCATTTGAGTTCTTTTAATTGCTTTCATTTATTGTTTTCATTACTTTTTTCTGCAAACTTATTTTCTTGCAATTTACATACTTGCACATTTACTTTTCATTGCATTCACTTTACATTGCTTTTACTTTATACTCTTTACTTTAAGCATTTTACAATACTTGTCACATTTACTTCGGATGCACTTTCATTTTTGTCATTTACTTTTCACTTGTTTTCATTTGTACTGAATCTCTTATTTCTTGAAAACAAAGCTCTTCTTATTTTCTACTTATTTTTCATTAAGTTAAATACCACGCATAAACATTCGATTTGGATCTGCATAAAACCGTATTGTATTCGAAATCATCATTTGCATTCATTTAAGAAATTAATCTTAAGACAAGAATTGTAAGAGGAAGTGATTCCCTTCTCCGAATTGAAATTGAGAATCAAACTTTGTCCATAGATAAAGGGTTTACCATAGCTTAATTAACTATAATTGAAATATTTTGGTACATAAATTGGCATGCCTGGTGGGACAATCAATAGATTAGATCTTAAGGGATTCTATTTGTTTATGCGCCTGAGAAGTGGTAAAATACTGTCAAGAATGTCTGAAAATACATCTTTGAGTGCCCAGAACCCTCAAATAGGGAACAATGGAGCCAATGACAATAGAGACACCATAGTCTATGCAAATTTGCCACAAGCCTTGGAGCCCATGATTAGTGAAATCACAAGGGTTTCTATTTCGAATTTAGAAACCAGAACTCTTGGGGTAAGTAGAACTGCACCCTTATATAGGTTGCCTCCTGGGTTCACTCCCCAAAATATAACATAAAACATAGGTACTGCCCAAGCCACATACACAAGTTTAATACCCAATGTTTCACCAAGAAATCAAGTGGTAAATGGTAGTGGCCAAGTTGCAGGAACCAACACAAATCGAACTGGTAGGCCAAATGTGGGAGTACCAATATTCCCAAATTTGCCCAGAGATTTGTCTTTGACTCCTTCTGGGAATACAAATATAGCCCTGAATAATATCAGGCAACAGATTGATGAAAGTAACCATGAGATGGTCCACATGTTAACTCAGCAGATGACCACTATGATAACCCCACTCATAGAGTCCGCCAATAATACATACACTACATTGGCTAGGCAAATGAGTAGAATTACAAATGTCTTTGGAAACCCAGAGGAATCTATAGGCAATCAAAGAAGGAACCATCAACCTATTCATCAAGAAAATGCTCCATTGGTAAATCATCCAAATGTTAATAACACAGTTGAGGATAACTAACCAATGTCCTCACGCTATCAAAACTCATAAATACACAATAGAGAGGGAGCTGCACGTCCTCACGCTATCATGATTCAGGGTCACCTTAGGTAGTAAGGAATCCACTTCAATTACTCTCCATTTAGGATAACATCTAACAAAAAGGAAAAATCCCACCACAATTGCCAGAATAATGAAGGAGAGGAAGTTCGTCCTCAACTCATCACTATAATAGGAAGGAAATTATCATCCTTACCTAACATATCCTTAAATGTGAGGCTCACACCCTTCAACAAACACAATATTATATATATATATATATATATACACACACACACACACACACACAACCATTAATTACTTCCCATAATTAGCATTACCAATCAATTTGATTTATCACAAACTCACTTCATTAAATGCTTCTATTAGAATCTCAACACTCATTAAGAACCATAAAAGAAAAAACTACACCTTTAGAAGGCTCAATTGCATCAAACAACAATTCTGGTCCAAGTTTGGAAGTCATGCCTCGGCGCAGCTCTTCCACGTCGTGGTGCACAACTCTCTACCCACTCACGCCTCGGTGTGGTTCTCAGTCACGCCGTGACGTGCTGCTCTCAAGTTCACCCACTGAAACTCATGCCCCGGTGCGAGTGGTTTTTCTACATAATTCTATAGAAAAACAAGGTCGGGTACTGTTCCATTAGAACAAAACCCTCCTCCAATCATTCAAAGCTCAATTTTAAGTGATTTCCAACCTTACACAAGGTCCATTAACTCATTTCAACTCTCAAAATCATTTTTAATTCAGTCCACATGAATCAATGCATGATTCATCACATTGAGAACCTAAAACCCCTCTCTTAAGTCAAGTGAGGTTATAAGTGTTCTAGGGATGAAAAATGCATCACTAAGCATATCACAAAGCAAAAACAAGTCATCCTCAAGTTTTCTAACAAGATTCAAGTATAGAACACCAAAACAACCCTTCAAACCCCTTTCCCCCATCATGCTAACTCTCATGAACAAGATGAAAAAAATGGAAATAAAGAGTCAAAACAAAGTCCCCCTACATTAAGGTCTTCAAGATGAAATCAAGGATTGGCTATGGAAGATCCAAGTTCCCTTTCCTCTTTCTCTCTTTTTTCCTTCATGTTTTCCTCTTCTATTTTCTGCTTTCTCCTTCTTTCTTCTATTTTTCTTTATTTTCTTTTGTTGCCGTGAGAGTGGATACCAAAAAAGTAGCAAAGTCTAACCTTGCTACTTAAAGGATAGAAACTAACTTATACCAAAATTTCTAATATGCTAAAAACACTTAGATTTCACCAAATCTAATTTTTTAACTTCCAACAAGTTTAAAATAAATCTTAAGATTTATAAAAAATCTTGTTTCACCATTTTCATATTTTTTCATATCTGCTGGTAGTCAATCTGACATTAAAACACACACTCAGTATGCTTAAAAATGTCAATCTAACTTCGATTAACCTTAAATTTCAACCACATCTTCTTCCATACATTTGTGACTTAGAAACAAATTCTCCACATTTATTTCCATTAATTAAGCAGTTTAAGCTAATTCTGATACTAATAACAACTATATTTCATACATAGTATTACAGCATAGTTACTAAACGTGCTCAGAAGGTCACAAAACTTAACAGGCATGACAAACAAGTATTAGGCTACCTCTGTAACCATATACAAGTCTATCATGTTTTCACAAATGTTACATCCATCCACTTTCATTTATGTACACTTTACAAATTCAATGCAAGTTTAATTTCAGTCTATTTACTTTCATTCATTTTACTTTACTACAAAATTCTCTTCTACTCCTGATCAAGTGATTTATCCAATGATCATTTGAGTTTTTTTAATTGCTATCATTTATTGTTTTCATTACTTTTTTCTGCAAACTTATTTTCTTGTAATTTACATACTTGCACATTTACTTTTCATTACATTTACTTTGAATTACTTTTACTTTATGCTCTTTATTTTAAGCATTTTACATTACTTGTCACATTTACTTCTAATACACTTTCATTTTTGTCATTTACATTTCACTTGTTTTCATTTGTATTGAAACTCTTATTTCTTGAAAACAAAGTTCTTCTTATTTTCTACTTATTTTTCATTAAGTTAAATACCACACATAAATATTCTATTTTTAATCTGCATTAAAATGTCTTGTATTCGAAATCATCATTTGCATTCTTTTAAGAAATTAATCTTAAGACAAGAATTCCAATAGGAAGCGGTTCCCCTCCTCGAATTGAGATTGAGAATCAAACTTTGTTCATAAACAAAGAGTTTACCATAGTTTAATTAACTATAATCAAAATATTTTGGTAAACACTTTGATAACATGACGTATATATATTGTAAAGCAGCAACATCAAAATCCATAATTTGGCTGATCTGAATGCCCCAAGTGGAAACTTGCTGAAAATGAAGATTCAAGGGTGGTGACACGGAGTAATATTCTAAAGCACCTGTAAGGAATTTCTCTTGAACTAATATTGATAATTCAGTTTATTTAATTAGTTCCTTGCCCCAGTGACTTATTTTTTTTATCAGTCATGTTGCGTTGGTTTTCCTTGCCCCAGTGAATTACAAAGGAATTAAGCTCATGAGTCATACCATGAAGTTATGTGAAAGAGTAATTGAACAAAGATTAAAACAAGAGACTCATATTTCAGAGAATCAATTTAGTTTTATGCCTGGGAGGTCAACCATAGAAGCAATCTATCTTCTACGAAGATTAATGGAGAGGTATCAGAGGAAGCAAAAAGACCTACACATGGTTTTCATTGATCTGGAAAAAGCCTACGATAGGGTACCGAGAAAGGTCTTGTGGAAGGCTTTGGAGAAGAAAGGAGTTCGTATCGCCTATATTCGAGTAATCCAAGATATGTATGATGGGGCTAAAACTAGTGTGAGAACACAGGGTGGGGCCACAGAAGATTTTCCTATAACTATAGGACTGCACCAAGGGTCAGCTTTGAGTCCATATCTTTTTACCTTGGTCTTGGATGTGCTTACTGCGCATATCCAAGAGCCGGTGTCACAATGCATGCTTTTTGCAGATGATATAGTTTTAGTTAGAGAGTCGAGAGAGGAAACAAATGAGAAGTTAGAGCTATGGAGACGAACTTTGGAAGAACATGGCCTTCGTCTAAGTAGGAGTAAGACGGAGTATATGGAATGTAAGTTCAGTAAGAGGCGTGTTAATGATAGCTTAGCGGTGAAAATTAGAGATCATACAATACCACAAGTCACACAATTTAGGTACCTTGGATATATCATATAAAATGATGGAGAGATAGAGGGAGATGTAAACTATAGGATTTAAGCTGGATGGATGAAATGGAGGAGTGCTTCAGGAGTTATTTGTGATAGAAAAGTGCCTCTTAAGCTTAAGGGTAAATTTTACCGCACAGCTATAAGGCCTGCGATGTTGTATGATACTGAATGTTGGGCGGTAAAAAGCCAACAAGAGCATAAGATCAGTGTTGCGGAGATGAGGATGTTGCGTTAGATGTGTGGCCATACAAGACAAGATATGATTAGAAATGAATGCATTAGAGAGAAAGTAGGGGTAGCACCTATTATGGAAAAGATGGGAGAATCTCGCCTTAGGTGATTTGGACATGTAAGAAGAAGACCCTTAGAAGCCCCTGTAAGAATAGTAGATCAGGTAGATAATAGCCCAATAGCTAGAAGTAGAGGAAGATCAAGAAAGACTATAGGTGAAACGATTAAAAAAGATTTAGATCTGAATAATATATCTGAAAACTTGGTTTATGATAGAGCACAATGACGTCGTTTGATCCATGTAGCCGACCCCACCTAATGGGAAAAGGCTTTGTTGTTATTGTTGTTGTTGTTACATGTTGCGTTGAAGGCAATTGCTATGGCTATGTTGATTTAAATGAAGTGACTTTGAATTTGTTGGTATTGTTTTGTGCATAATTTTTGTTTGGTGATATATTCTCCGGTACACTCTGCACAAGTAGGCTTTCTTAAGTCTTTCCATTTGATAAATGCTTACCCTCTCCTAATAAAGTCAATACTTTGAAACTGTTATACATATACTTATATCCACTTATTCTAGTCACTTCTCAAATTAAATTTGTTCCAAACACTAGCATGTGGTGCCAACAGAAAACAGAAAGGAAACCTATAACAAAATCACTGCTAATTTTATTTTCTCGAATCAACTCATTACTTAAGAACTTGTACTGCTAGATCTGAATTGCTGCGGCAGTCTTGTGAATTTAATTACTTCTTGGCATATTTCCTATGGAAGCACTTCATTTTCGACAATTTCTCTCCTAGCAAGTTTGGTTCTATATTGTTCTCACTTCTCACAGTTGTAAGCATTTCATTACATTAGTATTAATCACCTTGGTTTTTAAGAATGTTATTTTGACATCAACCTCTTGAACAGTTCTATTTTCTAACAGGTTTATAACTGGAAGAGTCATGTTAGGGTCACAAGCTACGTGTCATGGCTTCCTTAGTCAGTTCTATTTTTGCTGTCATCCATTTTGAAATTATTATTATTATTATTACTATTATTATTTTAATTGATGTTACAATTTTCAGTTGCTTGAAAAACTTCATGAAAGGTGAAGTTCAATGAATAAAAAAAAACAATACCGTGAAATGTTTCGTAGCATATATGGAGGAATCACACATGTTAATATTTGATCCAGCGATGATGGTAATTCCCATTCATGATTACATGGTACATCGATAGCGTGGTGTGTTTGATACAGCTATTTTATATTATTGGTAAGCCAATATTTTGATTCTGTATAGAACTGACTGAACAACCCGATTTATATGTAACAATACCTGGATTCCCCTTGGATTCCAGCCTCACGATTTTATAGTTTATAAACTTTTGCTCTCAGACCTTGGGTTGCACTTGGTGTTTATGTGTCTGTCGTCTACAGATACCTACAAGAGTTGGATCATGGGCTTGACTCTTTCCTAAGTTGAGCTTGATCAGAGGCAAAGGTACCCTCTCCCTTTCCACAGTCAACCCTTCAAGCATTCTATGAGAACCAACTACAGTATCAAAGTGCAAGAAAGGAATGCTGAGATATTAGCTGAGTGTAGGCCTAAGTCTGGGAATTCTCACTGCCATCTTCAGGATGCGCCCAGCACCTGCATTCTAAGCTGCAGTCACCACTGAGGACATTTCCCAGCGGGAAGATGGAGATTAAACTACTTATAGAGACTGAACTACATGAGAAAGAAGACATCATCCTAAAACAGGATGAAGATAAAAAATAAATAAAATAAAATAAAATCCAAGAATTCAGTAGATCCCTTGAAGTCACATTTTAGTGAAGGCATAATTTTAGATGACAGATCTATGAATCTATATGCTGCTGCTTGATTTGAGTCAGTGAAGTCACATTCTGTTTTAAGTCTTCTGGAATATAACTACCACTTTATAAAACATACATTATATGATTGTATGAATCTATTCAGGGCCTTCCACGCTTGAGATTCAATGAGGAAGGAAATATTCTTGCTGTTACTACTGTCGACAATGGATTCAAGATGTTGCTAATGCTACTGGTCTTAGATCCTTAAGAACAATTGAAACCCCAGCATTTGAAGCATTGTTGTCACCTATTGAGTCTGCTGCAATCAAGGTAAGTGATATAGTTTTTTAAATCTCTTCTTGGTTTCTGATGTTAGATCAAAATATGTATGTGTACTGTCCAATTTGTTAATGTTATCTAGGTGACTAGGTATCTGGCTCTTCTACTGTTAATGTTAGTTGGTCCTGTTAACTGTAAAGTGGAAAGAAGCTCCCCTGTCATGCCTTCTCCAATTCTTGTATGAACCTGACCCTATGAACTTAATAATCTTGATTATGATATTAGCAAGATGACTGTGACAGATGTTTCATTTCTCTACACACACGCACTAGCATGTGGGACTGGTTTGATGATCCTTATGATATTATTTACTGCTTCTTGACACTTGTCTGCTACACATTGATTAGTTTTGGCTTTCTCAATCAAGAATAGAGTTGATCCCATTGGTAGAAATGTAGAGAAACCAAGAAGTGTGGAATATGTAACAGATAAAACTAAACCATGGCAGCTGTCTGAAATTCTGGATCCTGTCCAATGTCTATTAGTTACCATGCCTAACAGCACAGATTATATGAGATTGTTATATTATATTCCAAATTTTTGTGTTCTGTACACTGCTTTAATGAATTTAGTTTTATATCTTACAACAATTATAGATTATTTGAAATGTTTTTTAAAGAAAAAGAACAAATATTTGTAGAATTCTGGTTTGAGGGATATTGCACACATAGCAGATTCCTTTTCAACAAAAGGGCTGGATCCACAACAAATTGAATCAATTTCTATGATAAGATATATTGCAAATGAATGTTTGAGAGACCAATTACATCTAACTCACATAGATAAAGATATCATGCGCAATTATGTCCTGTAGACTGTGCGGTTAGTCCTGTCCAGTTGATTCATTCATATGGTCATAGTGAGAATCTGCAGCTATGTGTTGCACACATTCAGGTGGATCAATCAGAGGTAGGCTATGCAGCAATAGAAGTGTCTCAACATTCTTCTCTTGAAATTCATGAGGATATTGCGCAGAAAATGTTTATATTATTTTGTTTATTTTTATTTTCATTTTATGATGCTTACTTGGATTTCCTTCTATGATTGTCTATTGTCCATTAACCACAGGTCTTGTCAAAACTTACTAGATACTATAAATTGATGAGATTTATTGCAGATTTAGCTCTACATCTTCAAACATATATTAAAAAAAAAAAATTAATAGGGTGGCCCATTGGGTAGGCTAGCCTGCTAGGGTACTCTTTTAGTTCTACATTTGTAAGTAAGCTGATCTTTCAAAATAATCTATCTCATTAATTTTTATTTTAACACTATTAATTTAATTCTTATTAAATATTCTATAGAAAAAATATATCTAAAATAATATTTATTAGATAAAGAAGTACTTAGAAAAAATAAATACTTACTAAAGAGCACTTTGTTTAACGTTATACAGATAAAAGAAATATATAAAGAAGTCTTTATTAGATAAAAAATACTTATTTTATTAGTTAATTGACGTATTATAATGGTGTTATAAAATAAGTTATGATAGAGATTATTTTAAAAGTTTTTATAAATATGAGAACTAATTTGAAAAGAAAAAAATTATAAAGATTAATTTAAAAATGAGTATAAATTATAAAAACTAAAATTTTAATTTAATTTTTTTTAATTTAATGGGTTGGCCCTCGGCTCATTTAAGATGTGAACTCTTTGACTCTTGCCCACGTGAGCTAGGGCCGAATGGGGTGGGATAGCTTGTTTTCACAACTCTAATTTGACATATTTAAAAAATTTTACATATTTTTTCACTAAAGAAAATGAAAGAATGAAGACAATTGTTATGAGTATAAGAGTATGTTTGAAAAAAATTAAATCTTTCTCAAATAGCTGTTTTTAGAGGATTAAACTATTTTGTGAAATAATTATTATGTTTGGATAAAAAGATTATTTTTTAAAAATTTTTTTACACAAAATTCAATGTAAAATAAATTTTTTTTTCAACTAATAATCATAAGCTAAAGATTGAAACTTATGATTTTAGTTTATAAATTATTTCTTACATTTTGATATGTAAATACTATTTTACCCTCAATCAAATAATTTTTTTAATCATTCTATACCTATTTTAATAATTTAATGCATAAAAGTAATTTTTTTATATCATCCAAACGAATCATATTAGCTTAAAATCATTTTCGGTCCCGATAATCTACAGTCACAAGACAAGATTTTTACTGCGTTTACATCGGCATCCGTTTCACATAAAACGCACCAAATCATTATAATCAATTCATTAATTTAACTCTTACGCCGTTAACCACTTTTTGTTCTTCGTTAACCAACTTTTTCTACGAAATAAAAATCACGTGATAAAATCTTGTATCATTAACCAATTTTCGTATGATAATTAACCACTTTTTTGTTCTATTAACCAACTTTTATAGAAATAAAGTTGGTTAATGAAGAACAAAAAAGTGGTTAATTAATTGTAAGTTGGTTAATGATACAAGATTTTATCACATGATTTCTATGTTCGTGGAAAAAGTTGGTTAACGAAGAACAAAAAGTGGTTAACAACGTAGAAGTTGGTTAATAGACGACGATAAAAAAAAAAAAAAAATTTGATGCTTGTTTGCTCATGGGTGGGTCCCATGAACAAGACGGTGTAGAAAACGTATGGTAAAAATGTGAAGATTAACATTTTCCAATCATTTTACGCTTAATGTATCCAAACATAAAAATAAATTGATTATAATCGATTATAACAATAATCGATTATCAGTATAATCTATAATTTTTAACTTTTCCAAACAAGCCCTAACCCTTTGTTTGGATTAGAAGAGAAAATAAGAGGAAAGAAAATAAGAGGAAAGAAAATGAGAGGAGAGAAAATAAATAAAAAAGTAAAAGAAAAAATTGCTTGTTTGGATGAATAGAAAATGAGAAGAAAGAAAATATAAAAAATATTAAAAAATATTTTTTTACATTGTTAAAAATATTTAAATAATAATAATTTTTTTTATCCCTACCTCAAGCATATCACTACGCCCATCCCCCTCCCTCACACCACACCCTCCCCTGCCACTAACCCCCTACCACATGCCTTAATCCTTATCTTAACCTTCTTCTATCGTAACCTTCTTCCTCATCTCCCTCGTACAACCACCTTCCCCCCCAGCCACCCCCACTCCTATTTCCTTCCCTTTCATCTCCCCTTCATTTTTTGCATCTTGCCAATGTTCCACCCTCACCCATTCCCTCCTCCCCCACTTCCTTCTCCTCCTTATTTTTTATCTGTGACCTCTTCACTCAACCCACCCCACTTCCTTCTCCATCCACTGTACTTGAAGCTGTCGACACACTCCCTCTCCCATTCTCATCCCAATCACAAGAAAAGTAAAAATTTTTCTACATTTTAGCTATGGTTTAGTAAATTTTTGGAGAAATTGTTTGTTGATGTGAGTGCTTATAGTTGAGTTTCATCTCTGTTGTCCCCTTTCATCTTTTTTCTTGTCTGTTGCTCAGTTTTCTCGCCTGTTGAGTGAAGAAAACTTTTACCGTGGATCCCACACAATTTTTTTCTTTCTTTACTATTTTCTTGTCTCATCCAAACGAAAAAAAAAGTATATTTTCTCTTTGTTTTTCTTTCTATCTTTTTTCTTTCTTCTCATTTTCTCTTCATTCAAACGAAGGGTAAGAGACTCAAGATGTTAGTTTATACGATCCTCAACTTTACATAAGTGATATGTCAAAAAAAAAAACTTTACATAAATGATAGTACAGTTGTGCAGTTGAGGAAACTAACCCCAAGTTGGGCCCAACAAAGTTGGGCAATGTTGTAGAATGGTGGAAAAGAGAGGTGAGTTTGTAGGAGTTGATAAGGTATTGTTACAAGTTACAATTTACAAGAACAAAATGAGCAGAGATAAAGTTTGAATTGAAAAGTCAGTTGAAGTAGTTGGAATTCGGAAATTGGAAGGGATTGTAAAATTAATCGGGAAAGAGTAGGCCATCTCTATTATGATTTATGCGCCCACAGAGGATATAGTACTGTAACTGACACTGCAAGTTCCTAGACACTGCAAGTGCCAAATGGATTGGAGGGGCCATTGCACGGTACTTTAAAATTTGGGCTTGGGTTTCTTCTGCCAGGGATGTCAGTCGTAGCGGCAATTCAGCGACAAGAAGACAACAGGACACGTGAACAAGTTTAGAATTTAGGAGGGATGGTGATGTTTATTGGTGTCTTTCTCATCTCATGAGCCAAGAATCAGAAATTAATCTCATCACTCTCATGATCACCCGTGAATTCATTTGTAATATGTCAATGGTGCCAACGATGCCATCACTCTCACCATCACCAGTAACTCATGAGTAACCTTTTTACAGTCACCTACGCCACATCGACTATTATTAACTCCCCTTCCATCTTTCCATTTCTAGAACTGTGTCTTATTGCTATTGCTTCGGAGAAGATAGAACTTGGGCCTGAACCAATCAAATCGGCCGAAACAACTGTGGTTATTACTTACCAGCTCGGTCTAGTTCAATGGAGCCTTAACTTGGGCATCATAGATTTTTTTTATTGTGAGAATCAGTTTAATAAATTTTGATAATTAAATTATTTATAAATGATTAAAATTAAAACTTAAAGTCATATAATTTTTTAAAGTGATTATATAATTTTTAAGTAATCATCTATATTTAATTTTATGGTTCATATATATTATATATATTTTATGATTCATATATATATAATGTGTGTCATGTGAGAGAAGTATTTATTGTGAGAAGTGAGATAAGTGAATCTTAATTATTAAAACTTATATGAATGATAAAAATTAGAATATAAATGCATGTGACTTTTTTAAGTGGTTACATGACCTTTAAGTAACTTTTAATCTTGACTATCTATGTATGATTGTATGGTCAAGATTTACTTCTCTCACCCTCTCATAATAAAAACTCAGCTTACTAAATATGTCCTATATATATATATACTATTAACGACGGGACCGACAACATAGACTCAACAATAGTAAAAATATGCATACAAAGAGTAGAAGAAGGAAAATAAGATATATGGATCAAAATACTTTATTGATAATTTCACAATATTTACAGAATACTTGATACAAATTACAAGTTCAAGTTCTTGAACGAAAAACTGGATTCCAAAAGTTAACAGAGGAAAACAGATTACAAGTGTTTTGAGACAGAGTGTTTACAAAACATAAAACTAAAACTTCGATGCCTTCATCTGAAAGAACTTCGGCTTATATAGAGAAATGACTCCAAAGAATTTTCAATCGTCTGTGGATCTCAAATGGATAAAAATCCAACAACTTTGAGTAGAGGACAGGGGTCCCATCAGGAAGCTTCATGCTTAGTTAGACGACAAATAAGGAACCTTCATAGGAATCTTTATGCTTAGCTAGACGACGAATAAGGAACCTTCATAATTAGACAAATGAGGTAGACGACGAATAAGGAACCTTCATAGGAATCTTCATGCTTAGCTAGATGACGAATAAGGAACCTTCATATTTAGACAAATGAGGAACATTTATAATTAACTAGACGAATGAGGAACCTTCATAATTAACCATGTAGGCCTTTACAGGTTGGAAAGGTCCACACCAAAACAGTCATCTTCATTATCACCGAGAAGGTCGTGATTTTTACTTCTTTCACTGGGAGGAGACGAACCAGAAATAGACATGGTTGTCTTGAGTTTGCTTAACAATTCCTGTTCTGAAGAAGAATAGGCCAGTTCTTGAAGAAGCTTGTTCTTAAGTTCTTCAAATTGTGATGGCTTCTTATGGTTTTTCTTAACCAAAGAAGGATTAGTAAGGAACCATTGATTAACCGCATCAATACTTACTAATTTTATGTTGAACTGAGGCCACCATTTAACACTAAATTCTCTGGCAACCCATTATGGATGAGAAATCTAGTATTTATGATAGAAATTATAATCCCAAACATTAATTCATGCAATTCCAAAAGTAGCATAAAAATGTAAAAGTTTGGAACCTTGAGGAAAATCAGTTTTTTGAGTAAACAAATTATAAGAATCCTTAGCAAGCTGAGGAAGAATAGCAACACAAGGACCAGTGATACACATCCAATTGACAAATCATGAGGGAAATTTTTTAACCCTTTCTGGAACCAAAAGAACTAAGAGCGGGAATATGGCCTAAGGAGCATAAATTTGTACCAAGCTTGCTAATAATCCTAATAAGTATAAGTTTGAGGATCAATTTTTATTGAGAAAGATTTTGGAGTGTGAGGAGCTTGATTCCATTCTTTCGGACCTAGGACCTTAAGGATTTTTACTTTAGAAAAATCAATATATTCAGGATTGGTAGCATTATAATAATGATCTAAAGAGATTGATTCAATATCAATGAGGATGAGTTCATAAAAAATTCTATTCTTTTTAAGTGACTCTTGAGGAACAAAATAAAAATCTTGGGGAAGCATGTTCTGAATGATTTCTCGAGAGGTCGAGTGAGGAGAAAAGAATCCTGGTTCAAGGGTAATTATAGGTTCAAAAATATTTTTCTTAACATATTGGCATTCTTCTGTGGTGGGAGAATTAATGAGTAGCGGTGTAGGTTGTTTCAGTTTTTAAGGAGTTCTAGAAAGAGTACTAGTAATGGTTTGTGAGTAGGATAAAGGTGTAAACCTATTGGGTGAAGGAGACGAAGGTCGTACAGACTGAATAAGATTAGGAATAGAAATTAGGGTGGAAGACCCTTTTAAGGAGGTAGATGACCTTGTACTTATCTCAGTGTTCTTATCTGCAGTAATCTGCATGTACTTATCCAGAGTAACTTTCTTAGCCTTTGATTTTGATAAGGAGCTAGCGGTCATTGTAGCCCTGCAAAAACTCTCTGGTTAGAAAATCAGGAAGATAATTATATTTTCCTTTAATATGTTGAATATCAAAATCAAAATAAGATAACAGTGTTTGTCATCTAGCAAAAATCTGTTTTGAAACCAAGTTTTTAACATCTTTTTGAATAATTGAAGGAGCAACTTTATACTCAGTTTTTAACAAAAGCCTTTTATTAAATAAATCATCTTGAAATTTTGTGATACTTAGCACTATAGATAAAACTTCTTTCTTAACAATACTATATTTCTGTTGAGTCGGTTGCCAAACTCCAGAGTGATAACTGACGACTTGTTTTTTGGACAACTCAGGTAGTAACTACTTTAACACTCCCCCATATCCCAAATCAGAGGCATCTGTTTCTACTATGAGAGAGGCTTGAGGATCTGGAAGTCCTAAACAAGGAATAGTTTTAACTAAATTCTTAACTTGTTGAACAGCATTAGTCATCTGAGTATTCCAAGGAGGATGGTTTTTTCTTAGTCTTCTAAGTAAAAGAGCACAAATTATTCGTATATTAGGAATAAAATCTGCTACATAATTAACACATCCTAAAAATCTCTGAAGAGTATTCTTATCTTTGAGTTCGTTGGAGAATTTATCTGCAAATTCTATAGATCTTTCTATGGGAACAATAGTACCTTGATTAATTTCAAATCCTAAAAATCTAGTCTTAGTTTGGAATAATTTCATTTTCTTAGCAGAGATTACTAAACCATTTTCTTTAATAAGATTAAAGAAAGTTGCTAAATGTTTAAAGTGTTGATCAATAGAGTTACTGAATACTAATACATCATCTAGATATACTATGGTGAACTTTGAGTAAGGATTCAAAATATTGTTCATTATATTTTGAAATTCTGAAGGGGCATTTTTTAATCATTGGGGCATTACATTCTATTCATAATGTCTAAAGGGTACTACAAAAGCAGTTTTGTACCTATCTTCTTCAGTTACTTCAATTTGGTAGTATCCGAATTTCATATCAAATTTTGAGAATATTAAGCCTGATGAACTCTACTTACTAAGTCTTTTTTATTGGAAATCAGATACATTATCCATCTTAAAACCTTGTTTAAGGGTTTATAATTAATTACTAACCTGGGAGCACCTCTTTTTATATCTGAAGCGTTTATAACATAAAATCCTGCACAACTCCAAGGGGATTTACTTGGTCTAATTAAATTATTATCTAAATATTCTTGAATTTACTTCTTACAATATTCTAAGTATTGTTGATTCATTTGGATAGGTCTTGCTTTAGTAGGGATATTAACTTCTTCAAATCCTTCTTCATACGGTAAAGTAACTGTATATCTTTTTCATTCCTTAAAAGCATTAGAGAATTTACTACATACTTCTTGTTTAAATTTTTGTTGAACATATTTTATCTTATCTTGAAGTTGAGGTTTATTTATCTGTTCTTGAATTCTTTTATATTGAACTTATCTGCTTAATATATTTATGTGTTTTGTTTTGTTTTCTATTAAGTTAATCTTAGAGATTAGTGAATCTTGAACCATATTTAATTCTTTAATTAAGGGTGGTTTTATAAACACAAAACGGATTTCTTTTCCTAATGCATTAGTAACTAATCATTTTTCGTTTACTGAGAATGGGTATAATAAGGATAAAAAGGGAGTACCTAAAATTATTTGCTCAGAAATATTTCTTACTAATAAGAATAAGATTTTATAACAAATTTTATTTTTATAGATCTTAGCATTATTTAACTTATATTTAATTTGTATATATTTTCGAAAGCACTACTTAATTACTCTGTTGTCTTATCGTAATACTTAGTTAGGATTAATCCTTCTTGAACACAATTCATATCAGCTCATGAGTTTACTAAGGCTATAAAATCAAATCTTTCATCTTTTATTACTAATTCTATCGGACAATGCCATTTATAAATAATTACTTGACTTAATAAATTAATATAAGGATTTTTTTCGGGGTCTTGGCTAGTACTTATCTTCATTTTGTACTATGATTTGAGCTTGTAAATTTAGCATTTTAAATTCTAAATCAGTATCTTTTTCTTTAAGTAATTTAACTTCATTCTTTAAATTTTTTATTTCTTACTGTAAATCTTTTAAAGTAACTTCATTTCTTTGAGGTTTCTTAAATCTTTCTAATACTTCTTTGATATCTATCTTTTGTACTTCTTCTTTTTTCTTATCTTCATATTCTAGAAATTCTTTTATTTGTTGAATGAACTCTTTCTTAACAGATGTTTCTTCCATGTTTTCTATTATGCTTAATAATGATGAGGCTTGATCTCTAGTAGTTACATTAATAGTTTTTAAACATGATGAACAATCACATAATTCTGGTCCTAAGCTTGTACATTCTTTTTCATTTTCACTTTCTGATTCAGATGAAGAGGAATCTTTTAATTGATTAACCATTTCTTCTTCGGAACTGTATTCTTCTTTAGAAGATTCAGATTCATTAATTAATATATTTATCAAAGATTTCTTTAATTCTTCATCAATTTTTAGGTTATTAATTTTTGGTTTTACTTTACAGTCTTTCTTATAATGTCCTACTTGGCCACATTTATAACATACTATCTCTCTTTTAGACTTAGATGATCTATACTTATCTTTCTTTGATGATCTAGGTTTTGATGAGCTTGCTTCTTCTCTATAATATTTTTTATAGTATTGTCTAGACTTTCTTGATTATGAGGAACATATTTTTAAACTCTTTTTTGTCTACTTGGAGCTTTAACTCCTTCTATTCCCCACTGGGAACAAAATGATCCTAATTCTTTTCTAGTTGTCTTAGCTTCATTCTTTAGCTTATGTTGGAGTTTAAGATCTAAACATACTTGCAATCCAATTTCTAAAACATATTAGAAAGTTGACCAAATGTAAGTTGATCATAAGGAACTGTACCTTCATTTTTTATTTTGGATCATTACTTTCACTTTTTTTGCAAACAAATTTGGAAGTCCAGCAATAAATCTTTCTTTCCAATAATCAGCTGATGCATCACTTCTTAAATATAGCTTAGACAAAAATATATTCCTATACCATCTATAGTCAGACATAGAGGAACAATGTAAGTTAACAATTTGATCTGCTATTCTTTGCTGAAATTTTAAAGGTTCTCCTATAAAATGCTTTGTTATTGTGTACAAAAGAGTTATTACAGCATCTTCAAATACTTGTCCATTAGGATCAATTTTTGTTGAATTCATTATAAAATCTTTTTCTTCTTGACTTAACACATTATCCCACCAACCTTTAAGCTGGCCCGTAAATCCCATAACAATTAAAGAGATGGTAGTTCTATCAGTATTATTTTTTCCCTTAAAAGCTGTTGCAGCCATAGTCATTTGTTGAATAGTATCTAAAATTTATTGTTCTCCTAATCCATCTATATTACATTCATTAATTGCTTCGCTAGTAAAGGCTACAGAATCTTGAAAATGTCTTTCTTCATATTGAGCATTAGGATATGTGGGCCTTGGGTAGTAATTCCTAGTTTTCGAGACTGACATATCTTTTCTTAACTTATTAACTTGAAGATTTAAAAGTTCATTTTCTAACTCTTCAATTTTTTGTAAAGTATGTATCTTTGGTGTAGAACTTGTTCCTATGGTTGATTGTTCTAATTTTTTCTTAATTTCTTCAATAGAGTTATTAGATTTTAAGCTAAAGTGTATTTTTTTAAATCTGATTCTGGAACATTAATGACCTTATAGACGGGTCTGTTGGGATCTAAATTTTTATTAATATTTTGAATTGATGTATATTCTTTAGTTTTTTCACTTATTTGATTATCTATCCTTTCTAGTGTTTTAGACATGGTATGGAGTATTTAATTAGAATAATTAAGTTGTTGATGAACTTTGTTAAAATCTCCTTTTTCTATGGATAAATTAAGGGCTCGTGAAGCTTGCCTTAAAAGGGGTGACTTCAACTTCTAATCTTTCTTTTGTGGTTACCTTAATAGTTTCTAAGGAGGAAGTTATGAAATTATTATCTTATCTTTCTCAGTTTTCTAAGAAATTGATATTTTATTATTTACTAATATTTCTAGTATTCTTATAAAAGGATTTTGAATATTATTTTTTTTGCAATACTTTTCAAACCAATCAAAGAAATACATATTGATCTGTTGTTCTATTAAATATGAGTAAAATTCTTCTCTAAATTTTAGTAGTTTGTTCTTTACTAAAATTCTTAAAATACCACTCTATTTTATCTTTATTATACGGAGCTTCAAAATCATTACTTATCCATTTTTTATCTATTTCAAAGGGTTCTTCTTTAGTTAATACATTAATGACTTGGGATCTAGTGGGTGAGTATTCTGGTGATTTTGATCTATGAGTTTGCTAGTAAATTAGTTGAGGAATATTTGGTTTAAAATTTACACCAGTTAGGTTTATATTAATTGTCGATCCATCTACTGAATGTCTTGAGGAAGTAGGGGCAGTTGAAGGAATATTAATTATCGAGTTTGTAGGAGTGTTTAGCCTAGATGAGTTTGACCTAAGCATTCCTATTCTTATATTAGAGTCATCTTGAACTATTGATCTTATTCTAGTATTTCTTATTGGTTGAGGGGGTATTAAATCTGGAAACACCCAATCTTCAGGAATTCTGGACAAGATTTCTTCATGAGATAATCTTTTAGGAGTTAGTATTGATGATTTCTTAAGATTTGTTTTCATAATTACAATTTCATGCTTTTGGGATTGTCTTAATGCTTTAAAGTTTTGATCTTCATAAGAAACTTTACAATGAACTCTATACATAACAGACATATGCTTAGTTCATTCTTGAAAAACATTATCTAATATCTTAACATTTAATTCTAAAGCTTGCTTAGTCATATAATCATTTAAGCATGGTATAATTAGGATAACAGTTAAAAAAATAGGACCATCATACAAATTAGATTCTAAAATAGCAGTAATTTGATCATGAAGTTTTCTTAACCTTTTATCTTTTAACAAAATTAACACAGGATTATCAATTCCTAGCCTATGTTGCCCTTTGACAGCTACCTGAATTAATCCTATATGTATAAACTGATAATTATCCTTAATATGTTGATCAATAATATTATCTTTTAATAAACTTACTGATTCACAAGGCTTTTCTGATATGTGAGTAGCTTCGAACATCTGGATATGATCTTTAGGTCTGAATAAAGAAGTACTGGTCTTATAAATTTCTTTAGGAGGAACATAATGAATTGCCCAATTTTGAAGGTTGTTTTCAATATTAGCAATTTCTAATTCATTTTCTTGAACCTGATCTTGATCTACTTCTAATTTACAGGATGCAGATCTAAATTGTGAGGAACCTGTGCTAGAAGCATTTCCGCTATGGAAGGAGAGCTCACTTAAGTTTCAGAATATCCTAGACATAATGAAGGAATTCTCTTACCGGGACCACCACACACTCGTACGGGACCACCTAACCTGCCTTCTCCGGAACAAACACGGCTGACCGACATACGGACTGAGGGCTGACCAACACTAAGTCCTTCTCCCTTCCTTAGGCTTTGGATACTTAGAACCTCTTACGAGACTCTGATACCATTAACGACAGGACCGACAACATAGGCTCAACAATAGTAAAAATATACATACATACATACATACATATATATATATATATACATATATAAAATGCTAACATTCAACACTTTATGTAAAAGGTTAACATCATTCACTATTTTAGTTAGACAACAATTACGTTTAGTTTTTTTTTTTTTAGTTAACTTGAATGATAATGTCTATTTTAGTAATTAACAACCTCATTAATTATATAAAAATATTTTTCTCTCTTATTTATTACCAATCTCATTAATTACTCTTTCTCCTAATAATAAGCATTATTATTGTAAACAAGCTACATTGAAAGTATAATCAAACCAAACTTTGGACATCAACAAACTCTGTAACTCAAGTAGCATCGGTCTAGAGTATGTTTGGATAGAAGAGGAATTTAGAGAGAAAGTAAAGGAAAAAAATATTTTTCATTTCTAAATTTATATAATTGTAAAATGTTTATAAAAATGAATAAAAAATTATTGAAAAATTATATGGTCATTTTTTATTATATTAATTTATTTTAAAAAATTCTCAAATATAAAGAGTGTTTGCAAAACCTTAATCTCAACTCCCAAGCATAACCTTAATCTCTAAAATTAGAATATGATAATAATGCCGAATGTTTAACCCTTCAGTAAATTACCTATTTGCTTTTCCTACCAAAGTGTTTGCACCTGCAATATTAAAAAGAAAAATAAACCACAAACGAACAATGACAAACAGTAAGATTGTAACTAAAAAACAAAAAAAAAAACTGAAACAATGACATGTGAGAATATTATTTCTTGTCCAGACAGTTATTGGGCCGGGCATAATTTCCTTTTTCGTTTTCTTTTCTAGGTAGAGTGGTTCTGAACACCAAACAGTGAGCACATTCTGTCTTTGATCAAAATGTAATGCCTCTGGCTTTGTAACAAGAATGAACTCATTTGCCCAGCCCACTGCTGGTGTCCCGCAACTTCTGCGAAAAAGTTTCTTCACGCTCGCCCACGTAGAGCCTTTAAATCTAAAAGTTGAAAATCAGATAAATTATGCTCTGCAGTCTGAAAAAGATATACAAATTTGTTATTAGAGATATAATAGTTATTTGTGGGGTGTAAAAAAATACATTTATGTACTTCTACCTAATAGTTAAATTTTTGAGAAAGTTAGATCATGACATAATATTAAAATATAACCAAGTACTTTAGAGTTCAATTCATGTTATCTCATTCTTTTAAATTTCAGCACATGTGAGCTCTTGCATAAGGGGCGTGTTAAAGATATAATATTCATGTGTTTTCATTTAATAGCTTAAACTTTTGAAAAAGTTAATTTATGACATTTATTAATAGGTTCTTGAAAAATTATCTTGAATTGTTTTTTTTAAGAAAAAATCTATGAAGTACAAATATGGACACAAAACACGACACAGACACGGACACAGAGACACATCAAATTCAAAAATTATAGGACACAGACACAACATATATATATATATATAATTACAAAATTTAAGTAAAAATATTCATAATTTATTAATATCATTTCTCGTAAGTTTAAAGATTTATAATATCTTAATATATGTCATATGTACCAATATTTACTACCTAATAAGCTCCTCCTAAAAAATATAAAACATAATTTCTATTGATATATTCTAAAAAATCTCTTAAATTAACTTCTCCTAATAGAACTAACTATGAATGAGTACATGTGCATAAAAAAAATTAACTAGAGGAAATATTGGTATGAAGCAAGCTTCAGTGACGACGAAGTGGACGATTTGGTATGAGTAAAGGTAGAAAGAGTAGATGAAAATAGTGGTGTGTGAAAAGATAAAACTTAAAAGTCTAATAGTGATGTATGAAAAGATGAAACTTAAAATACTGATGTGTGAAAATAATGACTTGGGACATTAGTTATGTGATTGAGTTTGAGTAGGTTATGAGCTTACTAATTGAACGTTAATTATGAAAATTATTTAAAAAAAATATTAATGGATCGTGTCTAAGTCGTATCCTAGACGTGTCCAAACGTGTCTGAGACATATCCAAACGTGTTTGAGACGTGTCCGAGACGTGTCCAAATTGAAAAAAAATAATCTTTTTAATTAGACACATTTTGACACGAAAGACACGTATGTCGTACAGGTGTCCCCATGTGTCTGACACGGACACATATCCGACACTTGGACACGCCTCAACAACGGCGTGTCCGTGCTTCATAGGAAAAAACTATTCATTGATTGGTCAAAATCATGGAAGGATTAATAGTCAGGTTCTCGTCATCCATACCCTGGGTGGTCTACTACTAGCCTGAGCCTAGTGGAGCTTGGGTGTCGAGGCTGGAACGGTGGCAAGGGCACCTGCAAAAAATATTTTGACGCCTAAGTCAGTCTCTAAGTAAGAGAGAGGGCATAAGTGTATAGACTAAAAGAAGAACTCGCCAAATGAAGCTGATATCATCTCTATTTATAGGGGTTGGGGGTGCTTACCTCATGGGCGTACACCCCTTACCTCACGCTTGTCATGCTGAAGGGTGGATTGGAAGGAAATTTTGTTAAGCAAGTGACGTCTAGGGTGCTGCCCAATGTCACGATTTGTTATAGGGAGTGTTTTGGAATGCCTCCAAGAGTATTCTATGTTACCAAGTGACTTCAAAACTCAAGAGGGGAGGTGAATTGAGTGTTTTAAAACTTTTTACAAATGAGTCCTTTTTGATTTTTGTTGAAACTATTTTCTTTCATGGTGAATGGATTTATGACAACAAAAAGATCTCACACAAGTTTTCAAAGAAAGTGAATGAGTAGAAGATGAAGCAACAGGTATGCAACGTCAATAAACAAGCTTGAAAGTAAAAAAATAAGGGTAGAGAAGAATGTAAACAAGATTCGTATTGGCTCAATCACCCTTGTAATCTATGTTCAGTCTTTAGGATCATCCACCTAGGAGTTTTCACTATTTTTCAAGCTTCAATAGGTGCTTGAGAAACTCTTACAAGTTTTGAGCTCTTTTTATACTTCCAAGATCATCCACCATTTTGTGTAGAAGCATCTTTATTTTCTAGAGGGATCCTCCACCCTCACAAGTATTTACAATAGACATTGAAAAGAATAAACTCTCTCAAAGAGCAAATTATACAACTTGAAGCACTATAAAACTCTCAAAGATATCTCAAGAAGGATTTAAAACAGAGCAAAAGAGTAGAAATAATTAAAATTTGGATTTAATGTTTGGGAGTAAGTTGTTGGATGTTTAAAAGATGACATTAAGTGTCCCAAGGCTTGTATTTACAGTCCATTAATAAAATAAAGTTGTTAGTAAGAGTTTGTGGAGCATTTAATGCACTAAAAACTAGCCTTTGCTAGTTTTAGAGGTGTGATAATTGATTACAATGACATAGTAATTGATTACCACGCTTTAAAAACGTGTTCTGGGTTTGTGTAACACCTGTAATCGATTATAGCTTGTTGTAATCAATTACAAGCCAATTCCAAGTGCTGTAATCGATTATATAGGCATAGTAATTGATTACCAAGCTTCTGACTTGTTGAAAATGAGCTTTTGAGGGGCTGTAATTGTGGAAATAAGTTTGCCCCAATGGTTTAATATGTTAAGTTTTGATGATGATAAATACAAAACAAAAAGAACACTTTGCATATGTTCTTTGTTGCATCTTACATAGAGATATCCATAAGTAATTAATAAATATCTTATTTGGATGTGTCTATGAAAATCTTATATGCATATTAGACTAACTAGAGTTATACATTTATGAATCATGCATATGAATATATTGAGTTATGAATTTGGACTAACTATATTTGTTTTAAATGAGCAATACTTTGTAGGATAGTCCAAGTACTAAGAGTGAGCATTGCAACAAGAAAGCAAAAGATCACAATTATGCTTAACTCAAGAAGAATAAGAATGATAAGATGTTCTAAGCATTTGCAAAATTTGAAGAGAAGAAATTTTTGAAAGCTTGGATTACATCAAGAATTGATGATGGCAAAAGATCAAGTCCCAAGGTTTTTCAAGAATAGCTTATAGGACTTAGTTCTTGTGTAAAGGTAAATAGGAATCACACTAAGCTCAAATAAGTTTTTAACATCTTTATAAGTTTTCTTAAATGTTTAAATGCCCAACAAAGTGTTTTTTGAAAGTTAGTCTTTGTGGTAGTTCAAACCTTTGAAAAATAGCCAAGTTTGTGTTTTGTAAAACTGACATTTAGTTATTCTTTTGATCATACTTTGATTTTTTTTTCTGAAACTTATTTCATTTGAAAATAGACTTAAAGATCTTTCCAATGTGTGGTCATTTGCTTTAAACGGATAAGAAACGAAGAAGTTATGACCATTTAAAGTCATTTTCAAAACTAGAGTGCAATAACCGATTAGAGATTTTTCCTAACTGATTATTCACCATGTCAGGAGCGTTTTTCATGTTCTAAAAGCTCCTAACCGATTGGGTAATTCACCTAACTGGTTAGTGTGATAAATAGGAGTATTTTTCATATTTTACAAGCTCCTAACCGATTAGGCAATTCACCTAATCGGTTAGTGTAAAAATTAAGAGCCTTTTTTTTAAGCTCCTAGCTGGTTATTCCATTTCACAGAAGCCAAATATTTAAGGTCCTAACCGAATAGGAAAAGTTCCTAACCGGTTATTCTAAATGTCAGTGGCCAAAACTTAAAGCTCATAAACAATTAGGAAAACCTCCTAATCGATTATTTGGAAAACCAGTAAACACGTACAACGACTCTATTTTGGCATTTAATGTTTCCCAACCACCACCAACGGCTCTAAAATTCTTTGCCCTATAAATGAAAATGTTTGGGCATCAAAGAAAGGTTGGAGAACAATCTGAAAATCATTCTTGAATATTAAATTCGTGTTTCACTATCTATTTCTCCAAACCTCTTTTTTTGAGCTTTAAAGTGTGAATCCTTGATATCCATAGTGCTTCAATTTATATTATCTACTCTTGAGAGAGTTTCTTATCATCGACACTTTATATAAATTGTAAAAGAGAGGGTGAGGTATCCATTGAAATTAGAGGCTCAAACATAAAGGGTGAGGTATCTCAAGGTGTGTTGAGTGCTCAAGTTTGTAAAGGTCATCAAGCACCTGTGAAGCTTGAAGAATTGGAGGCTCTAGCACAAGGGTGAGGTATCCCAAGGTGTGAGGAGTGCTCTTGTTTGTACAAAGGTTTTCCTAGCACCCATGAAGTCTAGGAGATAGTGAAGAAAATCTCAAGTTAAGCTTGGGAACTAGACGTAGGCCACAAGTGGTTGGTGGCTAAACCAAAATAAATCTTAGTATTTGCTCTTCTCAATTCTATCTCTTTACATTTGTGCTTTAACTATATATGCTTAAGTTGAACTTGATATATAGCTTATTTGCTTGATTTATCCTTTAACCTAAGTTGTATTTGAGTAATCCTTAATAGTTGTGCCTTTGCTATGTATGCTACGCTGCATTTATTAATTGAGTGATTCAAAATACATAATTTCTCAAAATTGCTTTAAAAATTTGTAATAACCTAATTCACCCCCTCTTGGGTGATGGTTGCCATAACTAACAAGTGGTATCAGAGTTTCGTGCTCTGTTAAAAGCTTAACCACTTAGAGTTAAAGATTCTTGTTTATTTGGCAACCATTGAAAGCTTTTCAAAATGGAAGGTTTTGAAATTGATAAATCACCATTCTTTGATGGTGTACACTTTGTTTATTGGAAAGTTAGAATGGAGTTTTATATGCAATCTATTGATATTGATTTGTGGGATATTATGCTTGATGAATTTACTTGCAAATCAAAACAGACTTGGAATGGCTATGACAAAAAATGCTTTTCATTGAACATTAGAGCTATGCAAATTTTGAGAAGTGGTTTAAATGATGATGCTTATGCTAAAATTAAGAGTTGCTCTAGTGCTAAAGATATATGAGATGCTCTTGATGATATCTATTTTGCTAATAAAGCTTTTATATATAAAGATGTATATAGAGAGCAAGAAGAGCAAAAGCTATTGAAGGAATCTTGTCATGAAAAATGTCTTCAAAAAGATGTTCAAACTATTGAAGGGAGATCAATACCTCTTGGTGATGATGGTGATTCCCTTAAAGAGCCAAGTATGCTAGAACTTCATATGTGGCTAAAAAGGACTTTGAGGTAAATAATGCTTTTTTTTTTTATGGTTCATCCTATGATGAGTTACAATGTGCATATAATGAATTATATGATGACTTGTTGTTTTTAGAAAAGAAAAACTTATCTTGTTTGGAAAACATTTCCTCTATTGAAAATGAAATTGAGATTTTGAAAAATGAATATGCTTTTCTTAATAAGTAAATGCCTTTGAAATATGAAACCTCATCTTCTTGTGAAAAGTGCATTAATTTAGAAAATCAAGTTGAGGACTTATCTTTCAAATTTTTCAAAGCTAATGATTCTAATTGCTTACATTCTATGCTTGTTAATAAAAATAAAATTAATGTTATTCCATATAGAAATTCAAGTAAGGCTTGTGGCAAAAATAACTTAGAATGTAATAACAAGAAAATGCTTAAGTTTTTTAAAGATGATCTTTAAAAGACCAAGTCATCATTAAATTCAATTGTTTGTAATTTTTGTGGTCATTTAAGACATATTTCTCATTTATGCAATTATAGAAAAAATTCTTATATGAGAAATAGTATGGTATGGGTTCCTAAATATCTTAAATGCCCTAATACTAACATTCAAGGATCCAAGATGAAGTAGGTACCAAAATGTCCTCCTAGTGTTTCAATTATGCAGAAAATTTCTCAAAAGGATGGACAAATTGGTCAAAGGAAAGAGGAATCATCAAAGAAAATGCTTCCAAAGCCCATTGGAAGAAGTTTTGATCAAAAAAGGAAGATGACTTCAACCAAAGCTTCTCAAGTACAAAATGTGGAACTTACAAAGTTCAAAACACCAAAAGCGAATCAATGGGTAAGGAAAAGAGTTTCTTTAATTACCAAGGTCAAGGTATCAAAATTTTTTACCTCTTATGCACATTCACTTGTAAAGTCATTGAATTTGAGATATATTCCTTATAGGCCATAGGTAAAAGATAGAATCATGTGCACTCAGTAAAATCTGAATATTTTGTATAGCACATGATTATGTTCATTCTTATTGTACCATAGCTAATTAGTTTGCTATATATCTTGGTACATAAGGTTCTATAATACCTAGGTATGCTTGCTATGATTTGAATTGTTTATATATCATGAAAGTAAGCTTGCTATTGGTTATGTGCTTAATGGTAATTGATTATTTAATTTATTTTGCTCAATTTACATACTATAGAAAAATTGATATTTATGAGAGCATAATGGATTAATAATCAATGACTAACCTCTATGGATCCAAAATTAGTGGATACCAAAGAAAATATTTTGAATTATGTTATAGGGTGACTATTAGCTTAAGCATGCATTGAAGTGAAGTAAAAATATGCTACTTGAGATTCGAAAACTTGAAATAGTCCAAGTTCTCTAAGAGTAATGAAAACGTAAATAAAAAAAATGACATGGAGAACCACAACATTCTCAAGGGGCCTTGAGGCATGGAAGTTAGAGTCACCTACAAAAACTCAAAGAGTACACTTTTTGGTGATATCATTCTTTTATCCTTATTTATGTTTTAAATTGAATATCATGTGATATTTGGATAAGTAGAGATTTGTTTTTATGCCTTAACATACCTTTGTTGGGAATTGTGGATACATCACGTAGCAGAAAAACAAGATTCCCACCAAGGATTCATGTGAAAAGCCATAATCCGAGTTTTAAAATAATTTACCTCTTGAAGCGTGATCAAAAGGAAGTGACATGAATCACCAACACCATAATAGAAACGATGTCTCTGCGGTATCCACACGAATAGACTCATGAACGTCTAACATCCGCAAAGAGGAGTCTCACGTCTCTCACACAGTGCTATCGCTCTCTCACACATTTTTCTATAGGTGCAGCTAGGATTCTGTAATATGTGTGTTTTAGCAGCCTCCTTAGCAGTACTATTTATAATAGTGATTGCCTTAAGTGAGTGTGAGCAGCAATAAGGTAAGCTGTGCAACTCTAGACTCATCTGTTATGAGTCTGACCCATATTTGAATTCGAGTCTAACTTAGATTTATTGCTCCAATTTTAGTCTGCTCTATGTGTGTGACCCTGTAGGTTCTCATTACATTGGCAGTAATATTAAAATCCTATTTTAATATTACAAGCAGTGAGCGGTATCTTGCAACACATCGCTGCTACCCAAGTAATAAGAATGTCAGTGATTTGATATAACCTTTCCGTGACTAATGTTTCCATGTCGTTTAGTCCATTTGTCAAGATATTTAGATTGAACATGAGGCATGAAATGCGTCACCCTTATATAGTCCAATCATTCGTTTCCTGATACTCGAGTAGACTTTGTAACAACAAATGAAATCAATATCTCATATTGACTCATTTGAGTATGGCCATGCATTTCGCAGTCTCACTCAATTAGGGGGCCCGAAAATATCGCTCCTATTATGTAGGAGTGACAAATCTCATTTAGGTCACTCACGTCCCTCTGCATGATTCGCGGTATGTCCAATAACTAACTTTATAATCACCTTGTTACAGATGATGTTTGATGGTATTAAAACACACAACTTCTTATGTAGGAATCGTAGTGATTTCAGGTCAAAGGACCACAGACACCATTGTCACTATGAGAATCGCTTATGACACTCACATAACAATCCATGTAGCGTTCTCATGGCGGGTCAGTCCAGTACATAATTACTCTAATACGTACCCATGTGAAGACTTGATATCTCATATCCATGACCCGTGAGATATGGTCATCAGTTTATGCATATACTAATCTCAATGCATTATTGTTGTCCTAGTTAACAATAATACTTGACTAGGGACATTTAAGAATAGTGTTCTAACCAAAAGGATCTTACGATCAAGTCATCCACTTGATGTCTTATGGCATCAAACTTACTATTCTAAGGACTTTATTATGTTTATTAAAAAGAACACAACAAATGAAATGCCTCATATATTAAAATAGCATAATAAAATGTATGTATATACAGACAAATGTATTAGCCTATAGGGCATACACCAATAATCTCCCACTTGCATTAGAGCCAATCAGGCATATGTCTAATGCCTAAAGACCTGGTGTGACCCTCATGCTTCTGTTGTGCAAAAGGCTTCGTTAGTGGATCATCAATGTTATCATCTGTTGGTACTATGTATATCTTCATATCTCCTCTATCAATGATCTCTCAGATGAGATGAAAGCGCCTAAGTATATGTTTGGATCACTGGTGAGGTTTAGGCTCATTAGCTTGTGCAATGGCTCCATTATTATCACAATAGAGGTCCACTGGGTCCACAATGCTAAGAATAGCGCTAAGTTCAACAATGGACTTCCTGATCCAAACGGCCTCCTTTGCTGCATTGGAGGCAGCAATATACTCAGCCTCTGTGGTAGAATCAGCGACTATCTCCTGCTTTGAACTCTTCCAGCTCACAGGCCCACCATTTAGGCAAAAAACATAACCCGATTGCAATCTGGAGTCGTCCTTATCGATTTGGAAGCTAACATCAGTGTAACCCTTTACAACTAACTCTTCCTCGACTCTATATACCAAGAACGAATCCTTAGTCCTTCTCAAGTACTTAAGGATGTTCTTGACAGTAGTCCAGTGACTCTCACCGGGATCAGACTGGTGCCTACTTGTCATGCTCAAAGCATACGAGATGTCTATTCGAGTACATAATATGGCATACATGATAGATCCAATTGCAGATGCATATGAAATCTTGCTCATATGATTCATCTCATCTTGGGTGGAAGAGGATTGAGCCTTAGATAGGCTTACACCATGTGACATAGGTAAGAGTCCTTTCTTGGATTCATGCATGTTAAATCATCTTAACACTTTGTCTGTGTATATACTCTGACTTAGGCCAAGCAGTCTCAGTGATCTATCTCTATAAATCCTAATACCTAACACATAGGTGGCTTCGCCCAAGTCCTTCATAGAGAAGCAGTTCCCTAACCAAGTATTTACGAACTGTAGGGTAGGGATGTCATTTCCGATAAGTAGTATGTCATCCACATACGATACTAGAAAGACAATAGTGCTCCCACTAACCTTCTTGTAGACACAAGATTCTTCTTCATTCTTGATAAAACTAAACTATTTTATTGTACCATCAAAACGAAGATTCCAGCTTCTGGAAGCTTGCTTCAATCCATAAATAGATCGTTGCAACTTGTACACCTTTCCAACATCCTCTGGAGTGGCAAAACCTTCAGGTTGTATCATGTACACATCCTCGAGAAGATTTTCATTAAGGAAAGCAGTTTTGACATCCATTTGTCAGATTTCATAATCATGGTATGCTGCAATAGCAAGTAAGATCCGAACGGATTTAAACATCACAACTGGGGAAAAAGTCTCATCATAGTCTACACCATGAATTTGTTTGAAACCTTTAGCCACCAATCGCACCTTAAAGGTATACACATTACCATCCATGTCAATTTTCTTCTTAAAAACCCATTTGAACCCAATGGGTTTTACCCCTTCAGGTGGGTCAACCAAGGTCCATACCTAGTTGGCATACATGGAATCCATTTTAGATCTCATGGCCTCAAACCATTTCTCAGATTCTGGGCCAATAATGGCTTCCTGGTAAGTTACAGGGTCATCTTGATCCATGAGAAATATGTCACCTTGCTGGGTCATGAGAAATCTATATCTCTCTGGTTGATGACGTATCCTGTTAGACCTACGCAGGTCTTGTGCTACTAGAGCAGGTTGTTCTCCACAACATTTTGTGGAGGCTGCTCTATTTCCACCACTGGTTCATTGCTGCTTTGTGAAACTTAAACTTCTTCAAGTTCTACTTTTCTCCCACTAGTTCTTTTGGAGATAAACTCCCTTTCTAGAAACACAGCTGTCTGTGCAACAAACACTTTGCCCTCAGTCGGAGTATAGAAATAGTATCCCTTGGTTTCCTTGGGATAACCCAAAAAGAAGTATTTATCTAATTTAGGTCCAAGCTTATTAGAAATTTGACGTTTCACGTAAGCTTCGCAGCCCCAAATCTTCATGAAAGACATACTGGGCCGTCTCCCAGTCCATATCTCATATGGTGTCTTTTGAACTATCTTAGATGGAACACGGTTAAGTATGAAAGCTTTTGTTAACAAAGCATGTCCCCAGAAGGAGCTTGGAAGGTCTGCATGACTCATCATGGATCGGACCATGTCCAACAAGGTCCGGTTCCTCCTTTCAGAGACATCATTCCATTGTGGTGTTCCTGGTGGAGTGAGTTGAGATATTATCCCATACTCTTTCAGATGATCATCAGACTGTTGGCTTAAGTAATCACCTCCTCGATCTGATCGAAGGATTTTAATACTCTTGCCAAGTTGGTTTTGTACTTCATTCTTGAACTCTTTGAACTTTTCAAAGGATTCTAATTTGTGCTTCATAAGATATACAAATCCATATCTACTGAAATCATTAGTAAATGTAATGAAGTATTGAAAATTGCCTCTAACCAATGTGTTTAGTGGCCCACATGCATCACTATGTATGAGGCCTAAAAGATCACTAGCCCTTTCACCTTGTCCAGTGAATGGGGCTTTTGTCATCTTCCCCAATAAACAAGATTCACATATCTCATATGATTCGAAATCAAATGAGTCCAAGAATCCATCTTTATGGAGATTGGAGATGCGTTTCTCATTTATATGGCCTAAGTGACAATGCCAGAGAAAAGTTGGGTTTAGATCATTTGATTTAAACCTCTTTGTATTTATGTTATAGATGGGCATTTCGAGATCAAGGACATAAAGTCTATTACTCAATTGTACACTACCATAAAAAATATCATTCATATAAATGGAACAACATTTGTCTTTTATAATAAAAGAAAAACCTTTCTTATCCAAACAAGAAACAGAAATGATATTCTTGCAAATATCAGGCACAAAATAGCAGTTCTCTAACTCTATTACAAGCCTAGTAGGCAAAGAAAATAAGTAAGTCCCTACAGCTAATGCAACAACTTTTGCTCCATTTCCCACTCGTAGGTCGACTTCGCCCTTCGTCAATGGTCTACAACTCTTTAGATCCTACACATTTACACAAATGTGATATCCACATCCAATATCTAATACCCATGATGCAGACATAGATAAATTGACTTTAATAACAAAAATACCAGAAGTGGAAGTCTCACTTTCCTTCTTTTTCTCAAGCTGCTCCAGGAACTTGGCACAGTTCCTCTTCCAATGTCCGGTCTGACCACAGTGAAAGCATGTACCTTCCTTAGCCACTCCACCCACTGGTTTCAAGCCAGAAGTGCTGGGCTTGGACTTATCCTTGCCCTTGCCCTTCTAGTTATCCTTGGTTTTTTCTGCTATTTTTTACCATTATTCTTTTAGACCATCATTATGGCCTTTCCTTTGCCTTTTGTTAATGTTCTGCTCAGCAGTTCTCAACATGCCTAACAGCTCTGGTAGTGATTTATCAATCTCTTTCATGTTGTAGTTCATGACAAATTGACTAAAACTTTCCGGCAATGATTGCAGGACTAAATCAGTGGCCAACTCTTGGCCCAAAGGAAAACCAAGTCTCTCTAGGTTTTCAATGTACCTAATCATCTTGAGTACATGAGTACTAACAGGGCTTCCTTCTATTAGCTTGCACTAAAACAGTGCTTTAGATACCTTGTATCTCTCATGCCTGGCCTGCTCTTGATAGAGCTTCTTAAGGTGTACGATCATATTGTAGGCATTCATGTTCTCGTGTTGCTTTTGGAGCTCAGAATTCATGATGGCCAACATTAGACATCTGATGTCCAATGCATCATCTTAATGCTTCTTATAAGCATCCTTTTCAATTCTAGAGGCATTAGTACCAGGTGGCTCAGGAATAGGTTGTTTTAATATATACAGCTTTTTCTCTTGCTTGAGGACAATCCTCAAATTCCTGTACCAGTCTAGAAAATTCATTCCAGATAACTTGTCCTTCTCAAGGACTTATCGTAGTGATAAGTTACTTAATGTGTTTGTTGCCATAGTGATCTATCAACAGAAATATGCAAAATATAAGTATCATGCTATAAACATATTTAATGAGGTCTTTTAATTAAATATGCCTCCCACTATTTTATTCAAGTCAATGACCCTCAGCATTGACTCAAAAAATCCCATTGTAAGATTTCCTAGTAGGCCAATATCCATATTTCACCTAGTTTCGAGTCAGCTTTAGCTGATCACCCAAAATTCAGTTATTTAGGTAAGAAACACTTTTCAATTACATCACATGTAACTCTTGGATAGTTGGGTGAATAAAACTTATTCAAATCCATCTAATGGACTAAAGCCCAACTCCATGCCTCTAAGCCTTCAATCCTATTGAAATGGCCTAGTTAAGTCAGACCCAATGGTTGGCAGTTGGATATTACATTTATCCCATCGTGTCTTACTAATATAGATAAAGGCATCCTGCTTTGATAGACCTGCATTTGATCGATACTAGTCTTGACGAGTGCCACACATTGGAAGGCATCACATAATGACTTAATATTTGCTTAGGGAATTATTATTATTATTATTAGATCTCACTATTTATTAAACTGTTTATCATACCATAAACATTATCCATGCATCTCATACATATAAAGCATATAATAAAAGTGACATGGTTATGGCACCCTAAGAGAGTAGCATTAACTAGAGTAGCATTAACTAAGCTAGCTTCACTAAGCGTCTCCCATCAACGTCCTCACTTGATGCCGTCTTCTTGCCTCCACATCATAATTACATTATATAGAAACCTCTTTTTCATTCGAGGGGAGTTAGGTGAGAAGAGAATGTACAATCAAAATGTAGAGAGAAAGACATGACACACAGGTCGTATTTATAAAAAAATCAAAATAGCATAAAAAGAGGACTAAGGCCATAACCATGCACCACGCATCACAAAGAACATATAAACTCAAAACAATAATACATTATTATTTTCGTGAGTCATAAAAAGGATAGAAAATATCGCGCTTTCGAATAACACACTACGCAGAGGAAAATTGAACTGAAAACAAGAGCTGAATCTCTTGTGCCTCCCTTGACGGCTTGACATCAACACTTGATGCTGCTGCCGCAAAATAGGAATAGGGTTTCCAAAATCCCTTGCGCTGCGCCGCTTATGCAGAAACAAGGATTCCATTACCCTTGCTGCCGCAAACCAAGAATAAGGTTTCCTAAACCCTTGCGCCGCGCATTGAGAATAAGGATTCCATAACGTTGTACGTATCACAAACATACCAGAAAGCTTCGCAAAAACATATAGCTTGATACAAAATGGTTTTCACAGAACTTATGAACATCTTCATGGTTTTTGAAAATAACATCACAGTTTTGCATACAACACATAAAACAGAATATGTTTTCGCAAAAGGGTTTCATTCATTTTCTGAAATAACATATTAAAGATCATATATTTTATAAAAAAAAAGAACAGCAAACATGTTATCTCATGCAAAACGAAAACCTAAAACCGAATCATGGTTTCACAAGATGCTCTGATACCACTATTGGGAATTGCGGATACATCACGCAGCGGAAAAATAGGATTCTCACTAAGGATCCATGCGAAAAGCCATAATCTGAGTTTTAAAATAATTTACCTCTTAAAGCATGATCAAAAGGAAGTGACGTGAATCACCAACACCGTAATAGAAATGATGTCTCTGTGGTATCCACACGAACAGTCTCATGAATGTCCAACGTCCGCAAAGAGGAGCCCCACGTCTCTCACACAGTGCTAGCTGCGAAGAGTAGAGAAGAAACTTGTCGCTCACTCACTCACTTTTCTATAGGTGTGGCTAGGGTTCTGTAATATGTGTGTCTTAGCAGCCCCCTTAGCAGTACTATTTATAATAGTGACTGCCTTAAGTGAGTGTAAGCAGCAGCAAGGTAAGCTGTGCAACCCTAGACTCATCTGTTATGAGTCTGGCCCATGTTTGAATCTGAGTTCAACTTGGATTTATTGCTCTAATTTTAGTCTGCTCTATGTGTGTGACCCTGCAGGTTCTCATTATGTTAGCAGTAATATTAAAATCCTATTTTAATATTACAAGCAGTGAGCAGTATCTAGCAACACATCGCTACTACCCAAGTAATAAGAATGTCAGTGATTTGACATAACCTTTCCATGACTAATGTTTTCGTGTCGTTTAGTCTTTTTGTCAAGATATTTAGATTGAACACAAGGCATGGAATGCATCACCCTTATATAGTCCAATCATTCGTTTCCTGATACTCGAGTAGACTTTGTAACAACAAATGAAATCAATATCTCATATTGACTCATTTGAGCATGGCCATGCATTTCGCAGTCTCACTCAATTAGGGGGCCCGAAGATATCACTCCTGTTATGTAGGAGTGACAAATCTCATCTAGGTCACTCATATCCCTCTGCATGATTCGCAGTATGTCCAATAACTAACTTTATAATCGCCTTGTTACGGATGACATTTGATGGTATTAAAACATACAACTTCTCATGTAGGAATCGTAGTGATTTCAGGTCAAAGAACCACAGACATCATTATCACTATGAGAATCGCTTATGACACTCACGTAATGATCCATGTAGCGTTCTCATGGCGGGTCAGTCCAGTACATAATTACTTTAATATGTACCCATGTAAAGACTTGATATCTCATATACATGACCCGTGAGATGTGGTCATCAGTCTATGCACATACTAGTCTCAATGCATTATTGTTGTCCTAGTTAATAATAATACTTGACTAAGGACATTTAAGAATAGTGTTCTAACCAAAAGGATCTCACGATCAAGTCATTCACTTGATGTCTTATGGCATCAAACTTACTATTCTAAGGACTTTATTATGTTTATTAAAAAGAACACAATAAATGAAATACCTCATATATTAAAATAGCATAATAGAATGTATGTAAATACAGACAAATGCATTAACCTCTAGGGCATACACTAACAACCTTAAGTTGTACTTTTCTTGCATTATGTTTTAAAAGTATCTTTACATATGCTAACATACTAGATATGCACACATCTTACTTGGAATGACATGTTATGGTAATATCTTTATTCTTGAGCTTGTGATAAATTCTCTTTGTTCAAATATAGAAATTCACATGCTCATAAGTAGTTTAATCCTTTCTCTTTGATACTTAATTATTTTATATACTTACTTGGAGATTGGAAAGTTAAATGTTATATGTCTTCTTGTTTGAAATTACTTGATATGCTCATATCTTGAAAATAAAAAGTAAATGATTCTTTTTGTGTCATGAAATTATCCTCTGGTTTTCTTGAAGAAGAAAAATTCTACGTTTAAGATGCTCTTGAAGTGGTTAGTTCTGATGAAAAGAAAACCACGCTAAGATGGAACAAATTGATGCTTTAAGGAATGATTTCTTGAAGATTTTCTAATTTTGGAAGTGCAATAATCAGTTAGAAGAAGAGAACATTTTGTTATGTAGTTTTTGGAACTATTTTGTCAAGGAAAAGAACTCTCTGCCAAGCAAAAGAATCGGTTAGAAGGCTCCACTAATCAGTTATAGGTGTTTTGGGATTTCTTGGAAGCATTTGGTATTAAATGCTCACTGATTTGAGATACTCCCCAACTGGTTAGAGACAATCTAGTAACCGGTTACCAAGTTTTTCTTAACCGGTTATTAGTCATCAAAAAGGACTCCCAGCTGTGACTTCCTTCATGTACCAAGCACCCACTCACATCCACTCACTCAACACCACCTTGAAATGAATCACAAATGGTTTTAAAATTTATAATTCCATGGTTTTTCAATTCTCTCATTACAATAAGGAAATTCTTTTTGTTCTTGATTGGCATGTGTGTATACTAGAATTCTCTACTTGATATTACGCGCCTTACATGATCATTATTTGCCCCAAATTGTTAATTTATGTTTTGATGATGATCAAGGTTTTCTTGATAAACTTGAATCTCGCTTTGAAAAATGCTTAAATTATGCTTTGGATTGAAGTGCATATATTCTTCCTTTATTCTTGTTAAAGCTAACACTACATGATTGATAATGTGATACATGTTTTACATTATATATCAACCTAAATTATACTTGTAAATGAGTTTAAATGATATTTGATGTTAACTTATGTTTTAGAGAACTTTTAAAATTAGCTTTGCAAGTGTCTCTATGTGCTTCAAGTATAGTCATCAAATATTAAAGTGTCAAGCATACATGGATAAATGAGAAAAGTTGAATGAAGAGGGACATAAGGTAACTTTCTTCAAGTGAAATGGAATGGAATACTTAATGGAAAAAAGCACAAACTAAAAGGACTTATAAATGAAGAACATTCTAAAGGAGCATCACTCTCTATCTAACTCAATAAGTATCTTTACCCCTAAACTATTATGATATTCTATGTGCTATGAATTATATGATACTTTTTGATAAATTTATCTTAAATGATTAGATGCTTTCCTTACATGAAAAGTATGCCTAACATTGATAAAGTGCATAATTGGATATTAACTTGCTAATTTTGTCGTTGCATATAGGGTTGTTGATGTTAGTCCTATACATGCTTTGATCCCTATAGCATAATTCATCAAAGTGAATGATTGATATCTATGATTCTCTTGATCTATGGTTTCTTAGTGGTATAACACCTATGAGAATCAGTTCTTCTTTTAAAAAGAGATTCTTGGTTGATTAAAAAGATTTTTAAAGCAAAATCTCTTATTATATTTGAGAGAAGCTTTTCAAGTTTCATATCCTTGAGAATCTTTTGAACTTGTCTTAAGACATTGAAAGTATTATTATCTCCTAATTGTCTTGAAATTTTGAAAATTATTAGATATGTGCTATAAATGTAATATTCTCTTCATTTGCTTTGAAAAGTCTTATTAAATCTTAAGAGAATGCTTAAAAAAGTTTTTAAATAAGTCTTTTGAAATGCTCTATAAAGCCCATCTTAATACTTCGAAAGATAAGCCTTGTTCTTTAAAGTGTTTTATTTTTTCAAGGCTATTGTTTAATAAGAAAGAGAGGAGATGTACTTTCAAATATTTCTTTGACTTGAGTTTGATTACTCTCAAGGAATATGTGGTTTTAATATAAAACCTTTCTACCATTCTAAAATTCTTTTGAAAATGTAATGTGTTCTTGCAAAATTCTTTTTCAAAAGGGGAGAAGTTTTAAAATGGTTTTTGATTGATGGATTAAGAATATGTACCTTTTGCCTTGCTTTATTTTATGGTAATGTGCTTACATGGTCTTGGCATACATTTTCCTTTATCTATCTTGTGTTTCAATAAGGGAGAGCTTATCTTACTTATCTTACATATCTTTCTTCCATGTCCTTAATTGACTAAAAATATATGCATGACTATGTTAAATTATTATGTTTTATATTTTGAAAATATGCATATTTTGAGAGGGAGCCTAGCTCATAAATTGTTACTTATATCTCTTGGCTTACATCCTCGTTTGACATGAAGTGTTTTATTATTAATACTATCAACATGTCAACAAAGATCATCTTTTATTCTCTTTCCCTCTATCAATGAAAGAAGGTAAACATTCTTAAACTTCATATTTTTTGATTCTTTCATTGAGAAATGCTTGATATGTGACAAGTTGTATGATCTTTCATTTGAAAACCTTAATTTCAAAATCTTACATGAATATTTTGTAACTCCTAATAAGTGATATCAAGTGGTACTTATTTATCATGTGGTTTACAAGATATTATATGTTAGACATAATTTCTTAAGCTTATTACTATCATATGTTAAATGTTGATATACCAAAATGTGACAAGCATTATATAAATAATCTTTTATATCTTGAAATCATGGTTGTTTCATCTCTCTCTTCTTGAATCATATGTAGAATTAAATAAGGGGAGATAATCATGATTTGAATAACTTGAAGAAGTTTCTGAGTTTTGATGATCCTACTCTTTTAGACAACACGAGCTTTATCTATAACGGGAGTGAAAATATTATCTTTCCTTATTAAGCCTTTTTGTTGATGTCAAATATAGGGAGTGAAAATTGGAAAGAAAAATATGTTCTTGTGCTTATTGTTTGATATGCTTACATGAATATCTATTCTTGTATATTGCTTAACATATTTTTCTTTGGCGATTTGTCATCATGAAAAAGGGAGAGATTGTGGAAATAAGTTTGCCCCAATTGTTTGATATGTTAAGTTTTGATGATGATAAATACAAAACAAAAAGAACACTTTGCATATGTTCTTTGTTGCATCCTACATAGAGATATCCATTAGTAATTGATAAATATCTTATTTAGATGTATCTATGAAAGTTTTATATGCATATTAGAGTAACTAGAGTTATACATTTATGAATCATGCATATGAAGATATTGAGTTGTGAATTTGGACTAACTATATTTGTTTTAAGTGAGCAATACTTTGTAGGATAGTCCAAGTACCAAGAGTGAACATTGCAATAAGAAAGCAAAAGATCACAATTATACTTAACTCAAGAAGAATAAGAATGATAAGATATTCCAAGCATTTGCAAAATTTGAAGAGAAGAAATTTTTGGAAGCTTGGATTACATCAAGAATTAATGATGGAAAAAGATCAAGTCCCAAGGTTTTTCAAGAATAGCTTATAGGACTTAGTTCTTGTGTAAAAGTAAATAGGAATCACACTAAGTTCAAATAAGTTTTTAACATCTTTATAAGTGTTTCTTAAATGTTTAAATGCCCAACAAAGTGTTTTTGAAAAGTTAGTCTTGGTGGTAGTTCAAACCTTTGAAAAATAGCCAAGTTTGTGTTTTGTAAAACTAATGTTTAGATACTCTTTTGATCATATATTTCAAAATACTTAGAGTTTTGTTTTAAAACTTATTTCACATGAAAATAGAATCAAAGATCTTTCTAATAAGTGTTATTTGCTTTAAACGGATAAGAAACGAAGAAGTTATGACCATTTAAAGTCAGTTTTCAAAACTAAAGTACAATAACCGATTAAGGATTTTCCCTAACCGATTATTCACCATGTCAGGAGCATTTTCATGTTCTAAAAGCTCCTAACCGATTAGAAAATTCACCTAACCATTTAGTATGATAAATATGAGCATTTTTCATGTTTTAAAAGCTCCTAACCGATTAGGCAATTCACCTAATCAGTTAGTGTAAATTTTAGGAGCATTTTTTTTAAGCTCCTAACCGATGTTTGTCACATATTCTCACTGCGGATATGAATTATTTTCCATTCTTTCTAATTTCCTAATTGTAGCCACATTCTTTCTCCCTCGTAATCATTGCCATTCTCCTTAATCTCGCTTAGAAGCTGATAACTTTATAAATATCTCTCGTGGTTTCATTGACAGTTATCCTGCCTTTACGCGTACGCCTGGTCGATGTCATAGTCTCTTGTACACACTGCACATTATATATTGATTTGGTCAGACTCAACATTATGCGACAGGACAACAGTTAACCATAACATACAGACTCAAGGCTTTTATGCAATTCTTCCTAGACATCTTATCGTCTAGATAAGACAAATGCACAACAAAGCATAGCTAGTCTATACCATGACTCAACAGGATAAACTGCTCTGATACCATAATGTAACGTCCCAAATTACTTACACTAATAACGTATCCGGTTTACGCATCAATAATTATAATTTGGTACATTACTTATGAATATTCATAAATTTTTTGAAAAAAATAATTTAGTAATATACAAAATATGAACCTTGACGGAAGCATAATTTACATACATAATGAAAGGAATAATATACAAATTATACATTGTCGCGCATTATATACAAATTTTATCGAATAAATAAAATTACTAGGACTAATTTATAATTACCTAACCCTAAACTTCCTAACCAATCTTTCAAGTAAGCTTCATCTTGCTAATTTGTTCGGCCGCCTGGAATTATCATGGAAATCAAAGGTGTAGGGGTGAGAATTTAGAAATTCTCAGTAGCTCGTATAAAACCATGTCATCATAATAATTTCAACTATTTTGGGAAAAACACCTCCTTTTTATTCAAAACATTTATTATTATTCTAGGAATGTGGCAAAAGGCCAAATCCATCTCCTTCCTCTTCTCGAAATAGACGGTTCATTTAATTATTATAAAAACTCTTTTAATTCTTCTAATCAAACACAATATCACCAAGTGGTAAAAAATGTCATGAAATACCATATTGTACCACACCAAAAAATCCATTTTAGAGGACTCATCAAAACATAATCAATTTTCTAATCTCAATATATCAAGATAAAAATCTCATCATCTGAATCAAGTTATGAGCTCATAAAATCATTTATTCACTTGATAGTAGTCTGCTTTTAGGATAATGCACATCAATCTCTTCATGACAGTATGTTGCCACACAGAACTACTACAGGTAATTAGGCCCACTCTTCCCCTGTCTAGCTTAGAGGAAGTACGTCTCCTTAATATCAAAGGTAGAGTTAGACTTCAATCCATCATGATAAGGAAAAGGTACGTTATCTCACAATATCAATCACTGGGAATAGAATGAGAGGTACATTACTCAAATTATCCAAGATTTAGGATTACCCCCAGTAGTGAGGGAAACACTCATTCTCAACCACTTAATGACCAGAAAAGCTCAGGTAAAGAGGAAGGCTCTTCCTTAACCTCAATTACTTTGGTATAGAGAAAATCACATATTCTCTTACCATTAATCAAGACTTACCCTAGTACAAGTACATCCAAAATCTAACTCGACCTAGTTCCACAAAGTGGATACCCATGAAAATCAACTCATCACATATGCAATATAATGCATAATCCAATCATACTCATCATGGGTATTCAACCCTATCATGCAATCAAGCATCATTTAGTTCATCTCAAATCCATGTTCAATATATATATAATCATTCTACCAAATCTTGGTATTCACCAATAAAACCCATTCATAAGCATCATTTACATAACATTATTTATGCTCTTTTTCATTTAATATATCTCAAATATGACATTACATTACATTTTGAAAGTAAATTTTTAAGAAACAAAGCAGAAATTCTATTCTGCCTGGCTGGCGCCTAACGCCATAAATCCAACGCCTACGTACTTTGGGCGCCGCGACGTGAAAACCTGGAATCACGACATGAGACGCGCAACAGCACCAGATTTTTCTGGTTTTCAGCTAAAAATCCATTTTTTTTTCAAACCACACCAGAAACTAATCCAACAATCATCAACAAATCATCAAAGTTATAATATTGAAGCATCAAAATCCTCATCCAAAATCACAAATCAAAGGTGGGTTCAATACCCCTTTTTCAGTCTTGAAAATCATCAAGAACTAAGAGAGGAAAACAAATTCTCATATCATGAATCAAATACAAAAGGTTAAATCTTTCATCATCAACCAGAAATTTCACTCAAAACATCAAGAATTAGATCTTGAAATGTAAAAGAACAAAAGAAAAGAGTGAGAAAATCCCCTTACCTCAAGCTTCCATGGTGCTTGGTCTTTGGTTCCTCATTGGTTGGGCTTCTTCCTTCTCTTTTCTTCTCCTTTCTCTCATTTCTCCCCTATTTCTCTTCTCTCGTTTCTCTCTCCATCTCCCCCTCTTCTCTTTTTTTTTTCTTTGTTTCAGCAACAGAAACGCACGGGAGAGAGATGAGAGGTGATAACAATATATTTTATACATTTTATAATCCTCTCACTGGGCTTCTTAAAGTTCAATTAGGTTTAATTAAGTTAGTTTTAACACAGTTTATGATATTGGACCTTATTAGATTATCAAAAGAATTATTTCATGAATTAGCCTTAATTTATCTTTTTAGCAGTGTTCAGTAAACTGGATATAACTTGAGTTACAAATATCTGGTTGATGTGATTCTAGTATTTTAGGAAATCTAAGATAATTTCCTACAATTTTCATGAAGACCTCAAAGGCCAAATCATAAGATTGGATAACTCAAATTGGAGTTGAAGCAAGAACTAGGGTGTTGATCCTGATAGCTTGACCTATGCATACTGTTCATGACATAACTTAGGCTATAGTATGTAAATAGGCTGAAATTTTGATGGTTGATAGTTAAGACCCAAATATACAATATTCATGTTGAACACTTTCCCATAATCGGGGGTCTAATGGGTCATATTGCGCTTGGAAGTTAGAATAGAGGAGCTATCATTGGACCAGGGAAGTATGTAGTAATCAGATCATATCTTGAGTTGTAGAAATGATTTTTGACCCAAACTAATGGCATTTGAAAGCTAAGATCTAGTTCTACAACTTTCATGAAGATCACTTAGTGATAAAATGACGAATGCAATGACTTCAGAGCTAAATTATTTCAGGAGACAAAGAATCTCTATAATTTTTCACTCATCAAAAGTCATTTAGTATTTTTCACTCATTTTCCACTCATCCACCCACTCACTAATCAGCCCCCTTGTCATTTTGTATCCTTAATCCTCTATAAAATGCACCATTGGCTGCTCATTTAGGAGTCTTGGTCCTAGAGGCTAAGATCATGCTATTATGTTTTTGTAGTTTTCCTTTGTTCTAAATTGAAGTCATAATCATCATCATCTTCTTCTTCTTCTCTTTTCCTTTCTTCTTCTCTCTTCCTTCCTTCTTCTCTCTTCCTTTCTTCTTATCTATAAGTAACTAAGTTTCATTTTACTTGGGTGAAAGGATGAAGCTCTTGGTAATAAAGTAATGTTAGATTCATTACTTTCTTGTGCTTAAATGATTTATTTTTCAAGCAGCCATTATATGTATTATATTTTGTTTCCAATCAATTTAGAAATCCTCCTTGTAAAGTGGAGATCTTGATTTGTTGTAGATAATATTTTGGCACAGTGAATGCTTGATCCCATTTATGAGTGGTGGTGTTAATAAATGATTAAAGGAGGCATAATATGATTACGTATATAATTTTTAATGAACTTTGAACAATGTATTTTTCGATTGGAATCTCTGTTATGTGTGGATTCTAATTGAGTTATAAAAAGAATTAATCTTGTTCTTATTTTATTTTGCAATGGTGGATCTCCTAACCCAAGTAAATCTTTTTATTTGTTGTGACAAAATATTTACTTTACCTTAATTAATTTTTCTTCATCAAATCTCTGTGGTTCGACCTCAGACTCACTGAGAATTTATTACTTGAGATAACCTGTACTTGGGTTTGTAACTTTTAATCTGCATTAAGTTTTTGGCTCCGTTGCCGGGGACTTGATTTGAAGAATAAAGTTTTGGTGTAAATATTTTGTATATATATTTATATATTTTATTTTCCTGTGGATCTTGTATATATATATATATATATTTTTCTACTCTTTCAATTTTTTTTGTACGTACTAAAGTACTAACTTAGTGGGAGAAACTCTCCCTTTTTATTTTCTGTACTTACAACATGCTAACTTAGTGGGAGAAACTCTTCCTTTTATTTTCTGTATATACTAACTTAGTGGGAGGAAACTCTCCCTTTTATTTTACATACCCACTTAGTGGGGGAACCTTTCCCTTTTATTTTCTGTACAGTGGAGGTAATTCTCCCTTTTATTTTCTTGTACATATTAACTTAGTGGGGGTAACTCTTCCTTTTATTTTCTTTACATATTAACTTAGTGGGAGAAAACCTCTCCATTTTATTTTCTTTGTACGTACTAACTTAGTGGGGGAACATTTTCCTTTTATTTTTTTTGAACTTTACTAACTTAGTGGGAGAAACTCTCCCTTTTATTTATTTATTTTTTTGTAATTTACTTTTTACACTTTATTTTCTTTATTTTTTTGTGATTGGTTTATACCACACCTTTGTTATTTTCTTTTATTCGATGGTTGGTTTATTACCACACCTTTGTTAATATATATATTTGGTGGTTGGTTATTATTACACCTTGTTAATATTTATTTATTACATATTAATATATATATTTGGTGGTTGGTTTATTACCACGCCTTTGTAAATATTTATTTGGTGGTGGTTTATGTCACATATTTGTATATATTTTTTATTCTTTTTATTTTTCTATTTCTTCTTCTATTTTGTCATTTGTAATTAATTTGTGTGTTTTTAGGGTGAAAACCTAACTTAATTCAATCGACATGTATTACAATTGAAATTTTAATTAGTTTCTTTTCTATTCAATTTGAGTGCTTATTATGATTCTTAATGCTTTTATGAATTGGTCACTCATAAATTAATCTAGTAAGGTGTATGTAGAATCAGAAGGTTTGCATATGACCTAAACCATAAATAATAAGTGTCATGATTTGTAATTGTTTAGGAATAGAGATTATAGGTGGTGTGGGAGAATTGTGGTATTTTCCATGGGAATCCAAAGAGTAAAAGTCATGCCTTTAAGAGTTAAGGTTTTGACTAAGGAATTAAGTTTTAATTAATTACTGATTCTCCTCATCAATTGAATGACTAAAAATTAATGATAGGAAGGTTATTGAATGATAGATTATTGAATCAAGTGAAATCAGATCCTTAGTGTTTTAATTGTGTTTTGTTTTCTCTTTTTCTTTTTAATTTTAAGTGTCTTTGTGTTTCTTTTTCTTTTTCCTCTTAATCACTTTAACAATTTTGTGCACTTATCGATTTTCTCAACAAGTTTTTGCAAATCTAAGTTGATACGGTGGATTTTGTTGCTTCAAGAATTCAAAATGAGTCAAAAATTTTGTTATTGATCATTTGTCCATACTTACAATAGTCTTACTTTTTGAAACCACACCTATCAATGATCTTTTTCCCAATGAATTTTTAATTTTTAATTTTATAGTTTGATTTGTTAATATTGTCAATTTTCTTGTAATAAGCGAAGTTGTTCTTTGGGGATGGTTTTCTCAAACAGAAAAGATAGAATATTCTTTATTTAGAATGGTCTGAGTAAGGAGTCATTAGGAGATATCTTATTGACTCTTGAGACGCATTCTTGCGGAGTTGTGCATAGTAAATTTACTAATTTGTGAAATATCTTCAAGGGCAAGTAAGCGCGTTACAGTCTTGAGAATCTGACTCAAAAAGACCCTGTTTGTCAATTTATAAGAAAATTGGATAGGAAACTTATCCTCGACTCATAGAAGGCGTTTAAGCCGTTACTGGACATAAAATCAAAGGAAGATATTAGCCACAATCACAACTACTTGTGTATATTTTCTCGTAATTCTTTCTTAAAAAAAAAGAAGGGGGCATGATTCTTAAGCGTGTTTCATATTGTCAAAATCTTCTGACACAAGCCAACCTACCCATTTAGGTGCTATCATTACCTTTTTCTATTCTTATCCCTATTTAAACACTCCATTTTCCTTACTTTCCTCCAACTCAAAATTATCCAAGAGAGTGTGAGTGTAGAAATGGAGAGAGCTTCTTCTTCTTATTCTGTTCGTAGACTTAACAATATTTGTGTATTTTATGGGTCAACTTATAGGCAGGGTTTAGAGTATGTAAATGCAGCAGTCACTCTTGGTCGAACACTTATTTCAAGGAAAATTCATGTGGTATATGGGAGAGGTAGTATCGGGTTAATGAAAGCTGTATCACTTGCTGCACATCTAAAAAGCAGACAGGTTTTAGGTATCATTGTTGAACCTTTAGCTCGTAAGAACATCACTGAAAAAATAATTGGGGAAGAGCTTCAAGTATCATTTATGGATGAACAAATGAGGTCAATGCTTGCAAACTTTGATGCATTCATAGCCTTACCGGGTGGTTTTGGTACTTTGGAAGAAATTTTTCAAATTGTCTCTTGGGCCCAACTGAACATCCACCATAAACCCATAGGTTTGTTGAATGTTAATAATTTCTTTGATCTTTTGTCATATTTTCTTGACCACACTGTGAAACAGAAATTCATCATACTTTTGGCAAGACAACTCCTTATTTTTGCTTCCACTGTTGATGAGTTGATTGATAGATTAGAAGCTTTTGTTTATGAACCTGATCCAGTAACAGCTCAGATAGATTGGTCCGAAGGAAGTAGTGAGGGAAGCAGAATGAAAAGAAAGCCAGCCAAGACACTCTAACTATTTAAATAATTACAAGCTTTGGTTTTATTTATCGTACTTTATTTCTGTTTAAATTTGTGTGAGCTTTCTTTTTTCAATAATTGCCACAACAGGTACTTTCTTCTATCCTTTACCCTTTTATGTTTTAACATTGAGGACAATGTTGTGATCTGGTTGGGTAGAAGGATAGTTGTGTCAATAGTTGTGTGAATAATTGTGTATAGTTGTGTGAACAATTGTGTAAAAAAATGTTTAAAAAAAATTTAGAAAGTGTGTTTATTAATATGTTTATCGTATTTACTAACAGTTAAACCAATTAAGGATGGCAGAGTAAGGAGTAAATTTTACTGTGGAGGTAATTTTACTCTTGAGACGCATCTTAGTTAGGGTAGTAATTAGTTTGTGTGGAAGTAGCAATTCAAATTCAGGGAAATTTGCATGATTGAGTAAATTGTCTTCTTTCTTAAGCATCACATGCTTGGTTATGGAAGTTGAAGTTTTTTTAGATTGAGAATGATGGATATATGCCTTGTGAGATTTTGAGCCTATCGATGAATGGATTGAACATCTGTACCATTCTCTTCTTTCTTGTGTGGTTTTTTTTTTTACTCATGGAATTGTTACTCTAGAACTTGCTTTGATTCTTTTTTAGACTACTTTTTCACATGGATACATAAATATGATTGAGGCAATTTTCGTGAATTAACTACTTTGACCAATTAGCCAACCTTGCATATTTTCCTTTGCTTAACCCCTTTGAACTTATTTGACCATTCTTTGTTTTGAACCATTATGTGCCTTAAATGAAAAATTATGTTCTTACCTGACCTTAGGAAATAAGAGAGCACTGGCTTTGTTATCGGATGAGTTTCTCAAATAAGTGTGGGGGTATGTGTGCAAGTATTCCAAAAAAAAAAAGAACTGGCCAGTGGATGTTTGGAAATAACAGGAATAGAAGGAGAATGTTCAAGCCTAACAATGAATTCAATCTACCATATTGGCATTGATCTTTAGCAAAACATTAGTCAAATATTAGTCACTGTCCTTTATGAGAAGGAAGCAAACAGAGAAGGAACTAAGAAATTCTTGGGAAATTTAGACTGAATGTTCTCAAACATCTTCTCCACTCTAACTGTATCATAATGCTCTTTTATTCTCTTTGGTATTTAACTTGTCTTATCTATATTATTTTCTCCTTTACCATAATCTCATTACAACATTGAATAAAGTTCTCATGATTTATGTATAAATGTTATTTTTGAGTAGCGGAGAAGTAGAAGATAAGCAAGCTTATGGTAGTGTAATTGTTCATGGGTTGAATAGAGTGAAATACTTAACTTTTAAACACTTGAGAGATTGAGAGTGAATTCTGTGAGGATCTATCATTCTTGATTCATTTTTTTCAACTGAAGTTCCATGCTTGTTGATTTGAGATGCAAAGAAATGTTATCTCATGAATGTTTTGATCCCTTGAATGTTTGGTTGCTCTTCATTATTATTATTGAAAATTGAATCTTTTAGAGTTTTTAGTTTTTGAGTCTGTGTCATTTTTCTTTGTTCCCTGGTTTTTGTCTTATGTGTTTTACCCAGGAGTGCAAAAGCTAAGTGTGGGGGAATTCGATAACAATATATTTTATACATTTTATAATCTTCTCACTGGGCTTCTTAAGGTTCAATTAGGTTTAATTAAGTTAGTTTTAACACAGTTTATGATATTGGACCCTATTTGATCATTGAAAGAATTATTTTATGAATTAGCCTTAATTTATCTTTTTGGCAATGTTTAGTAAACTGAATATAACTTGAGTTGCAAATATTTGGTTGATATGATTCTAGTCTTATAGGAAATCTAAGATAATTCCCTACAACTTTTATGAAGACATCAAAGGCTAAATCACAAGATTGGATAACTCAAATTGGAGTTGAAGCAAGAACTAGGGTGTTAATCCTGACAGCTTGACCTATGCATACTATTCATTACATAGCTCCGGCTATAGGATGTCAAATAGGCTGAAATTTTGATGGTTGATATTTAAGATCCAAATATACAACTTTTATGTTGAACACTTTCCCAGAATCAAGGGTCTAATAGGTTATATTGGACTTAAAAGTCAGAACAGAGGAGCTGTCACTGGGCCAGAGCAGTATGTAGTAATCAGACCATATCTTGAGTTGTAGAAATGATTTTTGACCCAAACCAAAGGCATTTGAAAGCTAAGATCCAAGCTAAAATGACGAATGCAATGACTTCAGAGCTAAATGATTTCAGGAGACAAAGAATCTCTATAATTTTCCACTCATCAAAAGTCATTTGACATTTTTCACTCATTTTCCACTCATCCACCCACTCACTAATCACCCCCTTGTCATTTTGTATCCCTATTCCTCTATAAAAGGCACCATTGGCTGCTCATTTAGGAGTCTTGGTCCTAGAGGCCAAGATCATGCTATTATGTTTTGTAATTTTCCTTTGTTCTAAATTGAAGTCATGTTCTTCTTCTTCTTCTTCTTCTCTCTTCCTTTCTTCTTATCTATGAGTAATTAAGTTTTATTTTACTTAGGTGAAAAGGTGAAGCTCTTGGTAATAAAGTAAGATTAAATTCATTCTTTTCTTGTGCTTAAATGATTTATTTTTCAAGCAGCCATTATACGTATTATATTTTGTTTCTAATTAATTTAGAAATCCTCCTTGTAAAGTGGAAATCTTGATTTAGTGTAGACAATATTTTGGCACAATGAATGCTTGATCCCATTTATGAGTGGTGGTGTTAATAGATGATTAAAGGAGATATAATATAATTACGTATATAATTTTTAATGAACTTTGAATGATGTATTTTTCGATTGGAACCTCCATTATGTGTGGATTCTAATTGAGTTATAAAAAGAATTAATCTTGTTCTTATTTTATTTACCAAGGGTGGATCTCCTAACCCAGGTAAATATTTTTATTTGTTGTGACAAAATATTTACTTTACCTTAATTAATTTTTCTTCATCAAGTCTCTGTGGTTCGACCTCGGACTCACCGAGAATTTATTACTTGAGATAACCTGCACTTGAGTTTGTATTTTTTAATCCGCATCAAAAGGAAGTGAGAAAAATCTCACTTGTAAAAGATAAGAATTAGGGGCATTTTGGTCTTTTCACTAAACTTCGTATCTGTTAAGAACACTTTAATTTTTCTAAATCAAGTTTCTTAACATCCAACAACATTAAAATAAACCTTAGAATCAATCTAATTTTTTGTTTCATTATTTTCATAATTTTTCATATTTGTCATTCATCAATCCGATCATGAAACACTTCTACAATGTCTTTAAAAATACCAAATTGATTCCGTTTGTTCTCAAAATTTAACCACATCCTCTTTCACACATTTTTGACCTATTGATAAAATTTTCCTTATTTATTTCCTTTGATTTAGCATTTATGCTATTTTCTTGAGTCGAAATATCAATTTTGCACATTCTGTGCTGCGACAAATTGCCTAAATTTACTCAAAACGTCTCAAAAATTAACAGACATGTTAAACAAATATTATGGTACCTTATGACCATATACAACTCTTACTTGCTAAAAAGAGAATGTTACAAGAAGAATTATGAAGGTCAGAGAACACCACGCCTAGGCTTGGGATTTTAGCTTAGCCATGGGAAATACTTGTTGAAAAAGAAACAAAGGAAGTGTGTTCCACACCTAAGCTTGAGTTTCCTGGCCTAGGCATGATTTTTCCTAGCCTAGGCTAGGGTAACTTGACTTGGATCCATGAATTTTTTTAATGTTTTTAAGATCCATTTTATGTAATTAGTTTTTCATTCTACACTTAGCCTCATTTTAAAGAGAAAAGCTCTAGGTTTAAGGATTTAAATAGAGGTTCCTTTGGAGGCTTGTAGATCAAGGAAGAGTTCAAGCTCTAGATCCAAATTCTAGTTCATTTTATCATTCGCTATTCTTGATTTTACTTGTTATTCAATAGGTCTTTTCTTAGATCTTGTTTTTATATTTATTATGGAATTCTAGATTTGTATCTAGGGAATCCTTTGGATACCACTATGAACCTTGGATAATTTGTAATATTTTGGATTTTCTATGTTAATGCTATATATGGTTCAGTTCATTCATATCTATGCTTAATGCTTATGATTGCTTGGCCACTAGTTGCATGATTTGATTGTTTTAAAATGAACTAAACATAGGGATTTGGAAACATGGACATGATATAAATAATGTTTATTCAATTACACTTGCATAAGTTAGGTGTATTGATTAGCCAATAGGATTGAGTCATACCCATTGGCCTTACATAACATGTGTTTGATACTTGTTCTTAATGAGTGAAATTGTGCTAATTCACATGGACATATAGTGGATTAGGTAATGACACATGGTTAATTCATCTATAAATAAGCCTTTAACTAAAAAAAGGTATTGCCTAACAAAATCTAAGCATTAATTGGAACATCCAGAATTTATATGTATCCAAGTGAAGCAGTGGGTCAAGAAAAACTCCCTAGGCCTTAACCCATTGTTATCTCTCTATTTCGGTGTGCTAATGTGAATTTTATTATTCTTTAAATTTTTCCTCTATCCATTTACTCATTTTGCTTAAGCCTAAACAAAGTAATTGATTAATCGTTAATACAACACTCTTCCAAATCCCTATGGAGATGATATCCTTTATTCACTTTTTATTACTTGTACGGCCTGTGCGCTTGCAGTTTAGCCACCAACACCTATATTCATGGATAAGAAGAGGTCAAATTTACTACGAACATTACAATACAACTTTTGTACAAAAAAGCTACAAATTCTCTCCCACGACAACTTTTGCATGGATAAAAATGAAAACCCTCCCACTCTACAGTTTTTTAGGATAAAGTTACAAATCCTCTGTCAATGCAACTTTTATGGACAAAATTGTAAACTTTTTGTCGATGCAGCTTTTATGGACAAAATTGTAAACCCTCATCAACGCAGCTTTTGAGGACAAAGTTGCAAACCTTCATTCACAATATTACTCATAATTTCTTCTCCCTCATTCTCATACATTTAGTAATTACCTAATACATATGGCAATCAACCACTCAGATACTCTATCTTTATCAAGATAAGACTTTCTTAGTTTCCTATTTAAAAATACATATCTCTCATATGTTACCTATCTCTTACATATCTTTCATATTTTTCATATATCTTTTACTTATCTTAATATTAAATATAAGATATGAGTCTACTAATAAAATAAAAAACTATCTATAACAATCTTCAAATTAAGAATTTGGGTCAATCCAAATAATCTCCACCTTGATCCAAATTCCACCATTAATAAACATTCTTCAAAATCTTCAAATTTTCTCCACATTCACTATAAATCTCATCAAACTGCATCATTCAAATATTCAAACCATGATAAAAAAAACTGTTAAGTAAATATTCCAATCAAATCTTCATGCTTGCATTGCTATAACGTGGAACACGCCACTTGACATCGCCGTCAAGAATGCTTTCGACACACACTTGTACCACCATCATAAAGAGACACACCACCTAACTTCACATTGTTTGGCAGACTTTCAACGCAAAGGCACATATACAAGGAATTCTATCATCACTTAGATCCTCGAACCATCATCTCTGATGCCACTTGTCAGGGAATACCTTATCTCCTTCTACACGTGCTTTGCATAAATACTAGTAATTTAGGAAAGACATCACATAAATCACGCACAAAGTTTACCGTAAGTACAACCCAATATACCTATATCCACGGATGAGAAGAGATCAAATCCACTATGAACAATATTACAATACAACTTTGAACAGAAAAGCTATAAACCCTTTCCCACTATGACTTTTTCAAACCCTCTTCCACTATAACTTTTGCATGGATAAAGTTGCAAACCCTCTTCTGTAACATTACTCATAATTTCTTCTTCTTCATTCTCATAATTTTAGCAATTCCCTAACACAAATATATATAACCCACAACAATTTACATGGCAATCAACCACTCAGATACTCAATTTGATCCATACTAGAATTAGAAGTTCCTCCCCTATCTTTCAAAGCTTGCGCACTTCTCTGAGCTCCGAGCTTGGGGGACTGTTGACTCTGTTCAAGTTCAAAGAATTTTCAAGCTTGCAAAACTCACGTGCTCATCTGAGCTTCGAGATTAGGGGCTATGGACCGTACCAATACAAGAAGGCTCACCTCGAAGACCCCATGACCGACCTTAAGGCATATTTTATAACATTGGAGAACGTTTTCTGGGCTTGAAGCACCTCTTCCTATCTTAACATCCCATAACCAGCCTTAGGGCCCCTTACCATTCTTACAATGAAATAGATCTTCTTGTTCGACACCTATACTCAACGAGGAACCCAAGAACCTAGGACCCAAGTTCCAGAAGAATCCCCTAACGAAAAGGTCATGTGGCAGCATCCAATACGCTGCCAAGATAACTTATTTTCCTTCCAAAAGTCCCTCCATCAGCATGGCCAATGTGAAGGGTGTGTACTACACACTTCCTAAGGTAGCCCCTTTTGACCCTTATATATAGTGGTGATTTTAGCATTATTGGTGAATTCTCTTTCTAGGCTCACTTACACCCACCTTATCTGTACATTGACTTAGGCATCAGAGTGTTTTGTTAAGTACCCTTGCTAGCCCTAAGTACCAGCCTCCACTATGCCCAGGCTTGTAGAAGACCACACACGATGTACCAAGCGAGGACATCTTGGCGCCGTCAGTGGGAAAAGGTAAAACTCTCCCTGCCCATTCTTAATTCCTTTCTCAATTGTCAATCGTCACACCTAGCTTCCCTTTTCCCCTTCACTCTGATGGCTTCCACCAGAAGTCAAGGCGTGAATCAAAATACTACTAATCCCAACTCATACACCAAGCCCATTCAAAATCAAACAATTAATAACCCTCCCCCACCATTGAATCCCTACACCACCCTCCTTCACAATCTCTTTACCATTATGGAGAACATGTAAAACCAGATCAATCACTAAGCCAACTGAGACCGAAATCACAATAGTGTGGAACCCCAAGGATCTCACCACAACACCAATGTTGAAAAATCAGTTCGTAGTCATCCTTCCTAACGCCAACCATCCTATCACCAGTCAATCCAACACCACTCCTCTTACCACCATAGCTAACCTCTCAACCCACCACCTCTAACTTACAACCTGATTACCATTTTTCAGACAAGATTATGGTCACCCCCTTGGGGCCAACTTTCGTCTTCCAGCCACCATCGAGTTGTATGACGAATCCACAGATCCTTAAGAGCACCTTGATGGTTTTTCCATGTACCCTAAAAAGCTCCACCCTCCAATGGTTCTTCTCCCTGCCACCTTGGTTTGTAAACGAGTTTATGAGCTTGCTGCCCGATTTCTCACCCATTTCTCCACCAGCAGATTGCTTCTACAAACACTTCCCTAATTAACATGAAGCATGGAAAATGAATCCCTAAAGGAGTTTATACTGAGATTAAATGTCGAAGATATCCAGACTAGAGATCTAAGCTTGAATCTATCTTTACAGGCCATCCTTTCTGGGCTTAAACCTGTATCTGATTCTTTAGCCAAACGTCCCCTTGTTGACCTTAATGAACTCTACTGCCATTTAACATGATATATCAACATAGAAGAGTCCACTGAAGCATGAAAGATAGCAACAAAGGCAACTTTCAAAGAAGCAAAGAATGATTAACTGGCTTTCCAACTAGCCCCAACTTCCTAAGGCAGCAGGGGAAAGGGTGGTGGAAGATGAGGATTTAGTGGGAGAGGAAGCCGAGATAGGGGAGTAAGTCTCGGGAGCCCATGCAAATCCAACTAGCCAAATTCACTAGTTACACCCCCTCAATGCCCAACAAGAAGATATTTTGAAGGAAATCTACAACACTGAGCTCGTAACACTCCCTCAACCACCTCAAACATAGCCCAACTAAATTGACAGGAGCATGTGATGCTAGTATCACTGAGCCTTTGTCCACAACACTGAAGAATGTATCGGGCTAAGGGACCTAATCGAGAACCTCATCTGTACTGGTCGCATAAAATAATTTGTCTTACGGGAAAAGGATCAAAGCCCAGAAAGGAGGCACAATGAAAGAAGAAGTCTAAGCCTTGACACCTAAAGGCTCAGAGGCTAGGAAGAAAGACAATACCCCATAAGAGGTTTCATCAACACCATCACAAGAGGATTTGTTGGGGGTGAAAAATCAGAGTCAAGCAAGAAGAAGCACCTACAGATTATCTAAATAGTAGGGTCGTCAAACTTATTAGGCAAGTCTATTTACCCACTAAAATTATGTGGGATGGGCCTCAAAATTACTGGCTTGTTTAAATTAATCCATTTTTTGGAATGGCCCATTCAACCTGTGGCTCATGGGCTAGCTCGTGGCCCCTTTATTTTTTTTAACATATTTTTTTAATGCTATTGATATTGGATTTGTTATGTAATTTGAACTTTATATACATGTTAATTTGATTTTGTGATGTTGATTGTTGTTAACTTGTTATGTTGAATTTACTTTAGAAGATTGGATTTGATATGATTTATTGGCTTTTGTTATGTTGAATATGTTAGATTTGTTAGATTTGTTGAAGATTGATAGTTCTTTGGAGTTTTGAAACTTAGATTTGTTATGTTGAATTTGATTTGGAACATAGGATTTTTTTTGTAGGTTTTGGAACCTTGGATTTGATAATGTGACTTTATTTTTGGAGTTTGGAAGCTTGGAAGTGATAATATGAATATGTTTTAGAATTTGGAAGCTTATATTTGTTTTTTAGGACTTTACTTTATAAATTAGAAATTAGAATTACTAACTTAGATTTGAATTTAAATGTTGTATTAAGCTTATTTTGTATGATTTTCAAAGTAAAAATTTTGAAAAAAAAGGCAGCCCATTTAGACTCGTGGACTGCCCTTAAATGGGTCGGTCTAGTAAAATACTTACCTATATAAACTCGCATCTTTTCAGCCCCACCTGTTTAACCCGCGAGCCTAAACGGGGGTGGCTAGCCTGTTTAACACCCCTACGAGGTAGTGATAAGCATCAACTAATCTGTCCCCGTCCAAGACAACTCTTTAGCCTTGAAAACCCTTATCATGTTCACTAATGGAGATAATCAAGGTGTAGATTAGAACCAAGATGACCTTATGGTGATATTTGTGCTAGTTACAAATTTCATCATCAAAAGGGTACTAGTAGACTAGGAAAGCTCAACGAATATTATCTTTTTAGACACTTTCCAATGAATGGGCATCTCGAACACCATGATCAAACCCCACACCGAAAATCTAGTTAAGTTCTCAGTAGAGCAAGTCCAAGCTCGGGTGTGTTACCAAGTGGCTTCAAATTCAAGAGGGGGTGAATTAAGTTTGTAAAATATTTTCGCATACCTTTCAAAAACACTTGCCTTTCAATCTTTATTGAAACTAATAATTAATAGAAATGAGTAGATAGATGAGGATGAACACTTCTCACACCAAGAAAAATAGCCAATAAGTAAAGTATTCAAGAAAGTATATAGCAAAGAGTGCATAAATATGAAAGAGATAAGGTAAAGAGAAGTAAAATTCAAGATTTATATTGGTTCAGCCACTCCTTGTGACCTATGTCTAGTCCTCAAGTGATATACTCTAGATTTTTCACTAATCTTTAAGCTTCATTTGGTGCTTTCTACCTTCACAACAAGGAGCACCCACAACACTCTTGAGATACCTCACTCTTAATGTTTGATCCTCACAACAAGGGATACCACATCCTTTTGATCTCACTAGGGATGTCTCACCCTTACACAATAAATTTTAGATGAAGAAAAAGAATAGAAACTCTCTCAAGAGCAAATGATACAAATTGAAGTCCAAAAGGTAAGAAGATGATCACACGCTTAAGCTCACAAAAGGAAATTATGAAAAAGAGCTATTATAATTTGCAATAAATGGTCAAGAAGGTTTTTCATAGTGATATCCAACTCTACTTGAGTCCCAATGCTTTGTATTTAAAGTCCAAGCCATTAAAGAGTCATTGGGAGTGAGTTTGGAGCATTTAATACGAGTTACTAGTTGCTATTACTGATTTTAGAAACCTAAATAATCGATTATTAGAAGCCTGTAATTGATTATTTGCGAGATAGGAAAAAAAATTAAGTTTCAAGATCAATAATAATCAATTATTGTAAAGCCAAAATTGATTATTGCTATTAAACTAGTTTGGGCGCGAATGAACAAAATTGATCAATAATCAATTATTGTTGTGCAATAATCAAGTATTGCCTCATTGAACTAAAAGCTTGGCTTACTAACTTTTGTTATTCGAATATGACAAGCCCATATTCGATTATTTGGCTTTTATCAGCATTAAAAAACACTTATCCAATATAAGTTTGATGCATCAAATTGTTTCAAAACAATTTCAAACATTTAAAAGTCATTTTGCTTTATTCTCAAAGAATTTAAGCTTAGTGTGAACCCTTTTTATTTTTACATGAGATCTAAGTCCTATAACTAGTCTTAAAGGATCTTGAATTTAATCTTGCATATATCTTCTTGTTTGTGATCATTAAAACTATTGCTAATAGCCAATTACATTCTCCCTCTTTTTGATGATGACAAATAACCATTGAGAAAGTAGTTAGTTCAAATAAATAGAAATTCACAAAGAGTGTTAAAGAGTCTTACTCCTTCTTTATGTTATAAGAGGTGATTAAATCAGAGACGCGCGTAGCTTTCCCTAAATTTTAGAATCGCTAGATCATTAAATTTTACCTTCCTTTTCTCAATACCAAGAACCAGCTAACGTCTCCATCTTTTGTCATTATAAAAAATATATATCTATTGCCAAGATCAAAATAAGGAATGGACCAAAGCAAAACCATTGCCAAGATATTTAATAAAAACTTAATTAACAACAAATCAATAGCCAACAAACCAAATTACCAATAGAAGCACAGTAAATATATCCATTGTTATAAACATAGCCAATATAACCAAAAGATATAAACCAACGTCATGATCAAATAACTACAAGATATATCCATCAGATATAAAAAAAAAATTGCATCAAACCCACTATGCATGTTAAAATATGTAAACCCAACTAAGGTGAGATTAGCATGATATATACTAAAAAATAACTAATAAAGCAAATTTAAATAAGAAAATTAGTGTCGGGTGACATGACTAAGTATCCCGTGACTAGGCCCTATGGTCCTCCGTTGGTGGTGGTGGTGGTGGAAGGCAGCACTCAATAACATAGAGGCGATCATAGTTAATACTAAAACTATGCTCCATGTGGGCTCAAAGATTAATAACCGCAGTCAAGACCCGATCTTCATTCGCAGGTGGAGTAGCCAACATATCCATATCAGCATGGGCAGCCTCATCCTCATCCACAGCATCATCATCTCCTATCACGGCTTGAACTTCATCCTCAGCCTCAACCTTTTCATCTTCATAGATCCACACACCATGTTCCTTCTTCATATGCATATAATTGAGAGCACTCAAGCCAAACTTATTATGACCTTGGTTGCTTCCTCAATTTCCATAATAGCAGGATATTTCTCAAGAATTTTGGAGATGAAAAAAGTATAAGGGAGATCCATGTTGTTCTTACTTTACACTTGTAAGCTTTCCAGCTGTGAAGGAACCACCAGGGATGGAGTAACCCGGTTTAATCATTGAGTGGATAGTTGTGGTGCAATTGTAGCCTTTCTAAACCTTGTAGCTATTCTCAGAGAACTTTTTTTCCAGTGTAACCAACATGCTTGGCGCAACCAACGTAGATGCACCATCTTATTTGGTGCATCCCAAGTGATTTTTGTATTGAATACGCCAATAAGGGTGGCGTAACCATGCAAAATGGGCCAACCGTGTTGGTGCAACATGAGTATATATTTATTCCTCCCTCCCCCATCTGTGACATTCATTCCATTTTCTCAATTCTCACTATCTTTCTACAAATTTCTTCTCTCTAAACGCTCTTAACTCTTTAAATATACTCAATTCTCACTAGAAGTGGTGTCTGGATCTCTATCTGTGATCAAATTCAGATCGTATTCCTTATATGTAAGTACCTATTTCAATATTTAAATTTTTTGTTAATAATTTGTTGACTGATTTTTTATTATATTAGTATTAATTATACATTTATGTTATTGTATACGTATTTAGAGGTCCAAAATTTATTTTATTTGACTAATTAATAATGTGATTAATAAGATATGTAGTCTAAATTGTATGAATTATTATTTTGTACGTCAAATAATAGGATATTTTTTTTCCTTGAGTACTTGACATGGTTTAAATAAGTACATGTAGTTTAATTCAAATTAGTAGGGTTTAGGAAGTTATTTATACATAAAATAATAATAATAATAATATAAATTCATTGTTATATGTCTAATTTTATTGTAATTGACATGTGTTGAATTGTTATGATTCAGAAGTGGAATTAACATGACAAAATACCTGAATGTGCACATTTACTTCAATGGGACAATGTATGATGGTGAAGAGGGTCTCATGTATCAAGGTCCTCCTTCTAGGCCTATTGTGATCACAGCCAATATAATTTTGGATGGGTTAAAAAATAAGATCCCTTCAAAGTTGAAGCTCCAAGCAAACCAACATATGTCAAAGGTTGTCTATCGGTGTCCACAATGCTACACAATCCATGGAGATGGGTAGGTCTTCCATTAGAAGACGATGATGATGTAAAGTACATGATAGATTCATTCTGTCAAACTCCAAACATGGCCTCGATGGAGTTGTATGTTGAGGTAGAAACAAGTGGGCAGGAAGAGCATGTTGAAGCTCCTGGTGAAACCGAAGCTCAAGTTAGTCCTTCTATTCAAGTTGAGCCATGCAATATGATTGTTATTAGTGGTGCAATGGTTGAAGCTAATAACCCACTTGTCAAAGATGCAGTATGAGAGACAAGTGAAGATGAAGAACAGGTAACTGAGGGTGATGATTCAGACACTAACATAGTGGCAGAAAACTTTGATGCTGAAGAAAATTTACAAGTTCCATTGTTGGTTGCTCCTCAATTCATGTTTATGCCTCGAGGCCCTAAATCTGTGTTTGTGCCACCATATCCTCAGTTTTCTCAAATCAATTGGGATGCATTGAGTAATCCTGATAACTTGTCTAAATTAGATAGTTGTGGGACTTGGAGCATCAATGATGAATTCTATGTTGACTTGCAATTTCCATTAAAAGATGTCATGAAGTTGGCCCTCAAACATTATTCGATTCATAGGCATCAAGAGTACAAGATTAAAGATTATGATTCATGAAGACTTACTGCTAAGTGCCATAGTTTTGATAAAGGTTGTAATTGGAGAGTTAGGGCCATACAAAGTAAGAGGTCGAATACGTGGCAGATTACAAAATATAATGGACCTCACAGTTGCGTAAACCTAGTTGTGTCATTAAATCACCGCAAGTTGGACTCTCATATGATCTACTCTTATATTTTGGAGTTAGTTAGAACAAAACCCGATGCACTTGTATGCTTAATTGTTGAACAGATTCGAAGCCAATTCGGTTACCGAGTTTCATATCGAAAAGCTTGGAAGGCAAAACAACTGGCTATTGTGAATGTTTTTGGGGATTGGGACAAATTTTATGAGGTGTTGCCCAGATGGCTAGTGTCCATGAGAAGAGGCATGGAAGGCACAGTGGTGGAGTTGCAAGACAAGGAATGTTTTGTGAATAACCAACTTGATTGTTCAAAAAGAGGCTTTTGTCGATTATTCTGGACATTTAGACCATATGTTGCTGGCTTCCGATATTGCAAGTGCATTATTCAGATTGATGCCACTCATTTGTATGGCAAATACCGTCATAAGTTGTTGATTGCAACAACTCAAGATGGAGATAGAAAACCTCTGTCAATTGTCTTTGCCATTGTGGAGGGGGGACCAAGGATGCTTGGAGTTGGTTCTTAACCCACCTAATGTTGTATGTCACACAACAAGAGGGCTTGTGTTTGATCTCTAATCGACATCGAGGCATCTTACAGTCAGTGGCAAATGAAAATCTTGGATGGCAGCCACCGAATGCGTATCATGTCTTCTACATACGGCACATTGGTTCGAATTTTAACTCTAAATTCCAGAATAAGGAGTTGAAAAGATTTTTAATTAACACAGGTACTTAAAATTTTCAACTTGTAATCTAATTTATGATAAGAATAGTTAGTTTGTAATACCAACTCAATTCATTTGTTGTATCAGGATATGAACCAATTGCAATAAAGTTTGATACTAGGCTAGAGAAGCTGATAGCTACTATAGAGATGGCAAATTGGATTAATGCAATTTCAAAAGAAAAATGGAGTTTGGCATATGATGGTGGCCACAGATTTATTCATATGACTACCAATCTGTCAGAGTGCATCAACAAAGTGTTGAAAGGTAGCAGAAATTTACCTATAACTGCATTGGTTCAGTTGACATATACGAAGTTAGTAGAATACTTTATCAACCAAAAAGATTAGGCAAATGCAAAATTGATGACATTTGGGCAGGAATGGAGTGATGACTTATTGAAGCATTGGAGAGTCAACATGGCAAAGGCCAGCTCACACCAAGTTTGTCGGTACAATAGAGAGAACACAAGATTCATTATTGAAGAGGCTTTTAACCCTATAGCATAACAGGGTAGATTTTCTTATACTTTAAACCTGGAAGAAGGCCAATGTGATTGTGAGGTGTTTCAAGTATTGCATTTTCCATGCTCTTATGTGATTGTTGCATGTGCTTCTATGGTAATTGATCCATTTCGATATATGCATAAGGTTTACAGGATTGAGAACATTTACAGAGCTTACGAGTTTAATTTTGAACTGGTTCCGGCTGAACCATGGTGGCCTGCAGGTCCTAACATAAGTTTGGTGCCAGATCATGCATTGCTTAGATCTAAAGGTCAACCAAAACTAACCCGAATCAAGAATGAGATGGATTAGCGCGAAGTAGGGTCAGGACAAACATGTACAAGATGTCATCAAGCTGGACATAATTCTCGCACATGTCGTGCTGGTGAATCAAGTTCCTTGGGGGATAATGGAGTGGGGCCATTTAGTTGGTTTTAGAACATATTTTCATTGTCAGAATCTTGTATTAGCCAACCATCAAAGTGTATTTTTGAGTTGTATTGTTTTGTATCACTGATCTATGATGTTCTATTCGAATACTATTAATATATGGTAGTTGATTATCAGCGTGCACTTCATTTCTCCCATATTATCTTTTAGTATAGTAATCATATAGTCATATCATATTTTATTATAGTAATAATATTGTCACACTAATTGTTGTTATTGTTTGGCATATAGCTGACAGATGGCATTCCGTGTAAACCCGGACCAGAGGACATCTCGATTTTAGAGTTGCAGGAGTATCATGTTTCTCAGTATGTATGGCAAGGACATGAGGACTTGCACCTGTGTGTTAGACGTGCTCAGAAGACAAAACATATGGACCCCCTGCACTAATTCTTCCGTATCTACAGCAGGCTGGCTTCTTGGGGGTTGCCCATATGGGCTATTGCAGCACTGATCACTCTTGATCACTGCTTTGGTTGAGAGATGGCGCCCAGAGATGCATACATTTCACATGACTACTAGAGAGTGCACCATTACGTTGGAGGATATCGGTATAATATCGGGTCTTCCTATTGATGGCGCTACAGTTACTGGCCTTACCCATAGGACTAATTAGCTCAATGTATGTGTTCGGTTGTTAGGGATTGATGAGACTCCCTCGCTCAGAGCTGGTGCAGGCATTGATATGACATACCTATGGCAGCCGAGTGTTACTACAGTCACTGAAGATGATGATGATAAGTATGTGCAACAGCATGCATAACATTACATACTTCGGTTGCTTGGGGGTTTCTTATGCCCCGATCATTTTGGTAAGTCTGTGCACTTGATGTTTCTTCCGTTGTTGGAAGACTTTGTTGTTGCTAGGATATATAGCTGAGAGTTTATAGTCTTGGCGTACTTGTATAAAAAGCTTTGTAAAGCTACGGACTACAAGGCACACAAGATCGGAGAGGCGTGCATCTTATTACAGTATTGGGCATGGTACAGATTCTCCCGGCTTGCCCGTACACTAGCTAACCATGTTGAAACTGATGTGTTCTATGGTACTGTTCATGGTCAATTACGTCCCTTAGGATGGGAATAAGTTTCTATTTCATATCATTTCTTTACATTACTTTGTTCTCTTACTTTGTTAATATTTATAACACGTTTATAATAATTTCATTTACAAATAGGTAGCGCAAGCATAAAGTTTTGAGAGATACTGTGATCGATGTCCTTCAATATTATCACCAATTCTTTGATTGGTTGAAGAATGATGAGGTATGTCTTATTTTACATTTGTTTGAACTATTTACTTATGTATATGCGGTCTTAATTTTGTGTGCATCTCATTTTTACAGATTTTATGGCAACCATACACAGATGAGAAGGTGGCATCACTTCCACCTTTTTGTGTGGCTACTAGGGACATAGCACTAGCAGTGGTCCCTCTTATATGTTTTCACATTGTTGAATGGCATCAGCCAGACCTAGTGATGCACCAGTTTGGTCTTGACCAGCCCATACCAAGGAAACCGCTCCAGCTTGACAGTTTGCACTCAGTTACACTGGCAGGTGGGCATGATGAGGATTGGTCAGCTACACATGCTGTTTACATAGCCACATAGGATAGTCGAAGGGAGAAGCTTGTTAGGGGAATCTCATTGCTCGTACCCCTCGGTTCGCATTCTGAGTATATGCGTTAGTAGAAAATAATTACCAGACACTAGATTTCTCCCACTAGTGCATCTATTAGGAATGCAGTAAGCTCTTTATCAATTTGCTAGTGACTATATGTATTTTGTATTCAGTATAATGAAATAATTTATATCTGTTTCTTAGGCGGATATTGCAGAGCATTTTTTCAGTTTGACTACTGACACTGCCGCTCGAGAAGCTGCTACACAAATCCTACACTTATTGCGGGAGCATGACCGCATTACAATGGAACATCTGCATCCAGCTCCAGTAGCAGAGGAAATTTTAGGGCCGCCCGAGGAGTCCACTCAACAGGGAACGCGGCGTAGACGGATGACAGGATTAGCGAGCACTCAGACACGACTTTAACATCCCGACGACTCTGGTTCTACTAGTCGGCACACGACTCAGCCTCCTACCACTGCGACATACCCACCTACTCAACTACCATCTACATATCACCCACTATACCCACCATATCCTTACCCACCGTATCCTTACCCACCACCGGGTTACCCCTCATATCCTTACCCATGGATCGTTACCCACCATATCCTTACCTACCCACCACGGGTTACCCACCATACCCATCACGGCCAAGTCCTTCTTCCGATCCTCTCACAGGCCACCACATTCTGATGCGGGCCCATCTCATTGACATATAATTATATGTCATTAGTGTATCTGATAATGTTATATTTAGTAGTTTTGTGTAAAATACTATTATAATTTTTTATTGTGATTTTGGTACTCTTATTGGATTAAATATGTTTACCGCTTAGTTTTAGTTTTTATTAATAATCTTCGTAATTGGTTGAATTAAACAGGTTCATGTGCTTTTTGGAAGGTCCAATATTTAGGAAAAACTCTGTCAAAATTTTTACTCCAATCCAAATGATTGAACTGTGGTTTAATTATATCAAACATTATGTCCTTGTGCGTTAACTAAAAATATAATAAAAAAATATCACTCCTCAAAATTGGGAGGGACATGATTGGGATCCTACTCACTAAATAAACGTTTGAAATAATGTTTTTTTTACTCAAATAAACATGTAACATACACAAAAAAAGAAAAAAAAAACATCATTAAATTTTTTTTTAAACATAGATCCCTATCTTGTCTTCATATTTTTATAAATTTAACGAGATTTATCACATTAAAAGTGACAAATTGTAAAGACTTATCATTTTCTGGGCAAAAGATAATCATTTTGGCTCTCACACGGTCCTGTGAGTGATTGAGAAGTTAGACAGGGCCGTGTCTAACTCCCAAAACACTTTTGTTTGAAATTTTTTGGGAGACACAGCCGTGTCTAATAACAACAACGCTTCTGTTTGATTTTTGAAAGAAGACACGACCATGTGTAGTTTTGATGCGGCTGTGTTTAATACACCAACAAGCTTGGCATGTTCTATGTAAATACGCCATCATAGATGGCAAAATCACTTGGGATGCGCCAAATAGGATGGCACATCGTGTTGGCGCAACCTATATGGATGTGCTATGCTATTTGGCGCATCCCACATTGCCAGAAAATGTTAAAAAAAAGTCACGTAGGACAAAAAGGTGATAGTTTGGTATATAGTTTCAAAAGAATGGCATTTTGGTAAATAATTTTAAAAAAGTGGCAATTTGGTAAATAGTTTTAAAAAATGGCATTTTGGTAAATAGTTTTGCCAACAGTAGCAGTTTGGTAAAAAGGCTTGTTTTAAGCTATACAAGGTTTTTTTCAATTTGAAAACATAGTTGGGCAGCTCAAAGATTTCAAAACCAAGAGGGTGTTCCACATACAGTTCTTCTCGAATAAAACCATTTAGAAAAGCACTTTTTATATCCATTTAGTAAAGCTTGAAATTCATGATGCAAGCAAAAGCAAGTAACACTCTAATAACTTCTAATCTAGCAACATGAGCATAAGTTTCTTCATAATTAACTCCTCCTACTTGATTATAACCTTTAGGAATAAGCCTAACTTTATTTCTTAACATTATTCTCGTTTCATCAAGTTTGATCCTAAAAACTCATTTTGTGCTAATTATTGGATGATTATTGGGCCTTAGAACAAGTTCCCAAACTTGATTCTTTTCAGATTAAATTAAATCTTCTTTATTGGCCAAGATCCAATGTTCATCAATAATAGCTTTATTTAGGTCTTTAAGTTCAATCTGAGAAACAAAGACCATGTAATTGCATACATCTCTAAGAGAGTATCGATTTGTTACCTTTTTTTATACATCACTAATTACTTTGTCAAGAGGATGATATTTTGAAGTTCTCCATTCCTTGGGAAGATCCTTAACTTGTGATTCCTCTTGTTTTGGGGATCAAATTGACTTGCTTCTTGTTTCTTTGCTTCTTTCTCCTTGTCATTCAAGTGTGCTTTAGTCAAAATTTCTGCAACATCATCAATAAATTCCTTTTTCGGTCTATTGGGATTAGTCTCATCAAATGCAACATGTATAGACTCTTCTTTGGTCATAATTCTTTTGTTATAAACTCTAAAAGCTTTGTTATAACTAGAATAGCTAAGAAATATACCCTCATTTGATTTTGCATTTAATTTGCCTAAGTTATCCTTACCATTATTTAAAATAAAACATTTGCATCCAAAGACATGAAGGTGGGAGATATTTTGTTTCCTTCTTTTGTATAATTCATGGGGGTTTTCTTTAAAATTAGCCTTATTAGGGCCTTATACATTACATGACAAGTCATACTTACTACACCTGCCCAAAATACTTAGGAAGGTTAGATTCATTGAGCATAGTTCTAGCCATTTCTTCTAAAGATCTATTTTTTCTCTCCACAACTCCATTTTGTTGTGGAGTTCTAAAGGCTGAAAAAGTATACTCAATGTCATTTTCAATGCAAAAGGTTTCAAATTCTTAATTTTTAAACTCTCCACCATGATCACTTCTAATAGATGCAATGTTAGAACTCTTTTCATTTTGAATAACTTTGGAAAGTTTTCTAAAAGCTTGAAAAACATCATTCTTATGAGATAAAAATAATGTCTATGTGAATCTAGAATAATCATCCACAATCATAAGTTCATAGTAATTCCCACCAAAGCTCACAGTTCTTAAGAGTCCAAAAAGATCTATATGTAAAAGTTGTAAAGGTCTAGAGGTAGAAACATTATTTTAAGCTTTAAAATAGACCTTTACTTGTTTTTCCTTTTGACATGCATTGACATGCATCACATAATGTTGTGATATTGACAAGTACACCAAATCACAAAAGTAATAAAAGATGAGTAAGAGTATTATTCCCACGAGAATTACGTTGTCAATTACTAAATTTGTTAAATCAACACTATTTAAGTTATCAAAAATTAGGATTTGATAAAAAAAATGAAAATAAAGAAAAACTAGCAAGAAAATATTCAGAATTAATAAGAGTAAAAATAACTAATTAGACAAATGGTGAAAAAAAAATGATATCACAGTGTTAGGGTTCAGATTTCACTTGAACTCTTTTGATGCAAATTCAAAGATTAGTTTAACAAGTTCTATTTTATAATTCATGATCAAATTCCCAAAATTAATCAATACACAATTCCTTGGTATATTAATCATCTTCACACTACTTTGAGCTAACTAATCCCTTGGTATAACCCTAACTAGAGAAGGCTTAATAAAAAAAAAAGGATAAAAAACAAGATCACATAACCTACAATATCTATTCCTAACGATTGCAGAAATTGAGGTGTTCATCACAAGTTCTAGGTTCGTGTACAATTTTTCCAAATCATACATAAACCCTAAAATGATTGCAAAATTGATCAAATTAAGAAAATCATTAAAGGAAGAGATAAACACATAAATCATGAAATAGAAACTTAGATTAAACATATAAACGAGTTTACATCATCCGAAAACAAGATCCATCATCACCCTAACTAGAGAAGTTTAGCTACACACGGAGAAAGAAGAAAACAAAGAAAAGAATCCAACAAACTCCATGGAAGATAGGTGGAAAGTTTGAAAAAAATTCCTAATCTTCAAGCCTGGATGCGCCCACACCAAATTAGGGTTTGTGCTTCTGCTTCTCTCTCTGAATCTCTGCCCAATAACAAAACTTTTTCTTTTTATAGACAGAGAAACACACGCTGTCATAATGCCCAGTGCCTAGGCATTGGCTTCTGGGCGCTCAGGCGCTCAAAACGTCAAATTAGGTCTTCGTTATTGCCATGCACGCACTCAAGCGCTAGCTTACTAGCGCCTAGGCACTGGTACTCCAGAAAGTTGATTCCCTGTTTTTGCTATATGAGCGCTCAGGCACTGGAAATGGGAGCTCAGATGCTAGATGTCTAGAAAATTATATGATTTTCTGCCATGTGAGTGCTCAAGCGTTGGAGATGGGCGCTTAGACATTGGACCTCTAGAATACAAATTTCCTTTGATTCTCCTTCCAGAAAGGGTGCTAACTCTTCCTTAAAGTTTACCTAAAGACAAACAAAACAACTTAATGAGAAAACTGAACTTAAAAGTGAGAAAAATACTGAACTTAACTAAAAAAACAATTCAATCAATTTAAATAAGAATCCTAAGCAAAATTACTAAGAGAAAACATAATCTTAGTTAATTGAGAGAGTTTAAACAAGATAAAACATCAAATGTATTGCAAATATCACTCTCCCAAACTTGACCAATTGCTTGTCCTCAAGTAATGAAAAAACTGAAAAAATCACTATAATGGAACTTCTTTTGTAAAAATGTCAAGTATTGCAATTCAAGCTTATCAAAGGAATCTCAAGGATTCAAATTCATGAATAACTTATTCAAATTCCAAGAAGTTAAAATATGCAATCAAGCATACGCATTTAACAATGTACAAACAACTTAACTTAAGCAAGCTTTCTCAAACAAAATCATGAATCCATATGCACCCAGATGAGACTATGCACACAAAGCAATCTTTTAAACCTCAATGACATAACAGAATTGATGAATGAATGTATATCCCAGATCCCATAGGTAAAATTACTATTCCTTTCTCTACTAATGTAGTGCACACTTTCAAAGGATCAAAAGGTCTTTATTAGAGTTGTAATGGGGGCAAGAGGTGAAAGGTAAAACAAAGAAAAGGAAAAAGGAAAAAATATATGAGAGAGTCATGACGAAGAAGTTTACAACACATTGAAGATCAAGGTATATTAGGTAAATAGAAAATTTTACTTCAATTTACTAGCACACGTGCTTTTTTTTCATGAAATAGTGACCTCCACTCCCAAACTTATTTCTTTGCAACACATTGGGTGGACCTTCTTTTTAAAAAAAAAATCATGCTAGACTTTGTCTTTACTTTCCCTCTTCTCCCTTTATCTTTAACATTCATCACACTTGGATCCTCAATTAGTCTCTCCCTTCCACATTCAATGCTCTCTCATAAAAGGGTAATTAAATGTTTAAAGGTTAAAGGTAAAGGTAGAATATGGGTTAATGAAAGAAAATAGGCAAATAAAAGGCTCAAATGAGGTTCTAAAGGATAATAAAGATAAATGGGGTGCTCTAAGGTCATGATAAGGTTAAAGAAAGAATGCCTAAATCATCTCTTTTTAAGTGTACACTAGGATTTCGCCCTAATAGGATGCAGTGAAATTATTCTAGGACCAGTGAGGCAATTAGATACTCTCTTTAGCACAAATAATCCTTCTCTAGGAACACATTAATTCAATAAAAAATTTAATGAACTAATGCAAAAGAAAAATTGAATGCTCAAAGTTAAATATGTATGACAATCATGAACAAATCTAGAACCCGCATAATCTTGAGCTAACATGAATCAAGCTCTCTTAGCCTAAGATCAATCTTCAAAGCAAACTAGTTCATGCATATGCTTGAGTAAACATGGATTTAGGGTGATAATGAAAAAATAAAATTAATAAAATCAAATAAATAAATACAAAAATAAAATGCCAAAGGAAAGAGAAAAAAAAATATTTTTAGTGACCGATAGCTATATACATCCCCCTACAAAGGCTCCGAACTCGGGGAGGCACCTAAGTCTACTCAACATTAGCTTCAAAACAAAAATAAAAAAATGTTAGTTAATAAAATAAGGAATAACAAAATAATAGCAAAAAAAAATAACTAACCAAAATCAAAAGGATAAAAGAGTAAAGAAAAAGAAAGAAAACTTATGTTGCCTCCTAAGAAGTACTTGTTTAATGTTATTAGCTCAACGTTGCCTTTTGTTCAAGTTAATCAATGTGACTTAAAGTAAGAAAAATGAGATGACTCCTTCCCTTTTTCAAATCAGTGTTTCCATCCTTGGTCAATGACCTTAGAAATGCCTCCAAAGGTATTTTGAACTCAACTTGGGATTGGTTGTCCTAAATGTGCCTTGGTATAAGAGATTCCACTAGGCCATAGTGGTTTCAATTGATCAAAAGATGAGGAACCTGTTTGGGATGAATTATGGATCATGAGAGGACCTTTCCCTATTTCAACAACCTTGGAAATGAGATGATTAACATTAATTAATGGTGAAGAGCTCTCACTGGCCAAATCTTTTTGACACTTATCTTGAATACAATTAACGGGGGCACAAAGCTCTTATGTTGGTATAAACTTATCAAAAATATTGATAGTCATTTGATTTCCATCCACCCTTAAAATGAGTTCGCCTCTAGGTACATCAATCAATGCTCCCACTTCCAAGAATAGGAAGGATGTCAACATCTTCCTCCATATCCAATACTGCAAAGTTAATCGAAAAAATAAATTTATTGACTTTCACTAGCACATCTTTCACAATACCATATGAGTATCTAATAGTACGATCTGTAAGTTGAAGGGATATCATGGTTGACTTGACTTCCCCAATACCAAGCTTCCTAACTATTAACAATGGTATCAGGTTTATACTAGCACCAAGATCACATAAGGCCTTCTCAATAGTCAATTTCCCAATAGTATATAGAATATTGAAACTACTAGAATCCTTCAATTTTGGAGGCAACTTCTTTTGGATTATGGCACTACACTCTTCATTCAACATTATTGTTTCATCTTCCTTGAGCTTTCTCTTCTTTGATAGCAAGTCCTTTATGAATTTAGCATATGACGACATTTGTTCAAGTGCTTCAGCAAAGGGGATGTTTATTTGTAATTTCTTGAAGATATTTAGGAACTTTGAGAATTGCCTCTCTTGATTCTCCTTTTTCAACCTCTGAGGGAATGAGATCTTAGCATACGGTGATGGTCCATATACTGTGTTCTACTTATGATCCTTCTTCTTTCTCTACACTTTAGGTTGTTCCTCCTTGGCTTTTTCTTCTTTACCGTCATCTTGAATTGAGGCATCATCATTGAGAATATAAGTTTTCTCCTTCTCTATTCCCGCAAAACTTTGCACTTCCTTCGCTTGTCCTTCCACTGTCTTGCCACTTCTCAAAGTAATCGCCAAGTAATGCTCCTTTGGATTGACCACAGTGTCACTAGGTAAGCTACTTGGAGGTCTCTCTGCAAGCTGTCTTGATATCTGACCCCACTTGAGTTTCTAGATTTTGAATAACTGCCTCTTAGTTTTTTAAGTTGGCCCTTATTTCCTGCATGAAACTGGAAGTCTGTTGCACAAAGGAGGATATTTGCTAAGAGATCTTTTCAAGCGCAATCTCTAGAGGAGATTTCTTCTCTGGTTAAGCATTCAATTGTACCCCTTGATTATTCAAAGAGAAATTATGATGATTCCTCCACCCTAGATTATATGTGTTTGAGTATGGATTACCTTGGGGTCTTGAAGGATTATCCATGTAATTGACTACCTCTTGAGAAATAACACCTGAGTTGCTTGCTTTGCATTCACCATTGGTATGATTACCTTCACAGAAATCGCAAGTTAAAACTTGATGGTTAACTGAGCTTACCTGCATATGGCCAATTTGCTTAGTGAGATTGGTAATTTGCTGTGAAAGATTCTTATTTAATGCAAGTATGGCATCAAGGGTGTCAAGCTTTATAACTCCCTGTTTAACCATGGACCTTCCACTAGGCATCTGATATTAATTTGTAACCATAGTTTCAAATAATTCTTGAGCCTCTTCAAGAGTGATTTAAACCATTATAAAATATTTGAACCTGTTGCCAGATTTCAAATGCATGATGAGGACATCTTTCTTAGCAACTTCTTGTATTTCTCTTAAGCTTTATATAGAGATTCCCCTTGATTTTGAGTGAAACATGTTATTTCACTCCTCATCTTCATAAACATTAACGGAGGAAAGTATCGAGTCAGGAACTTTCTAACCAAATCATCCCAAGTAGTGATGGTTTCTTGATGTTGAACTTGTAACCAGCTCTTAGCTTTATCCCTTAGAGAGAATGGGAAAAGCCTTAGTCGTATAGCATCATCACTTGCTCCGTTGGATTTGATAGTGTCACAGAACTATAGGAAGTTATTTATATGCAAATTGGGATCTTCTAACTGGTTTCCTCCAAACTGATCTTGTTATACCAGCTATAGAAAAGATGGTTTGATCTCAAAGTTGTTGGCTTAAATGGGAGGTCACATTATACTGGTTGCAACCCTTTCAGCAGTAAGAGTTGCATAATCTCCTATATCGCATCTTCTTTCCTCATTAGTTTTAGCTATTATTTGTCTTTCAATTCTCCTTCTTTCTCTTACTGTTCTTCTATTTGCTCTTGTTATTTTCTCAATCTCCAGATCAAAAAACAATGTTTTTGGATTTACAATACCTCACAAAAACAAATAAGCAAACAAGAGTGAATTAAACAAAAACAAAATTAAATTAAAAATAAATAAAGAAAAATAAATGCTTAAAATAGTGTATTTTTAACTACTCTTTAATATTGGCAAACAAATAATCTCCAACAACAGCGCCAAAAACTTGTGATATTGGCAAGTGCACCAAATCTCAAAAGTAATAAAAGATGAGCAAGAGTATCGTTCTCACAAGGATTACGTTGTCAATTACTAAATTCGTTAAATCAACACTATTTAAGTTATTGAAAATTAGGATTTGATAAAAAAAATATAAATAAAGAAAAACTAGCAAGAAAATATTCAGAATTAATAAGAGTAAAAATAATCAATTAGACAAAGGGTGAAAAAAATAATGATATCAAGGTGTTAGAGTTCAAATTTCATTTATGCAAATTCAAATATTAGTTTAACTAAGTTTTATTTCATGATTCATGATCAAATTTCCAAAATTAATCAAAACTCAATTCCTTGGTATATTAATCATCTTCACACTGCTTTGAGTTAACTAACCCTTTAGTATAACCCTAAATAGAGAATACTTTATCAAAAACGAGAGAACAAAAAGCAAGATCACACAACCTACAATGTATATTCCTAGTGATTGTAGAAATTGAGGCGTTTATCACAAGTTCTAGGTTCTTGCACAATTTTTTTAAATCATACATAAACCTTAAAATCATTCTAAAATTGATTAGATTAAGAAAAACATTAAGAGAAGATATAAATACATAATTCATGAAATTGAAACATAGATTAAACACATAAAAGAGTTTACATCATCCAAGAATAAGATCCATCATCATTCTAATTAGGAAAGTTTAGCAATATATGGAGAAAGAAGAAAACAAAGAAAAGAATCCAACAAACTCCATAGAAGATAGGTGGAAAGGTTAAAAAAAATCCCTAATCTTCAAGTCTGGTTGCGCCCACACCAAATTAGGGTTTGTGTCTCAGCTTCTCTCTCTAAATCCCTTCCCAAGAACACAACTTTTTCTATTTTTAGACAGAGAAATGTGCGTTGTCATAATGTCTTGTGCCTAGGCACTGGCTTCTGGGCGCTCAGAACGTCAAATTAGGTCTTCGCTGTTGCTATGCGTGTGCTCAAGCACTAGGCGCTGGTACTCCATAAAGTTAATTCCATGTTTCTGTCATGTGAGCGCTCAAGCGCTAGATGCCCAAAAAATTATGTGTTTTTCTACCATGTGAGCACTCAAGCGCTAGAGATGGGCGCTCAGGCGCTAGACCTCCAGAATACAAATTTTCTTTGATTTCTTCTTCCAAAAAGGGTGCTAACTCTTCCTTCAAGTTTACCTAAAGACAAACAAAATAATTTAATGAGAAAACTATACTTAAAAGTATGATAAATACTGAACTTAACTAAAGAAACAATTCAAACGATTTAAATAAGAATCCTAAGCAAAATTACTAAGAGAAAGCTTAATCTTAGTTAATTGAGAGAGACTAAACAAGATAAAACATTAAATGTATTGCAAATATCACATAACTTATCTTTTTCAAACTTGAGCTTAGGTAGTCCAATTACTAACTCTTTAGAAACTAACTTATTTAAGTGATCCATGTGAATGTCAGCAATTCTTCTATGCCAAAGTCATGAATCATCTTTTTTACTTATAAGACATTTTGCAACATTCGATGATATATCATCAAGACTAATCATATATATGTCATTTGCTCTATGACTAACAAACTTAACCTGCTTGTGATATCTTCCTTCAACTATGCAATAATTTGAATCAAATATAACTCTATTCCTTTTGTCACACAATTGACTAATGCTAAGCAAGTTATGTTTGAGTCCATCAACAAGAAAAGCATTATCAAAAGTGGAGGAAGGTGTTTTACTAACTTTACCAAGACCAAGAATTTTTGCTTTGTTGTTGTCTTAATAGATTATATGTCCATGCTTCTTAGGGACTAGGAAAGGGAACTTGGAGGCATCTCCAGTCATGTGCTTGGAGGAACCACTATCAAGATACAAAAGTGAGTTCTTGGCCTTCAAGGACACCTAAAACACACATTAAATTTTTAAACTTTGATACCTAAATTTTCTTAGGTCTTTGTGTGTTAGTTTTGGGCAAGGTGCCCTTAAGAACCCAAACTACCTTAGAGCTTACTTTGGTGTTCTTTCTTGCATTGCATATGAATGCACTATGTCATTTCTTACCACAATAAAAACATTTTATGAGAGCACTACTTGATGTGCTTGATGGAACGAAAAAAATTTTGTAGGGCATTTGTTGGTTTTTGGGATTATACCCTAAACCGGCTTTCTCAAAGACATATCTTTATTTCCCAAGCAAGATGTTCAAGTTGTCCTTTCTAAAAGTAAACTTTGCAAAGGTGTTCTTTAAGTCCTCATTCTCTTTTTCAAAAGCTTTACATGAAGGGCAAGAAGAGGATGTAGATACAATCTCATGAGAAGAGCAAGTCATGCATGAAGAATTAACATCAATCAATCCAAGAATCTCATTTTCAATCTTAAATTCCTCAATTTCTTTGTTCAAGATGGAAAGTTATTTTCTAGAGAGGAAATAGTTTTCTTGGAATAGGAAACAAGTTTAGCAAGTCTCATGGATTCATCATGTGATTTTTCAAAAGCATCTTGTAATTCATTATAAAAAGGGGAAAAGTCAAGGTTTGAGGATACTACCTCCATGTCGTCTTCATCTTCCTCTTCTCCTCTAGCCTTGAGACAAAGGTGAGCTTCCCCATTGTTGGAGTTATCTGTTGAGTCCATATGATTGTCATCCCATGCTATATAGGCTTTCTTTCCTTTCTTGTCCTTTGAAGGCCTCTTCTTAAACTTCTCCACTTTCTTTTAGTAGATTGGACACTCCATATTTATGTGTCCCGATTTTCCACATTATAGTATATGAGAGTGGATGAAGTTCTTTTCCTTTTGTGATGAGTTTTCTTTGAAGGGAAGGCAAGTCTTCTTTGATTTCCTTTTTTCTTGAGGAATTTCCCAAACTTCTTCACAAAAAGGCTAAGGTTCTCGTCATTAAGTTCAAGATTCTCGAAGACATCTCCATCATCTTCATCATCATCATCAATTGTAGAGAAGGTGGCCTTAAGAGCAATTATTTTTTCTTCTTGTCAATCTCCTCATATTGATTGAGTCTATTCAACTCCAATTTATACTCTTGAAGCTTTCGAAAGAGTGTGGCAAGAGTCATGGTAGTAAGATTCCTTGATTCTGTAATTGTTGTCACATTTGGTTGCCAATGCCTACTCAAACACCTCAATACTTTGTTAATAAGATCTTTATTAGGAAAGGTCTTTCCCAATGAAGAATGATGGTTAATAATATGAGTAAATCTCTTTTGCATTTTTTGAATGTTTTCACCTTGATTCATTCTAAATAGCTCATATTCATGAGTGAAAGTATTGATTCTTGAACGTTTCACTTCACTAGTACCTTCATGGGTGACTTGTAAAGTATTCCACATCTCTTGAACTATTTTACAATTTGAAATTCTAAAGAATTCATTATACCCCAAGGCTATGGTGATGATGTTTTTAGCCTTCAAATTATATTACACTTTTTTCTTAACCTCATCAGTCTATTCACTTCTAGGTGTATTAACTCTTGTATCATTTATAAGATGTGTAAGGATAAAAAGATCATTTTTTATAGCATCCTACACATCTAAATAGCTTCAATAAAAATTTTCATTCTTTCCTTTCAATAAGCATATCCATCACCATTGAAAAAGGGAGTTCTATTGATGGACACACTCTATGATGAAAATGGATTTGAAGAAGTCATCTCTCCTCTTGAAGTTGTTAAGCTATTTACATAAAAGTTGAGCTCTAATACCACTTGTTACCACGTGGCTTCAAACTCAAGAGAGGGGTGAATTGAGTTTGTAAAGGATTTTTGCAAAATTTTCAAAAACACTTGTCTTTCAATGTTTGTTGAAACTATTAATTATTAGAAATGAGTAGATAGATGATGATGAATACTTCTCACACCAAGAAAAGCCAAGAATTAAAGTATTCAAGAAAGCTTACAACAAAGAGTGCATAAATATAAAATAGATAAGGTAAAGAGAAGCAAGCTCCAAGATTTATTCTGGTTCAGCCACTCCTTATGACCTAATCCAGTCCTTAAGCGATATACTTGAGATTTTTCACTAATCTTCAAGTTTCAATAGGTGCTTGCAACTTTCATAACTAAGAGCACCTATAATATTCTTAAGATACCTCACCCTTAGTGTTTGAGCCGTACAACAAGGGATACCTCACCCTTTTGATCTGACTAGAGATACCTTACCCTTATATAATGAATTTCAGGTGAAGAAAAAGAATAGAAACTTTCTTAAGAGCAAATGATACAAATTGAAGTCCAAGAGGTAGCAAGATGATCACACACTTAAGCTCACAAAAGGGAATTATGAAAGAGGGTTGTTATAATTCGCAATAAATGCCCAAGAAGGTTTTTCATAGTGATATCCAACTCTACTTGAGTCCCCAATGCTTTCTATTTAAAGCCGAAGTCATTAAAGAGCTATTGGGTGTGAGTTGGGAGCATTTAATGCGAGTTACTAGCCGTTATTACTGTTTTAGGAACCCATATAATCAATTATTGGAAGCTCATAATAGATTATTTGCAAGATAACACACAAAAAAAAATTAAGTTTCAGGATCAGTGATAATCGATTATTGTAAAGCAATAATCAATTATTGCTATTAAACTAGTTTGGGTATGAATGAACAAAATTGATCAATAATCAATTATTATCATGCAATAATTGATTATTGTCTCATTGAATAAAAAACTTGGCTTACTGACTTTTGTTATTCGAATATGGCAAGCCCATATTCGATTATTTGACTTTTATCAGCATTAAAAACACTTAGCAAGTATAAGCCTGATGCACCAAATTGTTTGAACACACTTTCAAACAATTAAAAGCCATTTTGCTTAATTCTCAAAGAATTTTGAGCAATTTAAAAACTCATTATATGACTAAGTGATATCTTGGGTATTTGAAAAAAGAATTTACAACTTAGTACAAACCTTTTTTATCTTTTCATGAGATCTAAATTCTATAACTAGTCTTGAAGGATCTTGGACTTGATCTTGCATATATCTTCTTGTTTATTATCATCAAAACCATTGTCAATTGCCAATTACAGGGTGTATGTGGAGCTTTGGACTACCTTTGCAAACCAGAATAGCATCGCGCTTCCTCCTCATAGACCGAGGTATCCCATACAACAAGATTTTTTAAAGGCCTTCCCTAAATAAGCTGGGAGTGATCATCTCTACTCACACCTGACCATGAAGTTCCCAATTGATAAAGGAAATGTAGTAGTCATTCATATAGACCAGTATGAAGCAAGAAAATGTTACATAGATTGTTTGATACCAATAGAGGCAAAGAAGAAGGTTGCAAAACTCCTACCCATAACTCACTATGTTAACATCATCGAGCTTGACCCCGGTGAGGGCTTCTAAGAAAGCAGGCCGTGCCGAAAGGCCAGCTTAAGCATGTCTTGTTAGGCCCTGATATGAGCAAGTTCGCTCTGATTGAAGCCCAGCTTCCTGACGATGTCACTCAGCAACTAACCATTTTTCTACTGCAGAACGCTAACCTCTATATCTAGACTTCCTTAAACATGCCCAGCGTCAACCTCAACTTCGTTTGTCATTATTTAGCTCTTAACCCCAATGTCGGTCCAGTAGCACAGAAGAAGAGAAAGCTCGGAGAATAGAAGGGGAAGGTTGTTGCTAAGGAGACAAAGTGACTTTTGGAAGTTAGGTTCATAAGGGAGGTAGAATACACTACTTGGCTAACCAATGTTGTGATGGTGAAGAAATCCAACGAAAAATGATGGATATGCGTGGACTTCACAGGCCTCAATAAAGCTTGCCCTAAGGATTCTTATTGCTTACCAAACATTGACAAGTTGGTATATGGAGCTTTCAAGTACAAGTTGCTAAGTTTTATGGATGCATATTCCAAATACAACCAGATTCAAATGGCACTTGAGGATGAAGACAAAATAACTTTTATCACAGATAGGGCGAACTATTGTTATAGAGTGATGTCCTTAGGCTTAAAAAACGCAGGGGCCACTAACCAGCAGCTAATGGATAAAGTTTTTTACTAAGCAAATAGGGCAGAATGTTGAAGCTCACTTTACAAATCTATATGTGCCTCTTTGTGTTGGTCACTATCTCAATCACGAACAAGCTCTTTCTTGATGTTGTCCTCCACTTTATACATTCCAAATCCCCTAAGGCCTAATGATGGTACCTCATAAGAACTACCATTGATAGAGAGATGTTTGTGTGAGATAGGAGAAAATGTACATCTCTCCCTTTTTTTGCTATTGAGAGTCCCACTCTCTTTTTGTAAAAGGTTTCCAACAACCTTAGAGGTTTAAGATAGAACATATCCTCTTAATAACCAATATCATCTTCTGACAATATGATAAGAGTTGGATAGAACTAATCTAATCCAAGACTAACTAGTTGGTAAATCTAAATAATTAATTAATTAACTTAATTAAATAATTTTAATTGAATTTAATTAATCTCATTAGAGCTTATCCAATAATTAATTACACAAATTAATTAAATGTTGCATGTCATGTGGACATACCACATACATTATGGTTATATTGCAATATCTCCCACTCATACATATAGGTATCAATATGTTATCTTTCATTCTGATTATCTCATTCTCACAATCATACAAGAAAATGGAATGTCCAACCATACGAGAAAGGTACTGGTGAGTAGTGTTATATTAAGCCACCATCTAACTAACATAACATCCACTCAATGTCTCGATATACCCCAAACCATCTTAACTATACTTGATTTTGTACTTTTGATCCCTCTAATCAAAGAGCCATGCAAAATCCTCCTATGCATTTGCACTCATGGTTATATTTCGCCTTATGCTCATGTAACCGTTCGGACTATGAGCTATAAATCATATGTGCAATATCAGATGAGTTTTTCCTTGAATGCTTATGTCAATCCATAGGGATTAGGTTGCTTTCCTAGTCATGTTCTGTTAAACCGCATCATTCCTTATCCTTGGAGAGCACGCTAAAGTAGAAACACCTAACATCAACTTCTTGGCTAGATCCAAGTCCCAGAGGATAAAAGAAATGTGGACCAAAAGTTCATAGGGCTCACACAATGAAGAAGAAAGGAATCACTCCCTTTTAATGGTCGTATTACAGCATACGCAGTATGAATTGTGTGCTATGGTGGAGCTCCCATTTAAGGTTTATCACGCTTCATCTTACAACATACAGAACACGGTCAATCACAAAGACTAACTTGAATCACTCAAATTCTAATATGGCTTCATACAGGTTTCATAGAGTAAGGACACCTCAATGTTCAACTTATAAAGTCTCATCTCAGCACTCAGCTAAGGCGACATAATACTTATACAAGTATCCTTACTCATCACCTACATGATAAGGAAATCACCACCACGTAGTTCCTGGTGGCCTTTAAGTCTTATCCCACTCGTTTTCTAAGCTCTGGGGAGATTTCCCTTGTGAAAGGGACAATCTAAAAGCCTGGTGATAGTCTTAGATATATGCCTTTAAAAATAAACCCAAACAATATTATGCAAGTCAACAAAGACTGAAATCAAAATACTTTTATTGCATAATCAATATCAGACACGTAATCAAATCCTCATTAAACCTAAACCCCTAATATGCTTCTGAAAAGTATCTTTGGCTATGGATTTAGTAAATGGGTCAACAATCATGTCGATTGAGACATACCTCAGCACCATATGTGATGATGTCGCGGATGAAGTGATAGCATGTATCTTTGTGCTTTATCTTTCCATGGTACTTGGGATCCTTTGCATAAGTTATGGCATATATGTTATCATAACAGCTGACAATAGCTTCATAAAGATTCCTAGTATTGTTTAACTCTATAAGAATCTTCTTAATCAAATTACTTCTTGCACCACAGTAGTGTGTAACATCTGTGAAAATATGATAGACTTGCATATAGTTACGAAGGTAGCCTAATACCTGTTTATTATGCCTGTTAATTTTTGTGATCATTTGAGCATGTTTAGTCACTTTGCTATAATACTATGTGTGAAATATAACTATTTTTTAGCCCCAGATTTGACTTAAACTGCTTAGTTAATGGAAATAAGTGTGGAGAACTTGTTTCTAGGTCAGAAATGTGTGGAAGTAGATATGGCTAAAGTTTGAAGTTAATCGGAGTTAGTTTGGCATTTTTAAGCATACTGGTTATGTGTTTTAATACCAGATTGACCCCAGTAGATATGTAAAAATGTGAAAATAGTGAAACAAGATTTTTAAAGAATCTTAGGATATATTTTAAATTTGTTGAAAGTTAGGAAACTTGGTTTGGTGAAATCCAAGCGTTCTTAGCAGATTAGGGTTTATCTATGTAGTCACTTAAGTGACTAAATGGTTGCACGACTAGGCTAGTTTCTGCCTTACCCTTTATAAGTCACCAAAGTGAGATATTTTCTCATTTCTCTCTTCACTTCAAGGCTGCAAGCAGGAAAAGGAAAGGAAAAAGGAAAGCAATGAGTTAAAGGAGAAGGATCATCATCCAAGCAAGGGAAAAAACTTAGCTTTGTAGAGAAACGACTAAATGATTTCAATTTCTGAAGATTGAGGTAGGGGGAAACCTTGTTCTTACTTATCTTTCTTTTTCTCCATTTTGTTCATAAGTGATGGCTTGATGTGAGGATTGGATGTTGAGTGTGATTTGGTGTTTTTGGCTTGAATCTTGTTGGAGAACTTGAGGGTGACTTTTTTATAAATTGCTGGGTGCATGAAAATGAATTTCTAGCCCTTGTACACCTTGAATTCCTTTTGAGTTGAGATTTGGGGTTTTAGGTTTTGATGTGGTTGATTTTCCATGATTTATGATTTTGAATGAAATCAAAGTGGAATAAGAGTTGCTATGTGTAGATGGACTTTGTGAAAGTTTGAAAATCACTTGGATATCGGGTTTGAGTGGTTGGAGGAGGGTTAAGTTCCAATGGAACAGTACCCGTATTTACAAAATTCTTCAAATCTATGTTCTGCTATAAACGACGTGGTGTGGCACTTGGGTGCCGCGGCATGGGGGAAAACAGGGGACACACGCTGTGGCATGGCACTTGGGTGCCGTGACGTGGCACTTGGGTGTTGTGGCATGGGATGCATTTAATGCTAGTACTTCAACCCAAGGGTTTGGCGCTGCGGTGTGGCATATGGTGTGTGCGCGCGTGGGTGCCTAGGAGCAACTATGAGTTGTGTTTGATGTCATGGAGTCTTCCAATGGTGTAGTTTCTTCTTTTATGCTTCTTAATAGGTATTGAGGCTCTAATAAGAGTATCTAATTAAGTGTATATGTGGTGAACATAAATCAATTTATATGTTAATTATTGTGGTACTTAACATCATTATATTTCATGTTTGTAATTAGGAATGTAAATCAATTGGCATGCTAGTTATTGTAGTAATTGGCATAAGTGTTGTTCCACAACTAGGTTGATGAGGTTGAGTCCTTATTATTGATGATCAAATATGATTTTGAATGAGAAGGTAATCAACCCTTCCTATCATAGTGATCAAAGTTGAAGACCGCATTGATGAGGAAGGTTCAATTCCCTCACTACCTGGGATGAAGACTGCTGGAACTGGGTTTCCAGTGCTTGTTCAAGACTTGGGAGAGATTCCTTTATTTTGTTCGAGACTCATGCATGTCACGACATTACCATAGAACTGAGTTCTTGTAAATGGTATCATACATTATACATTACATATTTAGGATATTGCATAGGTACGAACATAAGGCACAATTTGGCATAGCATGACAATTGTATGGGCGGTTTCTAATCATAACATAATCATGCATTGCAATTGTATGGGCAGTTACATTTTCTTTATGTGAATGTATATATATGCTGATTTTGGAATACTTCTATTAAGAATTGTGATTTCTCCCCTCGATTGTGTTGCCATGTAAATCCAAGTGCGAGTTCTTCAAAATAGAAAAAGAATATGTATGAAGATTAGTATAGTTATAGGCTTAATGTTGACAAAGCTTGTATATTATGCTAGATCTTGTTGTTTTGAAAGTTTATGTATTACAATGTGCCCTCGGAGGCAATAATGTATATATATAACTTTTGGTATTGTGGCTCTCCATAATTATTTGTATAAATGTTATGGGCTTAGTTGTTGTATGTTAGAAGTAGCATGACTAGTATTGGTTTTTTTTTATATGACGATATATCTGGATAATAAATATTGGGATGTTATACAATGCGTGTAACATATTTTGAATCCATTATGGATAAGGAAACACATTGTTGTTTCTTGCTACACTATGAAATGGCTCCTCCTCCAATTATATATGCATAGCCTGAAGTGGATTTCCATTCATCTCAATGTAATCGATTAACTTGAGGCTTCCACCTTAGTAGTAAAAATCCATGTTGGTGGTTCCTTTCAAATATCTAAGTATCCTTCTAATTGTAGCTCAATGCATTAAACCAAGATTACTTTGATATCTACTGACCAAGCCTACTGCAAAGCCAAATGTCGAGATGAGTACACAATATAGTATACTTCTTATTACTGATAAAGCTAGCATATGGCACCTTAGCCATCTACTTTTTCTCTCCTCTAACTTAGGGCATTGCTCTATGCTAAGGTAATGGCCTTTTTCCATAGGAGTATCAATGGGTTTGTAGTCTTGCATACGAAAATTTTCCAAGATTCTTTTGATGTATGTTTCTTGAGACAAACTCAAAAACCTCTTAGAACAATCTCTCAAGATCTTTACCCTAAGTGTATAATATGCTTAATCCATGTCCTTCATCTCAAACGTGGAGGACAACCACTTCTAAGTGGTGACTATCAACTCCTTGTCATTCCCAGCTAGAAGGACATCATCCACATATAATGAGAGAATAAGAAACTTATTCTCAAGTCGTTTAATATACACACAATGGTCTTTAGTCATCGTGAAGCCTATTGAGAAAATAGCTCAATGGAACTAAAAATACCATTGTCTGGATGATTATTTCAAGTTATATATGGAATGTTTCGAGTGACTTGCTCTTGTCCCTTAGCTTGAAACCCAATAAGTTGATCCATATAAATCTCCTTATCTATTTTTCCATTGAGGAAAGTTATCTTCACATCCATTTGGAACAATTCCAAATCTAATTGTGTGACAATAGTTAGGATAAGCTGAATCGACGCAAATCTCACCACAGGAGAAAACGTCTATTTGTAGTCAACATCTTCCTTTTGGATGTAACCTTTTGTTACTAGTCGAACTTTATACTTGTCAACTGACCCATCATCCCTATGCTTAATTTTCAAGACCCATTTATTTCTAATGGTCTTGCGTCCAACTGGTAAATCAACTAACTCCTATAAATGGTTCGAGTCCATTTCATCCTCCAATGCAACTAGCCATTTATTTGATGAGGGTGAATGCATTGCTTCTTCATATAAATAAGGCTCATCGGTATCCCCATATATACTCAAGAAGGAATTACCCTATATCTCAAAGCATTTGCATGGAACATTTCCATGCTTGCTTCTTCTAATCTATGAATCCTCAAGTTTGCTCCCACAAAAGGAAAAATAAAAGTAGGTTGATCAAGCTACAATGGCATCAGGTTGGTCGACGTTACCCTCTAAGGCATTGACCTTGGTGTCAACTTTGACCTCAGTGTTAACCTTCTCGTCATCCTCATCATCCCTCTTTTCGCCTTCAGTATTTGAGATGTCAACAATCTTCCCATCCACTACCATCTTCATGTCAAAGACACCGGTAAGAGGGGGACTGGGATGTAGAATCAATACTTAAGCCAAAGCATTGTTGAAGGCCTCCGTGTTGGTAGTCTCCCAGATCTTGGCTAACTCAGCATTTTCTTTGCCCCAGACCTTGTGTTCACCTTCCAATGTCTTCTCTAGCTCCGAGACGTGAATCGCCGGGGCCAAGTTCTCTTTTTCGAGCTTTGAGGCCTTGGACTTAGCCTCTTCAGACTCTTTGGCTTTGGCCTTGGTGCCATTGGCTTTCTTCTTCAAGTTTTCAACCTAACTACTCGCAACAGAGTTGAGCTTACCGTCTACAATTTTTAGATCAGATTCAAAGCTATCAGCTCAACCTCTATCTCCTTCTTCTTGTTCTCTAAGGCGGAGTTTTTGTCCTAGAATGACTTCAAGTCAGACACCAAGACTACCATCTTCTTCATGTTAAAGACAGTAGTTTCTAAGTACCGAAACAAGGTAGTTACCTAGAACCCAAGCCTTTCTCCGTAGAGAAAAAGCTTGCCTAAAGACTGTTGATGTAGAGTGGTAATGTCCTCCATAGTCTTGAAGAAGAGGTCATGCCTAACCACATCAAAAGAGTGCCCCCATATGGATGCTAAAGAAGACAAGGAGGCTCCTGTGAGGTCAACATTACCGCCAACGGCCAAGGTCTCCACCACGGTCTCCATGATAAGCCCATCATCTAAAGTCATCACCTTCTTGATAAGATGACTTTTGCCGCCCTGTTTAGTAGCCTTGTGCTTAAGGGAAAGGTGTGCAATGTCTGTGGGCCCTAAACTTGTATTCTTAGTCGCTGCTATGGGTTACCCCTCCACCACGACAAGTACCCTAGAGTTTGTGCGAGTGGCTTCATAATCAGAAGCACCTTCCTACTATTTCATCTGCTTCTTCAGTTTCCTATGGTTATTTCCTAGTGCCATGCTCTTTATATCCATACAAAAATCAAACTGTGGTCAAATGCGATTAAAAGCAAAGGTAGAAAAGAGTAAAAGACATAATAATCCTAAGATAAGGAACACAATTTTTTTTACAACTCCAACCCCAGAGTTTACATAGAATGCCCACCACATCATTCTCGATACAGTTGATAAGTTGTGAGCAGCGTAGAATTTGTTTCTTCATCATTTCAAAGAAGAAGTCAACTATACGTTGCTTAAGATTTTTCATGCACCAGGAAGTCTCTAGCATCCAAAATCCCTTATGCCAGTAAAGGTTGATTTTTTGGCACACCTTCAAGAGTTAAGGAGAACAGATGACGACTCGTAGCAGCTTTTAGCCAGAAGAAGTATCCTAAAAATCGTTATAGGATCTGTAATAGAGCTCAAAGCATTTTCTCCATACATGGTTCCTAATAGAAATCCACCCCAGATTCCCACTGTTGCATGTGAAGTGCATGACAGAGAAGAGATAGGAAAAGACGTTGGTGGTGACGGGGAGGCTAAAATGATGGCAAACGAAATTGAACGAGCATATGAACATCCAACTATTCTAATGAAGTTGCAAAGACGCCACCTTTGTCATTGTTAGAACCTCGATTTGAAAAAAAGTGAATAAAAGATGGACCCCAAGACATATGAAAAGGGTCTCGTACATATACATGAAATACAGCCCACTAGTCTGCTGACTACAAATCTTCTCATCTTTGCTACAAGGGATGCAAACATTATCTTCCTCCTACTCACCTCCTACAGTTAGCTCCATATAACTTTAAAGGCTGGCCGCAACCTTATCTGTTCAAATGACAGAGCAAATCCCTAAAGGCTCGTAATCCACCCACTCATAGGGCTCACTACAAGAAACCAGGAAATTAGAGAGGGAAATTTCCCTCGCTAATCCCTCTCTAATCCCTCGTTAATTAAATTAGCGAGGGATTAGCGAGGGATGAGTTAGTCACTTTTTTTCGTAATTAATTAGCGAGGGAATGAATTCCCTCTCTAATCCGTCTCAAGATAAATCATTTCCCTCGCTAACTGCTCTCTAATCCCTCGGTAATGTACTACATTATTCCGTCGCTATTCTGCGAGGGAAGTTCCCTCGCTATTGCCTCGCTGTCAACTTCCCTCGCTATTCCCTCTCTAAAATTTCCCTCTCTATTACCTCGCTAATTTCCCTCGCTAAACCCTCGCTACTCTCTCTCTAAACTGATATACCATATTCGTAAATTTCCATCTCTGTTCCCTCGCTATTCCCTCTCTAAATTTCCCTCTCTAGTTCCTCGCTATTCCCTTGCTAATTTCCCTCGCCAAACCCTCGCTAATCCCTCTCTAATATTATATACCATAGTGGTATATTTCCCTCGCTAATACCTCGCTACTCTCTCGCTAATTATATTCGTCGCTATTATATCACTAATCCGTGGCTAATCCCTCGGTAATTAGGTTTTTTTTTAATAACCTATATGTATTATTACTTTCCCAAAACTTGTATTTCAAACCATAGCAAACAGAAGCAAACAGAAATCCAACACCAAACAATCAAATAATTGTAAACTGCTATAAAAAAAACTTGTACAAATAATGTAATAATATAGTGAAAAATTATTATACAAATAATCAATCAATATAGTTGAAAGTTATACAAAGTAAACAATAAGAAAAATGGTAATCAGTCTAAGTCGTCGTCTTCCTCTTCCTCTTCTTCCTCTCGACCCTCCCTGCCTAAACCTTGCGATGGTGGTTGTGGAGCAACATTTGTTGATCCGATTGTAGATAGGAATGATTGGAAGGGCGCCAACATAGGGACAAGTTGACTCTGGACAAACGAAGTCATCGCTGCTGCCACTTCTTTGTATTCTGACTTCAGATATGTCCTATGTCAATGGTGTAGAGCGGGAAGGACCTGCAACTGAAGAGGCTGAAGCTTGCATAGTGTTATTACCAATGTGCAAACTGTTACCTATGCCATGCACACGTCCCTTCTTGTTGGGACCCGCCGCATCCAACCAGACATTCGGGTCAATCATAGGGTGAGAGGAAGAGTTTTCTCCATATTTTCTGTCATTGTGGTATCATATGACTCCTGAAAATAACAAAACAAGAAAAATATCAACAAAAAAAAACTAAAATATATATGACTTTTGAATAAGAACAAGACACCTACAATGAAATTCCTCGAGCACTCAGAAACATAGTTTCCGTCTTTCTTCTTATGAACTTTTGTATACAGATCTCTGTAAGAAACCAGATGCTTTAACTCTGCCTCCTGTAATCTCATATGGAAGAATATTATATAATAAACACATATCAAAAGTAAGCCAATCCCTCTAAAATACTATGTCATACTCAAGATAGACAAATAACTTAAGTAATTACAACATGTTAATACACAAATGCTTATCATTAAAACTTTAAATGAGGAAGTTATATTACCATCTTACTCTTGTGTTCACCAAAACTTATCGACCCGCCAGTATGCTTCAAGGCATCAAGCATGGCTGCCCTGTTCCTCCGGGCAGCTGCAGACCTTGTCATCCATTTATCTATCAGCCAAATGTCGACCAGGCCATCCCACACTTCCGTCCTCATTCCTCTGGGCCCATGGCCCTTAACATCAGCCAAGTTATCTGAATTTGCCTTCTCAAAAGCCTTATCTCGTGCTTTGTTCAAATGGTCTGGATAACGGTCCAAGATAGTCCGTTCCCAAACAATTCTCGTCATGCCGCAATCAGCATTAGATGTGAACCGATGCTTAGCCTATACAAATGATATGTATGTATATTAATTTTTCAATAAGCGTATAATATATAATTCTATAAACACATTTACTTACCATAAAGTCGGTAAATAGTATTTCCTTCATCTCAGCTGGATAACCTCGCCACGTACTAGCCGGAACAGGCATCCGTGTCATGACATTGTACATAATGTCACGTGTCACCCTCGACGGGAGAAACCTCCTCCTGTAAGTACAAGAAGGTAATGTTGGTAATCTAAAAGTAAATATATGTAATAAAATGTGAGATATCACTATTACTTATGATTCAGGGACAGGCGCCACATATATAAGTTTCCTGCTATCTGTTTCTACGTTGGATTCTCCACATGAAGGCACCACATTCGGGCCGCTAGTGGGTGGGTCAACAAGAGGTGGCATAGAAATCGTTGGGTCAATAAAGGGTGGGACAGTAGCTGATGCGCCTCCAATGGTCAATGGACTAGACGCTGGTAGGCCTGCACTGGTCGATGGGCCAATAGCTGAAGTTGCACCTAACATAATTATACATAAACAACAAAATACATGTGTATTACATTTATATAAACCACGAGTTAACAATAATTAAAATGAAACATCCTACAGGTATATACCTGGAGAGGGCTGAGATTGCTGTAATGGTGGAGAATCATGGGCAGATGAAACATTACGGCCTCTCCCACGACCGCGTCCAGCACCTCTACCTCGAATGGTCATAATGAATATCTACATAAGGAAACATAATGAAACATGAGTTAAGAAACTATATGTCAATAAAAATAGACGTTGGAGAATAATGATATTCCAGTGTAAATACCATGAATGAAATTTATTGAACAAGCTTCAATTTTAACTACTTGAGTCTGAAGCAAAAGATTCGTCATCTTCATCTGAGAATTCATTAATTTCATTATTTTCATTGTCATCAATGAACTCATCATCAAATAGAACGTCTGTTGGATAATGTATATCACGTATGTTCACTTCTTCCATTTGGGCATGTGCATCAAACAAGGAGACTGCTTCATCATCTATGACAGGATTGTGTGTTCCAAGGGATCCATCATCTTGGTAATAATCAGTAGCAGTTAGGTCATTCAATTCATCACCTTCGTCATTCAATGTCTCAGCCACGAAGAGTTTTGCTCTGACCTTGCAAGCTGCCCACCATTCACCATTAGCTCTATTCCCGCTTTGTGGATATCTTGTATAGTACACTTGTTGTGCTTGTTCGGCTAAGACGAATGGCTCATTTGAGTGAAGTCTTGATTTATGCTTGATGTCAACCAACCCATATCTCTCATCAACATTGACTCCATTTATCGGGTCAAACCAATGACATTTGATCAGAAATACTCTGTTCTGATTTCCTACATATGACAATTCCAATATATCTTCAACGATGCCGTAATAGTCGAACTCATTCTCACCATATATACTACCTCTAACACATACGTCACTATTCATAGTAGCTTTATTTTGTTCGTACACCTTAGTATGGAATCTGTACCCATTAACTATTAAGCCACAGTAAGAAGTCACAGACTTGGATGGACCATAACTTATCTCTCGTATCATTTGATCCTCGACTTGGCCTATATTAACATGTATCATTACATAGACGGTAGAAATTTTATAACATCTAGCATAATGAACATTGAATTTAATATGGTAGATCACAATTATGGATAAAAGGACTCACTAGATGTTTTAGCCACCTACTAAAGTCCTTATCTCGAGCTTCCAATATTTGATCATCAGTGATATTGGGATCTGTTTCCCTTAACGAATCTTCGAATTGTCTAATCAATACATTAATTAATATGGAACTATAAATTAAGCACATTAGTAACAAATTCATTAGATAGAGAGTAAACTTACTGAAGATAAGGTTCTACTTCTCCACAATTTACAAGCACATATGTCTCAGCAATCTGAAGTTTCACATCTGTCAAGAATCTATTTCGACCTCTCCCGATAGGATGACATGGATGTTTAAAAATAGACAATCGTTCATTAATTGTATCTTCCCCACCATCGTCATTCCGAGGAACTTGAGTGCGTCTGGTCTGTAGGTGGGGATCAAAATACATGGAAGCAAAATTGAAAATTTCTTCTAAAATATACGCTTCACAAATAGATCCTTCAACTTTCGCTTTATTTCAGACCTTTCTTTTCAAGTACAGCATACACCTCTCAAAGGGGTACATCCACCTGTAATGCACTGGGCCTCCAACCTTAGCTTCATAAGGGAGATGCACGACTAGATGTTCCATCACGTCAAAGAATGCTGGAGGAAAAATTTTCTCTAACTTGCAAATTGTTTCAATGATAGAAAGCTCTGCATTCTCCATGGTGGAAGCACGAATTTCAGTTGCACAAACCTCTTTAAAGAACAAGCTTAATTCTGTTAATGGTCCCCATATAGGTTTTGGCAAGATATCACGAAATGCCAGAGGAATTAATCTTTGCATAAAAACATGATAATCGTGACTTTTCATTCCATATACCTTCCCGCCGTCTACATTAATGCAACGTGCGATATTCGACGCATACCCATCAGGAAATTTCAACTGTTTTATCCACTCACACACCATCCTTCTTTGATTGGCATCCAAGACATATGTCGCCTTTGGTTTTTTACATTTGCCATTCTCAACTATTAGCTCCAAGGTAGGACGTTTGCATACCATCTTCAAATCTTCTCTTGCATTTGCATTATCTTTTGTCTTGCCCTTTATGTCCATGATAGTGTTGAAGATATTGTCAAACACGTTCTTCTCGACATGCATAACATCTAAATTATGTCGTATTAGATTAGTGGACCAATAAGGCAATTCCCAGAATATACTCTTCTTCACCCAATTGTGGTGTATACCAAAGCCATCTTATTTTTGTTTACCTGAATTCAAGCCAAAAATGACTTCCTTAAGTTGAGTCACTCTATTCAAGACATCTATCCCACTCAGCCGTTGCGGTGGATTGGATTTTTCAACTGTTGATCTCTTAAAAGAGTTTCGATCACGGCGAAATGGATGATCAAAAGGCAAAAATTGGCGATGACAATCAAACCAACAACATTTCCTACCATGCTTTAACACAAATGACTTACTGTGATTCATACAAAGTGGACAAGAAAGTTTTCCATGAGTGCTCCACCCGAATGACAAAGATTCCACATTTGGAAAGTCACTTATTGTCCACAACAAAGCCGCTTTCATATCGAAATTTTGCTTCTTCCAGACATCATAAGTTTGCACCCCATCAGCCCACAATATCTTCAGATCGTCAATTAGAGGTCTAAGATAGACATCTAAACTTTTACCTAGTGACTTTGGTCCAGGAATTACAAGAGTGAGGAATATGTATTCCCTTCTCATACACATACTTGGAGGTAAATTGTACGGTGTGACAAAAACAGGCCAACATGAATATGGTGTAGCTGAACCGCTGAATGGATTAAAATCGTCTGTACACAGGCCAAGCCTAATATTTCGAGCGTCTAGCGCAAATGTAGAATGGGTATCATCAAATCGTTTCCAAGCCTCAGCATCAGCTGGATGCCTGATCACTGTTTCATCTTGACGCACTCCATCCGCATGCCAAGTCATATATTGTGCAGTGTTTTTGGACATAAACAGACGTTGGAGTCTTGGCATAATAGGAAAATATCGCAACACTGAATGCGGCACATCCTTCTCATTCGATGAACGTCCCGCCTTCGGTTTGAATCGTGGGTGTCCACATACTAAGCAAACTGAGTAGAGTCTCTTGTCACTGTATTCTTTATAATACAACATGCACTGATTAAGACACGCATCTATCTTCTCATATCCTAATCCTAACTCATGAACCATTCTCTTTGATTTGTAGAAGTTTTCGGGTAACCTTTCAAGCTCTGGAAGCATGCTCTTAATTATGACAATCATTCTATCATAACAACTCTCACTCATGTTAAACTCCGACTTCAAGTTCAAAAGTTGAGTTATGGCTGAAAATTTCGTGTGCTTGTGGTAACCATCCCATAAAGGTTCGTCAGCGTCTCTGAGCAAATCATAAAACTTCGCAGCTGACGGATTTAGATCCTTTTCTAAATCTTGAGTTTCTGGATTTAACCTATCACCTGCGGCATCCATAACCATATCCACGTATGGATTCCTAGGCTGCACTTCATCATCATGGACAATGGATGTTGAGCTACTATCCCCCCATCTGTCCTCACCATGAATGATCCAATTTACATAACCATCTACAAATTCGTACTTATACAAATGTTGTTCTACCCCAAATACCTCCCTCTAAGCACGATTCTTACATCTAGCACATGGACAAAGGATGCGATTTAATGCATCAATAACTGTCGGGTCTCCTTGAGCAACCCTAATGAAATCATCAACTTCATCCTTGAATTCTTCACTTACATAGCCAGTAAGATCAATTCTTCGCGACATCCAACTTTGATCAGGTCTCATCATTGCTGAAATTGATTTAGCACATTAACACAATCCTTATATCTCCATCTCCTTCTTAACATGGTATGGCCCTATCCCATTCAATAAGAAACATTTTCAACACTTGGTTAATAGTTATTCCTTAAATCTCATATTTTATACTTGACGAAATTTGCAAAGATTTCCCATTGGTCTCCAAGTGCATGACTTGAACGCAGTGAGATCTACTGCGTTTAAGTATACACCCAGAGAACAAAAAGAAATATTGCAGACCAAAATTTCAACAAATATAACATATGAGATTTAAAGAAAAATTATTAACTAAGCGAAGACAAAATTTCTTACCAAACTATCCCACTTGGACAATTCAAGATTCAATACAATGAGCAGTACCTTGAAAAGGTATGCGTACTCATTAATATAGAATCTCAAACGGGAAACTAAGGTTTTAATTAAACTTTTACTCGAATAAGAAAATAAAACTTTAAGCATATGTTAAAGTACAATCATGGAAAATTAAATCAAACCAATATTCTTAACACATAATTCGCTAGAAATTCGTGACTTTTATTTTCAACATCCAAAATTTATGTCATATTTAGATAGTCCTAAATGTACTGGGATAGGAGACAAAAGCATTTCTTAAAGGCAATTGGTTTTACAATTCCGTTGATGGAAGCCCTATATGCTACTTACTATGCTAAGGAAGTTATGATTATTTTGATTCGTGAATTTCAGTCGCCTGAGGAAGAAATGAAGAAAATTGTTCTGAATGTGGTGAAGCAGTGTGTAATTACTTGAGGGTGTGCATAGTTATTATATTAGAAATGATATTCTCCCTTATTTTTTCAGAACGTCTGGGTTAGGAGGATGACTTTGGATCGAAGAAACTATAAGCAACTTGTGGAGACTACTGTAGAGAAGGCAAACAAAGTTGGCGTTGCCGATATTGTCGGGAGAATTGTTGAGGATCTTAAAGATGAGAGTGAACCTTTCCACGAATGGTTATGAAAACTATTGAGAAGGTGGTCACTAACTTGGGAGCATCTGATATAGATGCCTGATTAAAAGATCTTCTGATTAATGGTATTCTTTATGCCTTTCAAGAGCAGACCAGCGATGATGCTAATGTGATTCTTAACGGGTTTGGTGCAGTTGTGCACTCAGTTGGAAATGAATTGAGCACTTGAGTTATAATATTGAAAACTCAATTTCAGAGGAAAACAATTTTTTAACATTAATTTTCTTTGCTAACTAAAACGAAGGTGGATCCAAGTTAGGACAAAATAGTGTTTGGTAAATTACATGTCAATGAAAAAAGGTGGACTTCACTCCTATTGGGTCACATATCATAATTAAGTATGGCATATATGATACATACATATGACACGTATTTTTAATTGGTTAAATTTTTTTATATTTAATATAACACTGCCTGTTGAAGTGCTCTGGGATTGATAAATACCAATGCTTACACCAATTGAGTGACTTTCCATCTTAGGGTGCATCTTACATCTCTCATCCAATTTTTTTATTAGTTATTTGGTAACCTCAGATATAGAGTACACTTCATCCTTGTAAGAACGTTCCAACAGTGAAGTTTTCTTGCTTAACATGTCAGTTCAGTTTTGTTGAGAATAGTATAGTTGAAGCTTGATTGAGTTGAGTAGTGATGAGTTAGTGTAAAATGATTGATATTTTGATTTGGGTTCAAAAGGATGAAGCTCCTGGTGCAATGCTGGAAAACCAGAATTTGGCACTGTTCATGCAGACCCAAGGGAGTGCATGTGGCGACACTCCAGTTGCAGCTGCGCAAGAATTGTGGGGCAGAGAAGCTGAGGCCATGGCACTCCAAGTTTTGTGCCATAGCACAAATGTGTAATCCCCCATTAAATCAAGTTTTTATGCAATTCTACGTGGTATTTGGCATTGATTGAGTATCTAGAATCTCAATTAACATGGAATTGCATAAAATAAAAATTGAGAAGTATTAGAAATGAAGAACTAGGCATGAGTACAAGTTGAGTTACAAGTATATTAGGAGTATCATAAACAGGGTGTTATAGGATTCAAATGCTTAAACTAGTTATCTAAATAGCATAATTAGTTATAGGCCTAGTAAAACTAGTATAATTGCAAAGACAAAAACAGGTTACTCTTATCCGGGTGTCATTAAATTTTTTTTGTTTTGTTACAGAGAAAGCTGAAACAACATGATGGTTGGTTCCAAGTGTGCAGTGAGATCAGTATTCGTGCTTTGTACGCAAAAAGTTAAAGAAAAATAGCACGGATGTTTTGTCTATTTAGGATGATGTCAGATTCCGGCATCCTATGAGAGAGAAAGAGAGAGAGGAATACCTTCAAATCATCAATTTCAGGAGGGGAAACTGGGGGGCTATCCGTTAAGGAGCCATTGAGAGGGCCACTGCTGTGAGAGAGTTTTCCTGAGGTGCGTGGAGAAGATACCTCCTGCTGAGCAAGTCAAAACAGTAATTTGCTTCAATTGCTTTGCTTATGACAGTAAAAAGGATCATTCATTGTGGTCACCAAAACTCATTAAGAATAATAAAAGAAGTGGTTCTTCGGAGAGAGAGAGAGAGAGAGAGAAATGAAAATGAAAATGATTCTGTTGCAAAGAAAATGACCCAGAAATGGAAAGCTGAAATCTTAAGGAAGCTGAGAAGGATTGGCTCACAAAATACATTTTTTTTTTCAGAAATGGAAACCATAACAAACAAGGCAACAAGCATCAATTGAATGAAACAGAACAAGACAAACACAGCTTGAACACAAATCAACTTCTGAAATACACGAAAAAGTAGAAGCACCAGAAGAGCTTTAAGAATGACAAAAAAAAACCAAAAACATATGTTCCATCTCAGGTGTTACAAATGAAGATAAAGACAAGACAAGACAAGAAGTTAAAACAAAAGTTAAAAATGAAAAAAAAAACGAAAATGCTATGTTTACAGAAGATGAGATTAACAACAACAACAACAACTTACCGACTGTGACATTATTCGGTCCATGACCATCTGAGAGGTCTTAGAGGAAGCAAAAGAAAATGGGTTCCCGAAAACAGCGGACGAAGACTAGGCACTGATTGAGTATCTAGAATCTCAATTAACATGGAATTGCATAAAATAAAAATTGAGAAGTATTAGAAATGAAGAACTAGGCATGAGTACAAGTTGAGTTACAAGTATATTAGGAGTATCATAAACAGGGTGTTATAGGATTCAAATGCTTAAACTAGTTATCTAAATAGCATAATTGGTTATAGGCCTAGTAAAATCCTATAATCCTATTCAAATTTAATTTTGCTTATACAAGTTGAAAGGATGACCTATGTTTGCTGCTTTTTAATTCTCCTGTATCTCAAAACTTAGCTTAGTAAAATCCTTCTCTAACCTTTGATCAGTGAACAAGCATCAGTTTCCAAAATAATAAAAGCGGGCCTATTAAAGAACTCCCAGCAAGAATTTGGTGTTATTCTAGCTGAATGACTGATGAGTATCCTTTTCTCTTTTTTTCTTGAGGGCAGGGGGATGCGGTGAGGAAAGTCAAGCTTAGTGCATTTCATTCATTGAAGTAATGGACTATAAAACAGTGGTACAGTAGATCACTGCATCTGGGCTTTAACTAGTTGGATTTCACTAGTTAAAGCTACTTCTCCGAAGAACCTTACCCAAACCGGAAATAAAAAAGGAGTGACCAATATGATTTGTTTGACTTATATGAAAAAAACACAACCAGCACTACTTACCCAATCATAGTTTAATTAGATAATATGAAACAGGTATGAATACGAAAATGGGGCCAGAGAGACAGAAATTCATCACAGAGACTGAAAAAAAAAAATAAGATAAAGGAATGAAATAACAGAGAGTAGAGTAGAATTAAACTAGTCATATTTTTCATTGGATGAAAATTAAAAATATATCCGAAATTCAGAGGGAAATAGCCAGAAACTCATCAAAGGAAAAAAGAAATGAAAATAGGGGAAACAAAGTATGGCATAATGAATTGGAATTGACTTGCCATTAAAAGAGTGGGAATTCTCACCTCCATTTCGCTTGGTCAAGACAGGAGCTTTGACGATGAGTTGGACAATAAATAATAAAACAAGAAGATGAAGAAGATGAAGAATAAGGAAGAAGAAAATTAAATAATGTTATAGAAAAGAGGCAATGCAACTTCGCCGTGTTGGACAAGAAGCGGAAGATGGACGTACTCGCAAACATCAATGACTCCAAAACAAGTCAAACAAATGCTAAAATCCCAATAGCTATCAAACTCCAGTAGCTAAATAACGGAAGAAAGAAACAGACGAAGAATGAGGCAGAATGATGGAAGGGCTTACCTACAAAAGGAGGAGAACTCACTCACGTTGCGTGGCTGCCATGCTCAGCTCCGGGGAAGGGCTTGGGTGGTAGAGGCGAAGGTCGTACGGCTGTTGGGGGGGAAGAGATTTGATTTGGGGAGGAGAAATGAGATCTGTAACCTAAACGAGCCATTTTGGCCCTTTTCTGAGTGGGCGGGATTTCTAAATTTAGCGAGGGAAATTAATCCAGTCGCTAATCCCTCGCAATTCTGCCTCTGAATTTAGCGAGGGAACCTATTACCTCGCAAATCCCTCGCTGATTTTAGCGAGGCTATCATCTTCCATCTCAATTCCCTCGCTAATTTTTGCGAGGGAAATATTCTGTCTCACTTCGCTCGCTAAATTTAGCGAGAGAACCAATAACCTCGCAAATCCCTCGCTGATTTTAGCGAGGCTATCATCTTCCATCTCAATTCCCTCGCTAATTTTTGCGAGGGAAATATTCCCTCTCACTTCCCTCACTAAATTTAACGAGGGAAACAATTTACTCACTATTGCTTCGCTATTTACTGGTTGCATCCACGTTTGGATTTTGTTCTGAATTTTAACGAGGGAAAGTGTTGGCCTCGCTTATCCCTCACAATTTGATAGCTAATTAGAGAGGGAATTGCGAGGGAAAAATTCCCTCGCTAAATTCCGTCGCTAATTCATAAATTTCTTGTAGTGGCTCCTTGTTAGGTAGGGGTACGTGTTAGCTCCAAAATCATAATATCCTTTGTATGCTTAAGTTTTTACTTGAGATTAATTTTTGATGAAAAACAAACCAATACTTTTCTAAGTATATCATGAGTAATTATCAGAAAATTGGCTACACTCTTAGATTTCTAATCACCTATAGTTAATAAATTTGTCTATTTTATGAACTTTACTAATGCATATGTTTAAGTGTGTTAGAACTTAGAACTTAGTTCAGATATGAGAAACACTGGCTTCAAACACTTGGCTCTTCAAAAAGTTCCTGAGAAAAATTGCTTAGAAAGACATGAGAAAACTTGATCAGAAAACTTAATAGAAAGTAGATTAGAAAACCATCAAAAATCTCTGATCAGAAAAATACTTCAAGGACAAATGTCAAAGACATCCTTTTTGTCTTACACCTAGTTCTATCACCAAATAACATTCCTAGTCACAATGAGAATGTTGGAAAGTTACAAAAAAGCTCATCAGAAGAAGACAAAATAACAGCTACTTTCTTGATGCACCAGAAAAGCCTCCAAACTTATTAAATGACTTCTCAACGGTTAGAATTCATCCAAGGCTATAAATTGAAGATTATTTGAAGCATTTAAGGCTAAAATACTTGGTTGTTAAAGAGAATTTATTGCTGAGAAAAGTGATGCTGCTATTTTCTAAATGTATTCTCAACTCTGAAATACCTTTTTGATCTACAAAATGTTCTTATACTCGTATTCTTTGTATACTCTTAGTAGAAGAAAAGATGTTTGTTCGAATTATTTTGTAGTATCTACTCTTGGAGTATTAGTGAGCCCAAAAGTTTTGTTTTGCTCTGATTAGAAGTTGCAACATCCACTCTTGGAATATTAGTGAGCTTAAACAAAAACTTAAACACTATCTCTTTGTAACCTGACCCATTAGAGGTCTGAATGTTAAGCCTGTAGAGGCTAGGTGAGAAAAGAATACTCGTTTGAGCCTGGAGAGGGTAGGTGTGAAAAGAATACTCAATTGTATTTAGTCAAGAGTAGCTGTGCTCAAAAGAATACTTTGATAGTGAAAATCCTGGTGTTTTGATGGGGACTGGAATTAGGCAAGTGGTTGGCCGAACCAGTATAAATCCTATGTGTACTGCTTCTCTGCTCTATCTCTTTACTTTTTGAGTTTTATGCTAAATTAGTTTTTTGAACTTAGTGCTTAACAAGTTTTATGAACTTCTTTAAGTTCTTTCTAACAAAGAGAAAAGCTTGTGAAAAATATTTTCTGATCCGAAGGCTACATCAGTAAAAGTTTTTCAAACTACTAAGAAAAGTCATCATAAGCATTCTCAAACTATTTTCTAAACCTTGCTACCTTTCTGGTTACTGCTTACTAATTGTCTACTCTGATCATCCAAGTTATGCACTTGAGAAAGTTGTTTTAGGGTTTAGAAAGTGTTTGTAAAAGGATTTTAACAAGGCATAATTTAACCCCCTCTTCTTGTGCACTCTATCACCTTCAGTAGGAACTTCTTTAACCTCTCCTCCATGTTGACTATTTTCTTTTGTCTCATGACTGATAGGGTCAAAACATGTTGCCCATTTGCTAACCGCAAGTGTACGGATTGCTTAAGTAATATAGATACAGAGTAAAAGTTCATTCCCACGAGGATAATTGTTTATAAAGCTAAGTACCAACTAATAGCGTAATCAATTCTATTCAAGGACCTAAAAATAAGAAAGTAATAAACTAAACTATATTTAATCTACAAAAGCAATAAAGATAAACAGTTAGGTTTTAGGGAATCCTTCTTCACCCCCTATATCTACCAACAACATGCAATCCTCCTCATTAACATGCATGCACTGATTAGGTTAGCTTGAGAATCTTCATTAGCTAAAAAAGCCTATGTCTAGGTCATCTAACCATAGTTTCATTCACCTAACTCCTTAGTTAGAACCAAAATCCACTCATGAATGATTTATTCTCAATCACACACTATACATGGCCAATAGGTATATTTCTATCCCATTAACGAATTAACTCATCCAAGCCAATTGAACTCGTCGAACATGCATCAACCATACCATATCCATATTAACAAATCCCTATGTCTAGTTCACTTGCAATATTAGGATCATACAATTGATAGCCAACCAACAGTAAGCATTAAACATAGATTATGATTGAACAATAACCAAACATCCACACAAACTCAAAGAAAAACACATCATTAATATATATAGAAAATGATCCAAAATATCCCTAAATACAGCTCAGCTATACAATGAACATGAAAACACAAGGAAAATTATATCCAACGAAGATAAGGAAGAGAAGAGAGAAAGGAAAAAAGAGAAAGGAAAAAAGAGAAAGGAAGCTCATTGATTTGTCTCTGAAGCTTGAATCCTCCTTCATCCTTGTTCCTAGCCTCCAATCTACCATCAATGGAGATCTAGTCAAACCTTTCTAACCTAAAACTACCTAAAACTAAGAAAACTACAAAGAAATGGCTGAAGCAACTAAGAGAGGCAGCCTAGTATAGAGAAAAACGTGAAAAATCTAATATATAGGCTCAGCTTGCTGCACCACGCCGCGGCGCGCACTATCTTCCACCGTGGCGCCCATAGGGTCGGTCTCTTTACGTTGCGGTGCCCACTTCTTTTAGGCTGCGGCCCTCTCGCCTCGAGTTGAAGTATGGCATGGCTAATATGCCTCTCTGCGCCGCGGCGTTCACAACATTGCACCGCGGCGTTGACTACTGAAATGCAGATTTGGCTTCCTATTCCACTTTAAGCTCACATGCTCCACATATCATCTTGTTTGAAGCTCTTCCTAACATAGAGAATACACCAAATCAGTAACATATATAAATTTACTTAATCATAAACAATTAAAAGCTCAATTTGCTATAAAACATACAAGAAATGATCAGAATCAGAATATGACAAATAAAAGCACAAAACCCTCCAAATATGCATTATTAACAAGGACTAAGCATTCATTCTAGCACAGAAATAGAGCACAAATAACTACATTTTATGGAGTTATCACACCCCCAAACCTACATTTTGCTAGTCCTTGAGCAAAACAAAATAGGACTAAATAAATCACTTTACAATTCAAATTAAACATTCATTCAGCAAATATCATTTCAATCTTCTTTTCATTTTAAAAATAAATACTAGTGTGTAATGACTGCATTAATCCTCAAAAAGTGCAAATGCCCCGTAAACAGCTCCACACATATACAATTCTTAACATGCTATCAATCGAGACAACTCTTCATGTAATTCACATTTTTCACAAACATGCAAGATAAACTTCTCCTAATCAAGTCATACACATCTAGATAAGTTTATAAGCATACATGTATATGATTCACAAAATCCACAAGATTGAGGATCAAAAGGGACTTTATAGATTGTAATGTTAGGCCTATAGTATGGGCGAAAGAAATGAACGGGAAATGATATAATACAAACATTGAGACACACAACATAGTAATTCAAGTCATAAGCCACTAACTTGATATTAGCAGGGTATTCAAAAGTGAATGCAGAAAATTTGCCAAAACCATTTTTTGATGCTTTTCGACTTTACTTTTCTTAAGCTTTGCTTTTCTTTTTCATTTTTTCTTTTCATTTTTTCTTTTTCTTTTGATTTTCTTTATTTTGAAAAGCATTGCTTTTTCCTTTCTTTACATTTGTTTCCTTCAGGTTCATTTTGAATTGAATATTCATTAACACTCCTAATCATCATACTCATCTCAAGAAATAGCATACCATGTACTCAACAAACAATAAGGGTAGAAAAATAAATGACATGCTTTCACATGCATTAGAATAGGTAACAGGTTAACGAATACAATGGTAATGAAAAACGAATAAGGTCAAATAGTATAAGGCTTCAAAATGGGTCCTAATGATATCATCATATCAGGGTAAGCTTTTTAAAGCTCAAACGGTCCAAACAATGCCCTAATCATTTCCTCAATCATGCATAACCTAGAATTTTGCCTCAAGAGAGTTCAAAAACAATTTCAAGGATAATCAAAACTCTACATGTACATCCACAAAAATTCTCAAGATATACACTATCATCATTTTCAAAGTTACACTTGCATCTAAGTGAGATGTAAATCATGCATCAAAAGTAATTAAATTGTTTCACATGCTTCAAGATCACATAAGGTTTCACTAAAAAGGGAGCAAATAGCAACCTTTCACATCATGGACAACCAAAAACAACACCAGCATTCTTACAACATATCATGCATTCAAATAGATTCAACTTTTCAATTCAAGCATGCACAACATCATTTGCATAATTGTGAAAATTGAAAATCTTATCAATTGCGCATCAGTGATAGTCAAAACAAGATATAATCATGAAAATATGATGACTAACACTAGCACATACTCAAAATACCAATACATGTTAACATTAAGCATAAAAGTAATAAAATATGTAAAGATACTCTCCCAAACCAAAATAAAATGTATCTATAATGAACATGGTCTATAGGGTACTTGAGACTCTCAAAATAGCAGCTTAACTAATACTGAGCATTACTAAATACAGAAAATAGATAAAATAACAGAAAAAGCAAAAATATGGGTGCTGTGCCGCGGCGCTCCCATGCTTGGGCCGCGGTGTGATAAAAAGCTGTAGAATTCTGTAGAAAACGAGCACTGTGTATTTGCACAAGATCACGCATCCTCTTGGCCATGGCAATGATAACCTTAGCTGCTAAATTTAGAAGCAAACACAGTTTTGCTACTGGAAGTGGCTTATATAGGTCTCTAGCTGCAGCAAAACTTGTTCAAAAAGGTAAATTACAAAATGTACAACACAAACATAATAAATCACAAAATTAACATATTAACTTATTTAATACCTAAAACAAACTTAAAACTTAAAAATAAACAAAAACATAAAACTAACATAATTAACATATATATATACTAACATATTAACAAAAACATATTAACAAAAATAACAAAACACAATATACTAATATACTAACATATTTAACATAAACATATTAACATACTACCTAATTATGCACAAACTAAAGACACAAAATAAACATAAACATGGGGTTCCCTCTCACGAAGGGCCTGAGTTATAGTCCCAGCAGGACTTTGTCACCAAAATGAATTTGTTGCGGATGAGTAGTCCTCAAAAACTTGATCCAAGGGTTATCCTTTCCAGGAGTCGCGAATTCCCTCAAGGGTCTCGTATGATTGAAATCATCCGGCTTCTTTATTGAAACTAAAACAAAACATAAAAGAAACATAAATTATATATAACTTGAATTAGAACTAACCAAACTCATTGTCAATATTAGCAATATAGAAACCTTATCCCCGGCAACGGCGCCAAAAACTTGATAGGGTCAAAACATATTGCTCATTTGCTAACCGCAAGTGCACGGATCGCTCAAGTAATACAGATACAGAGTAAAAGTTTGTTCCCACGAGGATAATTATTTATAAAGCTAAGTACCAACCAATAACTTAATCAATTCTATTCAAGGACTTAAAAATAAGAAAGTAATAAACTAAACGAAATCTAATTTACAAAAGCAACAAAGATAAACAGTTAGGTTTCAGAGAATTCTTCTTCACCCCCTACATCTACCAACAACATGCAATCCTCTTCATTAACATGCATGCACTGATTAGGTTAGCTTGAGAATCTTCATTAGCTAAAAGCCTATGTCTAGGTCATCTAACCATAGTTTCATTCACCTAACTCCTTAGTTAGAACCAAAATCTACTCATGAACGATCTATTCTCAATCACACACTATACATGGCCAATAGGTATATTTCTATCCCATTAACGAATCAACTCATTCAAGTCAATTGAACTCGTCGAACATGCATCAACCATACCATATCCATATTAACAAATCCCTATGTCTAGTTCATTTGCAATATTAGGATCATACAATTGATGGCCAACCAACAGCAAGCATTAAACACAAATTATGATTGAACAATAACTAAACATCCACACAAACTCAGAGAAGAACACATCATTAATATATATAGAAAAAGATCCAAAATATCCCTAAATATAGCTCAGCTATACAATGAACATGAAAACACAAGGAAAATCATATCCAACGAAGATAAGGAAGAGAAGAGAGAAAGGAAAAAAGAGAAAGAAAACTCATTGATTTGTCTCTGAAACTTGAATCCTCCTTCATCCTTGTTCTTAGCCTCCAATCCACTATCAATGGAGATCTAGCCAAAGCTTTCTAACCTAAAACTACCTAAAACTAAGAAAACTACAAAGAAATGACTGAAGTAGCCAAGAGAGGCGGCCCAGTACAGAGAAAAACGTGAAAAATCTAATATATAGGCTCAGCTTACCGCACCACGCCGCAGCGCGCACTATCTTCCTCCGCGGCGCCCATAGGGTCGGTCTCTTTACGCCGTGGAGCCCACTTCTTTTGGGCCGCTACCCTCTCACCTCAGGTTGAAGTATGGCATGGCTGATATGCCTCTCTGCGCCGCGGCGTTCACAACATTGCACCGCATCGTTGACTGCTGAAATGCAGATTTGACTTCCTATTCCACTTTAAGCTCACATGCTCCATATATCATCTTGTTTGGAGCCCTTCTTAACATAGAGAATACACCAAATTAATAACATATATAAATTTACTTAATCATAAATAATTAAAAGCTCAATTTGCTATAAAACATACAAGAAATTATCAGAATCAGAATATGACAAATAAAAGTACAAAATCCTCAAAATATGCATTATTAACAAGGACTAAGCATTCATTCTAGCACAGAAATAGGACACAAATAACTAAATTTTATGGAGTTATCAATGACCACGAAAGTCAGGACTAGAACAGAACCTACAAAGGTCAGGGAACTGTCAGAATTACTACTTATGGGCCCAAGATATTTCTCTATCTTCGTCTTGATTTCAAAATATGAACGATGGGACTGTAGAACATTCTTAAACCCAGAAGCTCCAAAACGGTTACTACACTCGGCATAAATCTCGAAGAGCATAAACAACCTTCGTAGCCCTAGGTAGGAATACCCTTGGGGGTCCCTCCATCGCCCACAGCGTGGCAAAGATGGTGATAGAGGTTGTGTCAAAATCTCCAGAGAAGACCATTCTTCTCCATTACTCCCTATTCCCCTGATCTTAACCATAAAATAAAAAAATGCACAAAAAATGGGGGAAAATAGAAGTATCTAGGAAGAAAGAGTGAAAAGAGTAATGACTCACCGATCGAAGCAAAGAAGTGATGTAAAAAGCCACCAAAAGTATGCTAGAACAGTAAAAAGAAGTAGAAATAGGGAGCAAAGCGCCGCTGCGTGTGGCTACTGGAAATCGTGCAGAGAGAGGAAGAAAGGGCTAGGGCAGTGGTTTCTGAGAAAAGGAAGTGAAAATGGACAAATTACTCCCTTATTCCTTATTTATAGAGAAGCCAAATGCCAACTGCCACTAACCTTTAGGGGTAAATCCATCCTTTTTTGAAATTCAAAATGTTTGAAGGGCACAAATACCAAGTGATGGCTATACGCGAACCCACCCTCGCTTGCTGCATGGCAAAAAAGTTGCTGGTGAACAAGTGAAAAGACATCACCGCAGCAGAAGTGTTGGGGGCAAGCCAAAATATATGACTGTGGTACACCACGGTTCAAAAACATATATCGACAAAGCATACACGAACCTAGGTAAACGTGATCCACCATCATAAAGGAACAAGGCGACTATGCCTCAACGAAAGAAGTTCCAAGGTCAAGAAACTAATCAAGCCCAATCTCAAAGCTATGACATTAACGACACATTGACAGCAAGGGGTCTCTGTGGTCAAGAGATGAACATGTCAGGCCACAAAATTCCCCCTAACATGTACCAATCAAGGACCATAGGACATATTTTCGAGGTCACCAACCACTACGAAGCTCGGCTTTATGATAACCATCAAAGCACCATGTTGGGGGCAATCATCCGAACTAGAATATGGTCTCTAATAGGCCAGGCCCAACAGTCAAGGCTGTGTCACCTAACCGCAAGAGGATGTCACCATCCTTATCCACTGGGGGTAATATTCCCTCAAAAATGTCAATGATTGGCCAGCACACCAAATAAGGAAAGTCTTAGGAAGCTACCCTAGATATTTACAAGGCACCTAGATGGACTAAACTACCCATGTATCCAACTTGATCCCCAAAATACTCTCTTTCATAAATTGAAGAATGGTCTCTAAAGGTAAAGATGTCTCATTCACTCTCTACCTCCTTACACATATTCTTACTTAAGTGTTAGAGTGTCTTTCAGGTATTCAACTCCCCACACTCTGCCGTATCAAAGAGGCGCAACTGTGAGGAGCAACCTGTCCAAGGAAAAATCCTTCCTCTCCACCTTGGTACAGAACAATTGGACTTGGTCAAACCTAATCTCTATATATATATATATATATTTTTTTTGGTTTTCAAACCCAAGACTTGTCATTTTGGGCTACTAAGTTATTGGACCGTTCCTCTAATTGTGCTACATTAGCCCATTATGTGGGGTAAAGAAATTCTGGGTCATCGGCCTAAGTTGGCAAAAATTGGAGTGCCAATAATATCATTAATAACGTTCTAACAAAATTCAGCAAAAAAATTAATATGCTAAAAAAATTAATAATAAAATAAAATACGTAAATTATATAAAAATAATAATTTTAAAGTAGACAGCAATCAGCAATGGGAGGCGAGGATATTACCAAATCAATTCAGTATGGGTAGGGTACACTTGCATGGAGTGGGGTAGTAAAAATGAGCTATGCCTATGTATGGAACGTGTATTCTATTCTTGAATAATTCATATATAGTACAGTTTTGTTTTTAGTCTATATGAAAGTTGAGATCTCGAATTATGCTCATCCATAACCTGATAAGTTTATTGACTGCCTCAACTTCTTTTTATTAAAAGGATTTTGTTAATAATTTGTTTAAAAAATTAAAATAAGAAATTTTAAATAAAAATAAAATAAGAGTGCTGCCCTCACTTTGCGCATTTTCGGACAATCTCGACTCTCTTATTTAATATTAAGTGTTTCTATTTTAATTAAAATACAAATTTAAAAAGTGTAGTCATACCACCTAGTCTTCTCTGATCTCGACTATTTTGAGAAAGATTATTTCGTGTTTTTAGAATAATAATAAAATAATGTTATAAGAAAGTTTTAATTATTGATTTAAGCTATTTTTAAAAAAAATTATATAAATATATTTAAAATTAATGATAAATATTATTTTAAAATATACATTTATTATTATTCTATTAACATAGTATAACTTTGTCTGTTTAGAAATTTCCAAAAGAAAAAAGTATAGGTAGGGTACAGACAGTAACAGTGCATGAGGACAAGAGAGAAGAGTCGGTGGCTTGCCGGCGGCTTGTCGCACGTGTGCATTAAGCGTAGTTGCACCCATCAACGTATGAAGGTCCCACAACAATGCTGCTTCTCAGTTCTCTGTCGCAGACTTCAGTCTAGACACAAATGGCTACTTTTTCCCAGTCTCATCCATCAACGGCCATAACTCCTCCACCGAGCCAATCATTCTTCTTTCCTCTCTACACGTAAGCATTATTTATCAGCTACAAAACCTATACCTACCTTTTATGTCGGCAAATCAAATCAACTAGCGTTATTATTATTATTTTGTTTTTATTACAGAAGGAGGTATGAAAGTGAGTTAAAGCTTAATTATCTATTTATATATTTAAAATAATTTTAAATTTTCCTTACTTAATTTTAATTATCTATTTATACTAATTATTATCATACTCTTATTTAATTAATTATAATTCTAATTATCTAAAACACCCCTAATAAATGTTATCTTTTTTTATTTGACTTTATCTTATTTCTATCTACACTTTTATATACATTTAATTTTAAATTTATCTATCGAATAATTTATTTTAAACGAAACATAATCTAAATTTATAAAACTTCCATCAAATTTAACAAATTCTCGTCATATAGTATTAAAAAAATTATTTATGTGATATTATATATGAAAGTATCTCTACAATTTATTACTTAAATGTTTTTAATTAATAGTCTTTTGTTTACTTATTCAAAAAAATGAATTTCAATAAATTAAAAATATAAAATAAATTGAATAATAAATAAAATAATAGATAGACATTAAATACTTGGAGATCACTACTCTCGTACTCTTATGATCAAATATAAATTAATTTTATAAATAATTTAAATAAATCAAACATATAAAACTACATCATAATCTTATTCGTAAATAGACATTAAATTAGTAATGTGTGTGTACATATATATATATATATATGTTGAATGAAATTTTATCTGGAGACTACTTTTTTAACTGCATTTATCGTGACTACTATTGTAATTAGTTAGAGTGAGTGTTAATTAATGAACAAATAGAGTGCTAATAGACCTACATGTGAGATTGACCGAGAAAATACATAATTAATGATATATAATTAGGAAATTTTGATAGAACTTAGTCAAAAAATTCAAGGTTATTGAATAAATCAAAGTCTTAGAAATCATTCATCTATCAAATGCTACATTTGATGGGAATGAATTAAATGTCGTTTTACATTTTTATTTTTTGATTTCTTAGAATATCTCTTTACTTGATAGGTGAGAAACTAATCTCTTGAGATACGATCAAGTGTCTAAGCAAAAATCATTTCTAATTATGTTATTTTTATACATATAAATCTAAAATCGAACCCAAAGTTACATGCTTAATTAATATGACATCAAAAGATTCTCATGTTTTTATTGAAAACTAAAATAAAATGACATTCTTATTATGTATCTTGTTTCACAAATTTATGAAATAGGATTCTATATATATAATAGAATTCCACAAATTTATGACATTTTGATATTTTTGTTGAATAAAATTTTATTTTTTTTAATATACTCTTATTTAATATTAATATTTATTTAATTCTAATTTTAAAATTTTGAAGTCTTTTACAATATTAAAATTGAGACTCTACTGATACCATAAAGCATATGGCTATTATTATAACATATTAATTATATAAGAAAACATAAATTTAAATCTATTAGAGTGGCTAAAATATTAATCTTGAACATTATTTTTAAAAGTATACATTCATATTATATATAAAATATAAGGGGGAAATTTTATTTTTTTTATTTTTCTCATTAGATTTATTTGTGTAATTTAAATAAATTTGATTTCATTACATATTGTGTCTTATAAACCAAACTGCGAAATTATTTTTTATGCCATTTTGTTTTTTTATTATGCTAGATTGTAAAATCAGAAAAGGATTCTCATTCCAATATACTAATTTATATTCTTATTCCTTTCTTACTTCATAGAATACCATTCTTAACACTAAACATAACATAAAAAAATTAATCATAATGCCAACTCATTTAAAATAAAAAAATGATTATCTAATATTTTTCAAAATAAAAAGGATAGGCTAAACTACAAAATATAAAAGTTAAATGAATTCATATCCCAAATGAAGTAATGCAAAAAGAATTCAACCCCTTTAATTGTAGATCCTATTTGCGCCATGTAATGTATCATTATATGCCGATTAGAGCTGTCAAAGTGGGTTCCAACCTATAAACTAATTTGTTTAACCCATGCGAAATGTTGGGTTGGGTTGTTGAAAAACCAACCCATAAGGACTCGAGGCTAACCTGACCCAGCTCACTTAACCCATGGGTTAAATGGGTTTGAGTCGGGTTAGCTCACATATTGAAAGACTAAAAAAAAAGCATGCTAGGGTTAAAACGACATGGATTCTTTTTGGCGGGTGGTGGGTCTCAAATCTCATGTTCAAAACTCAAAACTCTCAAAAAGAAATCCTAACAACCACAACCCACCATAAGAGGCCAGCCCACCACCCACCGATAGCGACCACAGTCCCACCAGAACTGTCGGGCACCAACGGTCTAGCTACAACCACCAAAACACAACGGATCGTGATGAATTGCGACCAGAACACAATGAAGTGCGATGTCATCTTCCGTTATCTTCCTCTCCTAGTCGAACGCACACCTCCCTCTCTCTCTCTCTCTTTGGAGGTTTTTTTTTTCTTTTTTAGGGGGGTTTGGAGTGGTACTAGTACAATAACTCAGCAACTCTTGTTAACACTTAGCCGTGGTCATTAGCAAAGACTGAACCAACAATTTAACTCTATGGGAACTATGTCTGACCAAAATTTTCTCTATTTTTTTTGTTTATTTTGTTTCTTTTTTAAATTTAGGTGAGTCAATCTGTTTAATCCATCAACCCACTCGAGTCGAGCCGAGTTAGCAAAATTTTGACTTGCCACTAAAGTGAGTTAACCCATGGTGATCCAACCTAGGTGAGCCGGGTGGACTCAATTTCACAGCTCTAATTACCTATAAAACTCTAGAGGAAGTGCTCATTTTTGTTGTCTAAAGATATACAAGATTCTGTTTTAGTGCATAGAATTGGGCTTATAACTGAACTTTCAAATTAGGCATAAATATATAAGGTATAGTTCCTTTTTTTTTGTATAATATAAGGTATAATTCTAATTATCTTATTTTATTTTATGTGTATATTAGAAACAAAATTGCAATTTTTAGTTGCACGGATTGGACTAATGTGGCCAATCTACCTGGGAAACCCGTGACTCGAGTTCTAAGTCGGTTCGATCAACTAATTATACCATTTTTTCCACTGACTCAGCCAAACCCGGGTGACCCGATGACCCGCTCGACATGTTGACCTAAATTAATATATAAGGTATAATTCCTTTTTTTTGTATAATATACGGTATAATTCTAATTATCTTATTTTATTTTATATGTAAATTAGAACTGAAATTGCAATTTTGAGCATAGTTGTACGGATCAGACCAGATCGACCCTGGGAAACCTGTGACCTGGGTTCCAGGTCAGTCTGGTTAACCAGTTGGACTATTTTTTCCACTGACTTAGTTAAACCCCGGTGACCCACCTAGCAGGTTGACCTGGTTTTTTGGTTTTTTTTTCAAAATTAAAACTTAAAAATGTAACTTTTAGAATTTGAATATTATACCTAAAAGTCTTTGTTATGAAAAGTATTCTATCATTGGATCATATGCTTCTATTTAGTATTATTCTTAATTTTTTAATTTTTATTATTATCCATCTAATATGTTATTATTACTGCTTGTTTGAACGTATTTTCTTATATAATATTTTTTATTTGGTTTTTTTATTGAAATATTTTTTATATGAAATAATTTTTCATATAATATTTTTACAAAAAATTATTTCTTTTTTATCCGTATTTTTCAATTTAACCATTTGACTCGCGGTCGAACTGTTCCAGCCTTTTGACCAAGTTAACCACTAATTTGAATTATATAATTATAGTTTTGCGTTCACTTTTATAAATTTAAATATAATTAGTTTATACTACTTTTAATTTTTAGCTACTCCGATTGTAACGTCCTGCTCTATATATTAAAAATATTATCGTTTTTTAAAACATAGCGCTACTAATTTCCTGATACGCTACTATTTCCTTTGATACGTTTCTAGACAATATACTATTTTTAAACGCCTGTTTACTGTATTGTCTAGATACTGTAACTAATATATCTTTATATGTTAGTCTTTATATTTAGAACTTGACTTTGTTTTTATTGGATCTCTAAAGTGACACACTTTTAGAATAAATTCTGGCCTTTCATTATTTTAACTTTATAATTTGGGGATTTTTCTTGTTCCAACATCTTGTATTTTTATAATTTATTTTCTAAAAATCCTACTTCATTTTTTGCTTCTCGATAAGAAGTAATGATTCAATTTCTAAGTCTACTAAATTTCTCCTAAGGTGAAGAGTTATTATTTCTTGATTTAATTTTTGTATTTATTGTTATTTGTTTGTACTGTCTTAGTAGGCCAGATGTTAATTATCTTGAATTAATATAATAAATACCCGCTAATTTCATGGCCAAGATTATATTTTGGCTCTTTCCTATTTTATTACTTATTTTATTTGGTTTTTATAATCTATGAGACTAAGAACATTAGAGATAGATAATTGAAACACAACAATGTAGTTCATTCAACATACGCTCTAAGAGCTTAGTTTTACATACAACATTACCATATAAAAGTACTAAACATTGCTAGTAAGCATCTTTTAATTGTACGATACCTAATATAATACAACAAAAGTTAGGGTTAGTACTATCCCAATAAAGGTCTGTCAAAACAGTGACTAAGAACAAAAAGCTACATGGAGACTACAGTGTCACTATGCCTGCTCCTGAGGCTACTTCGGGGTTTGTCCCTGGCCCTCCACAGTAATCTCCACAGTGATAGACTCCACTATGGTGTGATGCACACCATAGTCCCAAACTCTGGTAGGCAAACCCACATATAGTGAGTCCTAGGTAAATAGGGCATCCTTACTAATTGAAATACCACGCAAATAAGGGTGAGATAATAATCTCTGTAGAGGATAGAAAACACAATTTAAGTTGAACTAATGGTTTTCCAACCGTAAAATTACATAAAATAGTTTTATCCCTTTTTCCTTCCAATTCTAATCAAGTCATGCCCAAGGGTTTTCATAAACCATATTCAAAATAATGTTTCAAAATACATAGTATATAAAAACACAATTTGTTCTCTTTTAGAAACTCTTGGAGGAAAACTGGCATTCATTCTTATCCCTTTTCTCTTGCTTGAGGTGTTGGCCTCCTTTTCTCAAGGGTTTTGGCCCTTTTTCTCATTTCTTGATCACGTGTGCTTAATTCTTATGAGCTCATAGTATATGAAGGGCGTCCCCTCCCCATTTTTCTCTCTGACATGTACAAAGCCATTTACTTCACACAATGATCTATAAGGGGTTTTTCTTAAGGTTTCCTCCTCATAAAAAAAATAATCTATCCCAGAGTTAAATTATTAATTGAGTATAAGGACTTATTTAAAAAAGTTAAAAATTATAAATTATATTGATAATCAATTATTTTTATATTTAGATACATTAACTGTAAAGTGATTTTAAGTTAATATAATTTATTTAAATGATATAAAAAAATCACTTTTATGTATTAAATTATTAAAATAAATATAGAATGATTAAAAAAATTATTTGATTGAGAATAAAATAGTATTTACATATCAAAGTATAAAAATAATCTATAAGCTAAAATTATAAGTTTCAATCTTTAACTTATAATTATTAGTTAAAAAAATTTTATTTTACATTGAATTTTGTGTAAAAATTTTTAAAAAATATTTTTTTATCCAAACATAATAATTATTTCACAAAATAACTTAATTTTTTAAAAATAACTAAATAAAAAAGATTTAATCTTTTCTAAACATCTTTTGTAATGCATAAAACAAGAAGTTTCTTTTGGGGATCTCAAACATAATAGTTCAATAGGCTGTACGTTATTTGTTAGACATACATGGCCTTCTATTAAAAAATTTGCTACATCCTCATAGAGCTTTGGGCTCACTTTATAAAATGAAAATAGAAACCTTAATAAACAAAATATATTTTTGTATAAAATCAGTAGGATTAAGAGGAGAAAAAAACAATCAGAATCAAGGTCTTTTGAGGAAAAGGATCACTAAGCAAAAAGATAATCAAATAAAATCTTTCATGCTTATCATCATAAAACAAAATCATAAACTTACATAAGAAAAGATTAAATAGATCAAGTGAGGATTTAGATATTAAACAGAAGCATACACTACTAATTTAACAAGTAAGAATCTTTGCATGATCATTACCCACAGATTTTTGGTATCATCAAATCTTTCAAAATCAAAAGTGAGATTCTTCGAAATCAACAACTAAAAATTAAAATGAACTAACAGTAGGACTTTACCATGCCTTGCTCGTGAACTTAGAAACATAAAACGTCCCACACACACCACCATACTGTTTTCAATTTTTATAAAGAGGGAGTAGAAAAGCATACATGATAAAAAGTCAAATTTAACACCTTTAAAATGGTGACCCAAACCAGAATTCTTTAGTGTTCATAAACTAAAAAAAAAGAAGAAAAATTACACGGAATTCTCTTGAGATTTTTTCTAATTGTACTTGACTTTTCTCTACTTTCAAAAATTACATTAATTTCTCCTATATTTTATTTTTGCGTTGCAGTTAGGGCCTTTTGATGTGATGAACCGTTAGTTTTCTAACGACAACATCATCACATGATATTCACATGATTCATAATAACAAACATACTTTTTTGCTATTATTTTGATTAATGATAGACAAAGTTGCCCTTCGTATTGGCCTTCTCCTCTGTATGTTACCTTTGCCTCTGCTGTTTGTCATCTTCGATAGGCACAAAGGGTTTTGTAATGTGGAGGAGTTGAAATGATATGGTGTTGATGAGATAAAATATTAATCCTTATAAAACTTTTGAGCAAAATAAATTTAGGAATGTTGGAAAAGTTTTAGAAACCTTTGACTGTAAAAACTTTTAAAAATCATCTTTTATTGATAGTCAATAACAAATTATTTAGAAATTAATAATAGATTATCTAGAACCAATAACAGATTATTTGAAACTAATAACAGATTATTTGAAACTAATAATAAATTATTTGACTAATCAGTAACGTACATTTTGTTATTTTAAAAGGAATAATTAATTATAAAATGTCTATAACAAGTTATTTGATAAGTCAGTAGCATACATTTTGTTGTTTTAAACTACCTAACCGATTATGGTTTCCTAATAATTTGTTATTCGCGTGCAACAATATTTTCTAAAAATACAAATAATTTGTTATGTGAAAAGGTGTTGCTGAGACATGGTATTGAAATAGTATTGTGCATTTCTTTGCTTTTATGGGACTAACACAATAAATTCTAACATATAATGTCTACTACAATAAGTACTGTAATATAATTATGCAAAATATCATTATATTTCATTACTTCAAAGTACATTATTACATAATGCCAACATATGCATAATTACAAAGGACAAAATGCTACTCAACACATGATGGATTAAAAAAAAAAGGACACAACTCCATCATTAGACAACCAATATCTCCAAAGGAAGTATGTTAAAAAAAATATGTACTATCAAGTACATCATATACCTAAAATGTCAAATTGTACCATTGTACAATTTATATGACTATATCTCAAAAAACAAGCTGTCAAGTATATCTTATACCCAAAACACTAATTTTTCCAACTATGTACTATATCCTATACCCAAAACACTAATTTTTCAACTATGTATCACTATAGCCTAAGTATGTAGTATGCAGAAAATATTTAGCGAAAAAGTCAAAAATTAAAAATTATATTATTAAATATATAAAAAATTTAAATTTAACAAATAAAGATATATTTATTTTTAAATTATTTAGTAGGTTAAAATTAAAATATATTATTTTAAATTAAAAATAAATATATTTTTATTTACTCACTTTAAAAATACTTACATAATGTACAAGAAAAGGAATGAAATTGTTATGATGCTCATATGAGCACTATATTTAAGATAAGTTGTCTAATATTTGACATTTGTTAATCTTTCAAGAAATATTAAAAAATTGTTAAATATAATCAAATAAATAATAAATAATTAAAAATTTATATTTAGTATTAGTATATTTTTAAAATATATAGGTATCAAAGATTTTTTAATTAAAAATATATCAATTAATTAAATTTTGTTATATTTTTAAATTTTTTTTTAATAATCATCTTGATGTTAAGAATATAAATATTATATAAAAAATATATTTAATATGTTGATAATATAAAAAATTTAATAATTTATTTATTTAATAATTAAATAAATTATTATGAGAATTAGATATTTGATTTGGAAGAATTAAAATTAGAGTTTAATTTTAATACATTATTTATGTTAAATATTTTATATTATTAAATAGTTATATTTTATTATATATGTAGTTTTTATAATAAATATTAAAAAATAATAGTCATACACTCTTAAAAAGGATGTATTATTATGCACTCTCTTTTAAGGATTGTAATTAATAGAGAGAAAATAATAAAAAAATAAATATAATAAATAATATTAAAAAATATATAAAAATATATATATATTATTTGTGATAAAAATATTAGAATTAATAAATATTATAAAAGTCAAATATTTTTAAAAATATTATAATATATAATTAAATAATAATATAAAAAATTATATTAAAAATATATTCAAATTAAAATTTTAAAATTATTTTAACTAAAATTTAAAAAAAAAATAGTGCTGATGATAGTGATCCAATCACTTCTCCCTAAAATTTGATTACGTCTTTCCCTAGGGCATCAATCAATCAAAGACGCATAAATCAAGCAAAAGTGTAATGATTACCCGTCAAACCAATGGAACAACGGATCATCCCTGCAGCCTATGCAGCGAGTATTTACGATTCCCAATGTTGTTTTCATATTAATTTAGTATTTTCCCTCTATTAGTTAATTTCTGAGATTTTGTTAAAAACACGTTATTATTCTGGAAAAAATAGACAGCACAATTCATGTTTTCCCTCCTTTTGTTTGTAATCAATAGATATATATTTAAATATCCCATTAAAAAAAAATCATCACAACAACAAGAAACGTTTTCTTATTGGGTAGGATTAGTTATACGAATCAGAAAATGTAATTGTATTATATTATAATTCATATTTTAAATAAATTTATTTATTTTTAAGTTATTTTTAATAATTTTTTATGATTTTTTTTCTACATTTATTTCTAATTAATGAATTATTCTTCATGTGATATACTTTTCTCATTGAGATTTTTAATTATTTTTTCTCACATAATTATATCATTTAAGGTGAGATTTTTTTTCATCGATATGTGGTATTTTTATTTTTTCTTTAATGTATTCATTTTTTATCTTATCCTATCATGTATATTTATTCATCTAGCATAACACTCTCATATCTAAAACACTAAACTTATACTTTTATTATCTCTTTAATACCTAACATTCAGTATTATAGAGCATTATGAATCTTATAATTATGTAATAAAATTTTTCTTTTAATTTGAGTGATATATATATTTTGATCATAAATAACTCGTGAAGTATCTTTCTATTTCTTTCACCATGTTTAGATCCTATTAAATGCAAAATTCTATTATATATTTAAATATACTATTAAAAGAAAAATTCTCCCGAAAGATAATTAATAATTTATTATTTATTTTGATATATAGTTTTGTTTAATATTTAAGAAAAATATCGAAATAAAATTAAGATAAAGATAACAAAAGTATTAATAAAACTACTAAATAAAAAGGAAAAAATTGTATAACCTTTTGTAATATAAAAAATAAATTAATATGTTAAAATTAATTAAAATACCTTATTTAATTTTATGTATATAACTTACATAAATTTTTTAAAACATGCATGTAAATTTAAGTAAAAAAAACTAAATATTATAATAAATAGATAAAACAAAAATCTCTATAATTATTAAATTGGAAATTTTTATTTTATATTGTATAAGATAAAAAATATATTAAGATTAATTTATTTTAAAAAATTAATTAAATGTTATTTTTGAAATATTTTTATTATAAGATTTTAAAAAAAAATTTAAATATAATATTTATTCATTTAATAGAAACTCATAATTAGATATATAACTAAAATATTAAATTATATTATATTATCTATTACCACCTAATAAAAAAATACTTGATTATTGTTCTATTATCTGTTATCTATCTATCTATCAATTATGATTATTATTATTATCTAAAAGTTCTTCACTACAATTGTCATGTAACATTTTTTTCTATTTTTTATTTTTTATTTATTTTTAATTATAACATTATTTATTTATTTTTTACTTTTCATTTCTTTCATTTATATCTTCTTGACTTTTCATCTTCTCTAATTTTCAATTTTTTTATTCTTTTTTCTTGACTTTTCATAGTTATTTGACTTTTCTATTTTTTTCATGTCACTTTTTTCATTTTTTAATTGTTTTAAAAAATAGTAGACAAAGTTTAATTTTTATTAAATTATAAAAAAATGCATAATTTATTTTATAAATTAATCTTAAATTGAGAAAAATAAAATATACATTAGTAAAATGATCTGTAGCCTTTTAATCTTAATATTGAAAGTTTTAATGATAAGAATATTTGAACAATATCATAATTTTATTTAATTTCTATATATTCCATTGATAATATATTTTTATTTTATTTGTAATTATAATATTAGCATAAGATATGTTTAAGATTTTATAAATATATAAGATAAAATAATAAAAAAATCATGCTTAGTACATAATGTCTTTATTAAGAAATAATTTATCAAAGTATAATTAAGATTGAGTTAAAAAACTATTTTGTAAAAATAAAAAACAAAAGATAAGGAATAACGATTATAAAGGTTTTTTATGTCTTAAAAAAGTTTACTTTCACTTAGCATATCAAAATAAATATAATGACCTTTTTTTCATTTAAATTGCACATATAAATTTAAAAAGTACATCTAAATATTGTTATAAACAAATAAAATAAAATCAAGTCCTATGATTATTAAATTTTAAATATGAGATTCTTTATTACACTTTATAAAATTGTAAATATATTTGGATTGTTTTATTTTATTCTTAAAATAAATTTTAAACCAAACATTTTTTTAAATATTTTAACTATAAGTTTTATTTAAAGCATAGTAAACTAATTTAAACATATATTAAATATTTATTATTAAATAAAAACTCATAATTATATATATTTAATTTTAAATTAACTTGTGCATTCCAAAGGTCGCATAACTAGTATTATATAAAAATAACTCGTAGCCTGTATGGCTAACATCCTAGCTTAAAAAGGTTATGTTTTCGCTATCAAATGATAAATATTCCCGTAAGATCAAAGCCGTCATTAGCACAGAGAAAGTAGATCTACAATCATTCTTTAAATAATAATGAGCTGTAGCTCAATTAATAAATCAAGACTAGAGTAGAAATTAATCCCATATTCAATGGATATATGAGAACACCTGGCATTCTTAAAAAATCAAAAAGTCATTTTTAATATAATAAATATGGAAGAATATGTTAAGAAGCTTCTGCTTCTCAACAGTTAGGGTGTGTTCGGTTTCAAGTGTAAAAATTTTGATTATTTAATAATCAATTATTTTGTATAATTAATTATAATAAAACTAATTTTATATTTAAATGTATTAGTTAAAAAATAATTTTAAAATAATTTATTTCATTTAGATAAAATAAAAAATTATTTTATGCATTAAATTATTAAAAAAAATAATCAAGAATAAAATAATATTTTACAAAACGTTTAAAATAATTTATAATATAGAATAATAAATTTTAATATTCAAATTTATGAAAAATTATTATAATATATTAAATTTTATAAAAAATTATTATAAAATTACCTAAATACATCATAAACAATAAAAAAACTTTTTGACAAATAATGACGACCAAATATGATCTTAATTTGATGGGCCTTCTTGTATATAGTTTTGCAATGAATTAGCTCTTTTAAATTATTAGTTATAATTTATTAAATATTCAATTATTTTTAACATATGTCAGTATTCAATTATCTTGAACGTGATATTTCTAGTCAAATCACATTCAGATTAACTTTGATACTGGATTAAGTTCCGACAAACTTCTAATTTTATAGCTACAGTTGCACAACAGGCTATTTATGTATATATATATTTTAAATTATAAGGTAATTTTACATGTTTAATCTATTTAAAATCGCTTAAAAAATTAATTTTTGTTTGACTTTAAAAGCATAAAAACTATACAATATTCTTATAAAAGTTATCCTCTTAAAATTTAAACTCACATATTTAAAGATCAAAGTTACTTATAATCTCAACTAATCTTTTGTGAGTATTTATGTTTGTTTTCTTACTGTTTGATTATAAGGTTTAAGTTTTCACAAATTCAGAAGTTGCACTTACTTTTTTTTTAAAGGGAACGTGAATTTACGCGTGACGTGCATGCTGGGCAACAACATATTTGTTTTTTTTTTTATAGTAAGCAGATTATTTTATATCTATGAAGTATGGAAACGTCATTCTTAAGACGTGTCTGTATGTTAAATACGTGTTCATGTTGAATATATAAGGTTACTCATACGATACACGTGTCCTGCGTATTTGAATATATTCTATTAAAAATATTTTTTTTTAATTTAGACACGTCTAGATACAATATCGAACATGTTTGAACACGTCAATTTGGACATGATCCATTAATAATTTTTTTATAAAAATATTAGTTTCTATAACTAACGTTCAATTAGTAAGCCCGTAACTCACCTAAACTTAATCACATGACTGATGTCCCAAACTACTATTTTTCACATATTAATATTTTAAGTTTTATCTTTTCACACACCACTATTTTCATCTGCTCCTTCTATCTCTGCTCGTACCAAGTTGTCCACTTAATCGTCATTGAAGCTTATCTCACATCAATGTTGCATTTAGTTAATTTTTTTTTATGCACATGTACTTATACATGATTAGTTCTATTAGGAGAAGTTAGTTTAGACAATTTTTTAAAAAATGTCAATAGAAATTATGCTTCATATTTTTTAGGAGGAGCTTACTAGTTAACAAATATTAGCACATATGACATATATTAAGATATTGTAAATTTTCAAGCTTATAGAAATAATATTAATGAATTATGAATTTTTTTAAAAATTTTGTAATTATATATATATATATATATATATATATGTGTATATATATATATGTCATGTTCGTGTCCTACAAGTTTTTGAATTTGATATATTTTCAAGTCTGTGTTTGTGGTTCATATATAGTTTTATACGGGTTATTTTTCCTAATAACATGTATTTTATATAGTTTAATGCTAAATAATTTTAATAATTTATAATATAAGCATAAGATATGAAAAACTTTACACTAATAATAATTAACTTTTTAAAGGCTAGTTGTGATGATAAATCAAGACTCGCACTAATTATATATAAAAAAAAAAATTGATAGATAATATGTAAGCATTAATACTTTAAATATTAAAACAAAAAAAATTCAGATTACTTTTTTTAAGTTATGTGCGTAGTAGGTATTTTGAGCTAATCGCGCATTGAGCATGACCAGTTCCGTTTACTTTATAGAAGACGTGCTATGGGTAAAAACCGAACATATTCACATAAAACCGTTGGGAGATCTTTGTTTATAGGTTAAACAGGGAAAAAACTTTAAGTTTGATATCACTTATTAAACCAAAATATTAAGATATTAAATCTACCTGTCCTTTTACTTATATTAGCCACTAGTTTAATTAGTACGATGTATGGGTTAGTTAAATATTTAGAATGTAATTATTTATAGCTTATTTAGTAATTAATTTAATAAAAAATATAAATATATACATATTAATTAATAATATTTTATTTTAAATTCTTTATTATTGTTCATCTAAAGAAGTGATTTATAACTAATTAATGTTTAAAATAATAAAAAGAAAACTTGTCAAATGAATAAAAAGGTAATTCAATTAAATCTAAAATATGTACAACTTTTGAAAAAGAGAATTGAGTTAAGAATATGATACTACATAATATTTTTCACTAAAGTATTACTTGTTTTTATATAATATTATAGATGACTATATTAAAAATATATATTCAAATTAGAATAGTTTTTATTATAAAAGAAAGAATATATAAGAGAAAGGAATGAATAAGCATTAGTCATTGAGATAGACTGAAATCTTGGAGGAAAATTGAGATAAAAATATGTGCCACATATTATTTTTTGCTAAGGCATTACTTGTGTTTATATAATATAATAGATGAGTACATTGACAAATTAAAAATAGAATAGTTTTTTATTGTAAAAGAAAGAAGATATAAAAGTAAGGCAAATAGATAGACATTGGTCACTGAGATAGGCTGAGATTTTAGACGAAAATTGAGTTAAGAATATGATGTCATATATTATTTTCTACTAAATACATCACTTGTGTTTTATATAATATAATAGATTTTTACTAAAGCATCACCCGTGTTTTATATAATAAAATCGGTGAGTACATGAAAAAATTAAAATTAGAATAGTTTTTGTAGGAAAATTGAGTTTAAAATATAATGGCACATAATATTTTTTGCTAAAATATTACCTGTGTTTTATGTAATATAATAGATAAGTATATTAAAAAAATAAAATAAGAATAATTTTTATTTTATTTTAAAAGAAAGAAGATATAATAGAATGAGGAATGTATAGGCATTGATCATTGAGAGAGGCTGAACAAATTAATTTAACAATGAGAGCAAATGTAGATGTAAACATATTTAATTAATTAAATTTTATTCTTATTAGTCACAACTATTACATCTGAAAAAGCAATGTAGAATGACTTATCGGTCATTACTTATAGTTGTTAAAATAGCCAATATACAGGTTTGTTAAGTTAGTATAAAATATTTTTTTAGAATAAAGGTACTCTATCATTTCTTTTATTTAAAAATAAAATCATAAAGCATAGGAGAAATAATTAAACTGAAATAAAGAAGAACTCTCCCTCGCTGCCCTAAGGTTTGCTCATTTTCTTTGACGGCGCCACAGGTTTTGATGGGATTTTTGAGTCTCAACGTTGTATGAAGGTATCTCTTCGTCCTGTTGAAAGGTGAAAGAGGCATTTCTGGTTCTTGGTTGCTGTAATGTGGGTGGTCATGGCTGAAGTGTTGGTTCAAAGATGAAAACACTAGCTCTAACAACGGAGGAAATGATCTTGATAGGGCCTTCTAATGATAACAAGGTGGCGTCGAGTTCAAAAGAACGGTATCTTCTTACTGGATCGCTGCTTAAAGTGTGACCTTTCAATGAAGCAGCTCTTGGTAGAAACGATGCAGGCACTACGGAGACCTATAAAGGGGATGACGGTGGAAAAATTAGGTAAAAGCATAACCCTTTTTGAGTTTTACTACAAAAAGGACTATGATAGGGTTTTGACGATCCTTGGAGCTTTGATGAAACCTCCTTCTGTTGATCTCATATGATGGCATGGCGAGACCTTCAGACTTGGAGTTCATGTTTTCTCCATTTTGGGTGAGACCTTCCACTGGTTTGCATGACGAAGACATGGGGTAAAAGGATTGGTAACGTGATAGGGAACCGTTTGGAGGTAGCTGTTGACAGGCAAGATATAGCCACAGGGAGCTCTCTTCATGTTCAGGTTCAGTTGGACGCTATGCATTGAAACATCATTTTTTAGGTGTGTTTGCATATCGAGCATATATCTTTATTAGACACAGAAATATATATATGACACACATGTCTTGCGTGTTTGAATGTGTTCTTCAATTTGGACACATCTTGAACATGAATTAGACACGTTTGGATATGTCTAAGACACAATTTGGACACGACCTATTAATATATTTTTTTTAAAAATTAGTTTTCATGATTAACGTCTAATTAATAAGCCCATAACCCACCCAAGCCTAATCATATGACTAACGTCCTAAGCCATTATTTTCACATATCAGTATTTTAAGTTTTATCTTTTCACATATCCCTATTAGACTTTTAAGTTTTATCTTTTTACACACCATTATTTTCATTTTCTCCTTTTACCACTGCTTGTAACTAAGCCGTCCACTTCGTCGCCACCGAAACTTGTCTCACACTACTATTCTCTCTAGTTAATTTTTTTGGATGCACATGTACTTGTATATGATTAGTTCTAATAGGAGAAATTGATTTATGAGATTTTTAGAAAATATCAATAGAAATTATACTCTATATTTTTCGGGAGGAGCTTATTAGGTAACAAATATTAGCATATATGACATATATTAAGATATTATAAATCTTCAAGTTTATAGAAATAATATTAATAAATTATGAATCTTTTTTCTTAAATTTTGTAATTATATATATACATAAACCAAATTCTTTAATTTAGTTTGAAAATAAAGGTGGAGGGATAGAAGGATGGTGGTGATGCTTTTTATGGAATGGCGGAGTATGCTGGACAGCTTCGCCAAGAGCCATGAAAATCTTAGTTTAGAATTGTCATGATCTCGAGAATCCATAGGCAATCCTAGCTCTTCGCCTCTTAATGAGGCAAGAAAAACCCGACGTGGTGTGCTTAGTGGAAACCAAGCTCTCTAATGTTGAGTTCGCAAAGGTGAAATGGAAAGTTTGTTTTTCGCAAAGTCTAGGTGTAGGGAGTGACGCCAAGAGGGGTGGCATTAGACTTTTGTGGCAGCAAGATGTTGGGATTTCAATCCAATCTTATAGCAAAAATCACATTGATGTGTTATTTGAGGGCGATGTAGGGCATAGGAGTTAGCAGTTCACTAGGTTCTATGGAAAAGTTGTTGTGACAGATAGGTGGAAATCATAGCAATGCTTGAGGAGCTAAGGAGATAGGTTGGATATGCCATAGGTAGTGGGTGGTGATTTTAATGAGATATTATTGTAGGACGAGAAAATTGGGGATAACCTGCGTCTAACAAGCTAAATGCAGGTCTTTAGAGAAGCACTAGACCATTGTGGCTTATCTGATCTGGGTTGTACAGGGTATAAGTATACGTGGACAAGTGGCAGGATCAGGGAGGATAACATTCAGGTTCACCTGGACCAGTTTGTGGCAAATAAGGAGTGGTTGTCATCTTGGGGTAATGCGCAAGTGTATCACCTGTTCTCTTATCACTTTGATTCACCAACCTTTGTTATTAAAAAAAGATCATCATACACCCCTTTTAGGAGTGTATGCATTGTTGATACCCTTTTTAAGGGTATCAGATTTAGTGAGAGAAAGTTATAGAAAAAAATAAGTATGATAAATGGTATTGGGAGGAGTGTGAAAAGAGGTGTATGCACTGTTAATGATAAAAATATTAGAATTGTTTGTTATTAGATCTTGATGGTGAAAGGGCAGGTGGACGTGCTCCTACTGGAAAGAAGCCATATAGGTTTGAGCAAATGTGGATGAGGTTAGAGGGGTGTGAAGATATTATCTATAGCAGGTAGAATAGTTTGGTGGAGGAGAGGGGATGTGGGCATAGTGGCTGAGAAAATTAAAAATGTTGGAAAGGGTCTGAAGGCATAGAACTCAACCACAATGTATGAATTGGGAGAAAAAGTAAAGAAATTGCAAACGAATATTATAGAATTAATATTGGTCCACAAGATGAGGTCATAGTAAATAGAATAAAATTTTTGAAAGAGAATCTAAATGAATGCCTGCACCAGGAAGAACTTATGTCGAAGCAACGCTCTAGAGTCAATTGGCTTCATGAGGGTGATAGAAATACAAGGTTTTTTCATGGTAGAGCCACTATGAGAAGGAAAAAATTACAACTAAAAAGATTAAGATGAAGATGGCAACTGATAGTCTAAGGTCCCAAAAATGGAAGAAATTTTCAATTCATATTTTTTGATCCCTTTTAGTTCCTCAAGCCCAACAGGAATTATGGAAGCCCTTAATGTAGTTAATAGGAGTGTTGATGAAGAGATGAATAATTTCTTATCTTTGCAATTCATTGAAATTGAAGTGAAGGATGTGTTGTTTCATATGGGTGCTACTATATCCTTGGGTCTAGACAGTATGCCCACTTTATTTTTCCAAAAATATTGGCATATTGTGGGTAAGGATGTACTCAAGCCGTTCTTGGTTATTTGAATAGGGGGATATGCTTATGGATATTAATCAAACTTTTATTGTTTTAATCCTGAAGATTAAAGCCTCGAAAAATATGTCTTAATTAAGGCCTATCTCACTATGTAATGTTATCTACAAAATTATAAGCAAGGTTCTAGCTTATAGATTGAAGGTTGTTCTTCCTTTTATTATTTTAGAATCCCAAAGTGCGTTTGTGCAGAATAGACATATCACGAATAATGTCCTTATACCTTACGAGATGATCCATGCTCTAAGAAATAAGAAATTTGAAAGGGAAGGATATTTGACTGTGAAGTTGGATATGAGCAAAGCTTATAATAGAGTAGAATGGAGTTTCCTAGAAGAGATGATGAGGAAGTTGGGCTTTGCTCTGACTATGAGTTGCTCCAGATCTATATCCTATTTCGTGTTGCTTAATGGAGTTCTCTGTGTCTCTTTCTCTCCTCAAAAAGGGTCTAAGACAAGTTGATTTGTTGTTCCCTTATTTATTTGTGATATGTGCCCAAGCATTATCTACCTTATTGGACAAGGCTGATGAGGATAACTAATTTTTAAGAATCAGGGTTTGTAGAGCAACACCTAAGGTATCATATTTATTTTTCGCTGATGTTAGTTTGATTTTCTCCAAAGCTTCTATGAATGATTGTTTGAAAATTATTGATGTTATAAATACCTATGGAGGGGCGTTTGGGCAAAAAGTAAATTTTGAAAAATCTACTATGTTTTTTAGCCCCAATGTATCTAACTCGTTAAAGCAAGAAATTTTGTACGCTAGCAATGTGAGCACAATATTAATAGCACTTTCTAAAAAATATGTGGGATTGCCTATGATGGTTAACTGGGAAAAATCACACTTTTCTATCTCTTAAGGATAGAGTTTGGAAGAGAATACAATATTGAAAGGAAAAATTACTATTAAAAGGAGGAAAAGAGGTGTTAATTAAAGCTATTGCGCAGGCTATTCTGACATACACTATGTCCTGTTTTTAGGTTCCAATTTCTCTTTGTTAGGAGTTTGGGAATATGATGTGTAAGTTTTGATGGGGGACACAAACAGATTGCAAGAAGATACATTGGATTAATTGGAAAAAATTATGTTGACCTAAGGTAGCAAGAGGGATGAGTTTTAGAGATTTACACACCTTTAATTTTGGTATGCTAGCCAAACAAGGGTGGAGATTATTATGTGACCTGAAACTTTGGTAACTAGAATCTTTCTTGCAAAATATTTTCCTAATGGTGGATTTCTATCAGCAGGTTTAGGCACAAACCCATCATACATATGGAGGAGTATCATTGCTGGTAGGGAGGTCTTGAATTTAGGAGTGGTTTGGAGGATTGCAAATGGGAATGACATTAATATTTGGCAAGATCCTTGGGTGCCTTCTCTCCCAAACTATAGAGTCCAACATCTACGTGTTATGGACCTTACTTTGAGCACAGTTTCTCAATTATTGCATGAAGGAACTCGCGCGTGGAATGAAGAATTAATTAGAGGTTTATTTTCTATGTTGGAATCCAAAGCTATTCTCCAAATTCCTCTTGGATCCTCTCATCGTGTGGACTGCTCGTATTGGGACTTTGGTGCTAAAGGTATATTTTCAGTAAAAAGTGCTTATAAACTACCTTGAGAAAAACATATTGAGGCTAAAAGTTAGGATAATGCGGTGGGTTATCATAAGTACAGAGAGCTTCACCAACTTTCTGGTCTCTGGAAAAGGTTGTGACAGTTGCAAATTCCACCCAAAATTAAGGTTTCTGCTTGGAAAGCTTATAGAGACATTTTGCCTACTAAATGGAGACTAGAATTGCAAGGTATTACTGTGGGTATCAATCTTTGTCAAGGGGATGAGGAAAATATGAGACATTTGTTGTTGGAATGCCTTTTTATGGTTCAAGCAGTCTATGCGTCTGGGTTACTTGATCATCCAAGTGGCTATGCACAGTAGGATTATAATAGAACTAGACTAGAAAATAGAAAGAAAGATTGCAACTTTATTGATAGAAAACTCTGCTCTCTGTATCAAACCAAATGGAGAAAGAAACAATTAAAATTATACAAGAATCAACAGAAATGGCAAACACAAACCAGACTATGAATTCCCACTTTCGAAGGACATTCGAGAGGTCCTTACTCTCTTAATTCCTTCCTTAGAACTCTATAACAGGTTAACCCTATCCCATAAAATCCCATCTCCATTTATAATTACTCACCACTTCCCCCTCCTGACAAACTCAACCAACTAACCAGCCAACAGAATAACTGCCACTTGTAACAGAATAAGCACCTGGTTAATTTTGATCTCCTACTACTTGTTTATTCCTCTTAGTATGCACCTTCTTAATTAGAGGTTTTCTAACAAAACTCTTTCCCAAGACTTCCACCTTGTCCTCAAGGGGAAAATAAGGAAATTTCTCCTAAATGGCTGATAGTAACTCTCACGAAATTCTCACAATATGGAAAGCCTGACCACTTAATGAGGATTTCTTAGTCAACTGCAAATTTCCTTCCGACTTGGAGCACCTGATATGGTTGTACATGTAATTCCAATTCATTAGACAACATAGGAGGTAATGGTTGTGATGTCTGCTATACAAAAACAACTTTCTTCAATAGAGAAACATGGAAAATTGGATGGATTCTGTTGTCAGATGGAAGATCTAACGATAGGCAATTTCTCTGATTCTTTTTGTAATTTGGTAGGGTCCATAAAATCTAGGACTTAACTTCTCATTAACCCTTTTAGTTAGGGATCTGAGTCTATATAGCCGAAGCTTCAAGTAGACCGAATCTCCAACTTGAAACACCACCTCTCTCCGGTGTTCGTCATCCTGCACTTTCATTCTATTTTGTGTTTTCAGCAAATTTTCTCGTAACTCTTCCAACATTAGATCTCTCTCCTTAGTCAACAAATTCACTTCTTCGACTGCAGATGGAAATGTGTTTCCTATGAACAACAATGGAGGGTCCAACCATAAAGTGCTTTAAAAGGAGTGGTTTTAGTAGAGATGTTATAGTTGGTATTAAACCAATATACAACCCAACTTAATCACCAAGTCCACTATTTAGGCTTAGTTCCAAATAAACATCTTAAGTAAGTTTCCAAGCAAAGACTTACTACTTCCGTTTGGCCATCCGTTTGTGGATGATAAGAATAACTAAATCTTAAACGAGTACCAGCTTGCTTGAACAACTTAGTCCAGAAATGAATAAGAAACACCTTATCTCTATCTGAAGCAATAGGATCATCATCTTCATTAACTTCCATCTTTGATCCAGTAAGTACTTTTTCAAGAGGTGAAGAGGGGCTTCCTCTCATATAAGACTTGGAGATCACAGAATCACATACACCAATGCTAAAGCATGCTTCTTTATCTGCCAGGTGCTTCATAGCTTCAAAGACATTAAAAGTGATCGCTTCATCTTGGATCTTCAATGTTAAAGTCCCATCCGCCACATCAATGAGAGCTCTACCGGTTGTAAGGAATGGCCTACCCAAAATTAATGGAATGTCCCTATCTTCTTCCATGTCAAGAACAACGAAGTCCACCGGAAAGATGAATTTGTCTACTTTCACTAACACGTCTTCAATCACCCCATGGGGATGCTTCATAGACCTATCCGCAAATTGAAGCGTTACCATGGTAGGTTTTATTTGGCCGATTCCCAATTGCTTGAAAATGGATAGAGGCATGAGACTAATGCTTGCACCAAGATCACATAAAGCCTTCCCAAATGTTCTATCACCAATGGTGCACGGAATTGAGAAACTTCCAGGATCCTTAAGCTTAGGAGGAAGTTTCCTTTGTAGAATTGCACTGCACTCCTCCGTGAGCATAATGGTCTCTTCATTCCCAATCCTTCTCTTCTTAGACAGCAACTCCTTCATGAATTTCACATAGGAGGGCATTTGTTCCAGAGCTTCAGCAAATGGGATGTTGATTTGCAGCTTGTTAAATACCTCTAGAAACTTCCCAAACTGTTTTTTATCATGCTCCTTCTTGAGTCGTTGAGGGAATGGCAACTTGATAGTTGGTGGTGGCATCTTCACTTCTTGCTCCTTTGGTGACTCATTTTCATTAGAGTCATTGAGTGAGTTACCTTGAGATGTTTCAGCTTCCTTGAGAGGGACTTCTTCACTAGGCTTTTCTCCTTTGTCTTCACTCTTCTTCTCTTTCCTTGGTAGCGGCTCAATCACCTTCCCACTCCTAGTTGTTATGGCTTTAGCATGCTCCATTCCTCTAGGATTTGGGACTGTGTCACTTGGTAGTGAACCTGGAGGTCTCTCCGAAATTTGTTTTGCTAGTTGGCCCACTTGAGATTCTAAATTCCGGATTAATGCCTCTTGATTTCTAAATACACCTCTTGTCTCATCCATGAAATCAGTAGTCTTTTGGACAAAAGAGGAGGTTTGGGAAGCTAGTTTCTCGAAAGCTACTTCCCATGAAGCCTTCTTCTCAATAGGTGGAGGTTGAGATGAAGAGCTTTGATGCGAAGAGTGTTGAGGAGGACCCTGGTATGAAAGTTGTTGTCTCTGAGGAGCTTGGTTGCCTTGATTGCCATGATTACTCCATGAAAAATTAGAGTGATTCCTCCACCCCGGGTCATAAGTGTTGGAGTAGGGTTGTGTTGTTGCCTTAGAGGATTATTCATGAAATTGACTTATTCTTGAGATGGAGATCCAAACATGTTACCCGGATAATCTACATTCTCATGTTCTCCTCCACAAAAATCACACGACAAGGGCACATTACTTACTGCATTCACCTTAAGAGTGTCAACCTTCTTCGTGAGATTCTCAAGTTGTTGAGTCAAGATTTTGTTTTGGGCTAAAAGTGCATTCATCGAATCAACCTCCAAGTACCCTTTCTTCCCCACTGCTCTTTCCCCATTTCTTTGGTAGTCATTATTGGCCATCATTTCAAATAAGTCCCAAGCTTCTTCCGGAGTTTTATAGTTCAAGGCCCCGCCTGCTGCAGCATCTACCATGGCTCTAGTTTGAGGTAACATGCCATTATAGAAGCTTTGCACTTGGATCCAAAAGTCAAAACAGTGGTGTGGGCATTTTCTCAATATTTCATTGTATCTCTCCCACGCCTCACTGAGAGACTCCCCATCAAGCTGCCTGAATGATGTGATATCACTTCGCAACTTTGCAGCCTTAGACGGAGGAAAATACCTTGTCAAAAATTTTTGCACCAAAATTGCCCAGGTAGTTATGCTTCCCCTTGCCAATGAATCCAACCAGCTCTTAGCCCTGTCCCTCACAGAGAAAGGGAACAATCTTAGACGAATGGCATCCTTACTCACTCCATTCAACTTCACAGTATCACAAATTTAAAGGAACTCTTGTATATGTGCATGTGGGTCCTCAGTATCGAATCCCCTAAACTGATTGTTCTGAAACAAGTGGAGTAGAGCTGGCTTCAATTCAAAATTGTTTGCTTGAACTGGAGATCTGGTTATGCTCGCCCCACACCCATCCATGCAGGGAATAGAGTAATCCATGAGAGTCCTAGTAGGTTGATGTGGTGGTGGAGGATCCACATTTTCTCCATTGTTTTCCCCATTAGGTGATCTATTTTCTCCATTGTCTACCATGCCTTCAACAAATATTTGAGTGCTATCCAAATTCTTTCTTTGTTCTCTTAATTGCTTCCTCAAAGCTCTTTCAGTCCTTCTTATTTCTGGGTCAAAAAGAAGTTGATCCGGATGAACTTTACCTCGCATACAATGAAGACAATGTGTCAAAACAAAGATAACTAAATAAAATGCAAAAATTTAGATGTAAAATTCTAAACGTCCTAAATTAAGTAAAATAAAGAAAACTAAACACAATAATGAATAAATGAAAGAAAAAAAAAAGTGCTTAAACTAGTAGCTGCCTTCAATATTACTGATATTGGTAAAATCAATCCCCGGCAACGGCGCCAAAAACTTGATGAGACCACGGCAAGTGTACCGGCTCGTCAAGTAATAAAAACGGTGAGAAAATCGGATATCGTTCTCAGGGATCAATAACCAATTACCAATTCACGAACTTAGCTACTATTCAAACAGAACTTTGGTTCAAAGGGAGCTCAATTGTAAACAATTAAGCATGAAAGAAATTAAATTAAAGTTAAAGATTCTTTTTGGTATTTTGGCTTTGACAATTTGACAAACACTTAGAACACAAAAGGGATAGGAATTCAAAGATAAGAAAAAGTTGGGATCAAGTTTCATTTGATTTCATTTGCTGCATGTTAACCTGGAGTTAAGACAAATTTCCACTTCTATTTTGTTATCGGATTCTCCAATATATCCAAGTCCTAATTCCTTAGGTACAAGAACCTTAAATCCTAGTTAAAATCCCTAATTCCTTAGGTGATTCTGAAAAGGAAAAAGGATTAAGATTAAGAATCCACCAAGATAACAAGCATTCATCGACTATTCCTAGCACAACGAATCACAAGGTTCACAATCTCAAGCATAGTTCACACATCAAATTTCCATCCAATGCAAAAACCTAAAAATCATTCTAATGATGATCAAACCCTAGAAAGCTTTAAGAATAGAGATTATAAACTCAAAATAATAGTATCCATTAAGTATAACTGAAACCCAAGTTAAATACAAGCAAAATCCATCAAAATCCACTCAATCCCAACAAGGGAGAGTTTAGCTAGACATAGAAACAAAAACAAAAATTAAAATAATAGAGAAGAAGAAGTAAAACTCCATTGAAGCTTGAAGAAAATCTGAGCTCCCACTTTTCTTCCCTTCAAGTCCACCTCCAAGCTTTCCAAATTAGGTCAATTTTTTCCTCTCCCTTCGTATATATCCCAAAGACCTTTTTCCTCAGCTCAAAATGCTCTCCTGACGTGAATTGGGCCAAAAGATAAACGGGCCTGCGTCACATTTATCGCCCAGCGGCCATTCGGCCGCCGGGCGGCCTGGTTCATGCTTGTTTCGTGGCATTCTGACTTCCCACCTCCCAGCGGCCATCTGGCCGCCCGATGGCCTGGCTCATGCTTGTTTCGTGGCATTCTGACTTCCCACCGCCCGGCGGCCTGGCTTTTTCTGTATCATCCTTTTCCTTTGCTTTTCTGAGCTACTGGGGTCCAAATTGCATGTATTGCAGTTCAATGACATTGCAAGCTCTTCCATTTGACCCCATTCTTCATAGTTCCGACCTTCATCCTCATTTAGCCTTCGCTGTAAATAAGATAACACAAATGAGATCCAAAACATTCCAAAATATAACCAAACTCCATGGGATTCATCAAAGTAATCATCTTATGCCATCATGGTCAAAAGAAGATTTAAATGAGGCAAAACAAAGTTAAAAGCTAGATGCAAATGGTTAAAATCAATCAAAAAGCATAAGTAAAAATAGATAATTCGCAAGATTATCAGCGCCTCTTATTCAGCTTGGTTGTTTGAGGTTGGGAATTGGAACTTCAAGGAATGCTCTAATATCAGTCCTTCTGAATTTTTCAGAATTACGCCGGCACCGCTTCCCTTGGGGCTCGAGGATCCGTTAACAAAGATGGTCCAAGAGATTATTTTTGGATTACCGGGGTCCGATGTGAGTTCTGCTAAGAAATCAGATAGCGCTTGGGCCTTCATTCTTCTGGCCAAATCTGGCTTGTGCAATATTTGGCAGATGGGCTAGTCCGTTCTTAGTACCACCAGGTGGCATTAAAAGTATTGTTGTAGTCTTCTAGCCGTGGTGATTAATGTGAAGGAAACCTTTTCAACTTTCTGATAACGAAGCTCAGGGCCTTGTAGAACCTTGCTTATGAAGTAGATCAGTTTCTGCCCTTCGCTCGTCTCTCGGATTAACACAAAGCTTACTACTTCCTCACGAACTGAGAGGTATAAATAGAGCATCTCACCGGGCTCCGATCTTGTCAAAATAGGATGGGATGATAGCAAGTTCTTCAAGGATAGAAAAGCGTCCTCACATTCCTGGGTCCATTCAAAATTCTTCCCCTTCTTGAGTAGCTTGAATAGGGGAAGAGATTTGTGAGCTGCTTTAGCAAGGAATCTCAGGAGGGTTGCCATACGGCCTGTAAGTTGTATTATATCCTTAACACATTGAGGATTTCTCATGTCAAGTATTGCCTGACATTTATCATGGTTGGCCTCAATTCCATGGTGGGTTAGCATAAATCCCAAGAATTTCCCTGCCTAGAGCCCGAAGGCGCACTTTTCTAGGTTAAGCCGCATGTTATACTTTATGACCTGGGCAAATACTTTTTCAAGGTCTGTCACGTGTGATCCGTCTTGTGGGGCTTTCACTATCATGCCATCTATATAGACTTCTAGCATTTTCCCCACTTGATTCTCAAAGACCCTGTTCATCATCCTTTGATAGGTGGCTCCTACATTCTTCAGACCGAAAGACATAACCTTATAGCAGTAGCTTACCCTGTTAATGATGAAGGCGGTTTTATCCTCGTCTCCGATACATGAGAATTTGATTGTACCCGGAATATGCATCCATAAATAACAGTCACTTGAAACCTGAGGAACTATCCATCAATTTATCCATATTGGGGAGTGGGTATGGATCCTTGGGACAAGCCTTGTTTAGATCTGTAGAGTCTACACACATTCTTTACTTCCCATTAGATTTCTTGACCAGGACCACGTTGGATAGCCATGTGGTATAAGAGATTTCCATAATGAAGTTGCCGCTCAGTAACTCCTTAATCTGTTCTTCAATGACCTGTTGTCTTTCTGGGCCGACCTTTCTTTTCTTCTATGCTACCAGTTTCACACCTTCTCTGGTGGACAAGTGGTGACAGATGAAACTGGGATCGAGTCCCGGTATGTCAGATGACGTCCAAGTGAAAATGTCTTATTTTTTTGCAAGAGTTCTGTCAGTTATTTTTTTTCTTTTTCTTCTAAATGCGCTATAATCTTGGTAAGTTGATCCGGCGTGGCTCCAAGTTGGAGAGGTTACAACTCACCCTCTGGCTGGGGCCTGGTACCACATATTTCTTCCCTAACATCCAGTTCGGTTATAAGTATGTTGACCTGGTCCAAGACTGGTCCAAGGGTGGCAGATTTTCTATTTCTAGGATTTCTACAAATTTTCAGGCTCTTATTGTAGCATTTCCTGGCAGCTATTTGATCTCCTTTAACAATGACAATCTCATTGTTCTTATTTAAAAATTTCATCACGAGGTGAGTAGTGGAGACCATGGCACCGAGAGCATTTAGAGAGGGACGACCTAAGGTGATGTTGTAAGCTGAAGGGCAGTCCACATCCAAAAACCTTACTTTGACCATCTTGAAGAGTTTAGAAGATCCCAAAGTCAGGTGGGTTTCGCAGTAACCTACCGAGGTAATCTTTTCACTTGTGAAACCTGTCAATTCCCCATCGTGAGGAGTCAAATCCGATGGTGGTAGTTCTAGCTTCTGATAGAGGTCCAGAAACATAATATCTGCTAAACTTCCTTGATCTACGAAAATTCGACAGATCTCAGCATTGGATATTATTCCCGAGATGATGAGTGGATCATCGTGTTACGGGATAATTCTGTCGTAGTCCTCATTCAAAAAAGTGATGGAAGGCATTTTTCTTTTAGCAGTCGACATTCTAGGTTTGGAATAGGATACACTAAACACCACCATCCTCAGGGCTTTTTTCCAGGCTCCATTTGATGACCCTCTACCAGCGAAGCCGCCTGCAATAATGTTAATCGTTCTGTTTGGCTCAAAATGTCAGTCACCGTTGTCATCAGTGGGAGTGTCCCTGTTCTTATCTTACTGGTCATTATTGTCTCGACGAGGTAGAGTCCAGATCTTCTCCTGGGACTTTAAGTTCTTCTTCTGTGGTGAGGGGATGGGCTTCATCAAGGACTGCACTTGTTGTCTCTGCGCTTACCGTGGTGCTCTTTGCTTTGGACCCAGAGAATATATTGTTGTAGTTGTCTGGCCTTAATTAGAAATTTGATGGCATCACGAAGTTGTAGCAATCTTCTGTATCATGCCCATAACCTTTATGCCATGTGCAATGCTTAGAATGGTCATTCTGCTTGTGTTTCTTAATGGGGGTAGTCTCTGTATATTCTGAAACTCAGTGTGCATTACTTCCCTCAAGATTGTTTCTCATAGGGTATTCAGTGGAGTATAAATGGATTATCCAGCCCGAGGTGGACTATCTTTGGAAGACTGGGGTTGTGTGGAATTATGGTTAGGCTTCTGGTGAGAGGGTTCACCTTTGTCCCACCTCCTGTGGCCCACTGTTGCTTCCTCTAGGTCCATGTACTTTTGGGATTGCCTCTGAAACTCACTTAGGTTTCCAGATTCTTTTTAACCAAGTAAGCAAAGAACTCGGAACCTACCCGAAGACTACTTCTGGCATAATGAAGGGCTATTCTGTCATCGAAGTTTTTCACGTTAGTGTATGCCGTCATGAAACGCCTAACGTAGGCTGAGTTTTTCCAGGGATTCAGTAGATCTAGGTTATTCCTTGCTAGTGGTGTATTAGAGTAAAAAGCGTTGTTTAAGATCAGACCAGTCATCCACGGACCATTGTGGTAAGCCTGAAAACCATTTAACTACCCTAGTCGCATGGACTTGCAGTTTCATTAGGCTTTTTCTCTCTACATCATTATCATTGTTACTATCATTCTTTTACATTCTACTAATACTTTTAGTTACCACTTTTCTCCATTGCTTATCTACCATGAGCCTTCTCTCGTTTAGAAAATTTACTTTATAAAAAATGCAAATTTCTTGTTCTAAAGTACAAAACTTTTTTCTCATCATAAAAGGTGGAGTTGTATCAACTATTTGTGCTTTCTATCACATCATCCACTTTGAAATCTTATTACTATAATCATCATTTCACAACCAGTAGACGATGAAAGATAATCATCAAAGTAAATATCATTAACTAGTTCCAGTCACTCAATATTCTTCCTCAATCTCACTATCTCAATCCAAATCAAATATAGTAGTAGTTTTAGGTCCACAACTACAACCAGTAAATAAATATCAATGAAATGCCACACTGTACTCAACACCACTAAGACATTAATAAAATGATAATTTTCACATTTTATTTATATATGTTGATATGTTTATCCTCTATTTTCTACGTTGTAGCATTGGTATTAGTGCAATTTTATTTTGTGTTGTGTTTGTATAATTTTCTATAGTTGAGGGGAGTGCGCATACTCTTTATTTATTTGTTATCATTTTTTAAAATAAAGAATTTAAGACTATACTAACTTTTACACGCTTGTTCCTTAAATTTTTATTGTTTCCTTCTAATTAAAAATTTTCATCAAACCTCACATTTTCTAATGGTAAGCCTTCAAGGATCTTTGAGTCTTAGGAAAATCTTATTACATTAATTTATGCTTTAACTAGAGATGTGATATTTTATGAGAATCTAATGTGTTGGTATAATTTTTTACAACTGAGGGAATGCTTATTTGTTATCATTTATGTAAAACAAACAATTTAAAATTCTCCTAATTTATATATGCTTCTTCCTTTAACTTTCATTGTTTATAATTATAATTTTTCATTATATCTCACATATTTTCATGGTTAACCTGGAAGGGCCTTTGAGACTTAACAAAATCATGTATCACATCTTTAGTTATCGATCCTTTAATTAGAGATTTCATATTTTAAGAGAATCTAATATGTTGGATTTGTAACATCCCTCGTAATAATGAGTGCATAAAAAATATTTACATGAAATATTTAAAAATAAGAAAATAAATATCATATATAGACTAATTATTAAAATAATATATTATTTTACCTTAAATATCTATTTTAAAAAAGTGAATGAACACGTGAAGTGTTCTAGAATTTTTTCTAGAAATATCTAAGCAGCACATTAATAGAGATAAAAAAAAAATCAAAGAGCTGAGGTAAGTATGGTGATGCTTGATGACATAAGATAAATAAATGTCAATCAATGATTAGGAATAAATACTAAAAAATCTAACTTACAGAATCAAACAGAAAACAAATAGAAGCAAACTTTTTATCTCCTTCTTTCATTCTTAATCACATCGAGCAACAATCTGTCATTTTCATACTTTCAACTACAACTTTCAGAAAGGTAGGATGAGTAAAAACACATCATTTTCTCCCTAATTTCTATTATTCATAAATTTTGTGTTTGTTTTTCACTTTATCTGTTTCATCATATACTTTTGTTTCTCATTCAGTTTCTGACTTGCTTAAGTCTTTGTAGGTTCATCTATCATTTCTTTCTCATCTTACCTCCATATCTATTTTTCTAAACTTTAAATTTTACTATTCTTTTAATTTTCTATCTCTATTTTGTTGAGAATATGTTTGTGGGTTCATAAGTCAAGGGTTTTAACCTTTTTGATGCATAAGGACTATTAAGGACTCTATTCGTTCCCCTGTTTTTTTTTTATTTCCATTCTTATTCTACTCCTCAATAAAATTGATAACTAAAGGCTTTGAATAATTTAGATAAATGATACTTTTAATTACTAGTGGAAGATTGTTTCTTTGGAGATTTTAGTTATAAATCAATTTTTAGTGATATTCCTCTAAGGAAAACAATTCAGCTATGAAGATGGAAGGGATTTGATAATTTATATAATTATTTTATTTAGTGGATGTTGATTCATAATATTAGAACAGATTAAGTAGCTTACTGAATTATCAAAATTTAAATTGATATTTACCCTTATTTTGTTATTAACTTGCTAGACGAAGATCACTTGGAGATCTTGAGCAACCGGTCTATATTATTTGATCTGATTTTATAAGCATTTTGATGGGCAATCTTAGTTGATCTTTTGAGAATTCATAACCAATTTTATAAGCAATATTATATTGTTCTGTGAGCAACCTGATTTTTATAAGCATATTGATTTTAATTATGGAGTTATTTTACTAATGTTGTCCTATTCTAGAGAATGAACCATTGTGCAAAGATAAAATTATTATGGCTATGATTAGAAATATTGAGGGATGCCTCAATAAGGAAATATTAAGGGAAGATGTCCTTGATTAGAAACATGTATGCACAATTGGTTGAGAAATTAAGGGTTCAAATACCGTAGAGAATTTGAAATGGGATGAGGAGAAAGTTATAAGATTTACTCCATGAGAATTTACTTTGAAAATCTTTTTTTTATTTGAAAAATCTTCTTGTAAATAAAAAGACCTTAAAATCAGTAGTTATGAATTTTAGAAAAAAGGATAGGAAAGAATGGTAAAATGATTTCCATACTTGTGATGACTGGAATATCATTTATTCAACTTATTATTATTTTTGCTTTTTTCTACTGAAATTTTATCTCACTTATTTGGCATGATATTTCAGATAATGCCAACAGTTAGAGTACTTGTAGATTTTCGTATCCAGCAAGTTTACATGCCAAAGCTTGGGGATTAAGTTTTTACAGTCACTATGGGAGGCTTGTTCCTTATCATTCTACTCTTTGATAAGTAGAAATAAATAATAGTATTTTGTAAATATGTATATAGTAGCACCTCGTACTTTGTGAAGGCTTCTATAAGCCTCATTTTTTTAAAATAGGTGCCTAACTTAAAATTATGTAATGTATGCACTAACTATCAACTTTTATGGGATCTACCCCCTTTTTGAATGTAAAATGTTATTAACAACAATGTTATGTATGATAAAATATCTCTAATTGTTTTGCAAATATACTAGAGTAATAATTAAATCTATAAAATTAAAATAGGATGTAACAGTTTGGAATCAGAGCATTTAACTAGGCAATGTGGTTTGAGAACCATTACTGCATTCTGACAAAATTAGAAAGTTATTGCAGGAAAAAGATGTCTCGCAAATAGAATAATCCAAACTGCGAGGATATAGTAGATAGAATGATGGGCACGCTTGCAGAAATTGCTGCTGCAATGCGAGAGCAGACAACAGCGACTAATCAATTTTTTCAGCATATACAAGAACAATGAGGTCCGAAACCAGGAGCTCTTGTGGTGAATCCAAATTTTCAAGGACTGTCCGAATTCCGAAAAGCAAATCCACCAACCTTTAAAGGGGAATATGACCTAGTTATCGTAGAAAACTGGCTCATGGAGTTAGAAAAGTTTTTTATTGCTCTAGGATGCACTAATGCCCAAAAAGTGACTTTTGCTACGTATATGTTATTTGGAGAGGCTGAACACTGGTGGCGTGGAACCAGAAGACTCTTGGAGACCTCAGATGCACCTATTACTTGGGAAGTTTTCCAAACTGCCTTTTTGGATAAATATTTTCCTGCTAGTGTTAGAAATGAGAAAGAGTTGGAGTTTCTACAATTGCAATAAGGGACTATGACGGCCAGGCAATACGTAGCAAAATTTGAAGAGCTGACAAAATTTTCCTCTTATCTTCAGCTTCATCTCAATGAAGAATGGAAGGCTACAAAATTTGAATCTGGTTTAAGGCTAGAAATAAAGAAAGAGATAAGTAAGTAACAAATTAAATAATACTCTACATTGATTAATAAGTGTAGAATCGTAGAAAGGGATATTTTGGAGTATGAAGCTGAAATGGAGAAACAATCTCAGCTTATGCGTAAGCGAGAAGATGATAGGAAAAAAGCTGAAAATAATAAGTTCAGGCCAAATATAAACAAAGGAAAACAAATCCAGCTTAAAGTAAATTGCCCAAAGTATGGAAAGGCACATGGAGACAAACCTTGTTTGTTTGGGTAGCGTGTATGTTATACTTGTGGAAGCCTGGACATATAACAAAGGATTGCAGATTCAAAAAAAAAAGAAAAATCCTCCAACGAAGCCACAAATTCCGAGACGAGTATTTGCCCTTAGTAGTCGCGAAGTTGATTAATCTCCAGATCTAATACAAGGTCAATGCCTCATAAATAATACACTCTTAACTGTATTATATGATTCAGGAGTCACCCACTTCTTTTTATCTAATGATTGTGTGAAAAATCTAAAATTACCTGTGATCGAGTTGTCTTATAATTTAATAGTAACCAATCCTACTGGAAGTCGAGTCCAAACCTCTTATGCATACCTAAATTGTCTCATTCTTATTGAAAATAAACCTTTTGTTCCAAATTTAATTTGTGCCTTTGCAAAAGCTTGATATTATCCTGGGAATGGATTGGTTGTCCTCTAACCATGTGATACTAAATTGCCTTGATAAATCTATTTTTTTCCCTTAAACTCTGACAAAGAAACATCACAGTATACTTATTTATTTGTCATTCAAGTTAGTAGGGGCATAATGAAAGGAGTACAAGGATACATTCTCTTTTTTTCTTTTGAAACAAAGAGTGAGCTGGATGTGAATACCATCCCTGTAGTCAAAGACTACTCTGAAGTTTTCCCTTCAGATATATCCAACTTGCCTCCAGAAGCGAAAATTGAATTTTCCATTGACCTGATGCCAAACGTAGGTCTCATTTCAATTGCACCATATAGAATGTCCTCTGTAGAACTGAATGAACTTAAAAAAAATTGAGGAGTTATTGAAATTTTTTTTATAAGGCCTAGTGTATCACCTTGGGGAGCTCCAGTGCTTCTAGTAAAAAAGAAATATGGTAGTCTTAGATTGTGTATAGATTATAGACAATTAAACAAGGTGACCATTAAGAATAAATATCTACTCCCTAGAATAGATGATTTGTTAGATCAAGTACCGGGAGCCGTTGTTTTTTCAAAAATAGATCTAAGGTCAGGATAACATCAGATTAGGGTAAAATCAAAAGATATTCTTAAAATACCTTTCAAGACTAGATACAGACACTATGAATATTTGGTGATGTCGTTTGGTTTAACTAATGCACCTACTGTATTTATAGATTATATGAATAGGGTGTTTAGGCTATACTTAGATAAATTTATAGTAGTTTTCATTGATGATATTTTGATTTATTCAAAAATAGAAGAGGAACATGTAATTCACTTGAGAATAATGTTAGGAAATCTAAAAGAAAAACAATTGTATGCAAAATTGGAAAAATGTGAATTTTGGATGAGAGAAATTAAATTTCTAGGACATGTAGTAAACCAAGAATGAGTTGTTGTAGATCCTAGTAAAGTGGAAGCAGTTATGCATTGGAAGCAACCAAAGACAATAACTAAAATAAAGAGTTTCTTGGGCTTAGCAGGATACTATCGTAGGTTCATAGAAGGATTTTCTCAGATAGCTATGCCATTGATTATATTGACTAGAAAAGGGACTGCTTTTGTGTGGACAAAAGACTATGAGGGAAGTTTCCAAGAATTAAAGAAAAGACTCCCTACTACCCCTATTTTAGTAATCCCTGATCCTTTAGGATATTTTGTGGTTTATAGTGATGCTTCTATAAAGGAATTATGTTGTGTGTTAATGCAAGAGGGGAAGGTAGTAGCCTATGCTTTTAGACAACTTAGACCTCATGAAGAAAATTACACAACACATGATCTAGAATTAGTAGCAGTAGTTTTTGCTTTGAAAATTTGGAGACATTATTTGTATGATTAAAAATTTGAGGTGTACACTGATCATAAAATTTTAAAATATCTTTTTGATCAAAAGGAATTGAACATGAGACAAAGAAGGTGAATTGAATTTCTTAAGGTTAACGATGTGGAAATTAAATATCATCCAAGAAAAGCAAATGTTGTAGCTGATGCTTTAAGTAGAAAATCCCTCCATTTGTCATACACGACAATTCAGGAAATTGATTTGATGGAAAAGTTTAGGGATTTAAATCTTTCAGTGACCTTTGAACTAAATAAAATTTGTTTAAATGCTTTACAAGTTACTTATGATCTGAAAGAAAAAATCAGAGAGACACAAAAAGAAGATTAGTTTTTGCAAGCTCTTAAGGAAGAGATACTTAAGGGAAAATATCCAGATTTTAATTTAATGGATGATGAAGTGGTTATGTACCAAAATAGGTTGTGTGTACCAAATAATTTAGATTTAAAGAAAGAAATTCTATAAGAAGCTCATAAGAGTAAATATACAACTCATCCAGGAATTAATAAGATGTATCAGGACCTTAAAAGCCAATTTTAGTGGCCTAGAATGAAATCTGAAACAACTAAATATGTGTTACAGTATCTGACATGCTAGAAAGTTAAAATAGAATATCAAAGACCTTTAGGTTTATTGAAACTTTTAGAAATTTCAGAATAGAAATGGGATAGTATTTCCATGAATTTTATTGTGGGTTTACCAAGAACTAATTTAGGACATGATACTATATAGGTATTTGGAGACGAATTGACTAAGTCTGTACATTTTCTACTTATTAAAATTAGTTATCCATTTAATAAGTTGGGCCAATAGTATATTAAAGAGATTGTGAGACTTCATGGTGTACCAACTACCATAATTTCTAATAGAGACCCAAAATTTATCTCTAGATTTTGGGAATTGTTACAAACAGCTTTTGGGACAAAGTTATCCTTTAGTACAATTTATCTTTCCTAAACTGATGGTCAAATTAAAAGAACAATTCAAACCTTAGAAGGCATGTGTCACAACTGGGATCGCAACGGGATGACCAAAAAAGGGAGATTTTTGAAAATCAATAGAGTCGTTGTTTGTCCCAAAATAGGCCGCAAGTGCACGGGTCACCCAAGTAATACAGATACAGAGTATAAGTTCGTTCCCTCGAGGATAAGTTTACTTCCAATGCTAAGTATTAACCAATAGTTTACCTAATTCTATTCAAGAGCATATGAAATAGAAAAAGTATAAACTAAACTAAATCTAATCTACAAAAGCAATAAAGATAATGATTTAGATATTAGGAAAATCCTTCTTCACCCTTTACTTTAACCAACAACATGCAATCCTTTTCATAAACATGAATGCAATGATTAGGTTAGCTTGCGAATCTTTATTAGCTAAAAGCCTATATTTAAGTCATCTAACTATAGTTTCATTTACCCAGTTCACTAAGTTTCCTTGATAACTAGTGCAAACTCCACTCATGAATGGTCTATTCTCAATCACACATTATACATGACTAAAAGATATATTTCTATCCAGTTAGCGAATCAACTCATCCTGCCATTAGAATAGAATCGAACATGCATTAACCATACATTAGATCTAAATTCAAATTCTTATGTCTAGGTTCATCAGACTTTAACAAATCATTCAAAAGCTGATCAAACCTTCAAAAGCATTAAGAACCATATGATTAAACAAAACCATACATCCATACAAACTCGAAGGAGAACAAAATCATTAATATCCATAAAAAGGATTCAAAGTATTCCCTAAAACAGCTGCTACATCATTGAACACAAAAATACTAATCAAAATATATGCTCAAAGAATGAGAAAGAGAAGAAAACAAAGGGAGAAATGAGGAAAGGCTTATGGATGTTGTCATTGATGCTTGAATCTCCCTCCATGAGGAAGATAGCCTCCAACTTTGGCTCCATTGGCCTCTTTCAGCCTCAGAAACTGAAGAACTAGCACAGCTTCTCTAAAACCTAGAAAGCCATTTGAAGAAAATCTAATAAAAAGCTATTTATAGGCTCTGTTTTGCATCTCACGCCGCGGTGCACACTTCTTCATGCCGCAACACACAATGAGTCAGTCACAAAGGGCCGCGGCGCACACTATTTTGTGTCGCGGCGCTCTAACCTTGGATTTTTGTATGGCAATCTTGATGATACACATTTGTGCCGTGACGTACACTACCTGAGCCGTGACGCTCTCTCCCAGAATGCCTCTTTGGCTTTCTCTTAGGTTTTTGAGCCTTGAATCTCTCCAATTCCTCAGTTTTAAGCCCATCCTACATTAGGAAAATCACCAAGTTAAATATAAATTATAAATACACTTAATCACTTAACGAATACATACAAATTGCTCATTAGCATATAGAGAAACATCCAAAAGAAATTTAACCAATAAAATCATAAAATCTCCCATATATGCATAATATAACAAGGACATAGCATTCTGTGAAGCACAATTATGGGACATAAATAACTACATTTCACGGAGTTATCAGTCGTCACTAATGTTTATTTAAATTGAAAAAACATTAGAAAAATCTTTTAATTAGGAAAACTGGTCTTTTAAAAAAAAAGTTTGGATTTGGGAGTTGATTACAAGTAGAGAAGGTGTTAGTACCCTATACTGTTCATTCTAAGAATGATACTTTAAGTTAGTTGTGCAAATTTTAATAATCTCAAATATATTTATTTTACCCTAAAAAAACACATTGTAACTATAGAAGAAAAGAAACAAACATATTATGAAAATTTAATTTTGACTTGACAGAATAGAGATTTTGCTCCTACATATCCTCGGGTGCAGTGAGGAACTCAAAGTCACGTAATTCTTTAAAAAAATTATGAGTTAGTTGATTTTAATTATGAAAAAGAAACTTGAAATGTTCATAACAAGTTATAAAGAAGGGATTAATTTAAACAAAAATAATATGTTAATTGACATAACAATTAATAAAAGATTAAATTAAAGCCACAAGCCAACCAGCACAATAGTCATAATAACAAACAATATAATCAAAGAAGAGACAAAGAAAAATCATAATCAAGTCAAACCAATTCACAAATTAACTTTCATAACTTTTTTTTTTGAAATATTACCATTTTTTTATTTTACATTTTTTTATGTATTTTTTATTATTTTCATTTTTTTATTATATTTTATTTTGTTATTTAAAAAAAAAACTCTGAGCCCTCTAACCTATTTGATAACATTTAGATAATCTGGATCATGTAAGAGTTAACAACTCAGCAAAAATAAACCTAGAACAACAAAAACTTAAAATGAACTAAAATAAGTAAAAATAAATAAATAAAAGAAAGCATATAAAAGAAGAAAAGGAAAAGAGTGGCTCTCGTTCAAACAAAGGACAAAAAAAGCAAAACAGAGGTGAAAGTTACAGAGGGAAGGAAGAGCAACTCCAGAGCCCATTGGCACTGACGTGTTGGGCAGCTCTCGACGACGGCGACTTGAAGGCGCAGTTCATGATGGATGATTTGGGCTCTGGCTCGGCTGCTGGATAGTGGTAAGGCTGGGCGGTTCGAGAGGATGGAGATCCGCGGTCTTGGTGGTGCAGTGCGTGTTGACGTTGCAAATCTGGGCTTCTGCACGGCCGGAGATGATGGAGGTTATGCAAACAGTGGCGCGATAAGACGGACATGGGTTGCAGGGAGGCGCAGTGGATCGTGGTTCCAGTGGGCTTAGTGGCTGGACTCGGTTGTGGCTTGAGCAGAGGTTGAAGCTCCGACAGGTCTGGGTGCTGTTTTGGTGAGCGTGGTGGCTCGTTGTGCGTGGCTAGACAAGAGGTGCACGCTTGCCATGGTGGAGCTCCGGTTAGAGGTGGAGGCGTGATGGTGAAGTGAGTTTACGGTGGCTGGGCTTATCGATTGCTCGTGGGTCATGGCTGTTTGTGGGTGGTGCGTGGTGGCCGGTGTAGGCTTGGTTCTATTTTGGGAGTAGCTTTGGTGGAGGTTCACGATTTGGGTGGATGGGTAGAACTTCACAGTTTGGTTGTGGTGTTGGTGAAGACAGAGTGCTGTTTTAGGAAGGTGCTGAGAGTGGTTATGGAAGTTGTGTGGTGGTGTTGTTTTTGATGGAGCAAGGGTGAAGATGGTGATGAGGTAGGATGTGGTGAAGGTGGTGGCTTGATGGGTTATTGGTTTGTGATGGTTGAGGGCTGTTTATGAATGGATGGTAACGTTGGCAGGGATGATTGTGGTTCACTGTTTTGGAATGGCAAAGGATGATGAAGGGGAGGTGGTGAAAAGGTTGAAGATGGGTTGATGGCTTCAAAGATGGTGAAAGCTGAAGAGAGTTTTTTGTTTTGCAAAATGATTCTGAAAAACTGAGCTCCCCTTTTCTCATCCTAGCTAGGCATTTGTATAGAGATTTTTGGTTGCCAGAGGGCTCTCTATCTCTCTCTATGTTGTCTAGTGGCACTCATGCATGAGATAGAAAGATTGTTAGGATTGACCAAGCTTGGGTCTCACTTGGATTTCCTCGTTTATGTCTTGCTCCTCTGCTCCATATCTACCCTTTCTCCCAACTCTATTGCATTCCTTTTTCATGTCAAGCAGTTCATCCAAGGTGTAGAGGTGTGGAGTAGAGCTTTGAGCCTTGTGTGGAGAGCAACTTGGCAAAGAGCTATCCTTGGTTGCTGCACTGCTAAGGCTCTTGCAAAGATTGGAGGGCGTAGTTGAGACTGACAGCTATGGTTATGTCCTGTGCAAAATTTTTATTTTATTTTATTTTATTATTTTATTATTTTTTAATTTTCTCTTTTCTATTTTTTGTTTTCCTTTTGTATTAATTATAAGAAAAGAAAAGAAAAAGAAAAAATACTTTTTTTTTATTTTTTGCACAAATAAAAAAAGTAGTGATCCAAATAAGATGAAAGTAAATAAAACCTGGAAAAAAATATGTTCAAAACATTGCAATTAAACATCATTTGACACAAAAATATTAATCCTTAATTAAGCAACAAAAATAAAAAATTTTATGGATGAAATTGGATATCAACAATTGTCCCAATTTGCTTTACATTTAAACTAAATGGAAAACAAAAGAGTTGATTTAATTTTGTCCATGAAAGCTTTCTTTCTTTCTTTCTATCTCTCTCTCTCTATCTCTCTAACTGTATAGAGTGTGCGGATCGATGTGAAAAGCAATGAAAATTAAAACAAGAAAGGTAAAAAGCTTATGTAGTCGGGTATCGATAGAAGTTTAACAGAAAACTTAAAGCAGGAAGGGTAAAAAGCTTGCAAAGTCAGGTATTTGTCAAAGCTTGACAGAAAACTTAAAACAGGAAAGGTAAAAAGCTTGTGGATTCGGGTATTCATCGAAGCTTGACATTAAACTTAAAACAGAAAAGGCAAAAAGCTTGTGGAGTCAGGTATCCGTCGAAGCTTGATAGGAAACTTAAAGCAGAAAAGGCAAAAAGCTTGCAGAGTCAGGTATCTACCAATGCTTGACGGGAAACTTAAAACAGAATAGGCAAAAAGCTTGCAAAGTTGGGTTTCCATCGAAGCTTAACAGGAAACTTAAAATAAAAAAAGCAAAAAGCTTGCGGAGTCGGCTATCCACCGAAACTTGATAAAAAACTTAAAGCACGAAAGGTAAAAAGCTTGCGGAGTTGAGTATTCACCGAAGCTTACTAGGAAACTTAAAGCAGGAAAGGTAAAAAGCTTGTGGAGTCGGGTATCTATCGAAGCTTGATAGGAAACTTAAACTGGAAAGGGAAAAAACTTGCGGATTCAAGTATCCACCGAAGCTTAATAGAAAACTTAAAGCAGAAACATAAAAAGCTTACGGAGTCGGGTATCCGCTGAAACTTGATAGGAAACTTAAAGGCAGAGAGATAAAAAGCTTGCAGAGTCGGGTATCTGTCTAAGCTTAATAGGAAACTTAAAGCTAGAAAGGGTAAAAACCTTGCGGAATCGGATATCTACTGAAACTTAATAGAAAACTTAAAGCGATGGGTGCGAGGACCTGGGAACTAAAAAGACATGGTGTTCATTTTGTAAATGCATGTGGTACTTAAGATGATGCATGATGCAATGGATGTCTTATTGTAGATATTCTCATAAACAAATTGGGTGAACAATTTTTTTTATTTTTTATTTAATTTTTTATTTTATTTTATTTTTTGCACATCAGAGCTTTGATTGAGTCACTCTTGGTTCCACAACCCTTAAGGACTTTTTCCTATAGCAGGATCAAGGTCGAACAGTAACGAAATTCGTTAATTTGCTTTATTATTTTCCTGGTTATTCTTTCTTTTCTCATCAATATTCTCATCGGGAATTCATTGTGTTTCCCATGACCTTTCGAGATTGTTAAAGCAAATATAAATGCTTTTGCAACATTGTCACGTGTTTCACTTCTTAATATAAAACTATAATGAAAAATGCATATTGAATCAACAATGAGTTACAATAAAAATGGATTATCATTATAGAAAGGAAAAGTACAGGAAGGGCAGTACAAAAGGGATTAGAATTGAAAGGTTTACAAAATAAATGTAGGAGTGGAGTTTTCCAACTCTTCCAGTGATGCTCTCTCGGATGATCAGTGCTAATTTCCTATGTATGCGACCTTAAACACCCTTTTGTCTATTTTCAAGAATATGATTTGGTCCAATTTTCGCACATTGGGAGCGTTCCCTGACAAGACTTCATATATTCAAACTACCCCAGTTCGGCCCAAATAAACTCAAACTGCCCCAGTTTGTGATTTGAGGCAACTCCACTTCTTTGAATGTGTCAGGTACCATTTTTTATCCTAACTTTTGCCTAGGTCGCCCTTTTTGAGTTTTTAACCTAGCGGGTCGCTCTAACTTTTATCTAGGTCACCTTTTCAGGTTTTCAACCTAACGAGCCACTTTTCTTTTTTTTTTCTTCTTTTTTTTATTGCTTTGCTCTTTTTTTTTCTTCTTTTTTTAAGCATAATACATTTTGATTGTATTTGAATTTACAGGAAGTGGTAAATCTTCACTATCCATATTTGTGAGAATCAAGGCCCCTCCCGAGAAGGCCTTTTTCACAACACAAGGTCCCTCATAGTTTGGAGTCTATTTTCCTTGACAATCCTTTTGAATGGGAAGAATCTTCTTGAGTACTAGGTCTCCTTCTTGAAATTGTCGAGGATGCACCTTTTTCGCATAGGCTTTCATTTTCTCTTCTGGTGAAGCTGGCCATGACATAGTGCAACTAATCTTCTTCCTTCAATAAGGTTCAACTGATCAAGTCGAGTTTCGACCCATTCAACTTCTTCTAATCTTGCCTCCATCAACACTCTTAATGATGGGATTTCCACTTCAATAAGGAGTACTGCTTCCATTCCATAAACCATAAAGAAAGGGGTTGCCCCAGTTGAAGTACGAATAGACGTGTGATAGCCATGTAGTAGAAATGGTAGCATTTTGTACCAATCTTTGTATGTTACAATCATCTTCTAAATAATCTTCTTGATGTTCTTGTTTGCTGCCTCAACTACCTCATTCATCTTTGGGTGATAGGGTGAGGAATTATGGTGCTCAATTTTGAAACTCTCATACATCTCATTCATCATCTTATTGTTCAGATTAGTGGCATTGTCAGTGATAATTTTGCTTAGCAAACCATAACGATAAATCAACTCCCTTTTGACAAATCTGATCACTACACTCCTGGTCACATTGGTATAGGAAACAACTTTGACCCATTTTGTGAAGTAATCAATTGCAACTAGAATAAAGTGATGTCCATTTGGGACCTTCGGTTCAATGGGCCCTATGACATCCATTTGCCACATCGAGAATGGCCAAGGTGCTGTTAAAACATTCGAGGGTACAGGTGGTGCATGATCCTTGTCAGCATATGTTTGACATTTATGGCACTTCTTCATATAATTGAAGCAATCAGTTTCCATTAAAAACCAATAGTATCCAACTCTTAGGATCTTCCTTGCCATTGCATGCCCATTTGCATGAGTTCCAAAAGAACATTTATGAACATCTTTGATGATTTTATCTACATCTACTGCATCAACATATCTTAGCAGCATTATGTCGTGGTTCCTCTTGTAAAACACTTCCCCATTTAGAAAGTAACCCATTGCGAGTCTTCTGAGGGTCTTTTTGTCAGTTTTTGAAGCATTTGGAGGGTACTCTCTACTCTTGATAAAATATTTGATGTCATGATACCACATTTTCCCATCTTGATCCACTTCTATGATTTGATAATATGCTGGTTGGTCACGACTTTCCATTTTTATAAGTGGCAAGTCTCTATCATGGCTTACTTTGAACATTGACGACAATGTGACTAAAGCATCAGCAAACTGATTATCTTCTTGAATGACATGATGGAATGTGACTTCGTTAAGTTGTTCAATCAATTCCTTGATGTAAACATAATAAGGGATTAGCTTGGCATTTCGAGTTTCCCATTCTCCCTTTAACAGATGAATGACAAAGGCGGAGTTCTTGTATACCTCAAGAGCTTTTGCCTTTGACTCTATCGTGGGTTGGATTCCCATGGCACATGCTTCATACTTAGCTACATTATTTGTACAGTCAAAAGCACAGTCTAACAGTGATTGAAAAGAAATTATTTTTAGGGAAAGTTAGTATGGCTCCAATTCCATGCCCCAGTGAATTAGAAGCTCCATCAAACAACAAAGGGAACTTTTCTTTTTCTGAGGATTCTTCTTCTCCAAATAAAGTCATTATATCTTCATTAGAGAATTCACATTGCATAGACCTATAATCCTCCATAGGTTGACAAACTAAGAATTCTGCAAGAGCACTGTCTTTTACTGCTTTTTGGGTGACATAGATAATGTCATATTCTGAGAGCAAAACTTGCCAACGTGCAATCCTCCCGGTGAGAGCAGGCTGTTCAAAGATGTACTTAATTCGGTCTATTTTAGACATTAACCAAGTGATGTAACACAATATATACTACCTTAAATGATGGGCCGCCCATGCCAAAGCACAACACGTGCGCTCCAATAATGAGTATTTTGCCTCACAGCTAGTAAACTTCTTACTCAAGTAATAGATGACATGTTCCTTTCTGCTAGTTTCATCATATTGCCCCAATACACAGCCCAAGGATTCATCCAACACAGTCAAGTACATGATGAGAGGTCTTCCCGGCACTAAAGGCACCAAAACTGGGAGTTCTTGCAAATCCTACTTGATATTCTCAAATGCTGTTTGACAATCTTCATTTCATTCTACAGTTTGGTTTTTACGCAACAACTTGAAAATTGGTTTGCACGTCGCAATCAACTGGGATATAAATCTAGCAATATAGTTTAACCTCCCTAAAAATCCATGAACTTCTTTTTCAGTGCGAGGAGCTGACATTTCTATGATTGCTCTAACTTTGTCTGGGTCAATTTCTATCCCTTTCTGGCTAGCCACAAATCCCAAAATCTTGCCTGATTTTACGCCAAAAGTGCATTTAGTAGGATTCAGTCTAAGCTTCAACTTTCTCAACCATTCAAAGAGCTTTTTCAAATTAACGATGTGGTTATCCTCTGTTCTAGACTTTGCAATCATGCGATCTAGGTAAACTTCTATTTCTTTGTGCATCATGTCATGAAATAAAGTCATCATTGCCCTTTGATAAGTTGCCCCTGTATTTTTCAACCCAAATGACATTATTTTGTAGAAAAAAGTTCCCCATAGAGTGATGAATGTGGTCTTCTCCATGTCTTCATGTGCCATCTTGATCTTATTGTAGCTCGAAAAACCATCCATGAATGAGACAAATGAATGTTAAGCAGCGCTGTCTACCAAAACATCAATGTGAGGTAATGGAAAGTTGTCTTTAGGGCTGACCCTATTCAAATCTCTATAGTCAACGCAAATTCGTACTTTCCCATCTTTCTTCGGAACAGGGACGATGTTGGCAACCCATTGAGGGTACTTTGCAACAGCGGGGAAACCTGCATCAAACTGCTTTTTTACCTCTTCTCTAATTTTTAGTGACATATCTGGCTTCATTCGTCTCAACTTTTGCTTAATAGGAGGATATTCTGGTTTTAATGGAAATTTATGCTCAACTATGCTAGCATATAGCCTAGGCATATCTTGGTCGACCATGTGAAAATATCGCAATAATCAGATAACAGCTTAACCAACTTTCTTTGCTCCTCTTTCTTCATGGAAGTGCCAATTTTAACTTTTTTTTTTATCATCCTCCATCCCCAAATTAATCACTTCTGTTGACTCTTTGTGGGGTTGAATTTCTTTGGCCTCTTGTTCTATTAATCCCATTAGCTCAGGAGAGGGTTCCCAATTATCATCATTATCCTCATCAACATGATCAATGGGCTGGTCAAAATCATATAATGGAGTCATAGTACTACCATTTTCAAGAGATTCATTTTCAGATATGCATTTATTGATGTTAACACAAGTGAAAAAAAAAAGGTCATGAATAAAGGTTAATATAATGGTTGGGCAAAAGCTAAAAGAAAGGCAAAATAATTTGAAAATGCTTTTATTGATAGTAAATATTGAAATGGAAACATGTAAGCCCACTTTTACAATATATCTTCCTAAAGCCTTGGGCAGAGCTATAGGATTAGCATTATAGAATTACTTTGAATCAGTTTCAAAGGTCATGGGAAAATCGACGATCTCCCAATTATTGAGCTCTACATCTGGGGAACAAGGGTACACTAGATTGACACCATAGTTGATGGGTTGATCATCATTGATAGTGATCTCTTGGTTCAGAAACACCAATCCTGCACTTTGGAAGCTCTGTCGGATGTCACAGATAGAGACCCCCTCGACTTTAGGCTCCAATTTTCCAACTGCGCTGACCTTTTCTCCTTTTTCTGTTCTATGACCCTTCTCTTGTCAGCTTTGGTGGGTTTATATCCTAACCCGAACCTGTCTTTATTTTCACAAGATTGCATAAACTTCGCAATACCTTGTTCATTTATTCCTAGTATTTTTCCACATTGATATCCTCTTTCAAGCATGACCTTGGCCATCATCATGGATGCACTAGATGGTTGTGAGTTTAGAATTTGAGCTCCTTCCTTCACATAAGTGGCATTGGCAATCTCGAATGCTTGGAACACGATTTCAAGAGCTTCTCCTGCAGCTTCAATGTAAGGGGTTGATGGTAGCTTACTCACCAATAAGCCTTTCTCACCCGAAACGATCACCAACTTATTGCTAACTATGAACTTCACTTTCTAGTGCAACATGGATGGTACAACTCCAGCAGAATGAATCCAAGGTCGTCCCAAGAGACAACTGTGAGTTGATATGATATCCATCACCTGGAAAAGTATATGAAAAGTAGTAGGTCCAATTTGAATTGGGATCTCAATTTCTCCTATTACTTCTCTTCGGGTCCTATCAAAAGCCCTCACAATCATTGTACTTGGTTTCATGTAAATCCCATCAAAAGACAACTTGGAGATAGTAGATTTTGCCATTACATTCAAAGAGGAACCATTGTCAATGAGCACTCTAGTCATTATATGCTCTTGGCATTTGACAGAAATATGCAGCGTCTTATTGTGCCTCATTCCTTCAGTATGTATCTCATCATTAGTGAAAGTAACATAATTATCAGCAGTAATATTGTCAATAATACCGCCGAACTTGTCAACTATGATGTCATGAGAAACATGGGCTTGATTCAGTATCTTCATCAACATTTTTCTGTGCGGCTCCAAATTCATCAATAAGGACAAGAGTGATATCCTTGTAGGGGTGCGATTCAACTGATCTACCACCCTATACTCACTTTGCTTGATAAACTTCAAGAACTTACAAACTTCTTCATCGGATACCTCTTTTTTATACTCATTCGACTTTATTAACCCTTCTTTTTCTTGTACTTCATTTCCAATTGAAGTCTCTCCTATCTTGCTTTTCCCTTTACGGTTCCTCTTTTCTTCTTATTATTGCTCTTTTCGCAGCTCCTCATGAGTGTAAATGCGACCACTTTGTGTCATCCCCCTGATCCCCGATATATTAGTGATAATAGAAGTCTAACAAGATGAAAGTTTTGGCTAATCGTTTGTGGAATTGCTTCCAAGGACTTGCACATCATAGTTCCGTGGTACTGTTCTAGTATCCTTGAATGGAAAAGGAGTGGGAACTTGAATAGTGATAGGCTTCGGGTGACATGAAAGTGGCGAAGGCGCAACTGTAGTGTAATAGATAACCAATGACTTGATAACTAGATATGTAATGGAAGGGACTTAGGAATTTATGGCTTCCTGACATTCTCGAGGTTGGGGAATGACATACTTATCAACCATGTTTATGCCACCCTTGTTACATAGATGACCTATTTACAGCTGTTGCATATCCATTAGATTCTGGAGGATTTGCCTGAATTTGTTATATTCTTCATTAGAATGCCTCATATTTCCATAGAGATTACACATTATTTCATCAACATTACTTTTTTTCCCTTCAACATGAGCTTGTATCATCCCAAACTTACGGAGTTCTTTGAAAATAACTCTCATGGGGGTTTTGACATTCGTCGCTCGTCTTATGAACTGTTGGGCAGAGCACTTCTCTATAACATTGACTCTAGGATTTCCATGATTTGGTAAAGGATTGTGACCCACACTAAGAGTATTTGCCTTGAAATTCAACCATTTGGTATCAATTAGGTTTTGCACTTTAAACTTTAGCTTTTTGTAATTCTCTGTGAAATGGCCTACGACCCCCACATGGTAATCACACTTGGCATTTGGGTCAAATCTTTAAGGTACAGGGGTTCCACTGGCTTCATCGAGCAAGGAGCCAAGAGAGAGTTATGAATGAGCTGGGGTAGTAATTCGGTGTAGGTCATAGGGATTGGGTTGAAATGGAAAAACTTCTTTTCTTTGTTATTCGGTGGTCTTCTTTGATTTGTGTTTGGATTTTGGGTCCATGGTTGAGTTGGTTGAGGCAGTAAGGTAGGGGGTTTCTGGTATTAAGTAAGAGATGACGTACGGTAAGGTATTATTGGGTGGTGAGGTTGGGGATAAGGAACTTGTGAAACAATAACAACATACGGGTGGTAAGGTTGAGGATATGGAGCTGGTGAAGTAGTGGGAAAATATGGGTGGTAAGGTACGAAAGGGGGTTAGAAGGATGGGTGAGGGTTCACAGGCATTTGGTTAGGCTGCCCATGAGTAAATTTATTCTAAGAAATATCACAACATGTGCCTCTCCTTTTTTTTTCTTCACCATCAGGAACTTCTTTGCATTGGTCGCCTCGCTTGAACTATTAACAATCTTTCCACTTCTTATTCCACTTTCAACCCTTTTCTCTGATGATAACAATGTCGGATAAGTTTGAAAACACACTCCCAATTATTCTGTCATAGAAGGGTGATTGAAGGGTGTTAATAAACATAGCCACCATTCCCTTCTCTGACAGTGGGGGCTCTACCTGAGCTGCTGTTTCTCTTCATTTCTGAGCATACTCCTTAAAACTCTCAACATCATTTTTTGCCATATTTTGTAACTGCAATCTATCAGGAGCAATGTCAAGGTTATACTTGTATTGCCTTCTTAAGAAAGCATCATCTAGATCCTTGAAACTTCGTATATGGGCACACTCAAGATGCGTGTACCAATTTGAAGCTGCCCCAATTAAAATGTCTTGGAAGAAATGGATTAACAGCTTATCATCATGAGCATGTGAAGCCATGTTGTAGATGTACATGGTCAGATGGTTGTTTGAACAAGTGGCTTCCTTATATTTGTCGAAATATGGGACTTTAAACTTTAGGAGAATCACCATGTCCAGGACAAGGCAAAGTTCTGAGGCATCCAGAAGATTATAGCAACTTACTCCTTCTATGGCTTGTAGTCTCTCTTCAAGAAATTCTAACTTCTCTTTAGACTAAGGATTTTCTGTAGAAGAATTCAATGGGTATTGTGGCATGAAAGTGTGGACAAAATGTTTCCTCGGTGGGGTTCCACCGGTACCAAGGTAATGGGCATGTGGTTGGGTTGTGTTCAATGAGTTTGAAGCAGACATGCTATTGTCAAGGGGATTGGAAGCCTGTGGTGATACAAATCCAGAAGGGAGACTATATGGTGAGATAAAAAAAGAGGAATGAGTGTTGTGCTGGTAGGGTTTCACTAGCATTTAGCTGAGTGACCTAGGTTTGGGTAGTATTTAGCGAGTTTGAAATTGGTGTTATTGCTGGTGTGCTATTATCAAGGGGATTGGTGGCTAATGATGGTATATAGATGAGAGGGAGGCCATATGATGGGAATGGTGGCACCTAAGTTTCTTGAGAATTGGTGACTGAGGTTCAGTGATGTTCTTCGGGTAAATGGTGAGCGGTATCATAACTCCTTGAGGATTAAAGCCCTAGTATTGCAGATGGATTAAAATGAAACTAGGCGGGTGAAGAGGTATGAACGGATGTCCTTCATTTGCCACTGAGGGATTCCCATCTGTGCTCTTTTTACTTTCTATGGACTGAAGCATCTTCATCATCTTGGACACTTGTTCTTTGAGCTGGTTCACCTCATCCTTCAACTTTTGAGTCTGTTCAATTTCATTCATGATCCCAGCCTGAGAACAAGTCCTATAAGGGTGTCGCGGAAGCTGCTTTCTTGCTATAGTGTCTACTTTTTTGCTTGGAAAACATGATATGAATATGCAATTATGAGTATTGACTGAGCAAAGTTGGCAACATACATGTATGTGAAGTATTAACTACTTATGCAAATGGGTTTTTTTTATATAAAAAAGAAAAAGAATGCTACGAATGCCTATAGTAATGCAAGATGATGTATCTTTTTTTTTCTTTTTTTTTTAGCTAATAATAATTTTTTTATTTTTTTTAAAAATGCAAGAATGAATGACATGAGGGATAGATAGATAAAGAAGAAGTATGCTCCCTTCATATCCTAAGAGATTGCCTTAAATTTGAGGAATTCTATCCTAAAGATTTATGAGTCTTACTGATTCGTGATAACTTTCATTGAGTGACTTTACTATTCTAAAAGCTTCTAGAGCTAAGTCTCATTTTAGAATGCTGACCACAAACAGTGGGTAAACCACTAAGTGTGAGACATTCGTGAAAAAAGCATACTCTACATGAGATTTTCACAATAATCAAATAGGATGTACATCTAAAATGGCTACCACTATGCAATCTTTACTTAACTTAGGTTTCACTCAAACCCGGGTATAGGATCCCACTCGAATGTGTGTAATAAACGTATAGGTTTCATAGGTGTAGGGAGTTTACAAACATTCATAATCATAAAGACTACCCTCATCCTACAAAAATAACGATCAAACAAAACATACAACCAACAACCAACCAACAACTGTCTACCCTAGGATTTTATCAACCAAGCACGAAATATTGAGGCAACAAAATATATACAAGTAGATCATGAGCATCAAAGTTAGCATGCTATAACACCATCAGAAATTTACATAAAAGTAATAAAATAAATAAAAAGATCTATTTACAACCAAATAAGAAAAAAAAAAAAAAAAAAAAGGGTAAAATAAATAAATAGAGGTTATTTATAATTTGTACAACTAACAATAACAGGTCTGACTCTCTAAGTGTCCCTAGTGGAGTCACCAGCTATCATCAGTGTGTGTACCTAATAATTTAGATTTAAAGAAAGAAATTCTAGAAGACGCTCATAAGAGTAAATATACAATTCATCTAGGAATTAATAAGATGTATCAGGACCTTAAAAGCTAATTTTGGTGGCCTAGAATGAAATCTGAGACAGCTAAATATGTGCCACAGTATTTGACATGCTAGAAAGTTAAAATAGAACATCAAAGACCTTTAGGTTTATTATAATTTTTAGAAATTTCAGAATAGAAATGAGATAGTATTTCCATGAATTTTGTTATGAGTTTACCAAGAGCTAATTTAGGACATGATGCTATATAAGTAATTGTAGATAGATTGACTAAGTCTGCATATTTTCTACTTATTAAAATTAATTATCCATTTAATAAGTTGACCCAATTATATATTAAAGAGATTGTGAGACTTCATGGTGTACTAACTACTATAATTTCTGATAGAGACCCAAGATTTATCTCTAGATTTTGGGAATCGTTACAGACTGCTTTTGAGATAAAGTTATCTTTTAGTACAACTTATCATCCCTAAAATGATGGTCAAACTGAAAAAACAATTCAAACCTTAGAAGACATTTCTCGCAACTGGAATCGCAATGGGATGACCAAAAAAGAGAGATTTTTGAAAATCAATGGAATCGCTACCAATGTTAAGTTTTCTATCACATCATCCACTTTGAAATCTCATCACTATACTCATTACTCTCTCAACTAGTGGATGCTGAAAGATAATCGACAAAGTAAACATCTTGATAGTAAACCATGCTTTAATGAACCATGTGTTTCATTAAACCTGATTAACGATAGACTCACATCGTTGTCGATAGTAAGGTCGTCGATATTTGAATTTAATAATTTAATGAATTTTTGTCGACGAAATATTAGATAACAAAAATTAAAAGTATTAACATTGAATATTACTGATGACATTTCTGAAGCAATTATTTTTCGACCGATAGTCTCGTCAGTAAGTTCCATCGGTATATGTCAGCGCCAATTTGGATTATGTGCCGATGGAATGAATATTACTGATAGAATGTTGACACCAACAAATAAGGTTGTTGTTAATTCTATCGATAAATTCAAAAAATGACTTTTTTTTTGAAATATGGACCTTTTCGTCAATGTTTCCATCATTGTGTTGAGATGGTTTTATGTTTGTCAGTAATGTCAATTGGTGATCCGTATAATTCTAGTAAGGTAATTGGACCATCCTGGCCTAATTGGCATCCGACCATAAGCTAGACCTATTTCTGCAAGATCCGACCGGCCTATACCCGAATGGGTAATAACTCGACAAACACGTGCTTAATACGACATACCAAACAGACATAATGGCCTCGCGCCATAATGACCAGACATAACGTCTCGCGTCATAATAACCAGATATAATATCTCACACCATAATGATCAGATATAATGTTCAGAATCCTAAATAGCCTTAATGGAGGGTATCCGGATAGTCAGTCCTCCGAATATCTATATAAACCGACCTGGCAATCTAAGTCAGGCATGTTCACTTTTCTCTACTTATGCCTTCATCACTGTCTTGACTCCAAGACTGATTGGTCGAAGTGCCTCTGCTGATATTTCACTACGTCTTCCTCGGGTAACTGTCAGATGACTAACTTGGGACTCTCCCACGACCACCCTATCGGGTAGAGGACGGAACATTTGGCGCCGTCTGTGGGAAAAGGTAAAACTCTCCCACTCCACTGGAAACCACAAGGGTCACGTTCCTATCACCAATGCCTACCTATCTTTAGAGTTGTCCTCTTGGGCAATACAAGGTTTCCTAACCCCTCGAAGAAAGTGTTTATGCAAGTAGTGGTGGCTTCTTCTATTCACCAAATAGAGCCCATGCACAACTTTGCAGATGACTGCTATGGCCTCTACGCAACGCAACTCCATTACATGACAACATGTAGAGTGCCATTCCAATAATGAAGGAAAGTCTTCTTTGTCATTTATATTTATAATTTCCGCTAATGCATCATTGACTTGCTACAAATTACTTTGCATGTTCATGATTTTTAAAATTTAAATGCTCATGTCTTTAATTGTCATTCATTCACCACATAATGTCATTTAATTTCATGTCTTGCTATCATCGGTATGCCTTTTATGTATCTTAGGAAAAAGAAACCCATTAGTTTATGACATAACACTATTAGGATGGTATTGTAACAGTATCATGAAATCGTCATATTGTCATTATTAATAATTACTTTTCTTTAACTGGCATTGGTTTCTCCCTGCTATAATTTGTATGACAATGATTGTTATTTAATTGAAATGTTTCTCGTGAAGTATATAATTCTATTTTAAATAATGGTTTTGAATGAGCAATAATTGTCATTTTATTTGCTGTTTTATTTCACACAATACAAATACTAAGGAATTGTATAGCTTTAATTTTCCAGTTATAAGTTCTTAATAATAATAATAATAATAATAATAATAATAATAAAATTTACTAGCCATAATTAAGCCATAATTACTAGTCATAAAATTTTTCATGACTAGCCATAATTTGACGTTCTTTTCCTTTAACTAACATAAATATAATTTACTATGTAACTCACAAAAATAGCCATATTTAATTTGTAATTGACATTTATAACTATATCTAATTGACATTCATTTCCTTTACTATTATTAATTCATTTACTAGTCATTGATATTTTCCTCTTACGTTAATTTCTAATTGTTTGACAGGCTATACATCACATGGTAACTATTATCAATTTTTAGGATAAATGCTATTATCAAATATAGCCATCAACGTCATTGTCATGTTATGCTATTGAATCCTATTCATTAGCTTATTATTAAATTCCATTTACTATTGATAATGCTTTATACGTTTTCTTTTCTTGGAGTATGTTATGCTATTAATCTTGATTTTAGCATTTTCTCATTATTAATTTTAGTTCATTCTCAGTTCTCTATTTGATTTTTACGTGCAATCATATCATGTTGAGATGCATTGATATATTTACTTCTTATTTTATATGTGATGAATTAACCACTGCACTTAAATAGTTCTATTCAATGTGAAGAACATGGAAGCTCCTAAGTTGCTACAGTAGTGCGGTTGACACTGCCACCTAAACTATGAAGTGATATTGCAAATTGATCGGTGACAGTTGCTTATTGGAATTAACAGACTTTTGAATCACTAGACAAAGTAAGACAACTTTGTTACTTTATTTCACTATTGTAGTTGCATAGACAAGCTAAGAAATTAGGGTGCTTTAGCTGAAAGAGCCCAGTAAGATTAGGACGTTCTATTTGTTTTGTTATCCCTATAAGTTTCCTTTTTTGAGCTTTCCATATAAAACAATAACATGCAATAGTTAATCATCACCGTACTTGTGAACATTATAAATTGGGCTTAATATGGCTGGAAATTATGGAAATAATGTTTTTTTATCAAAAAAACAAAAATACCTATGTATATTCATCAGGAAAATCCTGTTAAAATATTTGAGAGCTGTATAGGCAAATTGTTTCATTTTTACGATCCATTTAAACGACACTAATAGCATTTATACGTTAATTATTTATTATTTTATATCATGATCTATTTTAAAACATACTCATCAACTAGTGTTAATATTTGCCTAACAGCCACAATCACGCCCATTCATTTTTTGCTTTTAATAGCATATTATAATTGCTTTATTGTTTGTTATATTCATGGCATAATATTGTTGTTTTATTGCTTGCTCATTGAATAAATTTTGCCTTTATTGCAAAGACATGAAATAGTTTAAATAGTTAATTTTTACCATGTGCAAAATTTGAGAGTTTTCATGAGTCAAATAGAGTAATTATCATAGTATTAAAATTTATTAATTTTTGTAATTTATACCTATTTAATAACGTATAATTATTTGTTAGTTATACATTCAAATATTACTTACAAGAGCATGTTATAGACAAGACATTCAAAGTAATTTATTCTCTAATAAATTATATTATATTGATTGTCATTAATTTATGAATTATTATTTTTTATTACTAATTAGAGAGATATATAGCGTGATAGTAAATGTTATTGATGTGCATTATTGTCATGAAATTAATTGGCTATTAATTATACATTAAATACGCCTTAATCTGTAAACCATAGTTCGTAATGAAGAACATTTGTCATGTTAGGATTTAGGCAACGTAACACCTTGCCTAGGGTGTTTATCATCCCTTTTGACTTAGGTATAATTTAAAGCCTTAATCTGAAGTCTTATGTTCATCTCATTAAACATATAGCATTCCGGACATGGGCATAATTTAAAACCTTAGTCCGAAGTCTTATGTTCATCTCATTGAACATATAGCGTTCCAGACATGAGCATAATTTAAAACCTTAGTCCAAAGTCTTATGTTCATCTCATCGAACATATAGCGTTGCAGACATGGGCATAATTTAAAACCTTACCTCGGGTCCTCTCAGGATCCCATCTAGCTTAGGTGTCATTGAGGACCACAGATATTAATTTTGTAATATCTCTTGATTGTGTGGCCGCTTGGTAATAACTGCCAAGTGTCAAGGATGAGTATTGACCCTTCCCCATGACTTGGGCTTGTTAACAAGTCTTAGAGCAGATAAAACGTGGATAACTCTATTTTTATTGATGATTCTTGAGGGACTAAGGTCCGTACAGAGAGTATTATTTAACGAAATAGACAGATTAGACTTTAGCTTTACTAACAGACTAGGCCGTCAAGGACATCTAGCTATAGTATCTTCTTAGTTTGTCCTCATTCTAATAATTCTTAATTGGGGTGTTGGACAGAGTCTCCAACGTGTAAGCCCTTTGCCAGTGCTAACAACAATACAATAGGGGCTCTCCTAATTAGGGGCTAACTTTCCTTGAGAAGCATTTTTTCCTCTAATATAAGCTCTTCTAAGCACTAAATTTCCTGGTTGGAATTTTGTGGAGACCACTTTCTAATTATATCTGGCCACAATTCTCTGTTTGAGGGCGACGTCGTGAATGTGGGCCATGTGTCTTCTTTCTTCAATCAAATCTAGGTTTTTCGTGATTAGACCGAGGTTATCGTCCTCTGAGAATTGCTTGTTGCAGAGACTTGGCTCGCCTATCTATACTGGGATCATGACCTCGTGCCCATAGGTAAGCTTAAAGGGAGTCTCACCCGTAGTAGAATGAGGTGTTATTCGGTAAGCCCAAAGAACGTGGTCCTGCTGCTTGGCTCAGTTTCTCTTGACATCATCCAATCTTCTTTTAATTCTACGCATAATAATTCCATTGGCTGTCTCGACTTAGCCATTAGTTAAGGGATTTTTCACGGAGCTGCAGTGGTACTTTATTCTTAAGCCTGCAAGAAGCTCCTTGAAGCCCTTATCTTTAAACTGGGTTTCGTTGTCCGTTACGATGGACTCTGGAATTCCAAACCTGGTTATGATGTAGCGCCAAGTAAACTTCTAGATCCATGATGAAGTAATCGTGGCTAAGGGTTCTGCCTCAATCCACTTCGTAAAATAATCCACAATAACTATTAAGTATTTCAGTTGACCTGGGGCCTGATGAAATGAGCCTAGGATATCCATGCCCCACCTGTAGAAAGGCCAGGTACCAACATTGTAGATAGCTCTTCTGAGGGGGCCTGGTAATGGTCCAAGTGGTGTTGACACTTATTGCAAACCCGGACGTGCGCATGGGAAGTAGGCTAATAATATCCTGCCTTGAGCACTTTCGAAGCCAAGGCCTTGCCTCCTTAATGATGTCCGTAACTTCCTTCATGAATCTTAGCAAGGACATATTTTACTTCTTTCGAGGTAAGGCATTTAAGGAGGGGTGAGGAGAAACCATGATGGTATAACCGTCCATCATAGATGGTGTACCTTACAACTGTCTTAACTAGCTTAGAGGCTTCTTTGGGATCAGAAGGCATTACCCCGAACTGCAAGTACTCCACGATGGGGGTGATCCAAGATGGATTCTCTTCCTATACTTGGAATACGGAATGATTCTTGATGGAAGGCTAGGAGAGGGTCTCTTGAATTATTGAGCCGTTATTTCCGGGGCCCTTAGTATTGGCCAGTTTGGACAAAGGTCTGCCCTAGAGTTTTGTTCTCTCAGGATGTGCTCAACCTTTGTCTTTTCAAAATTTTTAAGGAGCTCTTGAACTTTTATCAAGTATTTCTATAGAAGGGTTCTTTGGCCTGATATTCACCCTGGATTTGAGATGTTACAAGTTGGGAATCACTACAGAGTTTAATCCTTACTGCCCCCATATCTTTGGCCATTACTAGCTCGGTGATACACACCTCATATTCAGTCTGATTGTTCGAGGTTGTAAACTCGAACTTCAAGGAATGCTCTAGAGTCAGCCCCTCTGAGCTTTCCAAGATTACTCTGGCGCCACTCTCTTTGGGGTTGGAAGATCCGTCCACAAAGATAGTCCAAGAGATTCCTTTGGGGTTGCCGGGGTCTGATGTAAGTTTCGCTACAAAATCAGATAACGCCTGGGCTTTAACGGCTAGTCGTGGCTGATAAATGATCCCAAATTTAGATAGCTCAACTGACCAGGCAATCATTCTTCCGGCTAAGTCTAGCTTATGTAATACCTATCTGATGGGCTGATCCGTTCTCACTACCACTAGATAACATTGAAAGTATTGTCACAGTCTTTTGTCTGTGATGATTAGTGCGAATGCCATCTTTTCAACTTTCTGGTAGCAGAGCTCAGGTCCTTGCAGGACCTTGCTCACAAAGTAGACCAGTTTCTATCCTTCATTTGTTTCCCAGATTAACACAGAGCTCACTAAATCCTCATGAACCGAGAGGTATAAGTATAGTGTCTCACCGGGATCTGGTCTCGTCAGAATAGGAGAGGAGGAAAATAATTTTTTCAAAGATAAAAAGGCGTCCTCGCACTCTTGAGTCCATTCAAAACTTTTTCCCATCTTTAGAAGCTTGAAAAGGGGGAGAGATTTGTAGGCCGCTTTGGTAAGGAATCTTGTAAGAGCTGCAATGCAGCCTATAAGCTGTTGAACCTCCTTAACGCTTTGGGGACTTCGCATGTCTAGGATTGCTTGACATTTGTCAAGATTGGCTTCAATCCCATGATGGGTTAACATAAAACCCAAAAATTTCTTGGCCTAAACCCTGAAGGCACACTTCTCGAGATTTAGGCTTATGTTATACTTTCTGAGTTGGGCAAATACTTCCTCCAAGTCTATCGCATGTGATCCGCCTTGTGGGGTTTTTACTATTATGTCGTCTATATACACCTCTAGCATCTTCCCCACTTGGTCTTTAAAGACTCTGTTCATCATCCTCTGATAGATGGCTCTTGCGTTTTTTAAACTGAAGGACATGACCCTATAGCAGTAGCTTGCCATGTCAGTGATAAAGGCGATTTTGTCTTCATCCCCAGGATGGAATCTGGTTGTACCCAGAATACGTGTCCATGAATGACAACCACTTAAAACCTGAAGAACTATCCATAAATTATCCATATTAGAAAGTGGGTAAGGATCCTTAGGGCAGGCCTTATTAAGGTCGGTGTAATCTACATAAATCCTCCACTTCCTATTGGATTTCTTGACCAAGACGATGTTGGACAACCAGATGGTATAGGAGATTTCCCTGATGGAGTTGCCACTTAATAACTCCTTAACTTGTTCCTCAATGACCTGTTGCCTTTCTAGGCTGACCTTCCTCTTCTTCTGAGCAACCGGCTTCACAACTTCGCGGATGGAAAGGTGGTGACAGATGAAACTTGGGTCAAGCCCTGGCATGTCAGACATTATCCAAGTGAAAAGGTCTTTATTTTTCAATAGGAGTTCTATCAACTGGTGTTTTTCATTTTCTTGCAGATGTGCTCCAATCTTAGTGACCTGATCAGGCTTGGCTCCAAGTTGTAGAGGCTACAACTCGCCTTCTAGCTGAGGCCTAGTACTGCAGATTTCTTCTCTAACATTGAGTTTGGTCATAAGTATATTGACCTGATCTAGGACTGAGCCAGGAATGGCATATTTTTGCTATTGGTAACTTTGTAAATCTTCAAGCTCTTATTGTAACATTTCTTGGTAGCTATTTAGTCTCCTTTGACGGTAACAACCTCACTACTCTTGTTCAAGAATTTCATCACGAGGTGAATAGTGGAGATCACAGCACCAATAGCATTTAGAGAAGGTCGGCCAAAATAATATTGTAAGCAAAAGGGTAATCTACGACCAGAAACTTCACTTTGACCGTCTTGAAGAGTTTGGATGATCCTACAGTTAGGTGGGTTTCGTAGAAGCCCACCGGGGTGATCTTCTCACCCGTAAAACCCGTCAATTCCCCGTCATAAGGAGTCAAATTTGATAGTGACAGTTCTAACTTTTAGTAGAGATCTAGGAACATGATATCCGCCAAGCTTCCTTGATCCACGAAAATTCGACGGACCTCAGCATTTGAAATTATTCCCGCGATGACGAGTGGGTCGTCAAGTTCTAGGATAATTCTGCCGTAGTCATTATCCGAGAAAGTGATGGGGGCATTTTTCTTTCAGCAACCTGCAATCTGGGTTAGGAGTGGGATACACTAAACACTGTCATCCTCAGAGCTTTTTTTTGGGGTCCGTTCGATGACCCTCCACCAGCAAAGCCACTTGCAATGGTGTTGATCATTCTGTTTGGCTCAGAATATCTGTTACCATTATCTTCGGTATGGGCATCCCTATTCCTATCCTGTCGGTTATTGTTATCCCGGTGAAGTGGAGTTCGAGATCTTCTCTTGGGACTTTGAGTCCTTCTTCCATGGTGGGGGGATGGACTTCTCCGCAGACTACGTTTATCAACTCTGTGGTTGCCACGATGTTCTTCATTTTGCACCCAGAGGATATATTGTTGTAGTCATCCGACCTTAATTAAGAATTCGATGGTGTCACGGAGTTGATAGCAGTCTTCAGTGTTATGCCCATAACCCTTATATCATGTGCAGTGTTTAGAATGGTCCTTCTGCTTGCCTTTCCTGATGGGGGGTCATCTCCGTATATTCTAGAACTCAGTGTTCATTACTTCCCTCAGGATTTTTTCTCATGGGGTGCTCAGCGGAGTATAAAAGGAGTATCTTGCCCAAGGTGGATTATCTTTGGAAGATCGGGGTTGTGAGGAATTATAGTTAGATTTCTAGTGAGAGGATTCACCTTTGTCCCACCTCTTCTGGCCCACGGTAGCTTCCTCTAAGTCTACATACTTCTAGGATCGTCTCTAGAACTCACTCAGGTTCTCTGATTTTTTCTTGACCAGAGAAGCAAAGAACTCAGAACCAACCCGTAAACCACTTCTGGCATAGTGAAGGGCTATTCTATCATCGAAGTTTTTCATGTTGGTGCAAGCCGTCATGAAACGCCTTACATAGTCGCGGAGTGGCTCATCCTTCCCTTGGCGGAGTTTTGCTAAGGATTCAATGGATCTGGGTTGTTCATTGCTGGTAGTGTATTGGAGTAGAAAGCGTTGTTTAAGGTCTAGCCAATCAACCACGGACCTTCGTGGTAAGCTTGAGAACCATTTGAGGGCCCCCTTCTTTAGGGAGAGAGGAAAAGCACGGCATAGCAACTCCATAGACCTTCCGTGAAAATAGAGGGATTGGGGATCCGTGGTTTCATTATAGATTTCCAAGTTTGTTGGAAATTTAAAGTTTCTAGGAACGCGGTATGCCATTAGTTGATTAGAAAAGGGGTGCACTTCGAACCCGTGGTTCGGATTGTCATTCCGGATATTGACCATGGAAGCGTCGGCATGTGCCCTTCTTTGATTGTTTCCTGCACTAAGACTGCCATCATTATGGTCAGGTCCAGGTCGATTTTCATGCATAACACGTTGCATGTCTTCCAACCTTCGATATTGCTCATTTAGCATAGCCATATGCTGTTGTAGCATGTCTTGAAATTGTTGTTGGGATGCCTGAGACTGATTTGTTCGTTGAGAGCGGGACGCACGATCGCTAATCTTATTGTTGGGTATTCCCAAACGCTGATGAACCGGGATCCTGCGCTTTTGGGAATCAGGGTTTCCTCCTTGTATTGGGATTCCAAGCCTATCTCTTACAGGAATCCTACGCGGTGGGTTTGGGCTTTTATCAGAAACGGAGATGGTATGCCCATCGCGTTGGTTCTCTGCATTAAGTGCCTGGTTTCTCGCAGCGAAGGCTTTAGCAACAGGCGGAGAGGCAGGAAGAGGAGGGCGTTGAGTGGCCTGGTCCTGCCTTTGGTTGGTGGAGGCCTGCCCAGCATCTCTTCGTGAATTCTGCCTTGTATTTACCATGACTAGAGTGGGATTAGAAGTTTACAACCTTCTCACAGACGACGCCAATGTTCTGAAGTGTTTCAGAGGATACATGAGATAGGTACGTATGTGGTGGTTTCTTCCTTAAGTAGCAGCGGTCAGGCGTGTTGAAACAGGGGGGTGGGTACCTGCAAAAGGACTCTAACGCTCAAGTTAGGTTATGCCTAAGTAAGAGGAATATATTGAATATTGTACTAATACCTGATTAAGGTTACTTAACCTTGTATTTATAAAGCGTGTACAAAATCCTCATGCAATCCATACTGAATGCAGATATTTTGGGTTAAGATCCTTAGAGGAATCACTTTCCTTCTATAATGAGAATTAATCCCTATAAATTAGGAACTCTCAATATAGGAGATACTTATCAATCTGAGTTTGTTATGAATCCTATAATACCGTAAGCAGATGATTGACAATTATAGATATTTAAGGATACATCCTTGCACATATCTATCATTCTCAATATTATGGCCCAACGTCGCTTAGCGTATATAGCTCAGAGGCCCAATCTGACTTAAAGGCCTTCTAGGGCGGAGTCTGACCATATGTAACACCCCAAACTTTCTATGTATTAAATAAGTAATTTTAACAATTAGCAGAATTCTACTGTTTAGTGATTTCTGTGCACTGTAAAATTATTTTAAATATTCCGTCTGCATATTTGATCATTTTGAGTAATTTGCTCCGTATCAGGAAAATAATAATTTTTGGGCCAGAAAAATTTATGTAAATTAATTTTTACTGTTTAGTCTTAATTAATTTACGTAATCTGAATTGATATTTGTGAATTTTCTAATTTTTGTGATTTTATGTGTGATTTTGAAATTTTTTACTGTTTGTGAGCCCCACGAGGTGTAGGTGGGTCCGGTGGCCATACGTGGGCCCAGGTGGGTCCATAAAAGTGAAAAATTTTTCTACGCATAGAAAAATTTGTCTTGGAGGAGACAAGGATCTTACTAAACCTGAATCCGAAAATAGTTTTAGAAAATTTTCTTTATTGTATTTTGTACTTTATTTAATTATCGGATGATAAAAATACAGTAAGTATATTCTTTCGTGGGGTGATAACAGATAAAAATAAAATTCTATACTGTTAAGTCAATATTGGTGGTTTGGATATTCACCATCGAATTAATTACCATTGGAGATTTAATCTTGATTTAATCAATGGTGGAGATTTAATCTTGAAAATAAATAGGATTAATTATAATCGTTGGATGGAAAATTAAATCAAGGGTGGAGATTTAGTCTTGTAAAATGAATATGACCATTATGAACCCTTGGATGTAAAATAAATCAATGGTGGAGATGGATCATTAATGACCATTGGATTTGGATTTAAATCAATGGTGGAGATGGACCATTAATGACCATTGGATTTGGATTTTGATCAATGGTGGAGAATTGGTCATAAAAAATTTCTACAACCATTTTGGACCCTTGGATGTAAAGTTTGAAGATGCAATCTTGACCTTTCATTTGGAGACACATCTAACGGCTAGGATTTAAAGAAGAAAGATCCAATGGCCTAGATTTTGTCTTCTAAAAATCAAAATCTACTTGAATCCTAACCATTGAATGAATCAATGGTTAGGAATGCTTCATATAATTGATAGAAAAGATGACAATTTGCATGAATCATGCATGGAGGGGGCGGTTTTGAAGAGCAATGAGAATGAGAGACAAAACTAGTATAGGCTTTTTAGGCCAAAGAAAAGATGAAGACAAGTTCCTATTGATCAATTAATGAGCATGCTTTTCAAAACTTCACTTTGTCATTTCTCTCCATGAAGTCCACGGCCATGCATAGTTAGGATACTAAATATTTTACTTCCACACTTCACATTTTTCATTTTCCTCTTTCTCTCACTTATGCTTCAAGAACCAACCAAGGAGAAAAACTCCATTTCCTCTCCCTAGGAAGCATTCGGCCAAAGCACCTAAGTCCACCCTCCATCACTCTTTAATTTCATACAACCTAGTTTCTTGAATCCTTACCTTATTCTAAACAACTTTCATGTTGAAGAATTTCTCTAAATCTTCCATCTTGAAGGACTTTTACTAAGATTAAGTTCTAGAGCTTTAGTTAGTGAAGAGTAAGGAAATTTCTTTTATTCTTTTCTTTTTCATGTTCTAAACCATGTTTGATCCATGGTTCCTCTTAATCAAGCTCAATATACTAATTTTCTTGTATTTGTTCTATGTTCAAGAGACTTTTGTTGGAGGAGATCTTGTTCTAAATTCAAAGCAAGGAGCTTTTGGAGTTCTTCAAGAGGTAAGAGGAGATTTATCTCACCAACCAAGCATGGTGGTGAGAGATGGTTATATTTGATGGATGATGAATCCATGTGAGGATTCATATCCATGGTCATGTAATAAATTATTTGTGTTATGTGTTTTAATTATTTTGTTTATGCTTGATATGCTTTGCATGAATTAATTGTGTATGCATGCTTAGTATGAATTTTTTTACTTGTTTATATGGTATGCTTATAATATGCATGATTATATATGTTAAATATATTATGATGGATGTATGTTGAAATAAGTAAAATTTTGGCTCCAATGGCCAAAGGAGAGGTTTGGTTTTGATGCCCAAAATTAGGGTTCATGTTGAAAATTTTTCAAGAACAAAGAAATTGATTTTTTGGGTCCTTAGAATAATAAGATTTTGGCCAAGACATCTAAAATTAGGTGTTCACCAAATTAATATTTTCATGAATAATAAAATTTTATGATTTGATAAGTAAAGGAAATAAACAAAAGGATTTTGGTTTTGCAAAAGAGAATGCACACGTTTTCTTTTTAGTTATGTTAATATTAATTAATTTTGCGTAGAAACAAAAATGTAATTCATTTAAGTTATAAGAAAAATCTTTCATGGTTCCAAAGGCCATTTTTAAGGTCTTGATAATTTAGAAAAATGTTTTGATGTTATAAAATATAAGAATTTCCAAATAAGGATTTTTGAAAAGGGAATTAAAATGTTATCAAGTGGAATTTTCATAAATAAAAGAAAAAGGGAGATTGAAGGTGTTGAACTTCAAATTATTTTAAAGAGAAATAATTCTTAGAAGTGATTTAGAAATATAAAAGAAAATGTTTATAACTTAAATTTGCTAACGTAGAATTTATTTATTGGATTTTGGAAAAAAATGTTATGAAATTTAAAATTAGAAATAGTAATTAAATCAACTAAATGTGATTTTGTAAAATTAAATCAATAAAAAGTGATGTTGAGAAAATATATTATGGAAAAGAATTTTTTGACTAAGAATAGGAAGAAAATAAAGTAAGAAATTTTATTATTGTAAGAAAAGCCCAAAAGCCCAAAATAATATTTTAAAGTTAAGAAATATTTTACGAAGGGTAAAAACGGTGAAAAATGATTTATGTAACTCAAAAACGTAATTTTTAAATTACACGATTTGAAAAAAATGTTAAAATATTTCTACGCAATTTTTAAAGCGTTTAATCATTTTACACGATCGAAATGTTGTAGAAAAATCGCTATGCGATTTAAAAATGAAAGAATATTTTTACGTATTTTAGAATACAGTAAAAAAATTGTTATGCAATTGTTAAACGTAATAGAAATGTTACAAATCATTGTTTACGTAATAAAATATTACGTGACCGTAAAAACGTGACAAAAATATTTTTGTGAATGATAAAAATGCAATAATATAATGTTGCTATTAATTATACAGTAAACTTTATAGTTAAAAATTAGTATGTGAATATTGTACAATAAATTGAGCAATTTGCCTATAATTGGAATAAATCCATTTTACGAACGTAAAATAGTATTTGAACTTTGTATGAGAAATTATGTGATTTACCTTTGGTTGGTAATTGGTGCATTACACACACATTGAAAATGGTCCGATGGACTGGATATGGCTAATTGCCTAGGAGAAACGTACACCTCTTGAGTGGGTGCGATACGCGTAGTGTAGGTCACTTGTGGACCTTGGGGGCATCGGGGTGCGGGTTGCTCACAATGGGCAGTTGGTAGCTCTTATGCACCGTGGGTTAGGACCGATGCAACACACCGGTGATCCGGACCGAGACACTATTCTTAATCGAGATCGACAAAGACGTTGTGTATGTGCTAGATGTGCAAGATATAATTATAAGCACTTGGTGCGAAGCACGAAATACCCAAATGACTCTTTTCGATCAATTTCTCCGACTTGAGTATTAGCTCCATGGAGTAGGACATTGAGTCTATGTGCGCATGCATGAAACTGAGCATCTATATCTATATGATGGTGTTACTGTAATTGTTGTATGATTTAAACAGTGATAGTAGCATAATGGTAATTATTATTTTGCACTATGATGATGGTATAAATGTGATCATGATATGATATTTTTGCATGATGTGTTGTTTGTATTATCTCTGTACTATCATGCTTGTATTGGAGTAGATAATCTCACCTCTTTGTGTGTATATTTGCCTATTATATTTTAATTGGGTGAAGACGTTGAGAAAGAAACGGTACAAGAAGCAGAAGAAGAGTTACTTCTCACAACTGGGAACGCCGAATTCTGACAGTATGATGTCAAGAGCCAGTTTCTTCGAATATGTACGTCTACAATTTCACGGAGGAGCTGGTGAATGGAGAACAAGTCCCGATGAGCGAGGACTTATTTATGAGGGATATCTGACTGTTAGTATTAGCAGACTGTTTCGTAGAGATCCATTTTTCTGTGTAACTATTTTAGTTCATGTTGAATTTCTGTTGCATATCAGGCGACACTGGGACACTAGGAATTATGTCCCAACGGAAATCAGTATAGTATCGTCAGCTCGGACACCTGTCCGTAGGGCTACTCGTCATAACAGATTCCTACCGTGAGGAACCCGAGGAGGACCCATCTGAGGGGTCCGCTGCTTAGTTAAACTTGGGCAAGTTTGAACTCTGATATGAACTATGTGTGTAATTTATTTAAGTGTGTTTTAGTTTGAGACATAGGCTGTAAAATAAATAATTCCAACAGTATGTTTGCAATATGTATATGATGTAATCTATGTGTGAGGTTGCTATAATGTTTTATTTTTCGCTAAGTTTATTTTATGGTCGTCAAAAAAAAAATTGACTTATCTTTTTATTACAACGTCACCTTATACGAACTTGGGGGTTATTAAGTAACATAAATGTGACACCCTATGGTGGGTGTTACATTAGTTGGTATCAGAGCCCAAGTTTGAGTCTTTCGGAGTTGTGGTTAGGTCTGTCTTGTTTGTGTTGTGTGATTCTCTGTTTGTGGTTTCTTGGTCTGAAACTTGAATTTGACTTTCTTGTGTTGTTCAGTTTGAATAGGAAAGAATAATGGCCGGACGTGGACGTGGACGTATCAATAATAGAAACGATATGGAGCTTAATGGGAGCGATAATGGGAATGGTAATGGGAACATGGCATGTAGTATGTAGCAAGCAATGCAAAGAATGGCGGAAGTGGTTGCACAACAAAATCAACGGGCTAATGAAAATGTGCACAGTTTGTCCGAGTTTGAAGGAATAATCCCGAAATTTCGTGGAGAGTTTGATCCGGAGAAAGCTGAACTTCGGATCCAAGAACTTGAAAAGATATTTGATGGTATGGGTTGTGCTGATGAACGGAAGCTTACGCTTGCAACGTTTATGCTGGTAGGAGATGGTGAACGTTGGTGGGCAGGAGCTAGAAGACTGTTGGAAGCCGAAGGAAGGATGGTGACATGGCAAGTTTTTAAGCAAAAGTTTCTGGAGAAATATTTTCCAGCAAGTGTGAGGCATATGAAGGAAATGGAATTTCTAAGCTTACGACAAGGATTGATGTCCGTAAGTGAGTATGCGGCAAAATTTGAAAGTCTGTCTCAGTTTTTGAGATATTTGCAGATGAATCCAGATGAGGGCTGGAAATGCAGAAAATTTGAAGAAGGATTAAAGCTAGATATTAAGAGAGCTGTATCGATGTTGGAGATTAATCAATTTCCAACTTTGATTGAAAAATGTCGTAAAGTTGAAGAGATTGATAATCAACGTGCGGCAAGAAATAAGAATTTTAGACCTGCAAGGTTCCAAAAAGGAAAGAGTACTCAAGCAAGTCGCTCTCAGCAAAAGCCATATATGAAACCTGCAGGAAATCAGACTAAGAAGCAATTTGTGGGTGGAAGTTCTAGCGGCAATAAGGCAAGTCAAGCTGGGACTCCTATTCGATGTTTCAAATGTGGGAAGGACCATCTCACGAAAGATTGTCAACATAAGGAGGTTGTTTGTTTTAAGTGTGGACAGCATGGACATTTCTCTAAAGACTGTGATCAGATAAGGAAGGAATCCTCTGTGGGAAATGTTCGTACTACAAGGCCACAGGCAGGTGGTCGTGTCTATACAATGAGCGGAGAAGTAGCTGCTAAATCTGAGGACTTGATAATGGAGGAGGGTACTATTGGAGGTAATCCTTTAACCATACTCTATGATTCAGGAGCAACACATTCTTTCATTGCATGTGATTGTGTTGAACGTTTGGGATTGACTGTGACCGCATTGCCATATGATCTGAATGTTGCTACTCCTACTGATAAGTCTGTAGTTACATCAACAGTATGCCTGAATTGTCCTGTCTGTGTTAGGGATAGAATCTTTTATGTGGACTTGATCTGTTTGCCTCTTTCCAAGATTAATGTAATCTTGGGAATGGATTGGTTGTCTTCTAACCATATCCTAATTGATTGTTCGAATAAGACGTTAGTGTTTCCTGAGGCTAAGGATCCTAGATTCCTAACGGCTACTCAAGTGGAAGCTTGTTTGAAGGAAGGAGATCATGGGTATCTGTTGTTATCTTCTTTAGAGGTGCAATGTGAAGATGTCTTGAAGAATATTTTCGTGGTCAATGAATTTCCTGAAGTATTTCCTGAAGACGCACTGAGGACGCCACCGGTAAAGGGAAATCGAGTTTGCCATTGACCTTATACCTGGAGCTGGACCGATATCTATAGCGCCCTATCGGATGTCGCCAGTAGAATTAGCCGAACTAAAGAAACAGCTGGAGGAATTATTAGAGAAACAATTCGTGAGACCTAGTGTGTCACCATGGGGAGGTCCAGTACTATTGGTCAAGAAGAAGGATGGAACTTCACGTCTATGTGTAGACTATCGGCAACTAAATAAAATCACAATTAAGAATAAATATCCACTTCCAAGGATAGATGATCTGATGGATCAATTGCGAGGAGCTGCAATATTTTCCAAGATTGATCTACGTTATGGGTATCACCAAATACGTGTGAAAGTGGAGGATATTCCCAAAATAGCTTTTCGAACTCGTTATGGGCATTATGAATATTTAGTGATGCCGTTTGGTGTGACAAATGCACCAGCCATATTCATGGACTTCATGAATAGAATTTTTCGTTCATACTTGGATAAGTTTGTTGTCGTCTTTATCGATGACATTTTGATCTATTCTCGAAGTCAGGAGGAACATGCTGAACATCTCAGGGTGGTTCTTCAAATTTTGAAGGAGAATAAGTTATATGCCAAGTTATCCAAATGTGAATTTTGGTTGAATGAAGTTCAATTTTTGGGACACTTGATATCAAAAGAAGGAATTAAAGTCGATGCTTCCAAGGTGGAGACAGTTTTGGAATGGGAAAGACCAAAGGCGTAAGTAAATCCGTAGTTTTATCGGATTAAGCTGGTTATTATAGACGGTTCATTGAGGGTTTTCAAAGATTGCGGGACCTCTTACCCAACTTACACGAAAGAATCGGCCGTTCGTGTGGGTGACGCATGCGAAGAAAGTTTTGAGGAGTTGAAAAGACGATTAACTACTTCACCGTGTGCGATTTCTACCTGATCCAAACGAACCCTTCGAAGTATATTGCGATGCTTCGTACCAAGGATTGGGTTGTGTACTTATGCAAAACCGTAAGGTGGTGGCTTATGCTTCAAGGCAGTTGAAAAATCATGAGAGGAATTATCCGACTCATGACTTGGAGTTAGCAGCTGTGGTATTTGCGTTGAAGGTGTGGAGACATTTTCTCTATGGAGCATCATTTACTATTTTTAGTGATCATAAAAGTTTAAAATATCTGTTTGACCAGAAAGAGTTGAACATGAGACAAAGGCGTTGGTTAGAGTTTCTGAAGGATTATGATTTTCAATTGCAGTATCATCCCGAAAAGGCGAATGTCGTAGCGGATGCGTTGAGTAGAAAAATACTTAGTGCTTCTGTTATGATGATCAAAGAAAAGAAGTTGATAGAAGAATTTCGGGATATGCAATTATCTGTGAAATTGACGCCGGGCAAGATGTGTTTAAATATGATCACCATTTCAAATGATTTGATGGATAGAATCCGTGAAGGACAAAACAGTGACCGATATTTGCGAAGCAAAAGAAGCAAAGAGTCAAGGGGCAGTGTTGGATTTTAGCGAAGGTGTTAATGGAATTTTGCAGTTTCAAGGAAGAGTTTGTGTGCCTAATGATCCGAATCTTAGAAGATTGATTTTGAATGAAGCTCATAGGAGTAAACTGAGTATGCATCCAGGAGCCACAAAGATGTATCAAGATTTAAAACAATTATATTGGTGGCAAGGAAGGAAGAAAGATGTTGAGTATGTATCATCCTGTTTAATCGTCGTCGAAAACTAAGGTAGAACATCAAAGACCTTCGGGAATGTTGCAACCTTTGCCTGTTCCCGAATGGAAATGGGATGACATAGCAATGGATTTTGTGATGGGACTACCAAAGACTCGGAAGGGTCATGATGCCATTTGGGTAATTGTTGATCGGCTTACTAAGTCAGTGCACTTTTTGCCGATTAATATTAAATACTCAATGGAAAAGTTGGCTCAAGTGTACATCAATGAAATTGTTAGACTTCATGGTATACCATCCAGTATAATTTCTGATCGAGATCCGCGATTTACCTCAAGATTCTGGGATAGTTTGCAAGAAGCGATGGGAACAAAGCTACGTTTAAGTTCTGCTTACCATCCACAGACCGATGGTCAGTCAGAAAGGACGATTCAATCGTTAGAAGACTTGTTGAGATCATGTGTTCTGGAAGAAACTGGAGGCTGGGATGAATTCTTGCCATTGATAGAATTCACATATAATAATAGTTTCCATTCAAGTATAGGGATGGCACCCTATGAGGCATTATATGGAAGACGATGTAGAACACCGTTATGTTGGTATCAAGACGGTGAGAGTATTATGTTAGGACCAGAGATTGTTCAACGAGACAACCGAGAAAGTGAAGATGATACAAGACAAAATGAGAATGAGTCAAACTCGGCAAAAGAGCTATCTTTGATAAAAGGAGAAAATTTCTCGAGTTTGAAGAAGGTGACCATGTATTTTTGCGAGTGATGATGCCTATGACGGGTGTTGGACGAGTGCTTAAGTCCAAGAAGCTCACTCCAAAGTTTATCGGACCATATCGATTTTACGTCGTCGGGTAGGTCCGGTGGCATATCGATTGCATTACCACCTTTTCTGTCAAACCTTCACAATGTATTTCACGTATCACAACAACGAAAATATATTTCTGATCCTACTCATGTTAAAAAGCCAGACACAGTACAGCTGAAGGAAAATTTAACCTATGAAACTGTTCCAGTAAAGATTGAGGATCGAAAGACAAAGCAATTTCGAGGTAAGGAAATTTCATTGGTTAAAATTATTTGGGATGATATAAGCGGGGAAGCTACATGGGAACTAGAAGAAAAGATAAAAGAACAGTATCCCTATTTATTCTGAGGATGTGAAATCAAGTTCGTCAAGTTTCGAGGACGAAACTTTTGTAGAGGGGGAGAATTGTAACACCCCAAACTTTCTATGTATTAAATAAGTAATTTTAACAGTTAGCAGAATTCTACTGTTTAGTGATTTCTGTGCACTGTAAAATTATTTTAAATATTCCGTCTGCATATTTGATCGTTTTGAGTAATTTGCTCCGTGTCAGGAAAATAATAATTTTTGGGCCAGAAAAATTTACGTAAATTAATTTTTACTGTTTAGTCTTAATTAATTTACGTAATCTGAATTGATATTTGTGAATTTTCTAATTTTTGTGATTTTATGTGTGATTTTGAAATTTTTACTGTTTGTGGGCCCCACGAGGTGTAGGTGGGCCCAGGTGGCCATACGTGGGCCCAGGTGGGTCCCGCAAAGTGAAAAATTTTTCTACGCATAGAAAAATTTGTACTGTTTAGACGGAGACAGGGGATCTTACTAAACCTGAATCCGAAAACAGTTTTAGAAAATTTTCTTTATTGTATTTTGTACTGTATTTAATTATCGGATGATAAAAATACAGTAAGTATATTCTTTCGTAGGGTGATAACAGATAAAAATAAAATTCTATACTGTTAAGTCAATATTGGTGGTTTGGATATTCACCATCGAATTAATTACCATTGGTGATTTAATCTTGATTTAATCAACGGTGGTGATTTAATCTTGAAAATAAATAGGATTAATTATAATCGTTGGATGGAAAATTAAATCAAGGGTGGAGATTTAGTCTTGGAAAATGAATATGACCATTATGAACCCTTGGATGTAAAATAAATCAATGGTGGAGATGGATCATTAATGACCATTGGATTTGGATTTAAATCAATAGTGGAGATGGACCATTAATGACCATTGGATTTGGATTTTGATCAATGGTGGAGAATTGGTCATAAAAAATTTCTACAACCATTTTGGACCCTTGGATGTAAAGTTTGAAGATGCAATCTTGACCTTTCATTTGGAGACACATCTAACGGCTAGGATTTAAAGAAGAAAGATCCAATGACCTAGATTTTGTCTTCTAAAAATCAAAATCTACTTGAATCCTAACCATTGAATGAATCAATGGTTAGGAATACTTCATATAATTGATAGAAAAGATGACAATTTGCATGAATCATGCATGGAGGGGGGCGGTTTTGAAGAGTAATGAGAATGAGAGACAAAACTAGTATAGGCTTTTTAGGCAAAAAAAAAAGATGAAGACAAGTTCCTATTGATCAATTAATGAGCATGCTTTTCAAAACTTCACTTTGTCATTTCTCTCCATGAAGTCCACGGCCATGCATAGTTAGGATACCAAATATTTCACTTCCACACTTCACATTTTTCATTTTCCTCTTTCTCTCACTTATGCTTCAAGAACCAACCAAGGAGAAAAACTCCATTTCCTCTCCCTAGAGAAGCATTCGGCCAAAGCACCTAAGTCCACCCTCCATCACTCTTTAATTTCATACAACCTAGTTTCTTGAATCCTTACCTTATTCTAAACAACTTTCATGTTGAAGAATTTCTCTAAATCTTACATCTTGAAGGACTTTTACTAAGATTAAGTTCTAGAGCTTTAGTTGGTGAAGAGTAAGGAAATTTCTTTTATTCTTTTCTTTTTCATGTTCTAAATCATGTTTGATCCATGATTCCTCTTAATCAAGCTCAATATACTAATTTTCTTGTATTTGTTCTATGTTCAAGAGACTTTTGTTGGAGGAGATCTTGTTCTAAATTCAAAGCAAGGAGCTTTTGGAGTTCTTCAAGAGGTAAGAGAGAGATTTATCTCACCAACCAAGCATGGTGGTGAGAGATGGTTATATTTGATGGATGATGAATCCATGTGAGGATTCATATCCATGGTCATGTAATAAATTATTTGTGTTATGTGTTTTAATTATTTTATTTATGCTTGATATGCTTTGCATGAATTAATTGTGTATGCATGCTTAGTATGAATTTTTTACTTGTTTATATGGTATGCTTATAATATGCATGATGATATATGTTAAATATATTATGATGGATGTATGTTGAAATAAGCAAAATTTTGGCTCCAATGGCCAAAGGAGAGGTTCGGTTTTGATGCCCAAAATTAGGGTTCATGTTGAAAATTTTTCAAGAACAAAGAAATTGATTTTTGGGTCCTTAGAATAATAAGATTGACAAAGTACGTAAACTTGACAAATGTGGCCAAGACATCTAAAATTAGGTGTTCACCAAATTAATATTTTCATGAATAATAAAATTTTATGATTTGATAAGTAAAGGAAATAAACAAAAGGATTTTGGTTTTGCAAAAGAGAATGCACACGTTTTCTTTTTAGTTATGTTAATATTAATTAATTTTGCGTAGAAACAAAAATGTAATTCATTTAAGTTATAAGAAAAATCTTTCATGGTTCCAAAGGCCATTTTTAAGGTCTTGATAATTTAGAAAAATGTTTTGATGTTATAAAATATAAGAATTTCCAAATAAGAATTTTTGAAAAGGGAATTAAAGTGTTATCAAGTGAAATTTTCATAAATAAAAGAAAAAGGGAGATTGAAGGTGTTGAACTTCAAATTATTTTAAAGAGAAATAATTCTTAGAAGTGATTTAGAAATATAAAAGAAAATGTTTATAACTTAAATTTACTAACATTAGAATTTATTTATTGGATTTTACAAAAAAAACGTTATGAAATTTAAAATTAGAAATAGTAATTAAATCAACTAAATGTGAATTTGTAAAATTAAATCAATAAAAAGTGATGTTGAGAAAATATATTATGGAAAAGAATTTTTTTGACTAAGAATAGGAAGAAAATAAAGTAAGAAAGTTTATTATTGTAAGAAAAGCCCAAAAGCCCAAAATAATATTTAAAAGTTAAGAAATATTTTACGAAGGGTAAAAACGGTGAAAAATGATTTATGTAACTCAAAAACGTAATTTTTAAATTACACGATTTGAAAAAAATGTTAAAATATTTCTACACAATTTTTAAAGCGTTTAATCATTTTACACGATCGAAATGTTGTAGAAAAATCGCTATGCGATTTAAAAATGAAAGAATATTTTTACATATTTTAGAATACAGTAAAAAAAAATTGTTATGCAATTTTTAAACGTAATAGAAATGTTACAAATCACTGTTTACGTAATAAAATATTACGTGACCGTAAAAATGTGACAAAAATATTTTGTGAATGATAAAAATGCAATAATATAATGTTGCTGTTAATTATACAGTAAACTTTACAGTTAAAAATTAGTATGTGAATATTGTATAAGAAATTGAGCAATTTGCCTATAATTGGCATAAATCCATTTTACGAACATAAAATAATATTTGAACTTTGTATGAGAAATTATGTGATTTACCTTTGGTTGGTAATTGGTGCATTACACATGCATTGAAAATGGTCCGAAAAATTTTGGATATGGCTAATTGCCTAGGAGAAACGTACACCTCTTAAGTGGGTGCGATACGCGTAGTGTAAGTCACTTGTGGACCTTGGGGGCATCGGGGTGCGGGTTGCTCACAATGGGCAGTTGGTAGCTCTTCTGCACCGTGGGTTAGACCGATACAACACACCGGCGATCCGGACCGAGACACTATTCTTAATCGAGATCTGACAAAGACCGTTGTGTATGTGCTAGATGTGCAAGATATAATTATAAGCACTTGGTCAGAGAAGAAAGCACATCAATATACATCAAAATAGTACAGCTCTTTTCGATCAATTTCTCCAGAACTTGAGTATTAGCTCCATGGAGTAGGACATTAAGTCTATGTGCGCATGCATGAAACCGAGCATCTATATCTATATGATGGTGTTATCGTAATTGTTGTATGATTTAAACAAAGTTGATAGTGGCATAATGGTAATTATTATTTTGCACTATGATGATGGTATAATTGTGATCATGATATGATATTTTTGCATGATGTGTTGTTTGTATTATCTCGTACTATCATGCTTGTATTGGCGTAGATAATCTCACCTCTTTGTGTGTATATTTGCCTATTATATTTTAATTGGGTGAAGACGTTGAGAAAGAAACAAGACAAGAAGCAGAAGAAGAGTTACTTCTCATAAGAACGCCTTAAACTTTGGATCAAGTATGACGTCAAGAGCCGAGTTTCTTCGGATATGTACGTCTACAATTTCACGGAGGAGTGGTGAATGGAGAACAAGTCCGATGAGCGAGGACTTATTTATGAGATGATATCCGACCGTTAGTATTAGCATTGAGCGGTGCATTTCGTAGAGACCCATTTTTCGTGTAACTATTTTAGTTCATGTTGAATTTTCGTTGCATATAGGCGACACTTTGGGACACTAGGAATTATGTCCCAACAAATCGATATAGTATCGTCGGCCGGACACTTTTTGTCCGTAGGGCTACTCGTCATAACGGATTCCTACCTGCTGAGGAACCCGAGGAGGACCCATCGAGGTTGGGATCCGCCTTAGTTAAACTTGGGCAAGTTTGAACTCGATATGAACTATGTGTGTAATTTATTTAAGTGTGTTTTAGTTTGAGACATGGGTGTTTGTAAAATAAATAATTCCAACAAGACGTTTGCAATATGTATATGATGTAATCTATGTGTGAGGTTGCTATAATGTTTTATTTTCCGCCAAGTTTATTTTAATCAAAAAAAAAAAAATTGACTTATCTTTTTATTATAACGTCACCTTATACGAACTTGGGGGTTATTAAGTAACATAAATGTGACACCCTATGGTGGATGTTACACCATACGTGTATCGAGTTGATCCATCTAGACGGGATCCTCGATCACGGTTCAAAACAATGGTTAAAATAAAGAAAAGAAAAAGAAAACTAAAAAAAACTAAAACTTTAAATTAATAATACCATTAAAAAAAATGCATCTTTCCATCTAATTAAACTTTAAGGATTCAATTATTTATAGGATTTTTCTAAAAAGTGCCCTTAAAAAACTTGTTAAAGAATCCTAAATGTGAAGTTTTGTATAAAAAGTAAAATATTTTTAATTCTCAAAATATTAATATTCTATTTTTTATAAAAAAATTCCTATTTTAGATTCTTAGTTTACATATTAACAAAACCCTTATTTATATACTATTTACTTTTGATATATTTTCATAAAGTATTTATTGCCACTCTTATTTATCTATATCTACTTTTTTCTTATTTTCCTACAATGTCTTTTAATAAATAATTAATTTTTGTAAAAAAAAAAATACTTAAGTTAAATTAATTGTCTACTACTACTCCTATACTTATCTAAATTTATAATTAAAATTATAATAGTTATTTTTCATCATAAAAATCACATTCTAATTATAATAGTAGTTTTTTTAATTTCAAAGCGCCTTAAGTCTATATAATAATACTGATGAGAGCCTAAGAGGGATCCTCGCTTAAACATTTGATAATGCTTCAAGATATTAATCTCTTATTTATTAAACAAGAATATTATTTTAAAAAAAGCCCATATAATAAAACTAAAGTTACTAAACACTACAATACTAGCTAACCATATAAAATTTAAAATTAGTATACGAGTTGTACTCTTTCAGTTATAGTGAAGTATATTTTTAATAAATAGAGTGAATTGAATAATATTATCTATCTATACTGTTATAAAAGGATTCCTCACCTGGGTGTTTTATTTTTGTTTTTCAAAATTAACATTATTAATTATTCATTTAATGATTTAAAAACCAAATAAAAAATAACAAAGGTAGGTAATAAGCCAACTACCAAATAAAAAAATAACAAAAGTGGGGTAATAAATCAACCACCAAATAAAAAAATATAAAAGATAACAATACAAATAATTTTATTAAGCATTTAAAAAATTTAAGATAAATATAAAAAGGATGAAGTTATAAATAATTATAATTCACTTTAAATAATATTTTTATTTATTTTTTTTTTTATTTTCATATAATAAAAGCACAAATTGAATGACACATATACTGATCAATGCGCTAATATTTGATAAAGAAAGTGTGTTTAATCCTACTTTTAAACCAAAAAGTAAAGATGAAAAAGATACTTAGTTTTTTAAAGGATTTTTTTTAAAACGTTATAAAATATTTTTATTAAAATATATATCCTTATAAGTCAATTATCTTTCTAAGCTTTGTTGTTCAAATTTTTAGAATGTTTGTTATTTTATAAAATATTCTATACATCGTTCTTGATGTATGTCTTTTTCCATGAAAATTTTATAAGTTTTATTAAAAACATGTACTTTTACTGTTTATAAAAGATATGTTATTCTAAAATTTATTTAATGTTTTTTTAAAATTTTTATAAGAGGTTTTATAAAAACTCTAGAACTTGTTATATTATATTTTTACAAAAACACCCGTTATTTTATTTCAATCTAAGCTTCCACGTTATAGACATATGTTTTTTGCCCTGAAATTTATTTAGTTAAGTTTTTATTAAAATCACATATTCTCTCTCATTTTATATTTTACAAACATTTCGTTAGTTGTTTTCTCTTTTTATTTTTTTATATTCAAGGCATATAGTAAAATCTTTTTTTAAGTATTTGACTTAATTATTTAGTAGAACATTAATTTGTCTCAACTATTAAATAAGGTATAATTTAGGAAAATAAGAAAAAACTAGTTGAAGAGGAGTGATAATAGACAAATTGGAGTCACAATAGACACTCATATTTTCAGTGCAAAAGGTTTTATACTTGTGATGTACTAAAATATTATTTAATGAATTTGACTATAATAACAATTATATGAAATGTAAAATTCATTAAATGATGTGATAGTATATTAATAAATATACTTTAATTTAGAACAAAGGAAAATTACTACTGAAAATCGTAATAAGTAGCATTATTTTGGTGCCTAAACCTCATTATTCGAAATGGATATAATTTCTTTTATACTAACAATACACTCAAATTAAATTTAATTAAAAATATACCAATATAGATAATATATATATATATTTTTAAAATGATCTAATCTTTACAATTCAAAGTAAAGAGTTCGGATAACATAAGATTTAATTGTTTGGTTAGAAATAAGATATCATCATTATTTAATTAGAAGGTGTTTTAAAAAATATCTAATTAAAATTAAAATTATATGACAATCGACTAAATAAAAGTGGGAATAGAGCTACCTCCAAATGAACTCTAGTGTAAATGTAAAGAGTTTTTTTATATTTTTCTAAAACATTCTTATAATAATTATCATATTATTTGATAAAAAATTAAATAGAAGAAAATATCTATTATTACTCATTTGTGTTTATTGCTATTCTTATTCCATTAATTTTTTATTAAGGCTACGTTTGGTGTATCGTATAAAAAAGACATGATAGTATAGACTAATACTATCAGGTCTTATTCAATGTTTGGTGCATTCAACTGATAGTATAATGAAATCAGGTCAAGTCATTTTATTCTATTCTAAACTGATAATTCTATTCCCTCCCCTAGTACATGATAAGACATGATAGGATTTCTATTTCAATCTTATCCTCAATTTCATTTTTATTACTCCCCTTCCTTGTGCCACCACCACCACCACCATCACCATCACCATCACCATCACCACTACCGCCATCACCGCCACCACCACCACCACCACCACCATTTGCCGCCACCACCACCACCACCACCACCACCACCACCACTACCACCACAACGAGTCGCCGCCACCACCACCATCACTACCACCACCACCATATGCCGCTACCACCACCATGGCCACCACCACTACCACCGGCCAACACTACCACCACCACCACCACCGCCATCACCACCACCACCGCCACCACCACCATCTCTGCCGCCACCACCACCACCACCGTAACATCCCAAACTTTCTATGTATTAAATAAGTAATTTTAACAATTAGCAGAATTCTACTGTTTAGTAATTTCTGTGCACTGTAAAATTATTTTAAATATTTCATTTGCATATTTGATCGTTTTGAGGAATTTGTTCCGTGTCAGGAAAATAATAATTTTTGGGACAGAAAAATTTACGTAATTTAATTTTTACTGTTTAGTCTTAATTAATTTACGTAATCTGATTTGATATTTGTGAATTTTCTAATTTTTGTGATTTTATGTGTGATTTTAATTTTTTTTACCATTTGTGGGCCCCGCGAGGTGTTTGTGGGCCCAGGTGGCCATACATGGGCCCAGGTGGGTCCTGCAAAGTGAAAAAATTTTCTACGCACAGAAAAATTTGTACTGTTTAGACGAAGACAGGGGATCTTACTAAACCTGAATCGGGAAACAGTTTTAGAAAATTTCTTTTACTGTATTTTGTACTGTATTTAATTATCGAATGATAAAAATACAGTGAATGTATTCTTTTATGAGGTTATGATAGATAAAAATAAAATTCTATGCTATTAAGTCAGTATTGGTGGTTTGGATATCCACCATCGAATTAATTACCATTGGAGATTTAATCTTGATTTAATCAACGGTGGAGATTTGATCTTAAAAGTAAATAGATCAATTATAACCGTTGGATGGAAATTAAATCAAGGTAGAAATTTAATCTTATAAAAGACTATGACCATTATCAACCCTTGGATGTAAAATAAATCAATGGTGGAGATGGATCATTAATGACCATTGGATTTGGATTTAGATCAATGGTGGAGAATTGATCGAAAAAAAAAAATAAAATTTACAACCATTTTGGACCCTTGGATGTAAAGTTTGAAGGTGTAATCTTGACCCTTCATTTTGGAGACACATCTAATAGTTAAGATTTAAAGGAGAAAGATTCCATGGCCTAGATTTTGTCTTCTAAAAATCAAAAATCTACTTAAATCCTAACCATTGAATAAATCAATGGCTAGAAAGGCTTCAAATAATTGTTTGAAAAGATGACAATTTGCATGATGAATCATGCAAGGGGGCGATTTTGAAGAAGCAAGGAGAAAGGGAGACAAAGTTAGTATAGGCTTTTTTTAGGCCAAGGAAAATGATGAAGACAATGGTCAAATCTCAAGACAAGTTCCTATTGATCAAATAATGAGCATGTTTTTCAAACTTCACTTTTCATTTCTCTCCATGAAGGCCACGGCCATGCATAGTTTAGGATACCAAATAATTCATTTCTACACTTCACATTTTCATTTATTCATTCTCTCACTTATGTTTCATGAACCAACCAAATGAAAAACTCCATTCTCTCTCCCTAAAGAGCCATTCGCCAAGCACTCTCATCCACCCTCCATCACTCTTTAATTTCATACAACCTAATTTCTTGAATCCTTACCTTATTCTAAACAACTTTCATGTTGAAGACTTTCTCTAAATCTTCCATCTTGAAGGACTTTTACTAAGATCAAGTTCTAGAGTTTTGTTGGTGAAGAGTAAGGAAATTTTTTCATTCTTTTCTTTCATGTTCTAAACCATGTTTGATCCATGGTTCCTCTTAATCAAGCTCAATATACTAATTTTCTTGCATTTGTTTTATGTTCAAGAGACTTTTCTTGGTGGAGATCTTGTTCTAAATCTAAAGCAAGGAGCTTTTGGAGTTCTTCAAGAGGTAAGAGGGAGATTTATCTCACCAACCAAGCATGGTGGTGAGAGATGGTTATATTTGATGGATGATGAATCCATGTGAGGATTCATATCCATGGTCATGTAATAAATTATTTGTGTTATGTGTTTTTAATTATTTTGTTTATGCTTGATATGCTTTGCATGAATTAATTGTGTATGCATGCTTAGTATGATTTTTACTTGTTTATATGGTATGCTTATAATATGCATGATGATATATGTTAAATATATTATGATGGATGTATGTTGAAATAAGCAAAATTTTGGCTCCAATGGCCAAAGGAGAGGTTCGATTTTGATGCCCAAAATTGGGGTTCATGTTGAAAATTTTTCAAGAACAAAGAAATTGATTTTTTTTGGGTCCTTAGAACAATAAGATTTTTGGCCAAGCCATCTCAAATTAGGTGTTCACCAAATTAATATTTTCATGTATAATAAAATTTTATGATTTGAGAAGTAAAGGAAATAAACAAAAGGATTTTGGTTTTGCAAAAGAGAATGCACACGTTTTCTTTTTAGTTATGTTGATATTAATTAATTTTGCGTAGAAACAAAAATGTAATTCATTTAAGTTATAAGAAAAATATTTCATGGTTCCAATGACCATCTATAAGGTTTTGATAATTTAGAAAAGAAACAAGAATGAAATTTATTTAAGTTAGAAGAAAAATATTTAATGGAATTTTCATCTATAAGGTTTTGATAATTTAGAAAAAATGTTTTGATGTTATAAAATATAAGAATTTTCTAATAAGGATTTTTGAAAAGGGAATTAAAGTGTTATCAAGTGAATTTTCATAAATAAAAAAAAAAAGGAGATTGAAGGTGTTGAACTTCAAATTATTTTAAAGAGAATTAATTTTTAGAAGTGATTTAGAAATATAAAAGAAAATGTTTGTAACTTAAATTTACTAACGTAGAATTTATTTATTAGGTTTTGGAAAACGTTATGAAATTTAAAATTAGAAATAGTAATTAAATCAACTAAATGTGATTTTGTAAAATTAAATCAATAAAAAGTGATGTTGAGAAAATATATTATGGAAAAGAATTTTTTTTTTAAGAATAGGAAGAAAATAAAGTAAGAAATTATATTATTGTAAGAAAAGTCCAAAATAATATTTTAAAGTTAAGAAATATTTTACGAAGGGTAAAAATGGTGAAAATGGATTTATGTAACTCAAAAACATAATTTTTAAATTATGCATAATTTAAAAATGTTAAAATATTTCTACGCGATTTTTAAAGCGTTTAAATATTTTACACGATCGAAATATTGTAGAAAAATTGCTATGCAATTTAAAAATGAAAGAATATTTTTACGCATTTTAGAATATAGTAGAAAATTTTACACAAATTTTTAAACGTAATAAAAATGTTACAAATCATTGTTTACGTAATAAAATATTACGTGACCGTAAAAAAAAAAAAAAACATGAAAAAATAAAAATATTTTTGAATGAAAAAAATGTAATAATATAAGGTTATTGTTAATTATACAATAAACTTTACTGAGCTTAAAAATTAGTATGTGAATACTGTACAAGAAATTGAGCAATTTGCTTATAATTGGCATGAATCCATTTTATGAACGTAAAATAGTATTTGAACTTTGTATGAGAAATTATGTGATTTACCTTTGGTTGGTAATTGGTGCATTACACATACATTGAAAATGGTCCGATGGATGTATATGGCTAATTGCTTAGGAGAAACGTACACCTCTTGAGTGGGTGCGATACGCGTGGTGTAGGTCACTTGTTGACCTTGGGGGCATCGGGGTGCGGGTTGCTCGCAATGGGCAGTTGGTAGCTCTTCTGTACCGTGAGTTAGACCGATGCAACACACGATGATCCAAACCGAGACACTATTCTTAATTGAGATTTGACAAAGACTGTTGTGTATGTGCTAGATGTGCAAGATATAATTATAAGCACTTGGTCTGAAGCACGAAATACTAGCAGCTCTTTTCGATCAATTTCTCCGACTTGAGTATTAGCTCCATGGAGTAGGACATTGAGTCTATGTACGCATGCATGAAACTGAGCATCTATATCTATATGATGGTGTTACTGTAATTGTTGTATGATTTAAAACAGTGATAGTGGCATAATGGTAATTATTATGATGATGGTATAATTGTGATCATGATATGATATTTTTGCATGATGTGTTGTTTGTATTATCTCTGTACTATCATGCTTGTATTGGCGTAGATAATCTCACCTCTTTGTATGTATATCTGTATATTGTATTGATAATTGGGTGAAGACGTTGAGAAAGAAATGGTACAAGAAGCAGAAGAAGAGTTACTTCTCATGGCTGGGAACGCCGAATTTTGACAGTATGACGACAAGAGCCGTTTCTTTGGATATGTACGTCTACAATTTCACGGAGGAGCTGGAGAATGGAGGACAAGTCCCGATGAGCGAGGACTTATTTACGAGGGATACCGATCGTTAGTATTAGTAGAATATTTCGTGAAAATCCATTTTTCTCGTGTAACTATTTTAGTTCATGTTGAATTTTCGTTAAATATCGGTGACACCGGGACACTAGGAATTATGTCCCAATGGAAATCAAGTATAGTATCGTCGGCCGGACACCTGTCCGTAGGGTTACTCGTCATAACGGATTTCTATCTGTTGAGGAATCGAGGAAGACCCATCGAGGGGTCCATTTGCTTAGTTAAACTTGGGCAAGTTTGAACTCGATATGAACTATGTGTGTAATTTATTTAAGTGTGTTTTAGTTTGAGACATGGAATTTGTAAAATAAATAATTCCAACAAGACGTTTGTAATATGTATATGATGTAATCTATGTGTGAGGTTGCTATAATGTTTTATTTTCCGCTAAGTTTATTTTATGGTCGTCAAAAAAAAAAAAAATTGACTTATCTTTTTATTACAACGTCACCTTATATGAACTTGGGGTTATTAAGTAACATAAATGTGACACCCTACGGCTTAGGGTGTTACATTAGTTGGTATCGAGCCCAAGTTTGAGTCTTTGGGGTTGTGGTTAGGTCTGTCTTGTTTGTGTTGTGTGATTCTCTCGTTATTGTTTCCGAAAAGAAACAATATTGTTTAAAGATTGACTTTACTTTCTTTGTATTCGGTTTGAGTGGAGAAAGTAATGACTGGACGAGGACGTGGACGTAGAATTGAAAGCACGATATGGAACTTAATGGGAATGATAATTTGAACATGGTCATTTGAAATTTGTAGCAGCAATGAATGCAGAGAATGGCGGAAGTGGTTGCACAACAAAATCAATGGGCTAATGAAAATGTGCACAGTTTGTCTGAGTTTCGAAGGAATAATCCACCGAAGTTTCGTGGAGAGTTTGATCCGGAGAAAGCTGAACTTTGGATCCAAGAACTTGAAAAGATATTTGATGGTATGGGTTGTGCTGATGAATGGAAGCTTACGCTGGCAACGTTTATGCTGGTAGGAGATAGTGAACGATGGTGGGCAGAAGCTAGAAGATTGTTGGAAGCCGAAGGAAGGATGGTGACATGGCAAGTTTTTAAGCAAAAGTTTCTGGAGAAATATTTTCCAGCAAGTGTGAGGCATATGAAGGAAATGGAATTTCTAAGCTTACGACAAGGATTGATGTCCGTAAGTGAGTATGCGGCAAAATTTGAAAGTTTGTCTCAGTTTTCGAGATATTTGTAGATGAATCCAGATGAGGGCTGGAAATGCAGAAATTTGAAGAAGGATTAAATTTGGATATTAAGAGATCAGATCGATGTTGGAGATTAATCAATTTCCAACTTTGATTGAAAATATCATAAATTGAAGAGATTGATCATCAACGAGCGGCAAGAAACAAGAATTTTGGACCGCAAGGTTCCAAAAAGGAAAGAGTACTCAAGCAAGTCGCTCTCAAGAAAAGCCATATATGAAACCCACAGGAAGTCAGACTAAGAAGCAATTTGTGGGTGGAAGTTCTAGCGGCAATAAGACAAGTCAAGCTGGGACTCCTATTCGATGTTTCAAATGTGGGAAGGATCATCTCACGAAAGATTGTCAACATAAAGAAGTTGTTTGTTTTAAGTGTGGAAAGCTTGGACATTTCTCTAAAGTGTGATCGATAAAGAAGGAATCCTCCGTGGGAAATGTTTGAAGCTGCAAGACCACAAAGCGGGAGGTCGTGTCTATACAATGAGCGGAGAAGTAGCTGCTAAATCTGAGAACTTGATAATGGAGGAGGGTACTATTGGAGGTAATCCTTTAACCATACTCTATGATTCAGGAGCAACACATTCTTTCATTGCATGTGATTGTGTTGAACGTTTGGGATTGACTGTGACTGCTTTGCCATATGATCTGAATGTTGCTACTCCTACTGATAAGTTTGTAGTTACATCAACAGTATGCCTGAATTGTCCTGTCTGCGTTAGGGATAGAATCTTTTATGTGGACTTGATCTGTTTGCCTCTTTCCAAGATTAATGTAATCTTGGGAATGGATTGGTTGTCTTCTAACCATATCCTAATTGATTGTTCGAATAAGACGTTAGTGTTTCCTGAGGCTAAGGATCCTAGATTCCTAACGGCTACTCAAGTGGAAGCTTGTTTGAAGGAAGGAGATCATGGGTATCTATTATTATCTTCTTTAGAGGTGCAATGTGAAGATGCCTTGAAGGATATTTTCGTAGTTAACGAATTTCCTGAAGTGTTTCTTGAAGATATACCAGGACTACCACCGGTAAGGGAAATCGAGTTTGCCATTGATCTTGTACCTGCTGGACCGATATCTATAGCGCCCTATCGGATGTCGTTGGTAGAATTAGCCGAACTGAAGAAACAACTGGAGGATTTATTAGAGAAACAATTTGTGAGACCTAGTGTGTCACCATGGGGAGCTCCAGTACTATTGGTCAAGAAGAAGGATGGAACTTCACGTCTATGTGTAGACTATCGGCAACTAAATAAAATCACGATTAAGAATAAATATCCACTTCCAAGGATAGATGATCTGATGGATCAATTACGAGGAGCCGCAATATTTTCCAAGATTGATCTACGTTGGGTATCACCAAATACATGTGAAAGTGGAGGATATTCCCAAAAATGACTTTTCGAACTCGTTATGGGCATTATGAATATTTAGTGATGCCATTGGTGTAACAAATGCACCAGCTATATTCATGGACTTCATGAATAGAATTTTTCATTCATACTTGGATAAGTTTGTTGTTGTCTTTATAGATGACATTTTAATTTATTCTCGAAGTCAGGAGGAACATGCTGAACATCTCAGGGTAGTTCTTCAAATTCTAAAGGAGAATAAGATGTATGCCAAGTTGTCCAAATGTGAATTTTGGTTGAGCGAAGTTCAATTTTTGGGACACGTGATATCGGAGAAAGGAATTGAAGTTGATGCTTCAAAGGTGAAGACAATTTTGGAATGGGAAAGACTAAAGACTGTAAAAGAAATTCGTAGTTTTATCGGATTAGCTGGTTATTATAGACGTTTCATTGAGGGGTTTTCAAAGATTGTAGGACCTCTTACCCAACTTACACGAAAGAATCAACCGTTCGTGTGGACTGATGCATGCGAAGAAAGTTTTGAAGAACTGAAAAGACAATTGACTACTTCACCAGTGTTGATTCTACCTGATCCAAACGAACCTTTCGAGGTATATTGTGATGCTTCATACCAAGGATTGGGTGGTGTACTTATGCAAAACCGTAAGGTGGTGGCTTATGCTTCAAGATAGTTGAAAAATCATGAGAAGAATTATCTGACTCATGACTTGGAGTTGGCAGTTGTGGTGTTTGCGTTGAAAGTACGGAGACATTTTCTTTATGGAGCTACGTTCACTGTTTTTAATGATCATAAAAGCTTGAAGTACTTGTTTGACCAAAAAGAGTTGAACATGAGGCAGAGGCGTTGGTTAGAGTTTCTGAAAGATTATGATTTTCAATTGCAGTATCATCCCGGAAAGGCGAATGTCGTAGCAGATGCGTTGAGTAGAAAAATACTTAGTGCTTCTGTTATGATGATCAAAGAAAAGGAGTTGATAGAAGAATTTCGAGATATGCGATTATCGTGAAATTGACGCCAGGCAAGATGTGTTTAAATATGATCACCATTTCAAATGATTTGATGGATAGAATCCGTGAAGGACAAAACAGTGACCAATATTTGCAAGAAGCAAAAGAAGCAAAGAGTCAAGGGGCAGTGTTGGATTTTAGCGAAGGTGTTAATGGAATTTTGAAGTTTCAAGGAAGAGTTTGTGTGTCTAATGATCCGAATCTTAGAAGATTGATTTTGGAGGAAGCTCACGGGAGTAAGTCGAGTATGCATCCAGGAGCCACAAAGATGTATCAAGATTTAAAACAATTATATTGGTGGCAAGGAATGAAGAAAGATGTTTGCCGAGTATGTATCATCATGTTTAACTGTCGAAAGCTAAGGTGGAACATCAAAGACCTTCGGGAATGTTGCAACCTTAGCCTATTCCCGAATGGAAATGGGATGACATAGCAATGGATTTTGTGATGGGACTACCAAAGACTCGGAAGGGTCATGATGCCATTTGGGTAATTGTTGATCGGCTTACTAAGTCAGTGCACTTTTTGCCGATTAATATTAAATACTCAATGGAAAAATTAGCTCAAGTGTACATCAGTGAAATTGTTAGATTTCATGGTGTACCATCCAGTATCATTTCAGATCGAGATCCAAGGTTTACATTGAGATTTTGGGATAGTTTGCAAGAAGCGATGGGAACAAAGCTAGGTTTAAGTTTTGCTTACCATCCACAGACTGATGGTCAGTCAGAAAGGACGATTCAATCGTTAGAAGACTTGTTGAGATCATGTGTTTTGGAAGAAACTGGAGGCTGGGATGAATTCTTGCCATTGATAGAATTCACATATAATAATAGTTTCCATTCAAGTATAGGGATGGCACCCTATGAGGCATTATATGGAAGACGATGTAGAACATCGTTATGTTGGTATCAAGACGGTGAGAGTATTATGTTAGGACCAGAGATTGTTCAACAGATAACTGAGAAAGTGAAGATGATACAAGACAAAATGAGAATGAGTCAAACTCGACAAAAGAGCTATGCTGATAAAAGGAAAAATTTTCTCGAGTTTGAAGAAGGTGACCATGTATTTTTGCAAGTGACGCCTATGACGGGTGTTGGGCGAGTGCTTAAATCTAAGAAGCTCACTCCAAAATTTATTGGACCATATCAGATTTTACGTCGGGTAGGTTCGGTGGCATATCAGATTGCATTACCACCTTTTCTGTCAAACCTTCACAATGTATTTCACGTATCACAACTACGGAAATATATTTCTGATCCTACTCATGTTATCAAGCCAGACACAGTACAGCTGAAGGAAAATTTAACCTATGAAACTATTCCAGTAAAGATTGAGGATCGAAAGACAAAGCAACTTCGAGGTAAGGAAATTTCATTGGTTAAAATTATTTGGGATGATGTAAGCGGGGAAGCTACATGGGAACTAGAAGAAAAGATAAAAGAACAGTATCCCTTTTTATTTTAAGGATGTGAAATCAAGTTCATCAAGTTTCGAGGATGAAACTTTTGTAGAGGGGGAGAATTGTAACACCCCAAACTTTCTATGTATTAAATAAGTAATTTTAACAGTTAGCAGAATTCTACTGTTTAGTGATTTCTGTGCACTGTAAAATTATTTTAAATATTTCATCTGCATATTTGACCGTTTTGAGTGATTTGTTCCGTGTAAGGAAAATAATAATTTTGGGGCCAGAAAAATTTACGTAATTTAATTTTTACTGTTTAGTTTTAATTAATTTACGTAATCTGATTTGATATTTGTGAATTTTCTAATTTTTATGATTTTATGGGTGATTTTGATTTTTTTTACCATTTGTGGGCCCCGCGAGGTGTTTGTGGGCCCAAGTGGCCATACGTGGGCCCAGGTGGGTCCCGCAAAGTGAAAAAAATTTTTACACATAGAAAAATTTGTACTGTTTAGATGGAAACAGGGGATCTTATTAAACCTGAATCCGGAAATAGTTTTAGAAAATTTCTTTTATCTTGTATTTTTGTCTTATATTTAATTATCGAATGATAAAAATACTGATGAATGTATTCTTTTATGAGGTTATGATAGATAAAAATAAAATTCTATGCTATTAAGTCAGTATTGGTGGTTTGGATATCCACCATCGAATTAATTATCATTAGAGATTTAATCTTGATTTAATCAACGGTGGAGATTTGATCTTAAAAGTAAATAGGATCAATTATAACCGTTGGATAGAAATTAAATCAAGGGTAGAGATTTAATCTTATAAAAGACTATGACCATTATCAACCCTTGGATGTAAAATAAATCAATGGTGGAGATGGATCATTAATGACCATTGGATTTGGATTTAGATCAATGGTGGAGAATTAATCATAAAAAAAAAATCTACAACCATTTTGGACCCTTGGATGTAAAGTTTGAAGGTGTAATCTTGACACTTCATTTTGGAGACACATCTAATGGCTAAGATTTAAAGGAGAAAGATCCAATGGCCTAGATTTTGTCTTCTAAAAATAAAAAATCTACTTAAATCCTAACCATTGAATAAATCAATGGCTAGAAAGGCTTCAAATAATTGTTTGAAAAGATGACAATTTGCATGAATCATGCAAGGGGGGTTTTGAAGAAGCAAGGAGAAAGGGAGACAAAGTTAGTATAGGCTTTTTAGGCCAAGGAAAATGATGAAGACAATGGTCAAATCTCAAGACAAGTTCCTATTGATCAATTAATGAGCATGTTTTTCAAACTTCACTTTTCATTTCTCTCCATGAAGGCCACGGCCATGCATAGTTTAGGATACCAAATAATTCATTTCTACACTTCACATTTTCATTTCTTCATTCTCTCACTCATGTTTCATGAACCAACCAAATGAAAAACTCCATTCTCTCTCCCTAAAGAGCCATTCGGCCAAGCACTCTCATCCACCCTCCATCACTCTTTAATTTCATACAACCTAGTTTCTTGAATCCTTACCTTATTCTAAACAACTTTCATGTTGAAGACTTTCTCTAAATCTTCCATCTTGAAGGACTTTTACTAAGATCAAGTTCTAGAGCTTTTGTTGGTGAAGAGTAAGGAAATTTCTTTCATTCTTTTCTTTTTCATGTTCTAAACCATGTTTGATCCATGGTTCCTCTTAATCAAGCTCAATATACTAATTTTCTTGCATTTGTTTTATGTTCAAGAGACTTTTCTTGGTGGAGATCTTGTTCTAAATCCAAAGCAAAGAGCTTTTGGAGTTCTTCAAGAGGTAAGAGGGAGATTTATCTCACCAACCAAGCATGGTGGTGAGAGATGGTTATATTTGATGGATGATGAATCCATGTGAGGATTCATATCCATGGTCATGTAATAAATTATTTGTGTTATGTGTTTTTAATTATTTTGTTTATGCTTGATATGCTTTGCATGAATTAATTGTGTATGCATGCTTAGTATGATTTTTACTTGTTTATATGGTATGCTTATAATATGCATGATGATATATGTTAAATATATTATGATGGATGTATGTTGAAATAAGTAAAATTTTGGCTCCAATGGCCAAAGGAGAGGTTCGGTTTTGATGCCCAAAATTGGGGTTCATGTTGAAAATTTTTCAAGAACAAAGAAATTGATTTTTTTGGGTCCTTAGAACAATAAGATTTTTGGCCAAGCCATCTCAAATTAGGTGTTCACCAAATTAATATTTTCATGTATAATAAAATTTTATGATTTGAGAAGTAAAGGAAATAAACAAAAGGATTTTGGTTTTGCAAAAGAGAATGCACACGTTTTCTTTTTAGTTATGTTGATATTAATTAATTTTGCGTAGAAACAAAAATGTAATTCATTTAAGTTATAAGAAAAATATTTCATGGTTCCAATGACCATCTATAAGGTTTTGATAATTTAGAAAAGAAACAAGAATGAAATTTATTTAAGTTAGAAGAAAAATATTTCATGGTTCCAATGGCCATCTATAAGGTTTTGATAATTTAGAAAAAATGTTTTGATGTTATAAAATATAAGAATTTTTAATAAGGATTTTTGAAAAGGGAATTATAGTATTATCAAGTGGAATTTTCATAAATAAAAGAAAAAAAAGGAGATTGAAGGTGTTGAACTTCAAATTATTTTAAAGAGAATTAATTTTTAGAAGTGATTTAGAAATATAAAAGAAAATATTTGTAACTTAAATTTACTAACGTAGAATTTATTTATTGGGTTTTGAAAACGTTATGAAATTTAAAATTAGAAATAGTAATTAAATCAACTAAATGTGATTTTGTAAAATTAAATCAATAAAAAGTGATGTTGAGAAAATATATTATGGAAAAGAATTTTTTTTTTTTGACTAAGAATAGGAAGAAAATAAAGTAAGAAATTATATTATTGTAAGAAAAGTCCAAAATAATATTTTAAAGTTAAGAAATATTTTACGAAGGGTAAAAATGGTGAAAATAGATTTACGTAACTCAAAAACGTAATTTTTAAATTACGCGATTTGAAAAATGTTAAAATATTTCTACGCAATTTTTAAAGCGTTTAAATATTTTACACCATCGAAATGTTGTAGAAAAATCGCTATGCGATTTAAAAATCAAAGAATATTTTTACGCATTTTAGAATACTGTAGAAAATTTTTATGCAATTTTTAAACGTAATAGAAATGTTTCAAATTATTGTTTACGTAATAAAATATTACGTGACCGTAAAAAAAGAAAAAAATGTGACAAAAATATTTTTGAATGAGAAAAAAATGTAATAATATAAGGTTGTTGTGAATTATACAGTAAACTTTACAGTTAAAAATCAGTATGTGAATACTGTACAAGAAATTGAGCAATTTGCCTATAATTGGCATAAATCCATTTTATGAACGTAAAATAGTATTTGAACTTTGTATGAGAAATTATGTGATTTACCTTTGGTTGGTAATTGGTGCATTACACATACATTGAAAATGGTCCGATGGACTGTATATGGCTAATTGCCTAGGAGAAACGTACACCTCTTGAGTGGGTGCGATACGCGTAGTGTAGGTCACTTGTTGACCTTGGGGGCATCGGGGTGCGGGTTGCTCGCAATGGGCAGTTGGTAGCTCTTCTGTACCGTGAGTTAGACCGATGCAACACACCGATGATCCGGACCGAGACACTATTCTTAATCGAGATCTGACAAAGACTGTTGTGTATGTGCTAGATGTGCAAGATATAATTATAAGCACTTGGTCTGAAGCACGAAATACCAGCAGCTCTTTTCGATCAATTTCTCCGACTTGAGTATTAGCTCCATGGAGTAGGACATTGAGTCTATGTACGCATGCATGAAACTGAGCATCTATATCTATATGATGGTGTTACTGTAATTGTTGTATGATTTAAACAGTGATAGTGGCATGATGGTAATTATTATGATGATGGTATAATTGTGATCATGATATGATATTTTTGCATGATGTGTTGTTTGTATTATCTCTGTACTATCATGCTTATATTGGCGTAGATAATCTCACCTCTTTGTATGTATATCTGTATATTGTATTGATAATTGGGTGAAGACGTTGAGAAAGAAACGGTACAAGAAGCAGAAGAAGAGTTACTTCTCACGGCTGGGAACGCCGAATTCTGACAGTATGACGACAAGAGCCAGTTTCTTTGGATATGTACGTCTACAATTTCACGGAGGAGCTAGAGAATGGAGGACAAGTCCCGATGAGCGAGGACTTATTTACGAGGGATACCTGACTGTTAGTATTAGTAGAATATTTCGTGGAAATCCATTTTTTTGTATAACTATTTTAGTTCATGTTGAATTTTCGTTGCATATCAGGCGACACTGGGACACTAGGAATTATGTCCCAACGGAAATTAATATAGTATCGTCAGCCCGGACACCTGTCCGTAGGGCTACTCGTCATAACGGATTTCTATCTCGTTGAGGAATCGAGGAGGACCCATCTGAGGGGTCCGCCGCTTAGTTAAACTTGGGCAAGTTTGAACTCGATATGAACTATGTGTGTAATTTATTTAAGTGTGTTTTAGTTTGAGACATGGGTTTGTAAAATAAATAATTCCAACAGTACATTTGTAATATGTATATGATGTAATCTATGTGTGAGGTTGCTATAATGTTTTATTTTTCGCTAAGTTTATTTTATGGTCGTCAAAAAAAAAAATTTGACTTATCTTTTTATTACAACGTCACCTTATATGAACTTGGGGGTTATTAAGTAACATAAATGTGATACCCTACGGCTTAGGGTGTTACAACCACTACCACTGCCACCACCGCTACCACCACCACCATCATTATCACCACCACCATAAGGCTTTTTATTATTGTTTTTTAATTATTTTAACTTTTATGCTAAAGGATATTTTGGTCTTAAAAAAATTTATACAATCAGCTAATTTATCCTTTTGTTATCAAACAAAAGATAAGATTATATCTTATCCTATTAATTATACTATCATACTTTATACCATCTTATCATCTTATCTTATACTATACTATCATGTGCACAAAACGTAGCCTAATTGAGCTATTTTGAACCATTGATCAAAATAATATCAAAGGTCATCTAATAAAAAAATTAATGAAATATGAGTGAAAATAGATACAAATGAGTAACAATAGACACTCTCTAAATAAAAAAGTAAATGCAATTAATGATTTGGAAATATAAAAATATTCAATATTTTCCTATTTAATAATTAAAACATTATTAAGAAGATGTGTTAATATAGGGTTCAAAACTCAACCAATCCAATCAAAACCAAAAAACCAAACCAAAAAATAAAAAACCCAACAAATCAAAAATGGAAAAAGTTGAAAAAATGAAAAATCAAAAAAAATAATTAGATTTAATTGAATTTCGATTCTAAATTTAGAAATCGATTCAATCCAAATCGAACAGAAAATTATATATGTATAATTTAAAATAATATTTTATCTTAAAATTCTTATGTTATCTATACTTATTTAAGAATTTTCCTATTATATTTATACTCAAATTTAATTTATTCTCTTAGATTTGGATATGTATAGGAAAATTATCAATTAATTTGAATTTATATTTTAGTTTTGAATTTTTATTTTGATAAATTAATTTGAATTAATATTTATAATTTGATGTGTTAGTTCGTACTTTTATTTAATGCAATTTAATTAATTTATGTATTAAAAAATTATAATAAAAAATCAAACAATCAATTAGATTGAATTTGATTCGATTAAATCAAATTTATTTTTTTTAAAAATTAATTGAAAGATAACATAAAAAAATGATGAGATTAAATCAAATAATTTTTCTCTTAAAATTAATATAATTCAATCTCATTCAAGCCAAACATATCTATCTGTCAGAAATATTTAAAATTATTCACATCTAAATTAAAGTTAATAAAAAGAAGAGTAAATTATACTCACCTCCTCTAAGTTTGATGATATTACACTCAGTCTTATTTTTTTTAAAAAAATGACACTCACCCTTATTAATTGATCAAGTTACATAATTATGTAAATATTATCAATTAAAATCTATAAAGTTTTCAACATTTATAGTTATTTATGAAAAAAATATTTTTAAAAAAATATTATTATGTATAAATATTATCAATTAAAATCTAGTAATATTTTTTTATCAATTAAAATTTGATAATATTACTAATTAAAAAATATATATATATTTTTAAAAAATTCCTTACACACTCACATAGAGAAAATTGTAAAAGTTTTTTTATAAAAAATATTATTATATATAAATATTAATAATTAAAATTTGTAAGGTCAAGATATACTGCTGATTTTTTTAGTATACGCTTTTTTTCATAAATAAGCGTGAATATTAAAAATTCTATAAATTTTAATTGATAATATTCATACAATTATACAACTTGATCAATTAATTGAGGGTGAGTGTCATTTTTTAAAAAAATAGAGTTAATATTTTTTTAAAAAATATTTTTTATAAATAATTATGAATACTAAAAATTTTATAAATTTTAATTAATAATATTTATATAATTATATAACTTGATCAATTAATAAAAATAAATATTATTTTAAAAAAATGAGATTAAATGTAATATCATTAAATCTAGAGAGGGGATAAGTGTAATTTTCGCTAAAAAAAAATAAGTTTGAGAGAAAGGTGCCGATAATACACCTCATCCTCGGTTTTTCCCCTTCGGTCAATGACTCAATGTGTACATACAAGTCGATCTCCTCAATTCGGAAAAGGCCAAAAAGAAATGGATTTTTGTCATTTAAAAATTCTAATTGGCCAAAGGCTTTTGAGATGTGGGTCTGAGGGGACATGGTTATATATACACACATGCGCAACTATGCATTAACAAAATAGTCACACCTTGTTATCTCGTTCTCAGCCTCTTTAGTATCTTTCACCCCCTTGTTGTGACATCACAGAGAAATGGAAGACACTAAATCCAGGTTCAACAGAATTTGTGTGTACTGTGGGAGCAGTTCGGGGAACAAAGCTAGCTACCAAGAAGCTGCTGTAGAACTAGGCAAGGAGCTGGTAATGTTTACAGTTTTAATTGAACTTTGCTTCTTCTTATTATTTTTCTTTTTCTGCGTTATATAACAATATCACTTTCCTAAAGCCAGTTTTCTTCTGAAAAGGTCTTATTCAGCGAAAAAGAGAAGCACTGGTTTTTATCAAATTTTGCATTATCTCTTTCTTTTATTTTCATCTATTTTAAATTTGGGTTTGCTAAAAAGCTAGTTTAAATTTAGAAACACGGCTTGAATCTAAACCCATAGGATTCTGGGTTCCTTGGCATATATGCTTTTTTTCTTTGCTAATAGCTATTCTGGTAACTAAATTATGTTTAATTAACTTTTCCTTTTTCTCTTGGAAGGGTCCTTTTTTCTGTCAAAATTTTCGCCCATTTTTCCTCCTTGTGACTTCCATTTTTCCATTTTTAACTTTTAATTTTCTATCATTCATATACATTTATCACTCTGAAATTTCATCTTTTCTTTTTTTCCCTCTTTTTCTTCTTTCCTTCATGTTCTGAAGTGGGTGATAGTGTTTCTTCCCCTTCTTCTTCTTCTTTTATTTTTTTCATTTTTTTTTATTTTAAGCTAATGAACAATCTCTCAACTCTCAACGCTAGGTTATGATTGTTGAGGAATGAGAAGGTGGTTTAGGTTAAGAGTCTGGCATGAAATAGAAAGATTGCTAGCTGGAACCTGCCTGTCAGTTGAGCAGCCTTCTTGCATGATGTCTGTTTTGCTTATAATATGCTATTTTTTAATTACATTAAAAAAAATTCTATCCAGCGAAAAAAAAAAACAGTAACAAATTTCTTCTGCTCTTTTTCTAGGGAAAACAAACGTGCAACCTTGGTATCATTACACTATGAAGCGTGTTCTTAGCCTTTTGCATTACCCACAAGCCTTCCATGACCAAACCTCCATGATTTTTCTCTATGGCCGAGGGTTATTTGCAGTCAAAAATGATTTTTCCCAATGACCAAACTTTGCCCTTCACCACTCTCCACTAAATCAATATAATAAATTTATTATTTTCGCTGTGTCCGAATAGTTGGTTTGGTTTGTTTTCATGATTAGGGTAGTGACACGTGTCTACTTGGTTTGGTTTTCGATGAGTTTTGAAGGTTGAGAGAAGGATTGATCTAGTCTATGGAGGAGGTAGCGTGGGACTAATGGGTCTCGTTTCTCAGGCCGTTCATGATGGTGGGCGCCATGTTCTAGGGTTCGTTCTCTCTCTTTCTTAACCCCATTCTCTTTCCGTGTCTATGTATGTTTGATGATAGACCAACTTAATCATTTTGCTGATTGCTATGAAGTGGGTTATATCCTTCTGTATTGTCTACTGACCCATGCGTGTTTCCCTGTTTCCTAGGAAATGAGTTCAATATAAGACATGGATCAAATGCTGGCAACGTGGGGCATTCTTTTTTTTTTTTTTTTCTTGATCAAAGCTTCCAAATGTAGGATGAAAATGAGCATTTTGGATATAAATAAAATATATTTACTGTGTACTGTAGTTAATTTGCCTTTGTGCTTCATTGTGGAGTTTAAAAAGAAAAAATAAGGAAAGTAAAGTGTGTAACCTTTACTGATGGGTAGGAGCTTTTTGAGCAGCTTTGCTCTATTGGATAAAGTTGAATGCCTTTTGGCCCTTTTACAGGACTGTAGAAAGTTTTTGCGCAGGAATTGCAGCCACCGTTGCCTTTTCCTTTTCCCTCAAGTGCACTTTGAAAACATGCTTATTTCTTTTTTCCTAGATTCCTTTTTCCACATTAGTTTAAGGGAAGTGATCAATATGATACCCAGTAAGTTGTTTAAGCATTAATTTTATAATAAATATTAAATATAAATAACTGTTAATAAAATGCTTGATAACTCATACAAGTACCAATCCCAGGAAAAAAAAATGATGGGTAGCGAATAAATGCCCTTAGTTTAAAGTTGTTCTTTTATCATTATGGGGAGATCAAATTGTTCTGTGGTGTCATTTTGTTATTCTGTTGAAATAATTATCCTTTAAAATATTCCGTCTTCTAACCTTTGACTGAAACCTTTGTGTCCTGATTTTGGTTCTGATGTTTCGTCATGGGCTTGTTTGTGCAGGGTTATCCCAAGAAGTCTCATGCCAAGAGAGGTAAATCACTGTGTCACTTGCTATTTTGCTGTCCTTTATGTAGTGATGACATAATCAATTGAGTTAGAATCAATAATCATTGACTATATATATGCATTTTGCAAATATAGATAACTGGTGATCCTATTGGGGAAGTGAGAGCCGTATCTGATATGCACCAAAGGAAAGCCGAGATGGCTCGTCAAGCCGATGCCTTCATTGCCCTTCCTGGTATGGATTTTAACTACATTCACACACACACACACACAGAGTACTGAGAGAAGAGATAGTATAATATGAAGGAGGATTTATTGGTGTTTGGGCAACCCATGGAGCCGGTACTCATGTCTTGTTATTTTAAAAAATCAGGTGGATATGGAACCCTTGAAGAATTGCTGGAAATCATTACATGGGCTCAGCTTGGAATCCACAGCAAACCGGTAAGAACTATTCCTCATATTTAATCTGTGATTAGACAAATTAGATAGTAGATACCATTGTTCTCTATTGTGATAGATAAGGGAGATACTTAATGACGTTAATTGCAAACTTTGTTGACCAAAATTGTTGTCATACATTTGTAGCAAAGAAACATATAAAATAAGTAACCTAGAGAAAGATGCCTGAAAGGTGGGAATGGAATAAAATATTGTAATACAAACTAAGGCTTTTAAAATTAAACAAACAAGGTATGTACAAAAAAAATAATAATAATAATAAACAAACAAGGTTCACTTGCCTCTTGTGATCTCTCTGGAATCGAATTTCTGCTATATAAATATAAAATATCAACAAGTCAAATTCCATCTATTAATGTTTGCCTTTGTTATTATTCTGACAGTACTTGCCTAACAAGCAACGTTGCTTCCACATGGTACATGATATTATACCTAGTCATTCATTGGCTCCATGTTTTAATACTGTTGTTCTACGTATCATCAGTTGTTTTTGGTTAATTACCCTCGTTAACTGTATACGTCTCAGTGAATAAATGTTTTATTAGCTTGTTTAGGAAGCTTCATAATAGAAACAATACATGTGGGGTATTTAATTCACAGATTCATTCACATGAGAAGATAGTCTCAGATTTTGTTTAGTTAATCGTTGTCACGTTACATTATTTGATGGTTCTCCGTTTGAATGGGAGAAAGATATGCCATAATCAACTAATATATAAAATAAATGAGTAACAACACAAAACAAATAAAGTTGTTGGTCAATGGAAGACTGCCGGAAAAGGTATACAAATGTAGCTATTATTATTGTAACAAAGTGTTTGGTTGTCAATTTTTTGTGGTGCAGGTGGGCCTGTTGAATGTGGATGGGTTTTACAATTCCTTGTTGTCTTTCATTGACAAGGCCGTGGATGAAGGCTTTATCTCCCCTAAGGCACGTCGCATTATCGTGTCAGCACCCACAGCCAAACAATTGGTGAGGGAGCTAGAGGTGCGTCAACATTGCTCCTCACTTTATGATTATTAAAATGAGCAAAGTTTGGTGGTTCGAAAAGATGATTCATTCCCTTCCTTTGAGCAAATCATACTTAAGATAATGATATTAATAGTCAATACAAGTTTCTAAATCAAGTGGACCGTAATGCTCGATATCCTTGCAGAGCTAATAATCATTTAATGTTTTGTCGAAGCAGGAACATGTACCTGAGCAAGACGAGGTTGTATCCAAGTTGGTTTGGGAAGACAGACTAAATTACGTGCCTGAATCAGAAGTTGCCATGTGATGGACACTCTTAGTCGGCGATGGATGAACAATAGTGGGTTTTTGTTTTTTGGTCTAATATGTATTTTTGGGTACATATATAAGAGTCAATATGGGCACAGGAACCGTAGAAGTCAATACAGCATCTTTTTTGTTTTTCCAACTTATGTTGATGCCCCTATTATACAGAAAGTGAGGGTAGTTAAAAGAAAATGGAAAATCTTCAATGAAAGTTATGTTACCATTGCCTCTACAATGAGGTGTGAATCATTCGCAGCAGCCTCTTTTCTCTGTTTCTCTTTCTCCTTTTTTTTTTTAATTTTCTTTTGAACAAACATCAACATAATTCAAATCCTATATTAGATAATTCTTTAATACTATTAAATTGCTATATGGGAAACGAGAATTTATATTCGCGATCAAATGGAACCATCTAACTCCAATGAGAGATATCTTAATGATTGTTACCCCTAGTATTCAGATTTGGGGGTTTTTTAATGTTTTGATTATATGCCCTCATCAATTATCATTGTGTATAATACACAGCTGTTTATAAGCAATCTACCGTTATCGCTGGGGAGAGATACTGGCACAATAGTATACATAATTGGTAAGGAATTTCTTTTTCATAACGAATTAATAGTAAGATATCATAATAGATTAGATATCTGATTGCAAAGGTCTGTCACATGCGTCAAAATGACCACATGGTTATAATCCCTTCATTGCGGCAGCAGATGCCGTAATCCCTGCTCGGGTGCTCCATAGATTGGTGGCCCTCGATGTTGGACCAAGTTAGCCCACCCACTGACAAACCATTGGTAGCCCCTTACTCATCGTGTCTTTAGGTGAGATTTTCACACGTATTGTGTATTATAAACATTTAAAACTAATTTAATAAGAGATAGTTTGTGCAATATATTACAACATGGTTAATTGGATTTATTACACACTAGGTGTTCACTTTTTGTAACTTATATGGAGGTATTATTTTGTAGACTTTTTTTTTTTAAAAGGCAAGGTCACCCTATGGCACCATAATTTATTGAAAAAAAGAAGAAAAACAAAAGAAAAAAAAGCATGGGAGGACATAAACCAAAACCCATGCAAAAGGAAAAGAAATAATTGATATATCTAAATAAACTAGGTGAAATTTTTATATATACTTTAGTCTATATTTACTATGAGAATTCAACAATTCATATGTAGCAGTCAGACTTGTGTAAGATCAATTACAAATAACTGATAACCCAGTAAAAAAAAAAGATCTATTACACATGACAAAGTAAATATAGGTTATATCTACACAAGAATTTCTTTCAAACGATGCTTCAATCGAACCGCTAAAATTGTGTTTCATTGCCAATTTAACAAAAATGGAACTAAAACAGCTTGTAACAAGTAACAAAAATAATAAGCTTGTCGGTCCATGCCATATCATAATCACTTTACTTGCGACAAGAAGACAAGAAGCGGTAATTTAATTGTTGTTATCACTTCTTTAAAAATTTTTTTTGGCTAAAACACTTCTTTAAATTATTATATCATTATCATTCATCATTATGAAGTTGGTTGTGGCCTGAGTTAAGGAAATTCTACTAGCGTGTCACTCGGCGATAAGAGAACTGTCCTACCAAAAAATTATAAGAGAACTGTGATGTAACACAATACATGTGAGGCACAAGATCTGTAGAAAATTAGCAATTACCTACTAAATGCATTTGATTTAACCACTCAGATCAGATCAGATCTAATCCAATCTGCTTGAAAAATTCCTAGTCAGCGACCATGATACACGATATAGAAAATTAACTATATGAGGCTAACTAATTTCATTGATCTAAAGTCCTCATTCTACAAGAAACTAAAGAATTCCCAACTACTGGCAGCAGGTCTACATCTGGTTTGGCTGTTAGCCATATCTATAATTGATTCAATTCTCTCCTGCACTGGCTATCAGAAATATAATCAAATAGATAAATAAATAACAAAGGCTTCCGGGAATATTATTCTTATCTTTCTATTTGTTAAATGCCAATCCAACAAATTTGGAATGATTATCTTAGGTTTTTTATTTTATTTTTTATTTCTTTTTAGGGATATCTGGTTTATTTTATCTTTTTGAACAAGGATATCCTATCGCTTAGCTATGTCAAATGAACAACCATAGACAATTGAGAATTAATCCTTATGGTACAGAAGTCCTCCCTGAAGCTTTGGGCTGCTAGGGCTTGTTGCCTGGCGGCTAGGGATTGCAGTGGAGGTTTGTCTCACTGTTTGGTGAGTAACGCTCCCCATCGTTTGATTATGGGAGAAGGATATTGGTATTGGGGTTGGTATAGTGGTGTGGTGGCTAGAGATTACAGTGGAGGTTCGTCCCGCGCGCCTTTAGGTGAGTATCTCATCGTTTGATTGTGGGAGAGGGGAATTGGGGTTGGTATGATGGTGTGGAGGGAGATAGAGATGACAGAGGATTTGATTAGAAGATGCAAAAAATTGAAACTCTCTGAGGAGGAAAACATAGCCATTGGAGCAGAGTTTGTGGACAGGGGAAGTTCTACTGGTGCAGAGAAGTTCATGTTAGTGGCTTGTCTAATCTCCGTACGGCCATACAACCACAAAGCTCTGGGCAAAACGATGCAGGAAATATGGAGGCCGGTCAGGGAAGTGGAGTTTCGAAAAACTAGGGAGAACGTGGTGCTGTTTGAATTCACAAGTAGGAAGGACTGTGACCGTGTCCTTGAAGGTCGCCCATGGTCTTTTGACAAGCATCTGTTGGTAGTACAAGACTATGATGGGAGGGCTAGATCATCTGAACTTACCTTTGAGTCCTCTCCATTTTGGGTGAGGGTGGTTGATCTTCCTCTCACAGCCATGACGAAAAGTTAGGCGAACAGATGGGTGCAGCCATGGGAACGTGTCTTGAGGTTGCAGTAGATAGAGATGGTAGGGTAGTGGGGGACCAGCTTCGTATTAGAGTCCTGCTAAATATCACAAAACCTTTAAGAAGGGGTATCATGGTGCAACTAGTTGAGGCAGAGGAGAAACAATGGTTCTTCATCCAATATGAGCAGCTTTTGAATTTCCGTTACGCTTGTGGAATGTTAGGCCACTCATATGATGACTGTGAGAATGAAGGATCAAAGGAGGAGGAAGAGATGCAATTTGGGGACTAGATGAGAGCATCCATACGATTAGGAAATAAAACAAATCTTGGTCCCATACAGTCAACTTTGGGTAGACCTATAGCAGAGAGGAGATCTATCAAATAGAAGATTGGAGATGAGGTTACTAGCTTAACCAGAGTGGCCAGTAGCCCAGGACGTTCAATGTCAGCTGGTAATGACAGAATTCTACTGACAAAAGGACTTGGTAATGGGTCCAATCGACAACCAAGTAGCCTATGCAAAGGTGGTACAAGTGCAAGGAGGAAGAAAAATATTAGTGCAAAGAAACAGGTGAAAGAAAAGGAAACAGGTGAGGGGCGTAAGGAAAGGGAGCCAAAGGTAAATACTAAAAGGAATCTACAAGTGTTCTTAGAAGGTATAGAAGACATGGAGATGGATGAGGCGCTGGTAGCCTTAAAAACACGAAAGCTTAATGAAGAGGTTATGGGGATGGCATCTTTTGTAACAGAGGGGTCTACGATGCAGCCTCTCCGAGACCCATGAAAATACTCACTTAGAATTGTCGTGGTCTCGAGAATCCACAGGCAATTCTAGCTTTACGCCTCTTGGTGAGGCAAGAAAAACCCAATGATTTGTGCTTGATAGAGACAAAACTTTCAAGTTTAGAATTCAGTAGTTTAAAGTGGAAGTTGGGTTACAACTGTGGTCTTGGTGTTAGTAGCGATGGTAGAAAATGTGGTTTAGGGATGTTGTGGAAAAGTGAAATTAATCTCACAATTAAATCTTATGGTAGCCATTTTATGGATTGTTTGCTAAGGAGTGAATGAGGGGAGGAGGAATGGAGATATACGTTGTTCTATGGAGAACTTGTGGTATCTAAAAGAATCAGATCATGGCAGCTTATGAAAGATCTTAAATAGGATTCTAACATTCCATGGATCTTGGGAGGAGATTTTAATGAGATTCTTAGTGGTTCAAAGAAAACAAGAGATTCAAGGTCAGAGAGACACATAGAAGCCTTTTAAGAAGCCATTGATTATTGTGGTCTACATGATTTGGGTTATATGGATATATTCTTAGCATACTCAGCTTGGATTAATTTATGGAGAAAGGCCCATGTATTTCATCTCTCCTTTTCCCATTCTAATCATAACCCCATCTTACTTGATATTGACGGTGGTAAGCTTTTTGATTTGGAAGAGACCTTTTCGTTTTGAAAAAATGTGGATTTCTTATGAGGGTTGTACTAAAATTATTTCCAATGGTTAGATCGATTATTCTGGTTCTTCTGATGTGTCAGCAGTGGCCCAAAAAATTGGTTGTGTAGGTGAGATCCTTCAAGATTAGAATAAAAAAGAGTTTGGCAATATTAACAAGTAGATAAAATAGTGCCAGGAGAAGATTAAGAAGCTTAGCAACAGTGTCCCCAGCGAACACAATATAAGTTGACTAAAATCATTAAAACATGAACTGAATGAGATTCTAAATAGAGAAGAGATTATATGGAGGCAGAGATCAAGGGTACGATGGATGAAAGAATGTGATAGAAAAAAAAATTCTTTCATGGGAGAGCTTTAGCAAAACAGGCAAAAAATAAAATTTCCAGAATCTAGGATAATGAAGGCAACTGGCATTCGGGGTTTGATGATGTGGAATGGGTAAATTATTTCCAAAATTTATTCACAACAGGTAACCCATCTAGAATTGAGGATGCTTTGTCGGGGGTTAGTGGAAAGGTCACTGATGAGATGAATGATTTTTTTATCTATGCCATTCACAACATTGGAGGTTAAGGAGACTATCTTCTAGATAGGTGCCACAAAATCACCGGGTCCTGATGGTATACCTGCTTTATTTTTTCAAAAAATTTGGAATATTATTGGATATGATGTTACATAATCTATGTTGAACTTTCTTAATAATAGGGACCTCATTGATGAAATTAATCATAAGTTCATTATTCTAATTCCAAAGATCCAATCAGCTCAGAATATGAAACAGTTTAGGCATATCTCTTTATGCAATGTATTCGATAAGATTATAAACAAAGTCTTGGCTAACAGGTTGAAAGTCATTTTGCCTTCTCTTATATCAAATTCTCATAGTGCGTTTGTGTAGAATCACCATATTATGGATAATGTCCTAATCGCCTACGAGGTAGTACATACTCTAAAGAAGCAAAAGCTCAGGTAGTGAAGGTTTTCTGGCTATGAAACTTGTTATGAGTAAGGCTTATGATAGAGTTGAGTGGCCTTTTTTGGAAGCAATAATGAAGAAGATGAATTTTGAAAATGGATGGATAACTAGAATTATGCAATGTGTGACAACAGTCTCATTTTCAATGTTGATTAATAGCTTCCTTGGGTCTACTTTTAGACCTCAGAGAGGGCTTAGACAAGGAGACCCCTTGTCTCCATATTTATTTGTTCTTTGTGTTGAAGGTTTGTCTTCTCTTCTCTATGAAGTTGAACAAATGCATCTGTTTTCTGGGTTAAGAATTTATCGAGCTGCTTTTATGATATCTCATTTATATTTTTGCAAATGATAGCCTTATTTTCTCCAAAGCTATAATGGAGGATCGCAATTCAATTATGGAACATCCTAGATTTATATGGGAAAGCATCAGGTCAAGTAGTGAATTTTGATAAGTCAGCTTTGCTATTTAGTCCTAATGTTGTGCATGATTTAAGATCCCGGATCCTACAGTACTGCCAAATCCAAACTATAGATTTCTCATAAAAGTACCTTGGTTTGCCTACCATGATTGGAAGATCCAAAAATCACTATCTGCAATATTTAAAGGATCGGATCTGGAAGCGGTTAAAGGGGTGGAAGGAGAAAATTTTGTCAAAGGGAGGTAAGGAAATTCTTATTAAAGCAGTGATGCAAGCTATCCCACATTATTCAATGTCATGTTTCAAAATTCCTATCTCTCTTTGTAAAGAGTTAGAGCAGATAATGTGTAAATTTTGGTGAGGGAACCAGCCAGACGATTGCAAATTCATTGGATAGGATGGGAAAAGTTGTGTTGGCCGAAGAATGCAGAGGGGATGGGTTTCAGAGACCTTCACTCTTTCAATCTTGCCATGCTAGCCAAGCGAGGTTGGAAACTTCTCCATGATTCATATTCCTTGGTGGCTAGAGTGCTAAGTGCTCGGTACTATCCAACAAGGAATTTTTTGAATGCACATCTTGGTGCTAGCCCATCATTTACTTGGTGTAGCTTGATTGAGGGAAGGAAAATTTTGGAGTAGGGTATTCTTTGGAGAGTTGGTGATGGATTCAGAGTTGATATTCGTGATGATCCTTGGATTCTTGGAGTCTGAAACTTCAAAATTTAGGATCCACATCTTGTCCCTGTTTCAGCTGTAATGAGTAGATCAATTACTGAATCACGAATCTAGAGAATTGAACGTTAACCTCATTCTATCCAGCTTTTCACAAAGAGATGCAAAGGCTATTTTGGCATTACCACTCAGCCGCAGACATAACCATGACAACCCATTTTTGTCTTTGGAAAATTAGGGATTATTTACAGTAAAGAGTGTGTACAAATTTGCTTGGAGCAAGGTGATTCAGGATAAAGCTGATAGGAGTATCCAAGGTTTTGAGATTTGTCATAGATTGGTAGTAGCTGACAATGGTTGGAAAAAGGTATGGAAGCTTGATCTACAACTGAGAATGAGAGACTTCTTATGGAGAGTTCTTAGAAGATGCATCCCAACAAAAGATAGGCTTCTTTCAAAAGGAGTACAGGTGGAGGAAGGCTGTTATCTTTGTGGACATAAGGAGGAGACACTGCTGCATTTTTCCTGCAATGCCCTTTTACTAGGAATGCCTTATAGGAAGCTAACCAAGCTATCTTTCTTAATCCTATTATTAGTGTCACACTTTTGCAAAAGTTAGTGTTTGATGTTTTGGATGGATTAATGTTGAAGCAGTGGGAGACTATTATTGCTATATGGTACCATATTTGGTGGAAAAGAAATTTAATTTGGCAGGGCTAGCCCATGAAATCCTTACGTGAAGTGGCACAAAAAGCGTTGTTAAGCATGCAAACTACTAGCAAAAATATTCCAAATAGGCATCAGGTGTTAAACGTAAGGCATAAACAGACTGTTTGGCAGAGACCTAGTCCAGACATTTACAAGGTGAATGTAGATGCTGCAATCTCAGTGGAAGACAATATACTAGGGATTGGCAATGTTATAAGAAACTCTCAGGGCCAATTTATGGTAGGTAAAGCGCTTTCCATTTCGGGTTGTGCTAATCCCCATCGTGGTGAATTGATAGCTGCTAGAGAAGGCCTTCTATTTGCATGGGAGGCGAGATTTCGGACGATCGTTTTGGAAGGTGATGCATCAAATGTATATTCCAGCATCTTGGAGGGTAGTGAAGATTTCTCTTATAATGGTTCTATCCTCAAAGATATCTTTCTTTATGCTTCCTGGTTTTATGATTTAATTTGTAATGTTGTATCTCGTGATTGTAATAGGGTGATTCCCTTGCTAATGCTGGCAGATTGGGAGATACCGGCATTTGGCTTAAGGATCCACCGCCTTTTATTTTATCTTTGCTATTAGCAAATGTTGCTAGCTAATAAATTTGAGGTTTATATCAAAAAATAAAAAATAAAAAAGATTAATCCTTATGGTAAAATTCAGTCAAAGAAATGGGTATTTGTGCTATTTTCTAAGTGTTATGCAGTCCACTATAACAGGGTCACTTGCGCATTCCTTGTGTGATTCAACTGACAACCGTAATGACCTTATAAGCACCTAAGATGTGAGGAATGTGTATAAAAAGATGAAGAAATCTTACTTAGAAATGTAAGGACAACTGAAAGTAAAACAAAATAAACAAAACATATTCATAAGATCAAGTAACTTATTAGCACACACATTGTTGTTGGATGATACAATATTAGAGTGCCATTGATCATTGGTACTTGAAAAAATGAGGCTAGAACTTCAATCCCATGATTTATCTACCTAACCACCTTATTTATTGTTATGAAATTTTTGAACTGGACTTCATGGAATTTGAAATATTCCAAGCTAAATGATGGGGATATTGATAGTTTAACTTACAACATGACATGAACTAGGATTTTGTCCCTTGTAGGAAATTAATATGGAGCAAGTGGCATGAGATTATGTTGTTTGGTGACTTTGACCAATGACAAGGTAGTGCCCAAAATTGTATTGTATCTAATAAAGATAGCACAAATATAAAGAGATTCCCATTTGTAACTTCTTTTTCTTTTTAATGGATTCTCATTATCTAAAATGCACTGAACTAATCCTTTTAGCTAGGGAATTAATTTGGTAGCAAAAGACTAACTGGAGGCACAAAGCCAAAAAACAAAGTGGCACGCCTTGCAGAGTACCTCAAAATTTCTCTGGACTATCATCCAATTGTTTCTTGTCTTTCGTATCAACCTCTAAAATCTCCTGAAAACAAAGCAGAAAGGGAACGGGTTTGTAACTTGTGATGTATTTTAGCACATAACACTTGTTTATTATTAAGTAGAATATAGTTTAGTGGCTATAACTAACTAAATTGGGCATTTTTTGTTTTTTTTGTTTTTTTTTTGCAATAATAAAACAAAGGGTAAATTACACCTACCACCCTTGAGCTTTGGTAATATAACAGCTAGCCCCATTATTGTGTCAAAATGACACTCCCCCCATTTGACCCTTTGACTGATAGATGAGTTAATCTTTTCTTCCTATTTTAACTATGGTTAATGGGCTCCGCTACCAAGCCACCACTACCCACACTTGACGATGAACCCAGTTTGTCACCTGTTGGTAATTGATCCGTAAATCCGCAAGTGCACGGGTCGACAAGTAATATAAAGGAGAGTTAGAGTATCGTGTCCCAAGGGATTGATTAATTAGAAGAATGTTAAACTTAATCAAAATTCACAAATTTTTATCCAAGCAAACGAATTGTGAGAATGAGTTGCAATTAAAATAACAATTTAAAGAAACAAAATAAGAAAACACCAAACACTAATTCCACAAGAGAAGATGAGAATGATTAAAGCCTAGGGGTCCCTATTCACTTGCTACTTCAATGAATAAATGCAATCAACAAGCACCAATTAATGAAATGATATTTGTTAGCTGATAACCTTCAATAGATAAGAGCCTATGTCTAGGACAATTACCCATGCAAAACCTAACTAATCCACTATGTGTCCATGTGAATTAACATAAGAATCACTCATTGAGACCAATTATCAAACACTTGCCAGGCATGACTAATGGGTATGTGTCCATCCCATTAGCTAATCAACACACTCCATCCAATAGAATGAAATTGAACATACATCAACCATACCATATCCATATTCACAACTCCCTATTTCTAGTTCAATTGGAATACTAAAATCATGCAATTGATGGACAATCAACAACAAGCATTAAGCATAGATATGGATGAACAAAATCAAATTCATTGAAAGGATACCCACTCAATTACATATTAATCAAATCCATAGCAAGATCCTAGAGAGCCCCTAGATTAGAGTTTAGTTACACATCATGAAAGAGAAGAAAACAAATGGAATCATAGAACCCATCAAGTTACAAATCAAGAGAGAAAAGGGAAAGAATGTACAAGAATGGTAAGAATCCAATGCTTGATCTTCCTCCTTGATCTTGATTCTTCACTTGAATCACCTCAATCTTCCAAGGTTTTCTCCTCCTCCCACTTTCTCTAGGGATTTCGTGGTTGGTCCTAAAACAGCCTCCTTAGAATCCCCTCAAAAATCAGATAAAAAAGGTCAAATTCGCGGACCAGGGCTTTTCACACGTCTAGGCGTGTTTTTCTCACGCCTAGGCGTGGTTATGAAACATGTGCTGTCAGGTGCAAGCCACGCCTAGGCGTGACATTTACACGCCTAGGCGTAAGTGTCTCTGTCTGAAATTCCTGAAAACCTGAGAGTTCCACGCCTAGGCGTGGGTTTGTCAAGCCTAGGCGTGGTTTTGTCAAGCCTAGGCGTGGGTTGGCAGCAGCATCTCATTTTTTGCGTTTTTTTCCAAATTTGAGCTCCTTTTTGAGTTCCTTGGCCCTTCCAAAGCTTTTCCATGTTGAATACCTACATCAAGACAATGTCAAAGTCCATCAAATCATGATCAATCTAATTTCTTTAAATAAAATCCTCAAAGATTCAATTCTCAATCATTTGAGTTAGCAAGTTTAAATCATTAAAGTCATGCATGAATTGAACCTTTGGCCTATAAAACTTAAGGATAGCATGCTTATATACATTCAAAATCAAGTGAAATAACTTCATTTCCAGAAGTTATCATCACCCATCCACGAACCACTGTCTAGCAACCCCCAGGCCAATCAAGCCCTAAAATAGATCACTGCAAAACCAAAAACCATCGTTCAAAAACTCCTAGAGCAAACCACTGTGAACTCGAAAATTGCATCCTCCATGTGCCAGAAACTGTGCCACCCACATCCTCCATGTCGAATCACCAAACTGATGCCACTTGAACTCGCCCACCACCCTGTGATTTTATCTTCTCACTGTGATTTGATTTGAGACTGAACTACTCCTCTACAAGCCCTCTATCCTTCACCGAACCAGACACTATACAAAGCCCACCACCAAAGCTATACGGATCTGAATGGTGGCTTGATGGGGATTTGAGCTGCCACATGCTGTATGTTGTGGCCATGCACACATGACAACTATTTATTTTTCTTTTGATGCAATTCTTACACAGATTGGACTAGAACATAAACAGATTTTGAAGTCTTTTTTTAGCTATATCCTCACAATTGATCTCTCAGTTTCTCCCACCACCATAGATATATGGATTTGAGTAGTGGCTTGTTGGGGATTTGGGTGGTCCGTAATTTCAAGCGGTAAAGCCTCTAACATGGGGGTTTGGGTGCTGAAATTTCAAGGGTTTGCAGTGAAGTTTGTGGTGTATTTCTAGATTTGTATTTGTGCTTTTATGGTGGAGTAGGTGGAGTTGGCCTTTTGGATTGGTGGTGGATGATGGTAGGTTCTGCTTAGGGGTGATTAGGCATGGATGAAGTTTGGTAATGGAGGACGAGGGTGGTTTATGGTGGTGGCAGAGGGTGATTGCAGTGGTGCTGGTCAAGAACGTGGTGCGGCTTGGTGTTTTCAGTGGTGGCGATTTCAGCCAATTTTTAAATTTTTTTTTTACAGTTTTGGATTTTAATTACGCTAACTATCAACCATGGTTAACCTAAGAAATATTCTGTTAATATACTTTAACCCATCTATTAGTCAAAGGGTCAAATAGGGGGAGTGTCATTTTGACACAAGAATAGGGCTAGCTATTATATTACCAAAGCTCAAGGGTGATAGGTGTAATTTGCCCTAAAACTAAAAGAAAAGAACCATGAGACTTTGTACCAAAAACCACTAAAGACTCACAAGAATCCTCGGATGCGTTTATCATACACTCATTGTGGGTGTACCCATGCACCAAATGAGTTTTATCCACTATAACCAATTATTTTTTTTCTTTTTTTAAAACATAAATTCTTGTTTATAGGTTTGGTTATATGTAAATATTATAATTTAAAATTTGTAGGATTTTTTGTATGTATAGTTAATTATTTGCAGAAAAAAATGTGTGCAAATATTACTAATTCAAATTGTAGAGCTTTCAATACGTATAATTATCTATAGTAAGAGAGAGAGAGAGAGAGAAAGAGATGAGTGGTCTAAGTTTCTTGTGTATGGGCCTGAACGTGTGTGTAAATATTACTAGTTGAAATATGTAGGATTTCCTTTAAGTACATTTATTTATGACAAAAAATAAATAAATAAAATGTGACATACTTCAAGTTACAGGTCATCAATATCAATCGTTGATTTGATTTTATGCCAAACCAACGGTGATGGCACTTGGTGCATAACATGCACTACATGGTGGGTGCATGTTAAACATTTCCGTTTCGGTTTCAGATAATTACCAACTTTGGCCAAGATTGTGGAACGATTGTGCCAAAATCGACCCTTGAGGCTAATCTTCATGAAAGGTCCATCCAACTACACAATTTCAACCTTTCCTGATTAAATTGAATAGGGTATATAAATCCTGTTGTGGATAAGCACTGGGACCTAGGTCAAAGGGGGCTAATAAGGTTAGCTGGAAACTTGTGCGAAAAGCGGTGGCCAAGACTACCTGAGACCTAGGCTAGCATTGAGATAACTATGTGAAAGCGCGACACTAGTAGGCTAGAGTGTTTAGGGTAGAAAGCAGAACATGCCTCACTTAGGATGCTTGGCCAATTTAAGTAGAGCTCCGAAGGCTGAGATTCTGGCACCTTCCTATCGTGAGGCAATTAAGCTATTTGAACGTTGGGCATTCGTTACACCCGATCGTCAAGGTCCTAACCTATCAAAAATCATTTTAAGCCTGATCTCCGGTTGTTGGATCGTTATGGATGCACTGATTACACGCGGGATGTAAGGCAAGCTTTAATGTCAGGCCAAAGAACTCGAGATTGTTCAAACAGAGTCGGGTCAGACCAACTCGATTCCACTCAAGTCAGGTGACCAGGAGAGACTGGGTCTGAAATATCACGTTAGATTCGGATAGGCCCAATATGGCACACAACCCCCCAGCTTGGTCATTTGTGAAGATAGGTCAAGCTTATGGCAGATTGAATTCAGGTCAGCCTAGTACATGTTAGCCCAAGGTACCCCTTTGGATCAAGTTTTGTGATGATAAAAAATATAAAGTTTAATATTCATTGATAATCTCCCTTGATCTTTGTCATTAAGTCTAAACATGTAGGAGATAAGATGCTGTGAAGATGAGATTAGACACATGGGACTAGAGAGAAGACACCCTAGATTAGTTGTTGTACAAGGACTTAAAGCTTGCATGGATAAAAGAATTGGAAGATCATGATATCTTGAAGATTCATAGATTTTGTTGAAGATATGAATAGTGAAGATTTGAAAACACAAGAAGCACCACAAAGAGGAAGAACAAAAAATTCAAAAATTGGATCTAAGTAGATTCATTTGTTGATAGGACTTTGTTATAAGTTGTCTAGCTAAATTGATGAGATGTCTTATATTAGAATCTTTGTTGATGTGAAATTCTTCAAACCAAGTGGACTCAAAACATGATGGACTATTTCTAAAGGCCTACAATGTTCAGAATAGTACAAGAAAAAAAAACATACAACTGGATTAATCAAGATGCTAGCTTTGGACAAAAATCTCACAAGATGACAAAATTGCTTTTTCAAATTTGTGAAGATGATAGCTGGATGGACCTGTAATGTTATTATCCTTTTCTATATTTGGCAATCTTCTTTGTGTGAAGACATAGGAAACACTAGAGAAGAAAACTTGTTGCATATTGAGCTTTCTACAAAAATCCTTCTTGTATTCTTGAGCCTTTTTTTTTTGTGACCCCACACACTAGAGTGTTTAATCTTTTTATTCACTTCTTGTAAAGCCCTTGGAGGGTTCTTTTTCTAGCTTGTGAGCTAGGGAGTGTGCTTTGTGAGTGTTTTTGGGACTCAAGTTGAGAGCTTTGGTGTATCTAGCTTGGAGAGGCTAGGAGATTGAAAGACTACTTGATGATTAAATAGTGGAAAATCTCACCTTAGGTGAGAACTAGACATAGACTCCACATTAGAGATCAAATCAGTATAAAAACATCTAAACAGGCTATCTTTTTCTTTCTTCTCTTTATCTTTTGTTTGCTTGATTGATTTGTTATGTTGTGTGTTAAAATTTTGTTTTTATTAAATATCTCATCTCGCCTGATAAGCTATCTCATCTCTGTGTGTTGTTTTTTAAGTGTTTTGTTCTTTGATCAAACACCTTATCTTTGTCATAATTATGTTCTAGCTTTGTGTTACAAATTTTTTTTTACAGAACCCTTGATTCAATGCCCATTCTCAAGGACTATTTTACCAACAATTGGTATAAGAGCTTGACCTATATGTCAAGCTTAACCTCTTTGAGGGAAAAAATCCAAGGGAGCCAATGATGTCTCAAATAGTTGCTTATAACCTTTCTAAAGGTCAATCCTCAACCAGACCTCCTTTATTTAATGGAGCTAACTATCCATATTGGAAAGAGAGGATGCGCATCATCATTCAAACATCGATTATACCATTTTGAGTATTATTGTCAATGGACCTGAAATTCCCAAAAATGTGGTTGAAGGAAGTGAAGTGGTTAAGACTGAAGAAGAATAAGATGCTGATGATCTCAAGAAAATTGAGCTCAATGCTAAGGCTATCAACATGATGCATTGTGCCATAAGCTATGATGAATATTGTAAAATCTCAAGATCCAAAAATAGTGCTAAGGAAATGTGGGACAAGCTCAAGATCACCCATGAAGGCACTAAGCAAGTGAGACAAGCAAAGGATGATAGGCTCATCCATGAATATGAGTTATTTCATATGAAAGAGGAAGAGAAGATCGATGAAATGTTTGAAAGGCTATTAGTTATAGTCAACAACCTGGATGTTCTTGGGAAATCTTATTCGGATGAAGAACTTATGAGGAAAGTACTTAAAAGTCTCATAAAGCCATGGCAATCCAAAATCTCAGTCATCCAAGAAGGAAGAGACATAAGCAAGTTGACTTATGATGAGCTAAGAGGAAATCTAATTGCCTATGAAACAACTCATCTGCGACATAAGACAACTGATAAGAAGAAAAATGAGATTACACTAAAAACTCATCTAGAAGAGGATGAGATATTTGATTCTGACAATAAGATTGATGATAGTGATGATCTTGCCTTCATATCAAAAAAATATTCAAGATATGGAAGAAGAGAGGAAAGTTCAAGAAGGGCTCTAGCTTCAAGAAAGAATTAAATAAACGAGATTCTAATAGCAATAAGGAAATCATTTGCTATGAATATAAGAAGCCTAGACATGTGAGAACCGATTGCCCTACTCTTAAGAAAGATACAAGAAAGCTAAGAAGAAAGAAAACAATGATGGCTATTTAGGAAGACCTTGAGAATGACTTATCCAATAGCGATGAAGAAGAAAATGATCAAGATGCAGACCTATGCTTCATGGCTAAGAGCAATAATGAGGTAGTTGATTCTAACTTATCTTATGAAGAATTATTTGATGGATATGACGAGTTGTTAGAAAAGTCAAAGATCATCCTTTATAAGTATGCATCTTTGAAGAAAGCAAATGATGTTTTGGTCAAAGAAAATGAATTTCTAAAGGTTGAAAATGCATCTTTGAAGGGAAACATACAATCCTCCTCTTGTGTCTTGAAAATTGAAAATGACAAGTTACAAAAGAAGGTAGAAAGCTTGACAAATGACCTTGCAAGATTTGTTCAAGGTAAAGATAACTTGGACATCTTACTAGGAAAGCAAAGATGTGTATTTGATAAAGTTGGTTTAAGTTACAACTAATCTAAAAGCTCTAAGTTCTACAAAAGTTTCTTTGGGAAAACTACCAACTCATTATCCTCGCATGATACATGCTATAATTGTCATCGCAAAGGCCACACGACTAATGTATGGAAAAATCTTAGTATCTGTTTAGCTCTTGGAATTGAGCATGGAATTAGAACTTAAAATTAGAATTGAATCTCTTAATTTCAATTTTTATGTTTGGAATGTCATCATTGAAATTGTAATTCCATAAACCAATTGCATTGAATTGAAAAACAACTAAGTCTTTATCAATTCTTAACCTATACCTTAAAAATTATCAATTTCATAGCTTAAAAAATTAAACTATCTCTCTAAATTTATTTATGAACAATAATATTTATTGAGATTCTATATTTACATAAAAATTGTTTTTATATTTATATAAAGATTATTATAATAGCTACTTATTTTTTTCTTAAAAAAATCATGAAAAATTTCTTTATGAAAAAATGACTATTATATATTATAAAAAAATTATTGTATGAATATTTTTATTAATTTTAATTTTGTAAATAATTTTTTAATGTTTTAGATCATACCTTTAAATAATAAAATTATAACTGAATTTAGAATTACAATTTCTTATTTTAATTCTTTGACAACCCCAAATATAAAATTTAAGATTCTGGACTAATTCTAATTCTGAAAGAATTTGGATTGAAATTAAAAACTATGTTTTAATTCCAATTCCGCTATCCAAATGGATCCTCAGAGAAATTCCTATGAGGACTAAGTTGGTTTGGGTTCTTAAAGGCACCTATGAGCCTATAAAAATTGTAACTAACCTCAAAGGACCCAAAGTTGTTTGAGTACCTACATATGCTTGAAAATTATTTTGCAGATGTGCTTGAAATCCAATGGAAAGAAATATATATGGTATCTTGATAGTGGATGCTCAAGACACATGATCGGGATCCCTCCAATTTTGTACACTTCAAGAAATTCAAAGGAGGAGATTTAACCTTTGGGGATTAAGCAAAGCACAAAATCATCGGGATAGGTAAAATTGGTAAAGACTCACCTACTACTATTGATGATGTACTCTTAGTTGATGGGTTAAAACATAATTTACTTAACATTAGTCAACTTTGTGATAGAGATTATAAAGTTACTTTTGAATCATCACATTGCATTATCCGTGAAAGAACTAATAACAACATACTTTTTATTGGCCAAAGATGTGAAAATATCTATGGTATTTCTTTAGAGGACCTTAAAGATCAAGATGTAAAATGTTTTGTCTCTTTTGAAAATGATAAGCAGTTGTAGCATAGTGTGGATATAAGTTTGCCCCAAATGGTTTTATATGTTAAGTTTTGATGATGACAAATACAAGACAAAAAGAATACTTTGCCTATGTTCCTTGTTGCATCCTATATAGAGCATATCCATTAGTAATTGATAAATATCTTTTTTGGATGTGTATATGAAAGTTTTATATGCATGTTAAACTAACTAGAGTTATACATTTATGAATCATGCATATGAAGATATTAAACTATAATTTTGGACTAACTATGCTTGTTTAAGTGAGCAATACTTTGTAGGATAGTTCAAGTACCAAGAGTGAGCATTGCAACAAGAAAGCAAAAGATCTCTATTAAGCTCAACACAAGGAGAATGTGAATGCCTATGTCATGAAGGTATTGATAACATCAAAGTCATGTCAAAGACCAGGTCCAAAGGAAGTTTAAATGGTATAGCTTTTAGGACTTAGTGTCTTTATGTAAGAAGCCTTATGGATATCTCAAATATGTTTTTCAAATATTTACAAATGGTTTTCCTATGTTAAAATGTCCAACAAACAAGTTTTGAAAAGTTAGTTTTGGTAATAGTTCAAATCTATGAAAAATAGCAAAGTTTGAGTTTTTCAAAACTAACATTTGGTCACTCTTTTGATCATATCTTTCAAAATACTTTGAGTTTTGTTTTGAAATTCTTTTATTTGAAAATAGACTCAAAGATCTTTCCAATGACTGGTCATTTGCTTTAAACGGATAAGAAATGAAGAAGTTATGATCATTTGAATTCAGTTTTCAAAATCAGTAAGGTGTATTCGAATACCACAGCCTAAAAAACATTCCAGAATGCGTTTAAAATAGAGGTATTCGAATACCTCATTGTGGTATTCGAATAACTGGCTTCTGAATTGTTTTTTATGAGAATTGGAACAGTGGCATTCGAATACTCATGTTGGTATTCGAATAACTCATATTAATTTACTTTTCACGATAGTTTATAAACAGTGGTATTCGAATATTGATTCATGGTATTTGAATAAACACGGTAAGCATAGTTCCGAAGATGGAAACTAACGGACATATTCTCGTAATAATCATGGATTTAATTACACCCAATGGCTATTTTCTATCTGACTCTATAAATAGAGACCGTGGGTCTCATTTGCAAGAACCCCAGCTATTTGTTTAATTTGCGCTTGCTCTGAAAAATGTGATTTATATTTTACGCCTATTTTCTATGCTCTTTTTGCTAAAACTTTGAGATGTCCTTGAGAGCCTCTTAGCACTTCAATTTGTATAATGCACTCTGAGTGAGAGTTTCTCTTCATCTACATTTCTATTCTTCTATATTGAGGGTGAGGTATCCTTCAAGGTCTGTAAAGGGGGTGAGGTATCCCTCTAAGGTTTGTGTAAGGGTGAGGTATCCCTGCAGGTTGAGACTTTAGCACAAGGGTAAAGTTTCCCTGTGTGTGAAAAGTGCTCTTTTATGTAACGGTTGCAAGCACCTATTGAAGCTTGTACATATAGTGGAAAATCTCGAACTGTGTTTCGGGGACTGGACGTAGACCACAAGTGGTTGGTGGTCAAACCAGGATAAATATCGTGCCTACTCTTCTTCTCTTTATCTCTTTATTTTATGTAATCTTTATTTTACGTAATTTTATATTATTGCACACTTATTCATTTCTTTGTTGTTAAAGCTTTTCTTTTATCTCATTCCTTCGTGCTTTTATTTAATTAGTTTTAATATTTGTATTTTAATTAAAAGAGGTTTTGTCAAATTTTTTAATACCCAATTCACCCCCCTCTTGGGTAATGGTTGCCATGACTAACAAGTGGTATCAGAGGTTCGTGCTCTGGTGAAAGCTTAACCGCTTAGAGTTAAAGATCCTTGTCTGTTGGCAACCTTAAAAGTTTTTCAAAATGGAAGGTTTTGAAATTGATAAACCACCATTCTTCGATGGTGTGCTTTTGTTTATTGGAAAGCTAGAATAGAGTTTTATATATGCAATCTATTGATTTGGATTTATGGGATGTTGTGCTAAATGGATTTATTTGTAAACCAAAACAAACTTGGAATGCCTATGACAAGAAATGTTTTTCTTTAAACATTAGAGCTATGCAAATTTTAAGAAGTTGTTTGAATGATGATGCTTATGCTACAATTAAAAATTGCTATAGTGCTAAAGATATATGGGATGTTCTTAATGCTATTTATCTTGCTAACAATGATTTTGCATATAAAGTTGTATATAGAAAGCAAGAAGAGCAAACGCCATTGAAGGAAGCTTGTCATGAAAAATATCCTCAAAGAAATACTCAAACTATTGAAGGGAGCCAAATGCCACTTGGTGACAATGATGCTCAATTTGAAGAAGAGGCAAAGCAAAACAAAATTGATGAGGAAGAATATGATTCTCTTAAAGAGGCAAGTACCCTAGAAATTGAAACTACTTCCTATATGGCTAAAAAAGAGTTTGAGGTAAATAATTCTAAACTATATTATAGTCCTTCCTATAATGAGTTGCAAAGTGCATATAATGAATTGTATGATGGTTTATTGAATTTAGAAAAGAAAAACTTATGGTGTTTAGAAAATATTTCCTTTATTGAAAATGAAATTAAAACTTTGAAAAATGAATATATTTTTCTTGATGAAGAAATGTCTTTAAAATGTGAAACCTCATCTTCTTATAAAAAATGCATTAATTTAAAAAATCAAGTTGAGGACTTATATTCTGAATTTGCTAAAGCTAATGATTGTAATTGCTTAAATTCTATGCTTGTTAATAAGAATAAAATTAATGTTATTGCATGTGAAAATTCAAGCAAGGCTTATGGCAAAATTAATTTAGAATATAATAACAATAAAATGCTTAAGTTTTCAAAAATGATATTCAAATGATTAAGCCATCATTAAATTCAATTATTTGTAATTTTTGTGGTCATCTAGGACATATTTCTCATTTATGCAATTATAGAAGAAATCTTTATATGAGAAATTGTATGGTATGGGTTCCTAAAAATCCTAAAGGCCCTAATACTAATATTCATGGACCCAAAATGAAGTGGGTACCAAAGTGTCCTCCTAGTGTTTCAATTATGTAGAATATTTCTCAAAAGGATGGACAAATTGGTCAAAATAAAGAGAAATCATCAAGGAGAATGCTTCTAAAGCCTAATGGTAGAAACTTTGGTCAAAGAAGGAAGATGGCTTCAACCAAAGCTTCTCAAGTACAAAATGTAGAACTTACAAAGTTCAAGACTCCAAAAGAGAAGCAATGGATAAGAAAAAGTATTTCCTTGATTACCAAGGCCAAGGTATCAAAAGTTTTTACCTCTTATGCACACTCACATGCAAAGTCAATAAATTTGAGGTATATTCCTTGTAGGCCTTAATTGATTAATAGAATCATGTGTACTTAATAAAATTTGAATATTATATTTAACACATGATTATGTTCATTCTTATTATATCATAATTAATTAATTTATTATATATCTTGGTACATAAGAGTCTATAATGCCTATGTATGCCTTATATGCTTTACAATTGTCTATATATCATGAAAGTAAGCATGCTATCAACTATGTGATTAATGATATTTAATTATTTAATTTATTGTGCTCAATTTACATACTATAAAAAAAATTAATCTTTATGAGAGCATAATAAATTAATATTCGAAAACTAACACAAAAGGAGCCAATAAAATTTAGGTACCAAAAGTCAAAAATTGAAGTGTGTTGTAGGTATGCTTGAAGGCCAAGAAGTGACTTTGACATCTTGAAAGTGGCTGTTCCAAATACAAATATCATAAATAACTTCAAGTTCTTTTCCTTGTCTTCATGAAGCTTGGACTTGCAATTCTTGGATAAGTGAAACTTGTGTTATACTTTTCTAGCTTTATATCTTAAACATGTTTTTACACGTTAATATGATAGATAAAAGTATGCTCATTGTTTTGACATCCTTGAGCATGAGTTTTTGTTTAATCATGACTTAAAATAAGTATTTGTGTTAGATGGTTTTATCTTGTTTTATCCCTTTCTAACATAATCCTTGGTTGTTTCAAAATGTTTTTGTAAGAATCAAGTATCTGGTTTAATTGTCATGAATGCATGTTAAAATGAGTGCTATATTGCATGATTATTTTTAATCTTTGCAATTATTATTTGAAAATTCTTCTGCATATTAATATGCTAGATAAAGTATGCTCCATGCTTAAAATCACATGTCTAATGAGAATATCCTTGAGTTTAAGTTTTTGATCAATCATACATATAATATTTGAATTTATTGCTTAATTATGATTTCATCCTTCTTGAATTAGCACTGACTTGAGCTTTGGAGATATCTCGAAATCATTTTTGCAGGTACTCCTTCAAAAGGTAAGCTTTCGTCTCTCAAAATGCATTTCCTGGACATATATATGTGATTTTTTGTTTAAGTTATTCGAATACCTCCATATGATATTCGAATACCATTGATGTTTTACGTGCAATCTTGTGTTTTTGTTAAGGATATTCGAATACCACTGATGGTTATTCAAATACCTTACTTCAGTACAGCTTTTCTAAAAACTGGTGTATTCGAATACCATCAGGGTTATTCGAATACCCAGAGGCTGATCTTTTTCAGTTTTCACTCAGCTTCTCTAGAGTATTCGAATACCATTATGAAGTATTCGAATACTTGCTCCTCTGGCCTTCTCTTCTGTCTCTGGAATATTCGAATACCATCAGTTTCTCTCTGGAGTATTCGAATACTTTGTGAGTATTCGAATACCATTAAAAGCATTCGAATACCATCGTTTGGCAGCCAAGCCAAATCTGGTAATCTATTCGAATACCTGGTATGCTATTCGAATACCTTCTGTCTGAAGGCTACATCCTTTAGTCTTTCCTTGCTGCTGCTGCTGATATTCCTGCCCTGCTTTATTTGAAAGGTTCTGCTACATTTGTTGTTGTATATGTTGCATAGCATTAATAATCAATATATACTAAATTCTTTATTTGTATTATCTAAAAATATGCACTTAATGATATGTATGAAAAATACAAATGTTTAACCAAATGTAATTGGCTATTCTTTTGATGAATATATATACTTGGCTAATTTGATTAATGAAATGAAATATGTTTTGCCCTTGTGAACTCATTTGTTATTTTATTATTTTAAATGCTTATTTGCTTATGAGTTTGACATAATAACTAACCTCTATGGATCCAAAATTGATGGATACCAAAGAAAGTACTTTGAATTATTTTGTAGGGTGTCAACTACCTCAAGCAAGTATTTAAATGGAATAAGTTCATTCAACTTGAGGATAGTGAAGTTTAAAAGGACTCAACTTTTAAAGGGTGCAAATAATTTCTTCATGAAAGCCTGAAGCTTGGAAGTTAGTGGAAGTGAGAGTCATCTACGAAAATTCAAAAAATACTTTTTTGGTGATATCAATTTATTATCCTTATCTATGCTTTAAATTTGATATCATGTGATATTTGGAGAAGTAAAGAGTTGTGTTATACCTTCACATGAATTACATGATAATTATTTGCCTAAAAATGCCTAAATAAGTTTTGATGATGATCATATGCTTCTTGATAAACTTGAATCATGCCTTAAAATGCTTAAACTATTTTTTGGATTCAAGTGCATATGTGCTTCATGCATTCTTGTTAGAACTAATATTGTATGGTTGATAATGTGATACATGCTTTAAATTATATATCAACCTAAAACTATGTTTCAATTCTAATTCCGCTATCCAAATGGATCCTCAGAGAAATTCCTATGAGGACTAAGTTGGTTTGAGTTCGTAAAGGCACCTATGAGCCTATAAAAATTGTAACTAACCTCAAAGGACCCAAAGTTGTTTGAGTACCTACATATGCTTGAAAATTATTTTGCAGATGTGCTTGAAATCCAATAGAAAGAAATATATATGGTATCTTGATAGTGGATGCTCAAGACATATGATCGGGATCCCTCCAATGTTGTACACTTCAAGAAATTCAAAGGAGGAGATTTAACCTTTGGGGATTAAGCAAAGCACAAAATCATCGGGATAGGTAAAATTGGTAAAGACTCACCTACTACTATTGATGATGTACTCTTAGTTGATGGGTTAAAACATAATTTACTTAACATTAGTCAACTTTGTGATAGAGATTATAAAGTTACTTTTGAATCATCACATTGCATTATCCGTGAAAGAACTAATAACAACATACTTTTTATTGGCCAAAGATGTGAAAATATCTATGGTATTTCTTTAGAGGACCTTAAAGATCAAGATGTAAAATGTTTTGTCTCTTTTGAAAATGATAAGCAGTTGTAGCATAGTGTGGATATAAGTTTACCCCAAATGATTTTATATGTTAAGTTTTGATGATGACAAAAACAAGACAAAAAAAATACTTTGCTTATGTTCCTTGTTGCATCCTATATAAAGCATATCCATTAGTAATTGATAAATATCTTTTTTGGATGTGTATATGAAAGTTTTATATGCATGTTAAACTAACTAGAGTTATACATTTATGAATCATGCATATGAAGATATTGAACTATAATTTTGGACTAACTATGCTTGTTTAAGTGAGCAATACTTTGTAGGATAGTCCAAGTACCAAGAGTGAGCATTGCAACAAGAAAGCAAAAGATCTCTATTAAGCTCAACACAAGGAGAATGTGAATGCCTATGTCATGAAGGTATTGATAATATCAAAGTCATGTCAAAGACCAAGTCCAAAGGAAGTTTAAATGGTATAGCTTTTAGGACTTAGGTTCTTTATGTAAGAAGCCTTATGGATATCTCAAATATGTTTTTCAAATATTTACAAATGGTTTTCCTATGTTAAAATGTCCAACAAACAAGTTTTGAAAAGTTAGTTTTGGTAATAGTTCAAATCTATGAAAAATAGCAAAGTTTGAGTTTTACAAAACTGACCTTTGGTCACTCTTTTGATCATATCTTTCAAAATAATTTGAGTTTTGTTTTGAAACTTCTTTCATTTGAAAATAGACTCAAAGATCTTTCCAATGACTAGTCATTTGCTTTAAACAGATAAGAAATGAAGAAGTTATGATCATTTGAATTCAGTTTTCAAAATCAATAAGGTGTATTCGAATACCACATCCTAAAAAACATTCCAGAATGCGTTTAAAATAGAGGTATTCGAATACCTCATTGTGGTATTCGAATAACTGGCTTCTGAATTGTTTTTTATGAGAATTGGAACAGTGGCATTCGAATACTCATGTTGGTATTCGAATAACTCATATTAATTTACTTTTCACGATGGTTTATAAACAGTGGTATTCGAATATTGATTCATGGTATTCGAATAAACACGGTAAGCATAGTTCCGAAGATGAAAACTAACAGACATATTCTCGTAATAATCACAAATTTAATTACACCCAATGGATATTTTCTATCTGACTCTATAAATAGAGACCGTGGGTCTCATCTGCAAGAACCCCAGCTATTTGTTTAATTTGCGCTTGCTCTGAAAAATGTGATTTATATTTTACGCCTATTTTCTATGCTCTTTTTGCTAAAACTTTGAGATATCCTTGAGAGCCTCTTAGCACTTCAATTTGTATAATTCACTCTGAGTGAGAGTTTCTCTTCATCTACATTTCTGTTCTTCTATATTGAGGGTGAGGGATCCTTCAAGGTCTGTAAAGGGGATGAGGTATCCCTCTAAGGTTTGTATAAGGGTGAGGTATCCCTGCAGGCTGAGACTTTAGCACAAGGGTAGAGTTTCCCTGTGTGTGAAAAATGTACTTTTATGTAACGGTTGCAAGCACTTATTGAAACTTGTACATATAGTGAAAAATCTGAACTGTGTTTTGTGGATTTGGACGTAGACCATAAGTGGTTGGTGGTCGAACCAGGATAAATATTGTGCCTGCTCTTCTTCTCTTTATCTCTTTATTTTATGCAATCTTTATTTTACGTAATTTTATATTATTGCACACTTATTCATTTGCTGTTGTTAAAGCTTTTCTTTTATCTCATTCCTTCTGTGCTTTTATTTAATTAGTTTTAATATTTGTATTTTAATTAAAAGAGGTTTTACCAAATTTTTTAATATCCAATTCACCCCCCCTCTTGGGTAATGGTTACCATGACTAACACATAGGAGATTAGGTCATGCTAGCATGTACTAAATCTCTTAGCTTTTTAAAAAGCAATTTGTAAGAGGAATTCCAAAATTTAAATTTGAAAAAGATGTTGTTTGTGATGCTTGCCAACAAGGAAAACAAACAAAATAGTTTTTTAAACTTAAGAATGTTGTCTCAACCACTAGACCTCTTAAATTAATACATATTGATCTATTTGGTCCAACTAAGACATAAGATATTGGTGGTAAAAAGTATGGTATGGTTATTGTGGATGACTACTCTAGGTATGGTTGGGTTTTGTTCCTAGCTCATAAGGATGAAGCTTTCAAAAACTTTCAAATCTTTTGCAAAAGGGTTCAAAATGAAAAATGTTTAAGTATTGCTTCAATACGAAGTGATCATAGTAGAGAATTTGAAAACCAACATTTTGAATCCTTTCGTGAAGAAAATGGGATAACCCATAACTTCTCTTATACAAGAACACCCCAAAAAATGGGGTTGTGGAAAGAAAGAATAGGCCCTTACAAGAGATGGCTAGGGCTATTCTTTGTGAAGATAACTTGGCCAAACATTTTTGGGCTGAAGCTGTAACTATAGCAAGTTATATCCTAAATAGAACTTTGATAAGGCTTATTTTAAAGAAAATCCCTTATGATCTATGGAGTGGAATCAAACTAATCTTACATTACTTTCACGCTTTTGGGTGCAAATGTTTCATTCTTAATAACAAAGATAATCTTGGAAATTTTGACTTAAAGACGGATGATGGTATCTTCCTTGGTTACTTCTCAAGAAGCAAAGCATGTAGAGTTTTTAACAAAAAAACTTAAACCGTGGAACAAACCATGCATGCAGTCTTTAGTGAAACTAATAATCCTTTTGCAAGTGTGAATGTTTTCAACTCAAGATGATGAAGTGCAAGAAGAGAAAAATGATGAAAAAGAGACAATTCATTAGAAAATGAAGTTGGTGTCCCTGACAAAGATGAGTTATCTCATCAGTCTACACCAAACATCTCATCCAAAGGTGAAGTAAAATCACTGGGAGGTAACAACTATTTTGTGTCTTTTATTGATGAGTATACCAAAAAAATGTGGGTCTACGTCATTAAGAAAAAAAGTGAAGTATTTGCTATTTTTAAAAAGTTTAAATTGATGGCTGAAAAATAAAGTGGAACTATAATTAAAGTACTTAGAACAGATGGAGGAGGTGAGTATACCTCACTTGAATTCCAAAAATTTTGTGATGAGGAAGGGATAGTGCATGAGGTGACAACACCATACACACCCCAACATAATGATACTGCTGAAAGAAGAATGATGAAAGGGAAGAAGATAAGTGGCCAAGTATAAGGCCAGATTAGTGGCAAAGGGTTTCCTGCAAAAACCTGGCCTAGATTTTTATGAAGTTTTTATTCCAGTTACAAGGATTGAAACAATCAAACTTGTGGTTGCAATAGCTAGCTACATGGGGTGGTCATTGTACCAATGGATGTTAAATCAACCTTCCTTAATGGGCCATTAAAAGAAGAAGTCTATGTGAGTCAGCCACCTAGCTTTGAAGTGAATGGTCAAGAGGACAAGGTGTATAGGCTAAAGAAGGCTTTGTATGGCCTGAAACAGACTCCTCGAGCTTGGAACAAGAGAATAGATAATTTTCTCTTGTAGCAAAATTTTGTGAAATGTACTACTGAACATGGTGTTTATGTCAGAAACTCAGCAGCTTCTTACTCTTTGGTTGTGTGTCCCTATGTGGACGACTTGTTAGTAATTGGCAGTAATGAAGCAGAAATATCTGAAATCAATAAGAGAATGATGGAAGAATTTGAAATGTCATAATTGGGGGTGCTGTCCTATTTTCTTGGAATGCAGTTTGCTACTACCAGCAGAGGCATCTTCTTGCATCAGAAGAAGTATGCAGCAAATGTTTTGAGGAGGTTCAACATGACTAACTACAATCCAGTTACAACTCCAACTAAAATTGGTCTTAAGTTGGAAAAGAAAGGGAGTGAATAGCTGGTTAATGCTACTTTATACAAACAGATTGTAGGGTCATTAAGGTATCTATGTCATACTAGATTTGACTTGGCCTACAATGTTGGTTTGATAAGTAGATTCATGGAAAAACCAAGGACACCTCATCTTATGGTAGCTAAAAAGATCTTAAGGTATGTTAAAGGAACATTGGACTTTAGCATACTGTTTCCTAATAACCAAAAATACACAGAGGCAGAGATATTTAGCTATTCTGACTCCAATTAGTGTAGAGATAAGGATGACCAGAAGAGCACAGCAAGGTATGTTTTCATGTTTGGTAAAGCACCAATTTCATGGTGCTCAAAGAAACAAAGTGTGGTAGCATTGTCCTCGTGTGAAGCAGAATATATAGTTGCATCTATGGGAGGTTGTCAAGCTTTATGGCCTAAAACTCTACTGGAGGAGCTAAATCTAAGAGGGTCTAAACCAATGAAGTTGCTGATTAACAACAAGTCAGCAATTGATTTAGCCAAACATCCTATTGCATATGGTAAGAGCAAACACATTGAGACCAGATTTCACTTTCTGCGAGATCAAGTGAATAAAGAGAGACTTGAATTGGAGTATTGTAGATCAGAGGAATAGGTTGCTGATATCATGACCAAACCTCCGAAGTGTGTCAAGTTTCAAGATCTTAGAAATAAGCTGGGAATGTTGTCTCTAACTAATATGAATTAGGGGGTGTGTTGAGATGTAATTCTGTTAGTTAGTTAGATTGTTTAGTGGTTATTAATGACCAATGCTGTTAATAACAGTTGTAGACTCTCCTATATATAAAGGAAGTCATTGTAAAGTGTTTCAATAATAAGTGAATAATATTTTTTAATTCTTTTATCTATGTGAGTATATCATTTTTGTCCTAACACCCACTGCAGACACGAGTCTTACAGGCATAGTTTAAGGGTGAAAGAGTTTCTTTGTTATCAGGGGATTGGGATAGAGGAGATCGTGTTTCTGGAATGAGGTCTAGGTTTATAGGGGGTTATATGTTTATAGGGTGCGATCTAAAATTTGATCTTGATGGGAACAGTGAAGGCGTTGTAGATTCTAACCGAAGTTTTCGTGTTATTAGTATGGCAGACCAGGGAGTGGTATTTGTGCCTGATGCATCGGGGGACCTTTTTGCATGGGGCCATTCTGATGTTAAAAAGAACCATTCAGTTTATGATACGGCTGAGAGTGTGATTATGCTGCAAAAGTGTCTTGTTTTATCTGCGAATGGAGATGAATCCCGATTTGTTTGCTGACCATGTAATGCAGAAGAAAGAGAGTGTACATGTCGCTAAGATCAAATGAATAGATCAGCTGGGTTTATATGTACGACACGTTTTTCATCCATCTCAGAGTAAGACTTCCTTTGACAAATTTTCATTGTTCGATTCTGTCAAGGCTAAACGTCGCCTCGAACCAACTTCATCCAAACAATTGGGCATTTGTCTAAACTTTTGAAGTGTTGGTTAATTTTCCTTGGTTGGTGGACCATCCTGGCCCAATTGACATCCGGCCATAAGCTAGGCCCATTTTTGCAATGTCCGACCAGCCTATACCCGAATGGGTAACAACTCGACAAACACGTGCTTAATACGATATACCAAACAGACATAATGGTCTCGCGCCATAATGACCAGACATAACGTCTCACGTTATAATAACCAGATATAATGTCTCACACCATAATGATCAAACATAATGTTCAGAATCCTAAATGACCTTAACGGAGGGTATCCGGAGAGTCAGACCTCCGAATCTCTATATAAATTGACCTAGCAGTCTAAGCCAGGCATGTTCACTTTTCTCTACCTATGCCTTCATCACTGTCTTGACTCTAAGACTGATCAGTCGAAGTGCTTCTGCTGACATTTCACTACGTCTTCCTCGGGCAACTGTCGGACGACCGACTTGGGACTTTCCGGCGACCACCATATCGGGTAGAGGACGGAACATCTGGCGCCGTCTGTGGGAAGAGGTAAAACTCTCCCACTCCACTGGAAACCACAAGGGTCACATTCCTATCACCAATGCCTACCTATCTCTAGAGATGTCCTCCTGGGCAATACAAGGTTTCCTAACCCCTCGAAGAATGTGCTTATACAAGTAGTGGTGGCTTCTTCTATTCACCAAATAGAGTCCATGCACAACTTTGTAGCTGACTGCTATGGCCTCGATGCAACGCAACTCCATTACATGACAACATGTTGAGTGCCATTCCAATAATGAAGGAAAGTCTTCTTTGTCATTCATATTTACAATTTTCGCTAATGCATCATTGACTTGCTGCAAATTGCTTTGCATGTTCATGATTTTTAAAATTTAGATGCTCATGTCTTTACTTGTCAGTCATTCACCATATAATGTCATTTAATTTCATGTCTTGCTATCATCGGTATGCCTTTTATATATCTTAGGAAAAAGAAACCCATTAGTTTATGACATAACACTATTAGGATGGTATTGTAATAGTATCATGAAATCGTCATATTGTCATTATTAATAATTACTTTTCTTTAACTGGCATTGGTTTCTTCCTGCTATAATTTGTATGACAATGATTGTTATTTAATTGACATGTTTTTCGTGAAGTATATAATTCTATTTTAAATAATGGTTTTGGATGAGCAATAATTGTCATTTTATTTGCTGTTTTATTTCGCACAATACAGATACTAAGGAATTGTATAGCTTTAATTTTCCAGTTATAAGTTCTTAAAAATAATAATAATAATAATAATAATAATAATAATAATAATAATAATAATAATAATAATAATAATAATAATAAATTTACTAGCCATAATTAAGCCATAATTACTAGTCATAAAATTTTTCATGACTAACCATAATTTGATGTTCTTTTCCTTTAACCAACATAAATATAATTTACTATGTAACTCACAAAAATAGCCATATTTAATTTGTAATTGACATTCATTTCCTTTACTATTATTAATTCATTTACTAGTCATTGATATCTTCCTCTTACGTTAATTTCTAATTGTTTGACCAGCTATACATCACATGGTAACTATTATCAATTTTTAGGATAAATGCTATTATCAAATATAGCCATCAACATCATTGTCATGCCATCATTTCCATTAACTAAAATCAGGTTTGCTATTGAATTCTATTCATTAGCTTATTATTAAATTCCATTTACTATTGATAATGCTTTATACGTTTTCTTTTCTTGGAGCATGTTATGCTATTAATCTTGATGTTAGTATTTTCTAATTATTAGTTTTAGTTCATTCTCAGTTCTCTATTTAATTTTTACGTGCAATCATATCATGTTGAGATCCATTGATATATTTACTTCTTATTTTATATGTGATGATTTAACTACTGCACTTAAATAGTTCTATTCAATGTGAAGAACATGGAAGCTCCTAAGTTGCTACAGTAGTGCGGTTGACACTGCTACCTAAACTATGAAGTGATATTGCAAATTGATCGGTGACAGTTGCTTATTGAAATTAACAGACTTTTGAATCACCAGACAAAGTAAGACAACTTTGTTACTTTATTTCACTATTGTAGTTGCATAGACAACTTTGTTACTTTATTTCACTAGGACATTCTATTTGTTTTGTTATCCCTATAAGTTTCCTTTTTTGAGCTTTCCATACAAAACAATAGCATGCAGTAGCTAATTATTACCGTACATGTGAACATCATAAATTGGGCTTAATATGGTTGGAAATTATGGAAATAATGTTTTTTTATCAAAAAACAAAAAACACCTATGTATATTCATCAGAAAAATCCTGTTAAAATATTTGAGAGTTGTATAGGCAAATTGTTTCATTTTTACGATCCATTTAAATGGCACTAATAGCATTTATACGTTAATTATTTATTATTTTCATATCATGATCTGTTTTAAAACATACTCATAAACTAGTGTTAATATTTGCCTAACAACCACAATCACACCCATTCATTTTTTGCTTTTAATAGCATATTATAATTGCTTTATTGTTTGTTATATTCATGGCATAATATTATTGTTTTATTGCTTGCTCATTGAATAAATTTTGCCTTTATTGCAAAGACATGAAATAGTTTAAATAGTTAATTTTTACCATGTGCAAAATTTGGGGTTTTTCATGAGTCAAATAGAGTAATTATCATAGTATTAAAATTTATTAATTTTTGTAATTTATACCTATTTAATAACGTATAATTATTTTTTAGTTATACATTTAAATATTACTTACAAGAGCATGTTATAGACAAGACATTCAAAGCAATTTATTCTCCAATAAATTATATTATATTGATTGTCATTAATTTATGAATTATTGTTTTTTATTACTAATTAGAGATATATATAGCATCCTAGTAAATGTCATTGATGTGTATTATTGTCATGAAATTAATTGGCTATTTATTATACATTATTTTATATATTATTTATTTCTAATTAAAGAACTTATATGGCATGATAGTAAAAGACATTGATGTGCATTGTTGTCATTTCATGAAATTAATTGACTATTGATTGATCATTATTTTATATAATTATTGTCATTCATGATATTACAAAATTAATTGGCTATTAATTGATTGGTCGACATGTTGTTCATGAAACATTGATTTAATATTAATTAATATTTTAGATTATATTCATTGTAATTGGATTCTTTAATACTATTTATTGTCCTCAATTTATTAATTTATTAATTAATAATTATATAACATTAGAATGATTAAAATATCATGTTGATTTAATTGTTTTAATTCTATTTATTGTCATTAATTTATTAATTAATTACATAACATTAAGGATATTTTATAGCCATGAACAACATTAGCATTTACATCTACATGTGATAATTTTTGTAATGAATACTTGTATTCATTGTAATTTATTTATGTGTATAACGTTAACCTTAATGAGGTATGAAAATTTAGTCATATTTATTTCAATTGCATATTATTATCAGATTTACTCATATGACAAGATCAAGACAAGTTAAATTAAATCCCTAATAATTTTTTAGAAAATTCCAAACAAAGGCCTCGAAAACTCGGGTCAAACCGGCTTAGAGCCGATGCTGGCCCAAAGTCGATGCTCAGATGAAGATCCCGAAAACTCAGGTCAAACCGGCCTAGAGCCGATGTCGGCCCAGAGCCAATGCCAGCCAAAGCTGATAAAAAAAATTGACTTTTCAGCTGATGCCAGCCAAAACTGATGGAAAAAAATCAGTTTTTCAGCCGATGCCAGCCAAAGCCAATGCCAACCAAAGCTGATGGAAGACACCGACTGGCCAAAGCCGATGCCAACCAAAGCTGATGGAAGACACCGGCTTTTCAGCTGATGCCGGCCAAAGCCGATGCCAGTCAAAGCTTATGGAAGGCACCGACTTTTCAGTCGATGCCTGCCAAAGCTGATGGAAGACACCGGCTTTTCAATCGATGTCGGCCAAAGCCGATGCCAGCCAAAACTAATGGAAGACACTGGCTTTTCAGTCGATGTCAGCTTTCAGCCGATGCTAACCAAAGCTGATGGAAGAAACTAGCTTTTTCAGCCGATGCTAGGTTTCAGCCGATGCTAGCAAAAAATGATGAAAGTAACTAGCTTTCAACCGATGCCATTAAAAGTTAATGAAAGTAAATCGGCTTTCAGCCTAAGCCAGCAAAAAGCTTATGAGAGTAACCGACTTTTAGCCGACGCCAATTAAAGCTGATGAAAATAATCGACTCTTAGCTAATGCACCGGCCGATGCCAGCACAAAGCTAAAGGAAGTAACTAGCTCCCGGCTGATGCCAGTCCTGAGCTGAGGAAAGGCCCCAAGCCAGTAAATGGTCCCGAGCCGATGCCGACCTAAAGTAGATAACCTCAAACTGATTGCAAGTGCTGATGTCATGTTCGGTTCAGTGCCAATTCAATCGCCAAGCTGGAGGAGAAACCTTGATCACGATTAAATCGAGATGCTGATTGAAAATGTCATATATATAAAGTTGGTCAAGCTCAGAAAAAGTTCTGAGGTCAAAGTCTTCTATAAAAAAAATAAATGATAATAATAATAATAAAGAAGATGTGCGAAGCTATCCGAGGTTATTATCAAACCATGATGTCTTTGAAGACTGATCTAAATTGAAGAAACTCAAGATCAGTTCAGGTCGGGAAAATTCATAGCTAAGGTCAGGAAAATATATGCACAAAAGACCTCACCACTCTCCTTGGAAGGTTACCCACGGAAGAAGCTTAAAAATTACGAAGAGCTTAGAAAAGCTCGGTCATTCACTTTGTGATTTGCCCAAGCTGAAGGGCTGTGGATCGTCTAGCTTAGATAAGAATAAACATTTAATAATATAAGCTCGGGATATATCATTGATCACTGGACCGTACCGGCCCAATTTTGGTCAGACTACCTATGTACCTGGCTGCTTGTGGGCCGACCTAAGTATTCGGATACCATACCCGACCTACTAAAACCCGAGGTTTCGAATTATGGACCATCAACGGTCATCGGATCTTAACCTGATGACCAACGTTCAAAAATGGTTCCTTACCATTAAGACCAAGCATAACATAGATCACATCGGTTAGAGATTCAAATGACCTTAAACGGTAGAAATTCGAGGAATAGTTCCTATATAAGCCAGCTTGGTTATCCAGGCCGAGCATGTTCCAATTTTCCTAGCCTTTTATCATATTGACTTAATTCTTCAAACTGACCAGTTTACCCACAAACCAACTCCATAGACATTTCGTTCAGGGAGCTTCAGTGGATCTCTTTTTGACCGTTCTGGGTTTCTGTCAGTATCTGGAACATTTGGCACCTACTGTGGGGCTAGGTAAAACTTTTCCTACCTACAAGTAACCAACTTCACTATCCGAGAAGCAATTCACTTCTTTGACTAGTTATGGCCAGCAATGCGAACCACGCTGTCAATGGAGAGAATTCGGGTGATCCTCAGCCTGGTCTAATGGAGATGCTCATGCAAGCAATAAAGGAGATTAACAACCGGATTGACCAGATTAATTGGATGAAAAACAAAGAGCAACAGAGAGTAGAGCCAGAGAGGGAGGTTGAAGGGTTACCTAATGAGGACGTGGCGAGAGAATTCCATCAACACTCAAGTCAGCCAAGAGTAACCGACCTTGAAGCTGGTTTGTAGACGAACCAGAAGAATCATTCTTTTCCAGCTGTTGATCATCAATTCTTGGATTTTATAATGTCAATTAAACTCCCGGAAGGTTTCCGACTTCCAACGATGGAATTGTATGATGGGACGACCAATCCTCGGGAGCACCTTATAATGTTTAATTCCATGATGCTTTTAAATGGCGAGTCAGATCCAATCAAATGCAGGGCCTTCCCGACAACATTGAAGAAATCGGCTTTACTTTGGTTCTCAAGCCTCGAAGCAGGTTCAATTTATGACTTTTCTGAATTGTCCATTAAATTTCTTAATCATTTTTCTACCAGCAGGACATATCAGAAGACTTAGGCAAGTCTTATCAACTTAAGACAGGGAAGAGATGAATCCCTCAAAGAATTTATGCGGAGATTCAGAGAGGAAGTAGTTCAAATTAGAGATCTAAACCCGGTTGTGTCCTTACATACAATCATGGCAGGGTTACGTTCGGGGCCGTTTGCAGATTCCTTGGCCAGAAAACCCCCTTTGGACCTTGATGATTTGCGGGACAGATCCACAGGGTACATAAACATGGAAGAGATAGCCCTTGCGAGAAAGCAAATGGAGCGGTAATTTTTCAATCTGGAAATGACAGTAAGCAGAAGCAGCCCTCACATCTCTATTCGCCCGATTCCGTTTGAAAAATTTCAAGGGAGACAATCTAACCCGAGAGGCAGAACAACAACACGCAATAACGACCAATCAGAAAGGTTCAACCGAGGATCGCGGGAGATATTCGAAAGAGTTCGATTTGTCTTTGATAAATACACCCCTTTGAACACTGTAACACCCTTGTGGGGGTGTCACATTTGTTATTAAAATAAAATAACGATTAACGAGAATAATTAAATTATAAGGTTTTGATATCAATAAATAATAAAACCTGTACACTTACTTTGTTTCGAAAACATAAAAGTTGTATCCTCAAGATATTTCACCCTAAAAAAAATATATATATATACACACATACATAGATAATATCGGCACACCCCTGTACAATATACATTATATCCATAAACATATCCATCGATACTAATATACAAAAATTTACATAAGTTTTGTTTTCATAAGTCATACAAATAATTTACACATAATTTACAAACCCAAATAAAAATACATACCAAAAGAAAAAGAAAGCATAAAAGGTTTATATTTACAACCCAAAGATCAAAAAGGATAACAAACCCAAGTGCACGTCATACATTTTTAGTCACTTGGAGAAACATTCTGGATGATTCCTCCAAAGACAGCAATACATGACGCCTCCCGAAGACTGTGAGCGGGAACTCGGGTGCTCGTGGACCAGGAATATAGTTAGTGGGTCCGAACGGCGGGTGTTCTAGCAGAAGACACAACACTAAACTCATAGGGAGTCCGAAATAGACCGTTCCAGTTGACGGCGAACTCCTAACGGTAGTTCTAACCGAACATAGAAATCGATACAAAAACCGGGACGGATCTGAGACTGCGGTCGCAAAGACATAGTAATAATCCTGTATAAGCAACAACATTACATTCTCCATAGATGCGCCAACCTGTCGGCTCCTCCGTGGAATTCCAAACCGATAAAACCCAAAAATCCGAGTGTCGACATCTCACCCTATCGGCACTAACACTAGAGATGATCTAAGGCTTCGGGTCTTTGATGAAAATCGTGGATCGTAGTTCTTCCTCTGCTATGTACTCATCGCCCAACTCGGTTCTTCAACCCCTTCTTCATAGTCTAAATATATATATATATACAACAAACAAACAAACAATATATACAACAAATAGAGGTAAGACAACTTAAAGTAACCAATAAATATCACATATGAAATAATAATACAACATTAACATAAATAAAATCCATAATGTACATAAATCTCATAACAGTTCAAAATACTCACCACACAATATAATGAATTTAAAATGAATATGACAAAATATAAAATGACTCATTCCTACTCCATGGAGCTACAACGCATACTCAGATATCGAGAGAATGAGATGAGACTTCTATTAATCTTGCACCTAATCCAAGCTATTGCAGACCTTGTCCACCCTTTGTGTCTATAGCTTTGGCTACCCCCGACCACTATTATTGACCTTTGTCAAAACTTTGTGTCTATATTGATCGTTGTGATTGCTAGACACTTGTCAATACTTTGTGTCTATAGCCCACGAAAATAAATATAACAATAGTGGCATAGCACACAACCCGGACACACACATCAATCAATTGTGTACTACAGCAAATTCGATAGTCCTCTCAAAACTTGATTAAGGTTAGTGCTCGTCGAGAACATAAGTGTGTCATCACGCACCACTTGGATGAGCTACCTCACGTCCACATATGGAATAAAGTGCACACTATGAACTCCAAGTTCATATCAGAAAATGAACACACTATGCCTATCACATCGACAACACGATGTTATTCATCTCGTCAATCAAATCACCAAATTTCGAATTTGGCATGACTCAATGCATGAACAGATGCGTAATTACTAAAATATCCTCAGGTTTCAATTATTTATATGAGTGCCATAAATTTCCAAATTATTTACAGAAATACCATTAAATCTTCATTATTTACAAAAACGCCCTTAACTTCTATTATTTACAAAAATGCCATCAAACTTTGAATAATTTCAAAAATACACTTCAAACTTTAATTATTTACGAGAATACCCTCAAACTTAATTGATTTACAAAAATACCCTCAATGGCAAAAATCTTCAAATACAGTACGCTCCCACTTGGCGCACTTGTACAGTCCACACATCCGGGTCCACCACTTTGGCCCGACAGGAAACTCGCTGTTTTCATCAATCGCGTAGAAATTTTATTTCGTTTTCAAAATCTTGCCGTTTTCACACTATACATCACATTTCCAAATCGCATAAATACATTTTGCAGTTTTCTCAATCGCGTAAATTTTTAAATCATGTTCTCGTCAGATTTACTCACATAAATACTTCTAAACTATAAAAATAATTGTTAAATCATCGAGACCATTTAAAATATTTTTCCTAATTACGGTAAAATATTTTATATTATTATGTATTCTTTATAAATACTAACAATACTCAAATTAGTTTCTAAATATATTTAGTATTCATTAACAACATTGTAAAATACTTTGATTCTTCCCATTCAAGAATGTGACCGAACCTAGGGTTTGCACTCTTTGGAATGCTCATGCATTTCTAACACTAATCTAACACATACAATGTAAAACATATACAATGTATAACACATACAATACATCAAGGCTTAAACAATTAATAAAAGCTATAAAAATCAACACATAAAGGAATCCTTATGGATTTTACAAATTCAATCAAACCTTAATTTCTTAATAACACTTTAATTTAATTAAATTTTGGTCTTCCTCTTACCTAAAATGATGAAAATTTCTTCTTTTCCTTTCCCTTGAGATTTCGGTTTTGCCTCCTTAGAGTCCTAGGAAAATAAATAAAATTTTATAAAGGTTATTACTAGAAAAAGGAACAATACCATGGTTCAATCATGGCTTAGAAGCTTAGAAATAAAAATAAAATTGAAAAACAAAGGGTTTTACCTTTGAAGAAGGATTCTCAAAGGTGGTCTTCAAGCTTGAAAATGGAAGAAATGGAAGAAACTTCCAACTAGAGATGGTCTTGTAGTAAGGTTTTGAAGTAGAAAAGTAAGAAAAAGAAAATTTTGGGTGAAAGGATGATATACTTTGGAGCTTGACCGAATGGGTTTTTGGAGCTCTAATGGTGGACGGTGAAACAAAGAGAGAAGGAAGGGAATTATTTGATTAAATGTTGGAGTGTTAGCGAAGTAGAAGTGAGTAGGAAAATGACTTAATGCATGTGTTAAAATTCAAGAATGAATCTAGGCCATCCAATGGTTCAATGGCTAGGATTAGGTCTTACAAGATAAGCTTGTTTCTTATTGGTTGATGGGTGATGAATCATGGCATGAATAAGCATTTATCTAGAGCCTTCTCGGTTGCTCTCCTTACTTGGCGAATTCTCCACTTAAAAGCCATCTAAATTTGTTTCTTCCAATTAATTAGTTATATATTTAAATGTAGGTTTAGTTACATATTAAATTAATTAGTTACTTCAAGTTACATTAGGTTAACTTAATTAGTTTAGGATTCTAGTTAGTTAGGCCTAACTAGATTACTATCTAGTTATCACTATTTAGTTACACTAAGGTTGTAGTAATTAATTTAGTTAGATTCTAAGGTAACTATACTAACTAAATTAAATATTCTAGTTCTAATCTAACTAGCTTAGCCATTTTTGTTGACTTAACTTTATTAATTTGACTTCTAGGTGTCTTGTTCCTATTGGTCCAAAATTCCTAATTTCCTTATTGTTTACTTTATTCATACGTGGGTCCCACACATATAGTATCGGGTCCACTGTCAAGTTTTATACTGAGTAATAAAATAATACTGAAAATTATTTTATCGCACAGTTAAATTCTAAAAATTAAAACATTCAAAACAGTGTCTTTCAGAATTGAGTTTACTAAACTCCTTCTGCTCTAAAAAAAACAAAACAAAAATAACATTTTATACAGACAAGCATAAAACAGTACATTGGGGACATAATTGTCATTTACCCTAAAGTCAGAATTTTTAGGGTGTTACAACTCTCCTCAAGATCAAATTTTGTGAGAAATCTATAGCACTGGCTTGATTCAAATTCCAATGAACGCAGGAAAACAAAGGACCTCGGCGAGTGTTGACAAGAGCAAAAGATGTGAATTTCATAAGGTATATGGGCACTCAACAAAGGATTGTATTACATTGAAAGATAGAATTGAGCAACTCATTCGAGAAGGTCATCTCGGGAAGTACATATATCGGCGTAGAAGCCGTAGTAGAGAGGCAAAAGAGATAAAACACACAAATTAATCCAGACCGAGGAGCTCAAGCTTGGGTGAAAAGAGCAAGACCGTCGTTGCTGTTTTGGATCCCCGAGATCATTTAATTAGAGGAGTGATCGACACCATAGCCGGGGGATTTACTGGACGAGGGAGTTTGAATTCATCTCAGAAAAGACACCTCCAAGCTGTTATGTCTATAAGTCATCCTTCTCTGGTGCAATATGAAGAAAGCCCGGTGATCTCATTTTCCAGTAAAGATTTCATCGGTCTCGATGAAAACTTAGACGAAACAATGGTAATCTCCATCATTGCCAGAAATTTCCAGATTAGGAGGGTCTTGGTCCACCAAGGCAGCTCGGCAGATATACTTTATTTGTCAACTCTCTGTAGGTTATAAATTCCAAAAACTGAGTTAAATCCTTTCGATAGGTGTCTGGTTGGTTTCTCAGGAGAACAGGTAAATGTGAAAGGATATATTGAACTCCGAACGACTCTCGGAACAAGTACACTTTTGAAAACGATTCCTGTTAAATATCTGATTATTGATTCTCATACTCCATACAATATTATTCTTGGAAGACCTTCTCTTAATTCTTTGGGAGCGGTGGTATCAACCCCACATTTAACAATGAAGTTTCCCATTTCCAAAAACGAGATAGGTGTGGTTCACGCATATCAGAGACAAGCAAGGATATGTTATAACGAGAGTCTAAAGCCAAAACAAAAAGAGGTGGCCGGCCGAGTTGAGTCGTCAGGCAAACCTTGGCACATCAATATGGCCGAATTAGATCCAAGGAGTGATGAGCAAGATCGACCTCAGCCAATCGAAGATTTGTAGATTATATCCTTGGGCCCAAAATCGAATCAAGTAACACGCATTGGTTCCAATTTTTCGGTCAATGTCAAGCATGAATTGGAAAGGCTATTGATAAAAAATTCCGATGTGTTCGCTTGGACTGTAGCAGACTTACCGAGAATTGACCCAGAGATAATTACTCATAAACTCTCCATAAACCAAAAAATAAAGCATGTTGCCCAGAAAAAGTGGAAACTTGGAGCCAAAAGGCATGAGGTTGCTGCTCAAGAGACCAAAAAGCTGTTGGAGGCAGGTTTCATAAGGGAGGTTGAATATACCACGTGGTTGGCTAATGTAGTCATGGTGAAGAAGTCGATAGGGAAATGGAGAATGTGCACAGATTTTACCGATCTGAACAAAGCTTGTCCGAAGGACTCTTACCCTCTACCTAGCATAGATCAGTTAGTCGACGGTGTATCCGGATATCAATATCTGTTTTATGGATGTCTATTCAGGATATAACCAGATCAAGATGCATCGGGACGATGAAGAAAAAAATGCTTTTATCATCGAATTCGGGAATTACTGTTACCGGGTTATGGCCTTCGGTCTGAAAAATACTGGGGCGACCTACTAGAGGCTCATGAATAAAATATTTCAAGAGCAAATCGGTAGGAACATCGAGGTATATGTTGATGATATGGTGGTATAGACGTCAGCCAACGGAGATCACTATTCTAATCTCTTAGAAATCTTTGTTCAATTAAGGAAGTACAACATGAAGTTGAATCCAGAGAAATGTGTGTATGGTGTTCAAGGTGGGAAATTTCTCGGTTTCCTCCTTACCAACAGAGGGATTGAGGCAAATCCGAACAAATGTAGAGCTATAATGGACATGAGGAGCCTGTTAAGATTAATTCACAAAACAAACTAGTTCGGCAAGTGCACCGAATCGCAACAAGTAATATAATGATGAGAAAAGAGATATCGTCTCCACAGGGATTGTAGTTGTTTATCAAAGCAAAAGAAAAGATTGTTTCTACTTGAACTGAAAATAAACTTTTGGTAACTTGGAATGTATTGGTTTTAAACAAGAATAAGTGGAATGAATTAAAAACAAAACAATTAACAAATTAAAGAATATTTTTGGATTTTTAAGGAGAAGAAAATCTATCGAGAAAAGTGGCTAGGGTCTGAATCCCATTGTTTACCTTCTTATGCTACTGATTTACTCTCAATACAAGTGATAATCATGCATTTGAAGTTCCAATCAACAAATTAGACTTAGATCAATTCCTTGATTCAAAACCCCTTTAACCCAAAATACAATTCTCAATTTCTTAGGTAATTGTTAATTTAGATTAAGCATTAATAGCAATGATTTCATGGAACACATAATTACAATGATATATTCCTATATTCAATCATAATCATGCCAACCCAACTCAGTTCAAAGATTACAACCAATTTTCCAATTAGAAGAAATACCCAAATTCAAACTAATAGTGATCAAGTATTGATTAGCATTAAGCAAAGAGTAGAGTGCTCAAATACATGAAATTAACTTATAAAGAAATAGTAAAATAGATTACATAAGAGTATCCACAATGTTTATCTGACCCTAGCTCAAAAAGATCTAGCTACTCATGATAGAAGAAGAAGAGATGAGAGAAATCAAACAAAAGTAAGAATAAGAAGCCATTGATTCTTCAAGGTATTGTTCCCAAGCTTGAATCATCAATGGAAGTAGAAGAAGATGGAACCCTAGCAGAGCTCTGGGTAAAAATCCCAATATTTCAGAGTTTAAAAAAGGAACAAAACAAAAAGCCTTGTCAAAAGTGTTTAGTCTGGCTATTTAAACTTGGCTGGATAACGGCCATCGCCTCGCGATGGCCCGCGTGTGAAGCAAGATCCAGCAGCTCCAAAGATCCTTCCAATCAGCATCTCGCCTCGCGATGGATGTTCCTCGCCTCGCGATGGAACGCACTCTCGCCTAGCGATGGAGGACCTTCGCCTCGCGATGGATGCATGAATGAGATTTTTCTTTTTCTTCCAAATTAAAACCAACCTATTTCAATCAAAATTTTTCATTCCATTAGCCAATGAACATCAGAAACCTATAATACTAAAAAATAATGAAAACTTATCTAAATCTTACCTAAATTATTTAATTCTAAAACTAATTTGACCCAAAAACTTACTTGTGCTAGAGATTCAACAAAGCCCTGCATCAATTAAGGAAGTTCAGAGACTGACGGGGAGAATCGCTATTTTATCAAGGTTTTTGTCGAAATCTGTCGATCGGGCTCTGCCATTTTTCCAATGTCTAAAGAAATCGAATAATTTTCAATGGACCGAGGAGTGCGAAAAGGCGTTTGAAGAGTTGAAGCATTTCTTAACCACACCACCAATCCTAACTAGGCTCGAACAATGTGACTCTTTATTGCTTTATATATCTGTTTCTGACAAAGCTTTGAGTTCGGTATTGATAAAGGAAGATGGAAAGGACCAGCGTCCAGTCTACTTTGTGAGCCGAGTGCTGCAAGGACCGGAAATCAGATATCAATGGATAGAAAAAATGGTTTTGGCCCTCGTGGTGACAGCAAGACGTCTTCGACAATATTTCCAGAGTCATCGAATAGTTGTTATAACTGACCAACCTATTAAACAAGTGCTAAGAAAATCAGAATTGGCAGGTCGTATGATCTCTTGGTCGGTCGAGCTGTCTGAATTTGATATCCAGTATCAACCCAGAGGGCCAATCAAGGCACAGGTATTATCTGATTTCCTAGTTGAATTATCTTCACCCTCTTCGTATGACTCGAATAATGATCTCTGGTATCTTTTTGTCGATGGAGCCTTGAATGTGAAAGGTAGCGGGGTAGGAATTATATTGGAGGGGCCTAGTGAAATTCTGATCGAATAATCTTTAAGGTTTAACTTCCGAATGAGTAATAATCAGGCAGAGTATGAAGCCCTCCTAGCTGGACTTTCCCTTGCTGCTAAGATGGGAGTAACCCGACTGATTACAAAATTAGACTCCTAATTGATAACTGGACAGGTCAGGGGTGAATTCCAAACTAAAGATGCTCAGCTAATAAAATATTTATTGAAGGTGCAGGATATTATCAAAAAATTCGTAGAGTTTGAAATTTTGCATATTCCAAGAGATCCGAATGCACGTGCCGACTTATTATCCAAGCTAGCCAGTACTAAGGGAAGTGGGAACAATAGATCGGTCATTCAGGAAGTTATTGAAAGTCCGAGCATCAACGTAAAAGAATCTTTTGTCATAAACACTGATCCAGATTCTTGGATGACGCCAATCATTAGATATTTGCAAGATGGCGACTTACCGACCGATGAATTGAAGGCTCAAAAGCTCAAGAAATCAGCCAGCTATTATGTTTTGATCGGTCAAGATTTATTTAAAAGGAGATTCACTTTACCTTTACTAAAATGCGTTGAAAGAGATCGGATTATGTCAGTAATGGAGGAAGTTCATGAGGGGGTATGTGGCAGTCATATTGGAGGATGTTCTTTGGTAGGAAAAGTTTTACATGCTGGATTGTATTGGCCTACTATGAAGTCTGATTGTTTGAAATATGTTCAGAAATATGAAACGCGCCAAAAATTTGCAAGTCTGCACAAGGCTCCACCTGAGGAACTTCATAACCTTGACACTCCGTGGCCATTCTGTAGATGGGGAATTGATTTGCTGGGACCTTTATCAATCGCAGCAGGGCAATTGAGATACATTGTAGTGGCAATTGACTACTTTACGAAGTGGATTGAGGCCAAGCCTCTCTCCAGCATAACATCAGAAAAGATCAAAAGGTTTGTGTGTAAAAATATTATATGCCGGTTTGGTTTACCATTTATTATTATGTCTGACAATGGAACACAGTTTACTGACAAAAAATTCTGAGCATTTTGTTATAAGAATGGAATTAAGTAGGTTTTACATCGATGGAGCACCCGCAGACCAATGGTTTGGCCGAAGCTGCAAACAAAATAATTTTGGCAGGATTCAAGAAAAGACTAGATCGTGCTAAGGGTTTCTGGCCAGAAGAATTACCCAGTGTTCTTTGGGCGTACCATACTACACCTCAATCCTCGATCCAAGAAACACCGTTCTGACTCATATATGGAGCCAACGCTATGATACCAGTTGAAGTCGGGGAGCCGAGCTTCAGAAGGATAACATTTTCTGAAGAATCAAACAATGAGCATAGGAAAATCGACCTTGATCTGCTAGAAGAAGAAAGGGAAGTCGCTCACATTCGCGAAGAAGTAGTTAAAGCAAGGATGGCAAGGAAGTATAATCGCAAGGTTAGATCGAGAAGTTTTCAGCAGGGAGATTTGGTTTTGCGTAGGGTAGAAGACTCCAGGAGACCATAAGGTGAGGGGAAGATGTCGGCCAACTGGAAAGGGCCTTTTCGAATTATAGAAGTTGTTGGAGGAGGAACTTACAGGATCAAGGAACTCACCGAAAGAACTTTTCCTAGATCTAGGAACTCGGCCTCCTTAAGAAAATTTTTTAGTTAAATCTTTTTGTACTAAGGATGTTGTACTCTTTTTCCTTACCAGGATTTTTTCCCACTGGGTTTTGCCTGGAAGGTTTTAACGAGACACATCTTAGGATCTTTTCTTTTATCAAAGTATTACTGTTTATTAAAGTATTCTAGTTAAACATATGCATACCGATTTTTCAGCCGATGCCAACCAAAGTCTATGTCAGCCAAAGCTGAAGGAAAACACCGGCTTTGCAATCGATGCCGGCCAAGCTGATGAATGAAATCGGTATTTCAGACCGACCAAGAATACAATAAATAAATAAAGTTTACTTCGATAATGTAGGCAAATAATGACATACATGATTACACAAAATATTTCTAACATAGTTAATTGCATTAAAAACAAAATATCCTTTACAATCAATTCCTGAGAGGAAATAACGTTGCAATACTTTTGTTCCAAACAAAACATAAGTAAAGGCTGTTAAACTTTGCTGTTCATTCATCTTCATCTTCTGGTGGATCAACAATTCGGCCTTCCATTATAATTTTGAAGGGACCAAGCTCCCCAAGCCGGTCATCAAATACTCTGTCGGGGTTGAGGAGTTTTGCCTGTTCAAGACCGGATTCAAAACCAGTGATCCTCTGCTCGGCCGCTTCTTCTTTTAAACTTGTTAGTTCGGTATTAAGGACATCCCTTGATTTTAAAGCTTCTATCAAAACTCGGTCAGCCTCCATTTTTTGTCTCTCAGCATCCTCTTTCGCCTTCTTCAATTTTAAAAGTTCTTCTTCGGCCTCTTTCTTTCCATTCTCTAGTGAAACAAGAGATGTCTCAAGGTCGTCGATACGCAAGGTTTTTCGCCTTAAGACTTCATTTTCTTTCTTTAAAGCTGAGACCTCTTCCTGATGAGCACGTTGAGTTTTTTCTAGTTCCGTTCAGTAAAGTGAATTGAAGGAAGATAACTTCCTTTTCGAGTTTTCCAGCTCATGTTCTACCGACCTGATCGCATTTGTGGCTCGAAGTAGTTGAACTTCTGTCCATCGATATAGACCTATCCCACTAACCTTATCCTTTCTCTCCTTATCATTTGGCAGAGAGATCTGTGTTTCCAAGAAGGACTTGAAGGGAAAAGAAGATGCCCAGAGCGAAGGGTCATCTGCATTAGCATCGAAGTCATTCAGTGCCTTAAACGCACTTCGTGTTTCCTGATTCTCATAAGAAGAGCCCTCACCTAGTGTTCGGTGTTTCGAAGTAAGAACCTTCAGAACTTCAATTACTTCATCACCTGCTTCCCGATTTCTCTTTTCGACCAATGATTCTGATTAGGTCTCGGAGGAGTCAGCAACCAAAATTGGGGCTTCAGTCTTCTCTACGTCAGAAACTATTTTTTCTGCTTCAACTATGTCGGTCAGTAGTTCTTTCTTTTTCATGAACTTCTTCAACTGCTGAACTGAGATCCGGGGTGCGATCCAGGGTGCCATCAATTTTGAAAAGTAGAATAAAGGGTTAAAAGTCAGTTTAGGTTAAAAACTGAGTCAATAACATCGGATTTAAAACTTACTCATTAAATTTTGTCTCAGTCGGTTAGCAAAAGGCTTCGGTATTCAACACTTAGTATAGATTTCAGTTCTGTTCTCCAATAAAGAGGGAATTTCTCTATCCCAAGTCGGTCGGCATAGAAGGGTATGTCACTGTGACGGGTCATAACTCAGAAAAATTTACTTTTAAAATTCTTATATGATGAATCAAAGGCCGAGAAAATTTTTTTACGAATGTGGCTATTGAGTAAAACCCAACCTCCCTTACTAACTCCTTTACACTAACAAAATAAAAAGAAGGCTTCTGTGCTGGGGATTCTATCAAGGAAGTTCACCAAAACTTTGAAAGCTTTTACAAAGGCCCAACTATTGGGATGAAGTTGGGTCGGAGCAACATTTAGACGACCAAGTATCGAACACTAGAAATCAATAAAAGGTAGCTTTAAATTCAGTCGATTAAAAAAGGTTTCGTACATGCACACCCAACCGACTTGATCGTCGCCATATGATGACAGGAATACGAGCTCGTCCTTTCAGCATGGAAGCCAAATAAACCGACCTTCATCATCATTCCGGCTAAGTAAGACACGTCATCGGAGCACGTTAATGCTCTCGACTGTATTATAAATTGAGGGGTATCTGTTAACCGCTGGGTGAACCCAGTCGTAGCTCGGCATCGGCTCCTCTCCTGCCGATGCATTTTCTGGATGATCGGACATCCTGGTTTGGTGCGTAAAATTAAACTATCCTTAAGATATCCTTTGGGTTTTTTCAAGGTATGAACCTGAACAGCTATTTTTTGGAGGATTTCTCAACAACAATCTTCCACTAAAGTTGAAATCTAATATTGTATTAACCTATTTTGTTTGAGGAAGAAGCTGAATAAAACAGAAATCCTAGTTACGCACCCTTCGCTTTCAGAAATGGATATCAAAACAAAAGGAAATTCAAGCTTGTATTTTAGAGATTACCTGGAATGTACGTGAATAGAGGAATGGTGCGTGTTGATGGAAAGGCGGTGTGAAGAAAAATGGGAAGTGTTCACTTGCACAGAATGAGAAAACCGTCTGGATTTAAAATGGGGTGAAGAGGATTACTGGCAGCACGCAGAGAAGAGGAGGAGTCGAAAAGAAGAAGTTAAGAAGTGAAATAAAAAATGAATAAATGAAGTATAGTTTGGCAGGGTTTAAATCAATAAAATCGCTAATCAAAGATCAAGGAAAACGAAAAGTTTCAAGTAGGACGGTTGGATGTATCCAACGGTGGAATATCAAGAATTGAAATTTTTTAAAGGGTCCTGATGGAGTCAGGCGTATTAATGGTGAAGTGACATAACTGACGTTTGATAAACAAAAGCATGACACGTGGCAAGTTATATTTAAATTTTGTACACAGATAACGAAGCGTCTGGTTAGAAGAAAAATCTGCAGGGTTTTGGACCCATCTTCACAAAACCAATAAAAAGTAAGCTCAGTCAAAACTAAATATTGACCGAACTGGGGGGCTATGGACCGTACTGGCCCAATTATTGTCGGGCCACTTATATACCCGGTTGAAGACCGTATAGGCCGAACTCTCATCCAACCAATGGAAAGAGAAAGCTCGGTCAAATCTAAAGATTGACCGAGCTGGGGGGCGGTGGACCGTACCGGCCCAATTTTGGTCGGACTACCTATGTACCTGGCTGCTTGTGGGCCAACCTAAGTATTCAGATACCATACCCGACCTACTAAAACCTGAGGTTTCGAATTATGGGCCATCAACGGTCATCGGATCTTGACCTGATGACCAATGTTCAAAAACGGTTCCTTACCATTAAGACCAAGCATAACGTAGATCACACCAGCTAGAGATTCAAATGACCTTAAACGGTAGAAATCCGAGGAATAGTTCATATATAAGCCAGTTCTGTTATCTAGGTCGGGCATGTTCCAATTTTCCTAGCCTTTTACCATATTGACTTAATTTTTCAAACTGACCAGTTTACCCAAGAACCGACTCCACAGACATTTCGTTCAGGGAGTTTCAGTGGATCTTTTTTTTACCATTTTGGGTTTTGGTCAGTATTCGAAACAATCACTATGGACCATCCTAACCCAATTGGCATTCAATCACTTATAAGCTCGGCCTATCTTTATAGATGACCAAGCTGGGGGGCTGTGGACCATTCTGACCCAATTGGCATCCGATCACTTATAAGCTCGACCCATCTGTATAAGCTTGACCCATCTTTACAGATGACCAAGCTGGGGGGCTGTGGACCATCTTGGCCTAATTGGCATCCGACCATAAGTTAGGCCCATTTCTACAAGGTCTGACCGGCCTATACCCGAATGGGTAACAACTCAACAAACACGTGCTTAATACGACATACCAAACAGACATAATGGTCTTACGTCATAATGACCAGACATAACATCTTGAGTCATAATAACCAGATATAATGTCTCATACCACAATAATCAGACATAACGTTCAGAATCCTAAATGGCCTTAACGGAGGGTATTTGGAGAGTCAGTCCTCCGAATCTCTATATAAACCGACCTGACAGTCTAAGCCAGGAATGTTCACTTTTCTCTACCTATGCTTTCATCACTGCCTTGACTCTAAGACTGATTGGTCGAAGTGCCTCTACTGACATTTCACTACGTCTTCCTCGAGTAACTGCCGGACAATTGACTTAGGACTCTTCGATGACCACCCTATCAAGTAGAGGACGGAACAATTGGGAACTGAGTGTTGGGGTCTTCTTTTCATTTTTTCAATGCAAGGGTGTTGGGAAAGGTGGATGGGTATCCTATAATGGCCATCCTCGTAAAAAGCTTCTTTCGGCCTTTGATTTATCATACAAGAATTTCAAAAACAAGTTCTTCTGGGTTAGTTCTCGTCTGACCGATCTTGCATTCTACCACGGTGAGCTTGGTGCAGAAAAATTTCCTCTTTATCGGTGCAACAAGCCTTCTTCCATTTTAAGTGTTGAATACCAAAGTTTGCCTTTAACCAACCAATCATAAATTGATTATTTAGGAACAACCCGGGTTCTGGATACTAGTATGCTCATCAAGTTTGGGAATGACTCGACCGAATTGTCTAAATGTTTCTGTAAGTATTTATCTGATTTAATGTAGTTTGCTTCTTAAATTATTCTGACTATTAACCACTTGATGTATTTGTAGGATTAATGGCCCCTTGTATTTTTGCCCGAGAATTGTAAAAAAATTTGAAGAACAAAGAGATCGCCCCTGTTTCTGAGAATCCAGCTAATGTGGAGCCGAAACCATTGCAAATCATTCATCAAGCTGCAGAGTCTTCAAAAACTCGATCAGAGCCATTGGTGAGAAAATATACTCGCGAAGAAGTTAAACAGTAGTACGAAGATCAGACCAATGTGTTGGGGCCAAAAGTTTTCCACCTTATCTCGTCGAGCCATAGGTCAGGACATTTCTTCTCCAAGCTCGGAAATCCGAACTGCTTTTGAAGCTTTTAATGGTTTTGACATAGTTACAGATGGTTCCTCACTGTGGGGGGGTTAATTTTCCATTTGAAAACTTCCTGGACACCTATATAGTGGTTCCAAGCGACAAGGAGTGAAAAGAGAAGGTCGGCGGGGGTTGGTTTATGTAAATGGATGGAGGTGCAGTTTCTTTGAGCAGTGAGCATTACCAGGTTGGTTAAGGTTAAACTTAAGATGCAAAGAAAAAAGTAAGGAGTGTTGAAAGAATAAAAGAAAAAGGCTAAAGATGACATCTTAAACTTCTAAGAAGAGGCAAAAGAGAAGACGTCGAATGACCAAATACTCAATGCCGCGCTTGAGAGAGAAACAAAATTGAAGGCCGGGGTGTAAAATTTGAAGGCTGAATTAGAAAGCTTGAAGTTTGAGGTGACCGAACAGAGGATGGCCAGTTATGAAGTTACTCTTTAGCATGCTAGACTGCTGAACCCAGAAGGGGTGTTTAACAATCGCCTTGGAGAACTTGACGTTTTCAAAGAAATTATAGATGGTCAGATGGTAGATCCACCCGAGGATGAAGAAGTTGTTCATCAATAAGTTTAGTTGTTTGTCTTTGTTTTGCTTTGTACTGTATCTTTGTAAAGTTGACTTCAGTATTTTGGATTGTATTAAGATGATGCACTCTTAGTATTTTTTGAAGGTATTATAAAAGCATGCTTTTTGACTCATAAACGAGGTGAATGAAATAATGATTCCCTTAATACTTTAATTTTGCCAATAAACATGATGATTTCTTAAATTTCCACAAGTATATCTAATTCCTAACTTTGAGTTTGGACTTCAATTTTTCTAAGCTTGGCAAATACTTTGTATAGTAATTAATTATCCAAAACTCAGTATTTCTGAGCTTGCTTGGCAAGTACTTATTGTATCGTAATTAATTATCTGGACCTTGGAATTTCCAAGCGTGGCCAATCGTATACTTAGGCATAATGGAATTATCTTGACCTTGGAATTTCTAAGATTGGCCGATTATGTATTAGGCATCATAGAATTACCATGACCTTTGAATTTTTGAGCTTGGCTGATCATATACTTAGGCATATGGAATTACCATGACCTCAGGATTTTCAAGGTTGGCCGATTATGTATTATGCATCACGGAATTACCATGACCTTGAAATTTCTGAGCTTAGCTGATCATGTATTATGCATCATGGAATTACCATGACCTTGGAATTTTTGAGCTTGCCTGATTATATACTTAGGCATCGTGGAATTATCATGACCTCGAAATTTATGAGCTTGGCTGATTATGTATTAGGCATCATGAAATTACCATGACATCAGAATTTTTGAGCTTGGCCGATTATGTATTGGGAAGGCTTAAAGTTGGTGAGGTGCACATGGTTTTGATAGAAACTGCATTTACTTTATTTCTTGAAGGATGTTAAGATGTACCTCATTAAAATCTCCCAGGGAAAATCCTAGTGACGAAAAAGAGTACATCGTCATAGCTCCTATACATTGGTTACATTAAACAGACAAATACAAGCCAACATAAAGAATAGAAATAATAACTGACTTAGTTATAAAAAAACTCGAAGAGAAGCCACATTCCAATACCTAGGGAGAACCTTTCTTGTGATGTCTACTATCTTATACACTCCATCTTTGATGTTTTTGACAACTTGGTTGGGTCCTTCCCAACTAGCTGCCAACTTGCCTTCGCCAGGAGGCTTTCTGGACTCTTTTACCTTACGCAAAACTAAGTCTCCTTCCTTAAACTTTCGTACCTAGACTTTTACATTGTACTTCCGAGCTACCTTATCCTTGGCAGCCATTTCTCGAATATGAGCTATCTCTCTTTCTTCTTCTAGCAAGTCAAGATCGGTCTTCCTTCCTTCTTCATTATCCTATTCATTGAAAACCAATCTTCTGAAACTTGATTCCCTAACTTCGACGGGTATCATTGCATCGACCCCAAATATGAGCCTGAATTGGGTTTCCTGGGTTGAAGACTACACAGTTGTGTGGTATGCCCAGAGGACATTGGGCAACTCTTCAGCATATTGTCCCTTAGCTCGGTCTAGCCTCTTTTTCAACCCAGTCAGGATGACCTTATTTGTTGCTTTTGCTAGGCCATTTGTTTGAGGATGATCCACCGAGCTAAATGCCTGTTTAATTCCATATTTCTCACAAAATCCCTGAAACTTTTTGTTAATAAACTGGGTACCATTATCGGATACAATTATGAATGGTAAATCAAATTGACAAATAATGTTTTTCCAAACAAACGTTTTTACCTTCTCAGAAGTAATGCTAGAGAGGGGTTCAACTTCAATCCATTTGGTGAAGTAGTCAAATGTAACCACGATATACCTCAATTGACCTGGTGCTGCAGGGAATAGGCCCAAGAGATTGATCCCCTGTCTACAAAACGGCCACTAGGTCTCCGAGCTATATAACACCTTGGGTGGTGCTCGGTACAAATTGGAAAACTTTTAGCATTTCTCGCACTTTTGAACATATTCAAGACATTCGACCTTTATGGTCGGCTAGTAGAAACCCACTCTTAGTACTTTTCTTGAAAGATCTTGGCCTCTCAGATGACTTCCACAGACTCCTCATGAGCTTCCTCCATAATACTCTGAGTTCGAACACGGTTTGCACATTTGAAGAAAGGCAATGAGAATCCCTTTATGAGAAGTTCTTCTCCGATGATGACACAACAGCTGTCTAATTTTCTAAGCTTCCTCACCTTTTTTCTTCTCAGTCAATAATTCTCCATGTACCAGATATCTGACTATAGGATTCATCCAAGAGCTCAGATAATTATTTATAACAAAAATTTCTTCACACTCGATGCTTGGTTTCTCCACAACCTCTTGAATCATAAATCGGTTATTCCTCGGTCCCTTTGTGTTGGCCAGCTTGGACAACAGGTTTGCCCTGGTGTTTTAGCCTCCTAGGATGTGAAGTATCTCGAACTGCTCGAATTTACTAATGGTGTTTTGAACTCTTGTCAAGTATTTGATCAATTGTGGATCTTTTGTCTGGTACTCGCCTTTTACTTTCCTAGTTATTAATTGTGAATCCAATTTTGTTACTAGCTGAGTTGCTCCCATTTTGGTTGCTAGGCTCAAACCGGCCAAGAAGGCTTCATATTTAGCTTGATTGTTGTTAGCCTTTAAATTTGTAGCACAAAGATTGTTCAATCAATACCTCATTTGGACCCTCTAGGATTATCCCTTCCCCATTTCCCTTTATGTTGGAAGCTTCATCAAACAAACAAAGTCCAAGTATTACTATTCATATCCTACTCTAGAGGTAGGGATAACTCAACTAAAAAGTCAGATAGTACCTATGGTTTTATTGGTCCCCTGGGTTAGTATTGGATTCTAAATTCAGAAAATTTAACCAACCAAGCAATCATTCAACTAACTACTTTTGGCTTTTTGAGAACTTGCTTAATTGGTTGGTCAGTCTTGACGATGACTAGGTGACTCTGGAAATATTGTTGAAGTCTCCGAGATGTAGTCATCAAGCTGAGTGCTAGCTTCTCAATTTTTTGATACATGGTTTTAGGGACCTGCAAGACTCTACTTATAAAGTCAATTGGTCTTTGCTCCTTGTCCTCCTCCTTTACTAAGACCAAGGTTATTGCTTGGTCAGAAATGGAGATATAAAGAAAAAGGTGGTCACCAAGCTCTGGCTTGGTCAGGATAGGCGGAGAAGATAGGAAATGCTTGAGCTCTTGAAAAGCCTTTTTGCACTCTTCTATCCACTGGAAGTTCTCGGGTTTTCTCAAACATTTAAATAAAGGCAAAGCTCGGTCGACTACTTTGGAAAGAAATCTTGACAAGGAGACTATTTTTCCAGTCAGTCTTTGAACTTATTTTATTATGGTCGGGCTTCTTATATCCATTATCGCTTTACACTTATATGAATTTGCTTCAATTTCCTTGCTGGTAAGGAGAAAACCTAAAAACTTCCTACCTTGAACCCCAAAAACACACTTCGGGGATTAAGTCTTATGTTATGCCTTCTAATTTGGTCAAAGACTTTTGTCAGGTCTTCACAGTGATTCCGATCTACTGGAGTCTTCGTAACCATGTCATCTACATATACTTCAATATTCCAACCAATCTGATTTGAGAACACTTTATTCATAAGTCTTTGATAAATTGCTCTTGCATTCTTCAAGCCAACGACCATCACCTTATAGCAAAATCTTCCAAATTTAGTTATAAAGTGTTGGGAATTATGAGAACAAATGCACAGTGGAAAAAGAATTCCTACCAAGGATCCATGCGAAAGGGGACCATGATTCATTTTTTTTAGTTTACCTCTTGAAGCCAGAAGAAAAACGATTAATGCAAATCACCAGCACTGTAGCAACGACGAGAACTTGGAGTCCGTAATTATCCACACGAACAGACTCACAATTGTCTAACGTCCGTAATCTTGGAGTCCCACGTCTCTAGCACAGTGCTAGCTACGAAGAGAAGAGAAACTTGTTACTCTCTCACTCACTGTTTCTATTAGGGTGCGGCTAGGATTCGTGATGCACCCCTTGACAGCCCCTTAGCAGTGCTATTTATAACAGTGACTACCTTATGCGAATGAGAGTAGCAGTAGGGCTAGCTGGGCTACCTTAGACTCATATGTTATGAGTCTAGCCCACGATAGAATCCCAGTCCAACTTGGATTCTCATTGCTCCAATTCAGTCTATTCTATTTGTGTGACCTTACAGGTTCTAATGACGTTGGCAGTAATATTAAAATCTTATTTTAATATTACAAGCAGTGAGCGGTATCTAGCAACACATCGCTACTATCCAAGTAATGAGAATGTCAGTGATTTGATATAACATTTCCATGATTAATGTTTTCATGTAGTTTAGTCCCTTTGTCTAGATATCTAGATTGAAGATTAGGCATGGAATGTGTCACTCTTGTATAGTTCAATCTTATGTTTCCTGATACTTGAGTAGACTTACTAATAAAAAATGAGATCAATATGTCATATTGACTCATTTGAGCATAGTCATGCATTTCGTAGTCTTACTCAATCAGGGGACCCAAAGATATCGCTCCTGTTATGTAGGAAGGACAAATCCCATTTAGGCCACTAACATCCCTTTGCATGATTTGTAGTATGTCCAATGACTAACTTTATAATCACCTTGTTACAGATGATATTTAATGGCATTAAAATATACAACTCCTCATGTAGGAATTATAGTGATTTCGAGTTAAAGAACCACATACACCATTGTCACTTTGAGAATCGGTTATGATGTTCACGTAACGATCCATGCATCGTTCTCATGGTGGGTCAATCCAATATATCATTGCTCTAATATTCCCATGTGAAGAGTTGATATCTCATATCCATGACCCGTGAGATGTGGCCATCAATCTACGTACATACTAGTCTCAATGCATTATTGTTGTCTTAATTAACAATAGTGCTTGACTAGGGACATTTAAGAATAGTGTTTTAACTCTATCTAATAGGATCTCATGATCAAGTTATCCAATTGATGTCTTATGACATTAAACTTACTATTCTAAGGACTTTACTATGTTTATTACAAATAACACAATAAATGAAATGCCTCATGTATTAAATAAATAGCATAATACAATGTAAGCAAGTACGGTCAAAATAAATTGGCTTTTATGGCATACACTAACATAAAGGCAGTCTTATCTTCGTCATCAAGATGTATTCTGATTTAATTGTAACCAGAGTAGGCATCCACGAAGCTCAGGAACTGGTATCTGGCTGCCCGTCAACCAATTTGTCTATGCTCGAAAGTGGATATGAGTCCTTTGGCAGACTTTGTTCAAGTCAATAAAATCCTTGCACATCCTCTACTTCCCATTTGATTACATTACCATTACCATATTGGACAACCAAGTGATGTACTCTATTTCTCGAATGAAACATGCCTCCAAAAGTTTCTTAGTCTCTTGGGTAGCTGCCTTTTGTCTTTCTTCCCCCAACTTCCTCTTCTTCTAGGTGACTAAATTGGCTTTTGGATCAAGGGACAACTTATGACAAATAAAGTTAGGATCAATTCTGGGCATATCCGCAGCAATCCATGCAAACAAGTTTGAGTTCTTCCTCAAAAAGGCTTCTAAGCCTAACTTGATGTCGACGGACGATGAACTCCTATATGGGTTACTTAGTTGGATTTTGGGCCTAGAATGACAGGCTACAACTCGTCGGTAGGCTAAGGTCGGTCTTGGTGTTCTCCACGGGGATCGAGCTTGGTAAGATTAACATTGTGATTGGCACGCTTATGTATGTGGTGTACTCGATCTGTCACAAAAGGTGGTCGACAAGATTTTTGGGTTTCAACTTCAGACTTTCATTATCATACATTTGAGCTCTTTTTTATCTGCATGCACAATACCAACTTGATCTTTTGAGATAGGGAATTTCATTGTAAGATGAGGTGTAGAAACTACTATGCCGAGGACATTGAGCGATGTTCTTCCAAGTATTACATTGTACAAGGTTAAGCAATCAATTACTAAATATTTAACTAGAACTAACTTCAACCCCTCATCCGATGCAAAGGTTATTCAAAGTTCAATGTAACCTTTGATGTTTACATGTTCACCTAAGAATCTGACTAAGCTTCCATTAAACAAGCTCAAAGCGCTTTTAAGTATTTGAAGTCTTCTAAGAGTAGACATGTAAAGAATATTTGCAGAGCTTCTCTGGTCTACTATTACCCTCTTGATTCGATAATTTTAGGTATAACCGAAATCACCATTGGGTCATCCAAATTCTCTTCCAAACTATCAAAATCCTTATCAGAGAAAGTAATGATAGGACCTTGTTCTTATTTCCTAGATTGCGAGGGAATCGAATGTCTTACCAACATTACAGCCCTAAGGTGACGTTTTTTGGTCGAGTTCGAACTTCCTCCACCTGCGAATCCACTAACAATAAAGTCAATGACTCCCCTAATTTGATTGGATACTTCATTCACCATTGTGACTGCCTTCTTCTCCTAGTCAGACTTGGGCTCCTCTTTCTTGGCTAGTCGTCTTTTTTAGGCTCTGTGCTCCTGCTCCTTCTTCTATAAACATACTTGCCCAAATGCCCTTCTCTGATAAGCTGTTCAATTTTTTCCTTGAGAGAAATACATTCCTAAGTTGTGTGTCCATATGCTTTGCGATAATCGCATCTCTTACTTTTGTCAATGTTAGGGTCGGGTTTTTGCTATCCCGCATTATAAGGTGGTCGGATAAGCCTAGTATTGTAAATCTCCTTAAAAATTTGGTCTATCCGGGTGATCAAAGGTGTATAGACATCATATCTAGGATTCAGCTCATAAACAATGGTCAGATTATTCCTATCTTTTAGCTCGGTCGGTTCTATAATCTCCCATTGTCTATCCTCTATATCCTCATCTATGATCTCCCTATGGTCTCTAATTCGACTCCTACCCAAATGACCTTGTCCTCGTCCTCGTAGAGATCGGGATTAGTAATATGGTCAAATAGAAATATTCAAATTATCCAAATCACTCCGAGAAGAGCCACGTGGTTCTTCATTTAGCTGATTTCTTGCCGCCGTTATCTCTTCCGCATTGATGTAACCCTTTGATCTATTCCTCAAGTCATGTAAATTGACTGGTGCGCACTTGGTAAGTGACTCAGCAAACAGGCATAGCTTCAGACTGACCATTATGGCATGCAACGACGTAGCTAAGTTGAGATCTCAAATCTGAATGGCTTCCTCGCAAAATCTTCTCGTGAATTCTTTCAGTGACTCATTCTTTCCCTACTTCAAATTAATGAGACTGGTCGAGGTCTTTCAATGAACTCTACTAGTTGAGAAATAGGTCAGAAATTTAGCAGCTAACTCAAAGAAAATCATATATGGAACTGGGCTCAAGTGATGAAAACCATAATAACGCCAACTTCTTAAGGGTGGTCGAGAAGGCTCTTCATTTTATGGGGTCAGTCCCCCCATTCAAAAGCATCATGGATGTTGAAAACGTGTAAAATTTTTTTGTATTTATGTAGTTTCCTTGTATAGGCTAATGAAATCATAACAGTAATCATTGTACTTATTTGTATTTATTGTCATAGTTCTATATAATCAGCTCTCTGTCGTGTAGTTGAGACAGGAAGTTTCACAATCTTTATACTTCTATTTTATCTCTTTCAACATGGTATCCAGAGCCTAAACAGAGGCAATCCTAGAACCGTGCACACCAGTGGGTCCATTGCCCTCTGGTGAAAAATTTTTCTGACCAACCGTGTTTCCATTCTAGTTTGTCGGCCTTTTCTCCCTTGCCGTGACGTCTTTCCAACCTTTTTTCTCTTCTTTTCGCCGCTACCTCTATCGTTCGCAATCGTTTGTCATTATTTGCTGTCACCCTTTCTGGCTGGCGACCACACCAACGACATCGTCTCCCTCCGATCGGCCCAACCTGAGCCTTCTGTACTAGTGACCCCATCTCCGGCTGCCTATGTAAAGTTTCTAAAATGGTTTGAGCAACAACAAGCTACTGACTCTACTGTATCTGTTAAGCACATTGGTAATGCATTTGCTTATCTCTCTCAATCACCACCCTTAGGTCCTTGGGTCCTTGATTCTGGTGCATCTAACCATATCTCTAGTAATAAGTGACTTTTCTCCAAACTTTCTAACTCTAGCTATTTACCTATGATTATTTTAGCAAATGGTTCCCAAACACAGCTCCAAGGGATTGGAACTGTCCATCCCCTCCCTTCTCTATCTGTTGATTCAATTCTTTATGTCCCTAGATGTCCTTTAATTTATTATCTATTAGTCGTTTGACACGTTCTTTAGATTGTCGCATTAGTTTCACTAAAGAATTTGTCATTTTGCAGTACCGGAGTTCGGGACGGATGATTGGCGTCAGATGTAAGTCTAATGGCCTTAACCAGCTCTCTGTCACCTCTCGTGTGTGCTCTGTTACGAATTCGCCTCTCACTATCCATGCTCAGTTGGGTCGTCTTAGCCTTGCCAAACTACAGCAAATGGTGCCAAACTTTTCTAAGTTATCTAGTTTACCTTGTGAGTCGTGTCAACTTGGGAAACACACCTTTAGTCCATTTCCCGATAGAGTGTGTCATCGAGCTGCGTCTCCTTTTGCTTTAGTGCATTCTGATATTTGGAGTCCTAGTTGTGTTGAGTCTACTTTTGAGTCCAAATACTCTGTTACTTTCATTGATAACTATTCTCGGTGTACTTGGTTATTTTTAATGAAAAATGGATCAGAGTTGTTTTCAATTTTTTAGACCTTTTATCATGAAATAAAAACTCAATTTGGTGTTCCGATTTGTATTTTGCATAGTGACAATGCCCGTGAATTTTTATCTCAGAATTTTTAAACTTTTATGGCATCTAACGACATTCTTAACTAAACATTTTGTGCATATATCCCTCAACAAAATAGGGTTGTTGAGCGTAAAAATGACATCTTATTGAAACAACTTGGACCATTTGTGTAACATGGTCATGTTCCCTTCCGTTGTTGGGGCAATGTGGTTTTCACTGCCTGCTATTTGATTAATCGTATGCTCTCTTCTATGCTTGATAACCAAGTACCCCATTCTGTTTTGTTCCCTCACCAACCCCTCCATTCTCTTCCACCTCGTGTCTTCGGGTCGACATGTTTTGTCCATAATGTCACTTCAAGTCTTGACAAACTGTCTACTCGCTCCATCAAATGTGTTTTTCTCGGTTACCATCAGTCTCAAAAGGGTTATTGGTATTTTTCACCCACTCTTAAGCATTATCTAGTCTCTGCCGATGTCATATTCTTCGAGTATGTTCCTTTCTTTGAGTCTCCTGACCTTCCACTTACACCCATTACTGAGGTCTTCCCTATTTTTCCTCCTCTTGTCCTACTTGCTCCATCACCACCTTCCCTTGTTGGTGCCCTGGTCTCTACTACTGGCCCTATCCAAGTCTATCATCGCAGGCCATAGCCACCACCACTGCCGCCACCACCATCAGAGGTTGTAGAGGTTATTGAGGCCCTTATGGACTTTCATCCAACACCACCTCCTTTACCAGCTCCAAAACTTCCTCCCGCGCCAGACCTTCCCATTGCTCTTCGAAAAGGTATACGATCCACTCGTAACCCTTCTCCTCACTATGTTACTCTCAGTTACCATTGCCTCTCTTTATTGCATTATGCTTGTCTTTCCACCTTATCTTCTGTGTTTATTCTTAAATCTCTAGGTGAAGCTTTATCCCATCCTGGGCGGTGACAAGCAATGATTGATGAAATGTGCGCACTTCAGAGCAGTGGTACTTGGAAACTTGCTCCTCTTCCTCCTAGAAAGTTTGTTGTAGGTTGTCGGTGGATTTATATGGTCAAGGTTGGCCCTAATGGCACTCCTGATCGCTTGAAGGCTCGTTTGGTGGCAAAAGGGTATACCCAGATATTTGGTTTGGAATATGGGGACACTTTCTCACCAGTCGCAAAGATGGCTTCTGTTCAAATTTTTCTATCTATGGCCGCTATTCGCCACTGGTCCCTTCATCAGTTAGACATTAAAAATGCTTTTCTCGATGGTGATCTAGAAGAAGAAGTCTACATAGAGCAACCTCTATGGGTTGTTGCTCAGGGGGAGTTTTCTGGCCTCGTTTGTCATCTACACAAGTCCTTGTATGGTCTCAAATAATCTCCTCGAGCTTGGTTTGGTCAATTCAGTACTGTTGTTCAGCAATTTGGTATGACTCGCAGTGACGCTGACCACTCTGTCTTCTATCGCCATACAATCTGAGATTGTATCTATTTGATTGTGTATATGGACGACATTGTTATCACAGGAAGCAATCACCAAGGTATAACTCAGATAAAACAGCACCTCTATCATCACTTTCAGACCAAAGATCTTGGCAAACTTCGTTATTTCTTGGGAATTGAAGTGGCACAATCCAAGGTTGACATAGTTATCTTACAAAGGAAGTATGCTATAGACATTCTTGAGGAAACAGGACTATTGAATGCAAAGCCAATTGACACCCCTATGGATCCCAATGTTAGACTTTTACCGGATCAAGGGGAGCCACTTTCAAACCCAGGAAGATATAGACGATTGGTTGGAAAAGTTAACTATCTTACTGTTACCCGTCCAGATATCTCCTTTGCGGTGAGTGTAGTAAGCCAATTTCTAAACTCACCTTGTGAAGGACATTGGGATGCAGTGATTCGTATTCTCAGATATATTAAGGGAGCTCCAAGAAAAGGCATTGTCTATGAAGACAAATGACACACTCAGATTATTGGATACTCAGATGCTGATTGGGCAAGTTCTCTTACTAATAAGAGATCCGCTTTTGGTTATTATGTATCCATTGGGGGTAATATGATATCCTGGAAGAGTAAGAAACAAAATGTGGTTGCAAGATCAAGTGCCGAAGCAGAATATCGAGTCATGGCCTCTGCTACTTGCGAGCTCATTTGGTTAAACAACTTAAAGAGCTTTAGTTTGGAAATGTTATGCAAATGACTTTTATTTGTGATAACCAAGCTGCATTGCATATCGCTTCTAATCTAGTGTTTCATGAGAGAACCAAACACATTGAGATAGACTGTCAATTTATTAAAGAGAAGATCTTGTCTGGAGAAATCACCATTAGTTTTGTTAATTCAAATGATCAACTAGTAGATGTTTTCACTAAGTCTTTGAGAGGTCCTCGAGTAAACTATATTTGTAACAAGCTTGGTGCATATGACTTATATGCTCCAACTTAAGGGGGAGTGTTGAAAACGTGTAAATATATTTTGTATTTATGTAGTTTCCTTGTATAGGCTAATCAAATCATAACAGTAATCTTTGTATTTATTTGTATTTATTGTCATAGTTCTATATAATCAGCTCTCCATCGTGTAGTTGAGACACGCGATTTCACAATCTCTATGCTTCTATTTTCTCTTTTCAACAATGGAGTTGAATATGGTCAAATGCTCCTAAAGATCAGTGGTCCCATCCTATAACTCCATGGTCGACATTTGAAATCCTTCTGGCAAGGGGACTGACATAATAAATTCAGAGGAAGGATGATCAACTTGAACAAGCTAGTCGGGTTGACACGACGTATTCCTGCTAAAATTTCTGTCGGCATTGCTCTGCACTTCATTCTCCGATTCACCAAGTTCTTCCCTACGAGCCTCTCTGTTGATAATTTGATCAATTCTAGCCTCCATACGTTGATTCTGATCTCAAAGACCCTAGATTGCATCAAGGAGGGTTTGGAGGATTGGATTGTTGGTGTTATTGATAGGCTGGGCGTTCTCTTAGTTACCAGTTTCGTTGTTAGCATTATTTCTTGTGGTTACCATGGCTGGACAAGATGGCTTTTTCTAGAAGGGTATTTGTGGGATAGGAAAGTTTAACCTCGCCCCATGGTGGGTTCCAGATGATCTGGATAAGCGTTGGGACCAATTGGGACCTAAGTCTAAGGGGCTAATAAGGTTGGCCAAAAACCTATGAGAAAGGCGGCGACCAAGATTGCATGAGACCTAGGGTGGCACTGAGATAGGTAGGCAAAAACGCAAGACATGTAGGCTAGAGTATATAAGGTAAAAAGCGGAACATGCCTCACTTAAGATGTCTAGTTGGTTTAAGTAGAGCTTTGGAGGCTAAGCTTCAGGGGCGTATGTTATGCCTAATCATCAAGGTCTTAACCGGTCAAAGACATTTTTAGGCTTATCTCCAATTGATGGACTGTTATGGATGCGATCATAAAGGAGGGTCGTGAATCCAGCCACACTAATCACACGTGGGATGTAAGGTAAGCTTTAATGTCGGGCAGAAGAACTCAGGATTGCCCGGACAGAGTCGGGTCAGACCAACCTAGTTCCATTCAAGCCAGGTGACCAGGAAAGACTAGGTCTGAAATATGACAAGTCAGATTCGGGTAGGCCCAATACGGCCCACAGCTCCCCAACTTAGTCTATTTGTGAAGATAGACCAAGCTCATAGCGGGCCGGACATGATGTAGCCCAAGTCCAAATCCTATATTACTTTACCCCGTATCACCAACTACACACAAAGTGTTCAAATATGCATGAACAAACAAATACCTGTGATACCAACTGAAGTGTCAAAGATTTGACCCAACTCGCCCCGAGCATCAACCAAAAACGGTCTCACGTTTTCTTCTGTCTGGTCAAGCGGGGGTGGAACTGGAAGAGAGGCTGCTAAAGGTTTCAACCTCCTTCACCCTTAAGCACTGGTCATCAGGTCCACTGATTGAAGTGGAGAATTAAGCATTCTGGTTTTCTCTAATGGCGGCTTTTGGAAAGTTGACTTGAGGATAGGGTAGCTAGCGCTGCATGGAGCAGCTGATGACAGTCTCGGTGAGGTTACATTATGGATGTCAAAGCCAATAGCAGAGGCCCTTCTGGGATAGTGACATTCTCGAACACTTCTTCAATCTGCACTACACACCACCACTATCTCTTTTTATTATTAATAATAAGTTAACTTCTGCAAAATTTGGGCGATGATGTTCAGTCGCAAATTCTGGACCAAAACCTCACCATTTGCCAGAATTGCTAAGGATATATGGATAAGCCAAATAAACAATTTTATAAAGATTACACTTTATCGCTAAGGAACCAAGCCGACGCTAGGCAAGTGTAGGTATTTATTAGTCCGACAATCAAAGGGTATAAAGACTATGCTTAGCTTGTTAAAGTAAAAACTTTAAGATGAAGGTTTTTTTTTTTTTTCATTTCACTTTTACTATAATTTTTTTTTAATCTTCTGAATTTCTTTTTATCAATGAAGCTGTAATTTCCCATTTTATCCCATTTTGCAAGGGTTGATAATGAGCTGCAACTCCAATCTTGGTAGAAGATATTGTTCATTCACGAACATGAGATAGAGAGACCATAATCAAAACTCAAGAAATTGCAAATTGATTTAATCTTCTGATTTCCATTTTATCAATGAAGCTGTAATTTCCCATTTTATCCCATTTTGCAAGGGTTGATAATGAGCTGGAACTCCAATCTTGGTAGAAGATATTGTTCATACACGAACATGAGATACAGAGACCACAATCAAAACTCAAAAAAAATTGCAAATTGATACATAGAAAACTTCAAAATCCAGGTACACCAGCATGCATTTATTACCACAGCCAAAGGCTCAAAATTTAAAAGGACTAACGTTACATTAAAAACAAGACCCTTTTACAACCCACTAATTGATACAGATGCGCAATGGCTACTCTTAACTATTATCCACGCTACACCGCTGCAAAGTACTCTTTGCTAAGTTTGGGGTCGGGTTTCATGGACTTCTCTCCAGGCTTCCACCCAGCAGGGCAAACTTCATCTGGGTTCTCCTGCACATACTGCAAGGCCTGCAAGACCAATGTGCATAAAGGGGGGATTGAAGTTATGTAAATTATAGAAATGAAAAAGAAACAAAAAAAAATGTGATACTCTGAAAATTGTTCAATCTTGGTGTTGTCCTAATTAAGTGTATAATTACCTGGAGTGTTCTCTTTGTCTCATCAACACTTCTACCAATTGCCAAGTTGTTAATGGTAGAATGCTGGATAACCCCTTCCTTGTCAATAATGAACAATCCTCTCAAAGCTATCCCCTAAATCATTCGATATACTTGGAGTCATTATGACACGCATCCAAAAAAGTGGAATGAAAAGCAATAGTTTCAATGCCAACATTGGACCACTTGATGCCTACCTACTAAAGATATTTCCTAGACAGCATCCTAAATTTCATTCAAGAGTAACATTGAAACTTGAGCATAAAAGACAAGGCTTGAGAGGAAAGGAAAAAGCAGTCATACTTCAGGTCCTTAAAAAACCAAATAGAAACTTGATTTGATTGGATAGCAAGTCTGATAACTCGCAAGTTATACAAAGAGGAGATCATGCCTCATAGGAAACATGATATACCCTTAGTAGGTTTGTTTAGAGAGAGAAGAGACAACAGACAAAATAGACAATTGCTTCTTTCTTAGAATCCATCCATACGTAAGTAACAATTTTTCAAACTAATTCCATATAAGAACATACCTGATCAGGAATTAGAACACCATAAGATTTTGATATGGATTTGGTGACATCAGAAATCAGAGGATACTTCAAGTCACCAAGGCCACCCGACTTTCTATCTGTTTGAATCCAAGCAAGGTGGGAGAACTACAACAATAATAGAAGCATCACTAATCAAGAAGAAACAAACTCTGGAAGTTCTGTTAGATAAGATTTGGCACAGTACAAGAGAAAACAGAGAATCTGTTAGATTCTAACGTAAAGAGCCCTGATTTTCAAGGGCATACATCTGCATGTGTGTGTATAGTCACTGTCTATGCAAAGGTCATGTGTGCTTTATGAATATTATGAATCTCATTATATCTGTAGAACAACAAAAACACATTTCAATTATCCAAGTTAGAATGAAGATTCCATCCAGATATTTCCCTGTTCCTTTATTTATGAAATAATTCCTTTGACCATACTCTTATTCTATGCAGCATGTTTCAGAGACAAATGAAAATACAGTACGCATGCAGTTTTAAATTTTACCAAGCATGCTAAAACTCTTAATCACAGTTTATCCCCACAAAATCAATCCTTAAAGCCTTAAACTATATGAAGGCTGTAAGTGGGCCTAATCCTTTGTGCATCCTTCATTTTCTTCACTAGCTAATATACAGCAGGCAGAAGTATGTCATATCAAGCAAAATATGGAAATGTACAAGTGCCATTAACTGAGTCAACAATAATAATAAAAATAACGGTCTAAACCAACTTACCACACTGTCAACTGAAACACCTAATATTTCAGTATTTAGTGCCTCGAACTCTCCATGCCGGTCACTGAAAGCAGTGATTTCTGTGGACAAGTAACAAACATTAGGGGGTTACGGGAAGAAGTGTAAATCCACAACTATCTCAACCTGATTATAGTTTACTAAAATGTCAGCTAACCTGTTGGACAAACAAATGTGAAATCCAATGGGTAGAAAAAGAGGATAACATATTTCTTCCCAATGTATTCAGAGAGTCTGACCTGGAATGACGATGCTTCAGTCAAAGAGCACAAAATTTTCCAAAAGCTATATAATAAGAAATAACAAGATAAAACAACATTTTACAAGCTAAGAATCTGTAGTTATATTCGCTTTGGCAGGCGGCAGTCTACCTTGATAAACTCCTGATCAAAAACAGCCTCTGCTTCGAAATCTGGTGCTATATTTCCAACTAATGGAAGTTCAGTCTGTTAAAATAAAAAATTAAAACAATATTTTAGTTCAGAGGTCAAATCAGAAAGAAATTAAGCTCTTAAACTTGGGTTTCGGTTTCATCATTGAAGTTACAGCAGCCAACGATTAAAGAAGACTCTCAATGCAAATCTACGACTTATTCTAGAAATTACAATACTTGATGCTTAAAAGTTAAAACCCCCAAAGATTAAGTGTCAAGAATACCCGGATCCTTTATAGCATTATTGCTCTAATTACAATAATTTGTAAATCAGTGTAACATCAACTACCATATCTACCGATAAGCACGACAAAGCTGGAAATTCAACCATCAAAACTCCCACAATCATCAACCTAGTTCATGTTCAATCATAGACAAAGGTCCAGAAAATTTACCACGCAATGTAACTATCCCACAGTAAGGGAATAACAACAGCCCCAAACATTGCAGTTCAAAATGAAAACATATCTTATTTAGCAGAGAGACAAATACACAAAAACACAAAGCAACAAAACAGATAACAGTCAATATTGAAATGGAGAATAAGCGATAATCCAGCTCAAGATCAAAACTTTCAACATCCAACTTCAAGGGCTGAAGAGCAATTTACTCAAGCAAGTAAGGGTTTTGTTAAAGACAAAATAAAAAAAGGAAAACGGGTAATGAAAGATCTTACAGAGGCCCTGACGAGGAAGCTGCGGCGAGAATGAGAGGGACGATGGATGGAAATGGAGCGTAAGGGTTTGGGAAGAGCATTGAGGGAACTGGGGATGGAGAGAGTGGAAGGTGGGGATTTGGGAGAGAAGAGGGCTCTAGGGTTTAGAGAGAGGAGAGAAGCAGAGGTAGCCGAGCACGCCATTTGAAAGAGAGAAAGGAGAAGTCACACAGTGACACACTCTCACTCACTCTGCTGTGTGTTTGGGAAGGAAGGGAACTATGAGGTTGAGATGCTTGGGGTGAGATTAGAAGATAAAGTGAAATTTGGTGAAACCAACGAGGCAGACAGAGGAGGGGTTGGTACTTGGTAGAGAAATACTACCCTAACAAACGGGCTATCAGTGGTCCATATACGTGATACGTTATGCCATTCCTGAATCCACCCTACTTTCTGGCGCTTTCCCTTCTCATTATTTTATTTTATTTATTTGTATATTTTTTTAAATCCCATCTCATTATTTTATTTGATTATAGGACTTAAATATGTGTTTCTAGTTTAAAATATAGCCATTTTTTTCCATTTTTTAAATTTGTTAGACGAGTTCTTTAAAAAAATTCATTTCTAATTGATTATTTCATTATCTCATCATATGAAATTACCATTATTTGACACATGGATGTTGATGTGACCGTTAGGGTCCTTACATGATTAGTACGTAGTGTATGATGTAACTCTCATGATTTTATGTTATAAATAAATAGTTAACGTGGACATTAACAACTTAACGACCAAAAAAGAGAAACTTAAATAAAAAATTATCATATTTATAGAGATTAAAATAAAAAATCTTAAAGAAATAAATATATATTTAATCTACAATTTGTTCAGATACTAGCCAAAAACTTTACTTTTATATATAATTTTCTTCAACTCAAAAATTTCACTTCTAAACAAATTTTTCTTCAACCTAAAAACTTCACATTTAAGCAACTCAATGACCGAGAATCCATCACATTGAAACACCAAGTGATTAGCCTTTAGGCTACTCAAAGCATAAAAAATTAGCATGACAACACCACTTGTATAATACAAAATACAACTCAAATTGAAGATAAAATATTACACAATCCATTGGTTAGGGGCATTTTGAAACTTTTAGTAACATAAAAAAGTGGGGCAAAGACTCCCAAAAATGGAATAATAAGTAGAAGGAACATATGATCAAAGAAGGGAGTCAATATTAGAAAGAAGGTCGATGCAAGAAAACGAAGTGACACCAAGAGAGAAGTAGACATAAGTCTGGCTCCAAGTCAATGAAAGCAAAGGACACCAACCACTAGAAACTCCAACAAAATTGTCTGGAACTACTCATAATCGCTAAAGCCATGTTGTAAAAGGGAGAGTATGGAGGCTAATCCTGAGAGGAAAGTTTAATTATTGCAAAGGCGCCCAAAATCTTAGATTTTAAAATTTCAAAAGGAAGCGGGAGTGATTAAAGCTAAAGGAAGTATAAATAGTATATTTGAAGTAGGAAACGGGGCTTGACACTCGTGATTCCTCACACAAATAGCAGAAAAAGAATCTCTCAAGCGCCTTTATATTTCTAGAAATTTTTTCTTTTGTTTGGTTTAGTTCTTTAGTTCATTTTAGCATTCATTGTTTTGTTGTTGTTGTAACTCTTACAACTATGTAAGTTGTACTCCTTCTTTTTAGTTAAATCAAAATTATTATTTCTTATACATGTTAATGTCATTGTGCATTTCATCGATTTGACATTTGCATTCATAAATTTAGACACTGTGTGAAAAAGAGAACCCAAAGAAGGAAGTGATTCTTTTCCCCAAATTGAGATTCTAGAATCACATCATCGATTAGATTGTCAAAATTTGACAGTAACAAATTGGCACGCATGTTGGGACTTGTTAAAATCATAGTAATAAATATAATTTTCATACATTAGTTAACCCTCATATTTAGTGTCTTCGACCTCTTATATGCTTAATTAATTGTTCTTGACCACATTTTATAAGTTTGTGTTCAAATTGGGCTTAATTGTATTTTTTAACATTATTAGAAATTTTATACTATTTCTATATTTTGGGTATAACTTGAGTTCTAGACATCTAAAAGTTATGAATCTTACCTTGTAGGAATGCTGAGAGAAATCTCTACAACTTTGATGAAGATCTTGAAGGCTAAATCTAATTTCTAGTAGGTCAAATTGAGCCACGAAGTCAGAACAGATATGTTGCCACTGGAACCTGGATTATATGCAAAGATTGGGCAATAATTTAGGAGTCATATGGAGCTGAGACTAGTGTCATTGGAAATTTGAGACACAGATCTTCAACTTTTATGAAGATCACTTATCAAAACTGTGATGTTTTGATGATGTTCTTGCCCTTTGAAGTCGGTTGAGGGATTTAGAGAGTTGTTAAGAATATTCAGGGTATAATTCTCTCATCCTAAGCTCGAATTAGGAAAATTAAGTATCCAATTAAAGCTAAAATGAAGGGGATTAACCCTAAGCTGAGGGCAAACTTAAATTTTTAATTTTAGAGATAGTTATTTAAGCAACAACAGCAACCACGAACTAAAACCCTAATTTTCTCTTAGCAGCAACCATGTACTGAGCGCAACCCCTTGCTTTTTGAGCTTGGGCTATTAAGCAGTGGAAAGTTAGGCACTTAATCACCCAACAACAACAACTTCCTTTTTGCTTTTCGCTCCTTGTTCAAGCATCTCGTCTTTTTCCTTGTGTAACCACCTAAGAAAACAAATAAAACACGTAATAAAAACCAAGTTTAAAATATTAAAAACATGATAAGATTCGAGAATAAAGCTCAATGAAAAGGGTTGGAAGACGATGAAAACCAAGATTTTGCAATGGGAAAACATAATTTTTTACAAGTTCATCAGATAACATAGTTCAATTTAATATCTTTGATGCCATGAAATATCCCTTAGAAGAGCATTCAGTTTTTCAATTTGATGTCATTGATTTGCTTGTTGATGATATGCATATTGATATGCTAGCCGAATTTTTTAAAATTGTGGGATTCCTAGATAGTGTTGATTGTTCTGCATGTTCTAGATGTTTTGCTTCTATTTGTGATGAGACTATTATATGTGTCACATGTTCTGAGATTTCTGCATATATGAGATATGATACTGCATGTTCTGAATTTTTAGATCCTTTTGGATATAATGATGATATTTGGGAAGATTATATACAGATTGCAGGTGATGTTGCAGTTAAATCAGTAGAATTAGTTTCTTTAGCCAGATTGATACCTTTAGTGCAGTAACCACATACCCTTAAGTTAAAGTCTTTACTTGAACATTTGAAATGTGTTCTTGGATGCAGAAGAGAAGCTACCAATGATAATAGTAAAGAATTTGAAGCTTGAATAGGAAGAGAAATTGTTGCAAATCTTGAGGCAGTGCAAGAAAGTCATTGGATGAATGCTTGCAAACATTCCTGCGATTAGCCCCTCCACATGCATGCATGAAATTTTATTGGAGGAGGAAGCCAAACTAGTGAGGCAACCCCAAAGAAGACTTAACCCTTAGATTTTGGATGTGGTGAAGAAAGAATTGGGCAAATTGTTATTAGCTGGCATCATTTGCCCCATTTCAGATAACAAGTGGGTGAGTCAGGTGTAAGTAGTTTCTAAGAAGATCGGGATGACTGTGGTCGTCAATGAGAAGAACGAGCTAGTCCCCACTAGAGTACAGAACAACAGGAGAGTTTATATTAATTACAAGAAGCTCAACCAAGCCACCAGAAAAGATCACTTTCCCTTGCCCTTTATTAATCAAATGTTGAAGAGGTTGGCTGGCAAGTCACATTATTTCTTCTTAGATGGATTTTTAGGCTACTTTCAGATTCACATAGCCTTAGAGGACCAAGAGAAGACAACATTCACCTACCTATTTAGCACGTGTGCCTATAGGAGGATGCCTTTCGGGCTTTATATACCCCAGGTACATTTCAATGATATATGTTGAGCATTTTCTCTAACTTGTTAGAACACTACATAGAAGTTTTTATGAATGACTTCACAGCTTATGGATCTTCTTTTGATGCATGTTTAGACAACCTTCCTAAGGTGCTTGATAGGTGCATTGAGACACATCTTGTTCTCAATTTTGAGAAATATCATTTCATGGTAGAACAGGGCATAGTCTTAGGGCATGTAGTTTCTAGCAAAGGCATTGAAGTAGATAGAGTAAAGATTGATGTTATTGCCTCTTTACCCTACCCCACTTGTGTGCGGGAAGTGCGTTCATTTCTTGGTCATGCAGGGTTCTATAGGCGTTTCATAAGGGACTTTAGCAAAATTGTTCTTCCATTGTCCAGGCTTCTTCAAAAAGAAGTAGAGTTCGAATTTGATGAGTATTGCAAGAAGGCATTCAATCAGTTGAAGAAGAACATGACCTTTTCTCCCATTATTTAGTAGCCAAATTGGGAGCTTCCTTTTGAGCTGATGTGTGATTCCTCTAACTTTGCAGTTAGCGTTTTCCTTACTTAACGAGTTGGCAAGCAATCTCATGTGATATCTTATGCCTCTCGTACTTTGGATTTTACCCAAGCCAATTACACCACCACTGAAAAGGAGCTTTTAGTAATTGTTTTCGCTTTAGATAAATTTCATTCCTATTTGCTCGGCACTAAAGTTAATGTTTTCTTTGACCATGTAGCCTTGAAGTTCTTTCTGAAGAAGCTTGAGGAGAAGCCTAGGCTTATTCGGTGGATGCTGCTCTTGCAGGAGTTTGACATTGAGATCAGAGATAGAAGCAGAGCTGAGAACTCAGTGGCAGATCATCTGAGTCGGATCCCACAGGTAGTGGACACTCTTCCTATCTAAGAGACCTTCCTAGATGAGTAGTTTTTTCAACTATAAGGTAAGGACTCTTAGTATGCTAATTTAGTGAATTGTTTAGTTGTATCTAAATTACCTGCTTATTTTAAGAAGCATCAGATTGATAAGCTTAAGAGTGAGACTAAATATTACGTATGAGATGATCCTTATCTATGGAGACTGTGTAGTGACCAAGTGATTAGACGTTGTGTGCCTGATTATGAGTTTCAGTCTATTCTACATTTTTTGTCATACCCTTGCATGTGGTGGTCACTTTGAACTGCAACATACTATTAGGAAGATTTTAGACTTTGGATTGTACTGACCCACCTTGTTTCATGATGTTTATAGTTATTGTAAGAATTGTGAGCAATGTCAACGAACAGGTAACATTTCCTGTAGGAATGAGATGTCTCAACAACCATTATTATTTTATGAGATATTTGATGTGTAGGGCACTGATTTCATGGGTCCCTTTCCCAATTCCTTTGGTTTTGTTTACTTCTGTTAGCTGTTAATTATGTATCTAGGTGGGTGAAAGCAAAGGCCACTTGGATTGATGATTCTCATGTTATTTTAGACTTTTTCAGGTCTCACATTTTCTGTAGGTTTAGAGTTTCAAAAGCTATAACCAGTGACCAAGGCTCCCATTTCTGTAATAAAAACATGGAGGTATTATTGAAGAAATATGATGTGATGCATAATGTTTTAACTCTCTACCATCCACAAACCAATGGGCAAGCCGAAGTTTTGAATAGGGAGTTGAAACAAATCTTGGAAAAAACAGTCCAACCGAATAGAAAAGATTGGAGCAAGAGGCTTGAGGACACATTGTAGGCATATAGGACTGCCTTCAATATTCCTTTAGGCATATCTCCTGATAGGATAGTCTTTGGCAATGCATATTGCCTTCCGGTGGAGATTGAGCACAAGGCCTATTGGGCAGTAAAGAAGTACAACCTTGACCTGAACCAACCCAGATCCCAAAGAAAACTCCAACTCCAAAGAAGTGCAAGCTTGTGATTGGTCAAAAAGTTCTCCTTTACAATTCTCGCCTCAAGCTCATACTCGGCAAGCTCTGTTCTAGGTGGCTAGGTCATTTTATAGTCACTAAGGTTTTTCTTTATGGTGTAGTGGAGATTACAAGTGAGACAAATAATAAAGCTTTCAAAGTCCATGGACATCATTCCAAGCAATTCTATGAGGGAGATCAAGAAGACACAGTGGAGGAGGTCCACTTGCAAGTGGCCATATACATCACTTAATAAGGATGTTTCACTACAACAATACACAGATGCAAATAGAGTCCAATCTTGACCAACACTGTAATGCACAACCACAAAACAATCTTGAAATTAAATCTTAATGGGCATGTAATGAGTAAAACGGGAGGATTGTGTTTGGAATGAATAAAAATGAGAAATGATTTGATTTGAATTGGTTTGGAAATCAAATTTTATGTTTAAATTTTTTTTAAAAAAAATAGGATTTGAATTGATATAAAAATAAAATTTTGTGTTTGGAATTCATTAAAATAAGAATTAATTTAATTTGATTTTATTATTTTATATTTTAACCCTTATGAAAGGTGATTAGAGATAGTTACTAAGGGTAAAATAGTCTATTCATTTCAAATCAAATCAAATCCTATCAAATATGATGGAATTTCTAAAACAAAAGGAATGAAATCCATGAGATTTTAGAAATCAAATTATTTCTTATTTTTTAACATTCCAAACATAAGATTTAATTAAATTTGATTTACAAATTAAATCATTTCATATTTTTTTACATTTTAAACACACTCGAAGGAAAAAGACCTTATTCACTTGTCTGATTGAAGGGGAAGGGGAAAGGGAAAGGAAAACTGAGCAGCAGAGATAGAGCAATGTGTCACAACTTGTGAGATAGGTAGCAGAGCAACGCGTTGCATGCAGGGCCATAGAATAGTTCGTCGCGCGCAGGGTGACATGCTGACTGGTCGGCGGTGAAATTGATGGCCATTGGCCGACATGGGAGGTGTGACTGTGTGCGATATCTTCTTCCAGTGGCTCCCTCTTGCCTAAGTAGCCTCTGAGGTCGTGATCAACTATAAGAGAGTGAGAAAGAAAACTTCATACTTTGAAGAATTGGGAGATTACTATGAGTACTAAACGACATCAATTTAGGATTAGTTTTTTTTTCTCCCCCTAAATATGAGTACTAACCTACATCACTTTGTAATTTTTATTAAAAAGTATATTTAAAACTAATTATTAAAATTATTTATTTATTTATTTATTTTTTACAGTAATTTTATTTAGTACTTGAAACACTAAATAAATTGTTTTAATAAAATAAATAATCTCTTTAAAAATAATAACTAAATATTAAAATAAATCATTTATTTACTACATTAGTTGGCTATAAATTCTATTTATTACATTAAAAATCAAATAAGATTCTAATCTAAACTAAATATTTTATTAATTATTAATTTAAATCAATAATAAATTCAATTCTTTTAATCAATATTTTTTGTTTAATTTTTATTTATCAGTTTAAATTTTAAATAAATTACATTATTAAAATTTAAATTAAATAAATTCCATTCTTAATATATATAGAAATTTAATTATATATCATTTTTAAAATTAATTAAATTAATTAATTAAATTAATTATTTAAATTTATTAAAACAACACATACTTTAATACTTCTTTTAATTATTACTTTTAAAATATATTAAATTGCAATGGTAATAGTGACAAAATACATAATACTTTGTGATGGAAATTTAATTCCGTTGCAATATAAAAAATATATATTAAAAATATAAATTTGATGGAAATCTGTCCCAATTTTCCGTCACGTGGTTATTAAATTTTGATGGAATTTAAATTCCGTCGCAATACAATAAATAAATATTAAAAATATAAATTTGACGAAAACCCTTCCCAATTTTTCGTCACAAGGATATTAAATTTTAGAACAAAATTTAGGTCACTTTTTTATATTTATTATATTTATTTTATCAATTAAGTTATGATATGTATGTATTTTTAAAAAAAGAAATTAAGAGAAAAAATATTTATAAAGATGGAAATTATGATGGGATTTCAACTCTGTCCCAATATAATAAATAAATATAAAAAGATAAATTTTGATAGAAATCTATCCCAATTTTTTGTTACAGCACGTAGCCCGGGAAGCTCAGGCCAAAAATAGTGACGAAAGTGGCGATGGAATATAGATTCCATCGCATTCTAATAAATAAATTTCAAAAAAGTAATTAGTGACAAAAATCTGTCTCAATATCCGTCGCCATTTTTTTTATGGAAATATTTTTTGTCGCAATTTGATTTTTTTTCTTCTTGTGATTTCTGTAATCCTGAAGATATCTCCTTGTGAAAATCTCTATTTTAGATCTTCCCATACTTCTGAGGCAGTGTTCATCCATAGTATGCTTTGTGCAGTACTTGGAGATAAAGATATCATAATCCACGATATAACCATGGTATTGCTTATTTCCCACGATGACAGCAAAGGATCAAAAAGTTATGGCTTAACAATGCTACCATCAAGGTTTCAAATCTCGGAACGAAACGTCTGTAGTGGCTGCGACAAAATCGTCGCGGCAGCTGCCATTTTCGCTTCAACCCGCTACAGGGCTGAGTTTGAAAATCACGCGCAACGGCCGCAATGGAACGGTGTTGTAGTCGCAACGGAGGAGGCGTAACAGCGTTTCAGCCACAACGCCCCTCCGTTCAGTTTTTCTCTCTTCAAACACCATTTCTTTCAAATTTTTTCAGTATAAAAAGCAAAAAACACACATCAAATCAACCCTAACGAAAGTCTAACCTCTTGAGAGACTCTTGTAGCTCAGATCTGTTGAAGGAGCTCCGGCCGCCACCTCTTGGGTTGATCTGGAGACCTCTGATTCACGATCTCCGTGGTGCAGTAGCCAGCAGCTTAACCCTTAGCCTCAGGTAACCCATCAAATCCATGCCTGATTTATGTCTATTTAGAGGTGTGGGTTGTGAGGCCGTGGTGGTGTTGTTGTGGATGGGTCGTGGGGGTGTTGGGTTGCTGTGGGTGGCTGGGTACTGCTGTGGGAACGAGAAAGGGGGAAGACGAAACAGAGAGGTGATGGAGTGAGGGAGTGGGGATCGGGAAGGTCTGTGGATGGGGAAGGCCGTAGTGGCCGTGGACGGGGGAAGGCCATGGTGGCCGTGGCCGGGAAGGTCGTGGTAGCCCATGGGTGAGTGGGGAGTGAAGTGATGGAGTGGAGGGTGAGGGACGGGAATGGCCGAATGGGAAAGGGGAGAAATGGAGGGAGGGAGGAAGGGTGAAAGTGAAACCGTGAAAGTCACGAAACAGAGGGTGAAATGAGGGAGAAAGGGAAAAAATGGTGAGGGTGGGGGGAGGGTGGGCATGGGAATTGGGAAAAAAATGGGAGGGGCTTGGGAAATGGGGAAATTTTTTTAGAATTGAAAAAAAAAAATTGGGGAGGGGCGTGGGAAAATAGAGGAGGGAAAAAATGGGGGGGAGTGGTGGTGAGGGGGCGTGGGAAATGGGGAAAAATTTGGGAATTGAGAAAAAATTGAGGAGGAGGCTTGGGAAAATAGAGGAGGGAAAAAAATTGGGGAAAAAGTGGCTGGGTAAATGGAGAAATTATAGGGAGAAAATTATAGGAGAAAAATTAGAACTAAGTCAATTGATTCCCAATAAACATAAGAAATTTGTTTAATTTAAATTAACTTTTTTTCAAAATTCAACTAATTTAAAGGTGAGAGATTTAGAAAATTAACTAACTTTGGGATTGTGAGAAGAAAATTAGAAATTTAAAATAAGAAATTGAGGCTGAGAGAAATTTTTTTTAGAGAAACTTAGAAAATTAAAAGAACTAAATTAAAATTTACTTTCAATTAACTTGTTAGTTAACAAATTTTATGAAGTAGCTTAAAGCATATGTTATAATATTTAAGTTTTAATTATATAATTTATCATTGTTTTTTTTTTAAATTACAAACACATATATGTTTATATGTAGGTTGGTTAAACAATGTCACTGAGAGAAGAATTTCCAATAGGTAAAGCAGAAGGTGCTCCAAGTGAAAATATTGGTTGACACTTTGGAAGAGTTGTACCTGGTAAAACTAAAAATATTGTGCAATGCAAATTCTGTGGTAGAGTGTTAACAGGTGGAATTACTCGGTTGAAAGAACATCTTGCACACATGCAAGGAGAAGTCAAGGGTTGTGCTAGGGTCTCAACTTTTGTCAGAGAAAATATGATGAAGCTTTTGTTGGATAATAAAGCAAAGAAAATAAACTTTAGAAAGAGAAAAGAAGAACATGTGGCACATTACAGATGAGATGAAGATGATGATATTGAAGGTCTTCTTTATGAAGATAGAGTTATCAGGCAAGCTACTGAAGAAAGCATTGTATCACACAGACAATGGGAAGACAGACAAAGATTTAGACAACAAACTGAAAGATTGGATTCTATATATGAAGGTGGAGGCAGCTTTCATGCAGGTGGTAGTAGTGGAGCTTCTCGTCAACATCAACCAAGCGATCTTGAACGCAGAATGAGGTCAGTGGATGTTGATTTGGCTAAAAGTAAAAGTATGAAACAGACAAAAATTAATATAAATATGATGAAAACACTAAGAAATAAGTTAGCAGTAGCGATCTCTAAATTGATAATATATGAGCGTCTTCCTATGAACTTATGAAATTCTCCATGGCTACACATTTTACTCACTGAAGCTGCAGAGTTGGGACTAGGAATTAAATTTCTGACTTCTTATGAGGTTTCAGAGGTGTACTTGGAAAAAGAATATCAGTCTATGAAACAATATATAGATGATGAACTTAAACCAACATGGAAGGAAAGGGGGGTGACAATAATGTATGATGGCTGGACAAATAGCATAAATCACATGCACATTATGAATTTCCTAGTGTATTGCAGCAATGGAACAATGTTCTTAAAATCTATTGATGTTTCTAATGTTCTCAGTAGAAACACTGATTATTACTTTAAGCTTCTTGATAAAGTTGTGGAAGAAGTCAGAGAAGATAATATTGTCCAGATGGTCACTGATAATGAGAAGACACTAAAAGCTACTGGTTTAAAATTGATGGAGAAAAGACCGCATCTTTATTGGTCTGCATGTGCAGCTCATTGCTTAGATTTATGCTTGGAAGATATTAGAAAAAAATCTAATGTCCAAAAAATACTAGAAGATGCAAAAAAAAGTGACTTTGTTTATCTACAACCACATTTGGACAGTAAATCTTATGAAGAAGTATACAAGTGGCAGGGAAATTATTCATCCAGCAATCACTCGTTTTGCAACACAGTTTTTGCAGGTTGAATCAATTGTGAAGCAAAAACAAGCTTTGAGAAATATGTTTGAGTCTGAGGAATCAGAAAATCTAAGTGGGGAAAGGAGAAATCAGGACCTGCATATGAAGCTAAAAAAATTGTTTTAAGTAAAGATTTTTGGAGTATATCCAGTGATATTATAAAGGTATTTGAGCCAATTATCAAGGTTTTGAGATTGGTGGATGGTGATGACAAACCAACAATGGGCTTTGTCTATGAAGCAATTGATAGAGCAAAGCAATCCATTCAAAAAAATTATTGTTACTACACTCAATATAATGATATCATTGATAAAATATGGTTCTTCATGCATTCTGACTTGCATGCTGCAGGTATATCAATATATTTACTTTATTTTTTTCAAAGACTTATATTTGATTTTGAGATGCTAATTATTTTTATTTTTATTCATAAGGTTATTTTCTCAATCCTCAATTTCAATTTGGAGTTGAACATAGAAGAGATGTAGCAAAGGAAATCTTGAATGGAACTATGAAAGTAATAAGCAAATTGGAGGCAAACATTGATAATCAAATCAAAGCTATCAATCAGGTGAATTAATTTGCATTTAAGATTTTGGAATATATCATAATTGGTCATCTAAGAACCAAATTGTGATACGTTAATGTTTAGAAACTTATAATTTTTTAAGACTTATATGGATCATTGGTGCTTGTAGTTGTTACTTTTTCGAGATAAGAAAGAGACATTTGGCACAACACAAGCTCAAAGAGCTTGGTCACAAATGAATCCTGGTAAGATTTTGTAGTTTTTGGTGTTTGATGTGTAAGTGCAAGATGTTTTTTACCTTTTATTTTTTTATTAATATATATAATAATGGATAATCATTTATTTAATCAGCTGAATGGTGGATGATATATGGATCTTGTACTCCTGAACTTCAACGCATAGCTATAAAAGTTCTCAGCCAAACAACTTCAGCTTCTAATTGTGAGAGAAATTGGAGTACATTTAGTTATATTCATACAAAGATAAGAAATAGATTGAAGTACCAGAAATTACAGAAACTTTTCTTTACATTTTACAACATGAAGTTGAGAGAGAGAAACTCTATGAGGAGAAGTCAAGAAGAGATTGATGCTAGCTTCAATCCTATTAATCTTGATTATATATTTCAGGATGAAGATCCTTTATCTCCATGGCTTGAGTAGAGAGAGGGATCATTATTGGATGGGATCCAAAACTCAGAATGGCTCCCTATTGATTCTAATGATGATGGTGAAGGAATAGCTAGTGGGGATGATTCAGATTCAAGTGAAACACCTAGTCAAGGTCATGATAGTGGATTAAGTCCACCAAGTAATAACATTGGTAGTGGTGGTAATGCAGAACAAAGTCAAGGAGGAGGTGAAGGGTCGTATCATTCTTTTTAGGAGGAATCATACTTCAGACGTGATCAAAATCTCATAAATTATAGGATGGAGACAGATGTAAATCCTTCTGATGATGTAATCGGTGGTAGTAGTAGAGGTGGATCCCAACCTAGGAAAAATAGAAGGCGTGAAAATACTATGTTGGATTATTCTTCCTCATCTAGTGTATCACAATCCTTTGGTGATTTTGGTATTGGTGCATCATTTGAAGGCAGTCAAGGCAACTATCCACCATATTATCAGCATCCTTCTTACATGTCTCATGGCTACTATCCACCTATGCCAGCCTCACCATACTATCAGCCTTCCATGAATTACCAAGAGCCTTATCAGTATCCTTCATCAAATGTTTCCTATGGTCAATAACAACAAATGGAACCACCAAGAAATTCAGGATTTTTTGATTATGTATTTGGCGAAGTAGGATATAATGATAACCAAAGCGAAAGTGGAGGTTATGATTCAGCACGTCATTCTACCATGTGGTGAAGTAATCACTCATGCATGAACTTTGTTTAATATATTAGTAACTAATAATTTATTTGTGTTGAGGTTGAGGTAATCACTCATGTATGAACTTTGTTAAATATGTGAGTAGCTATTGATTTATTTATGTTGAAGTAATTAATTATGTATGAACTTTGTTGAATATAAGTAGCTACTAATTTATTTATGTTTTAATATTGGTCAATTAATTTATTGCTTTTAGATATCTCTTATTAATGAAAAAAATTATAAATTATTAGTTATGATACATTGTATAATAAAATAGATAATTTAATCTAATTGGTGCCAAGTTGTGAAAAATTCACGCCGCAGCGATCGCAATCCACATCGCAGCACTCGCAACACCCGCAATCTCAAAAACCACAACGCGACAGCGACCTCGACCTCAACCGCGACCAAGATTTAAAACCTTAGCTACCATTAACAAAACTCAATTTGTTTATGGACTGAAGCACCATAGACATGGCTCGTGACCAAGCATGGTGATTGGTCTCTGAGAGTGGAGGATTCACCAGCACTAAAACTGGGTTTTCACTCAGATGCAAGAAAAAGGGGTTTCTCGAATCAGCCAACGGATTGTTAGTAAACACCATTGTTGAATCACCAAGAAAACTGCAAACGATGCTTGATGACTTCGATCTTCAATCAGAATGCGCAGCTGAGCTCTCTCTTTCTATGAGAGCTCTAATACCACGTTGGAATTTGAATAAGAGAAAATTTTCTGAATTTGAGATAAATTGTATTGAGAGAATGATAAAAAATTGAGCTGAATAACTTATAAGTCTTCTAAGTAGTTTATATATAAGGATCAAAAAGTAACTAACTAACTGATCTGGCTGACGTGGTTAACTAACTAAATTGACTTAAAAAATAACTTAGTATATACAATGTATTTTGTACTATATGGAAGCTATACATGTATACGTGATAACACTTTTGCCTCTGCTTTTTTCTCCTTCCCTCAAATTCTCATCCCTCTATTGCCACTTTTCTCCTAATGCCCCCCTTTACTTCTCTGTTATGTGGTATTTATCAGGAAAATGTGCATGGAGTGATGGGAGAAGAAACAAAAATATGTTGTGTACTATGAGTGTTAAGAGTGTGGAATGTATGGAGAGCAATCGACATTGTTCCAGCTGTGGCAGTGTGTGCAATGATGTGAAGTGGAGGCAATGTAGCTGTGTTGAAGGAAAAGACAAAGTGCATGTGAGGGAGGTGAAAACGTGAGTGTGTGTGTATGTGTGTGTGTGTGTATGTGACCGTGAGCAAGATGAAAATGTGAGTGTAAGAGGACAAAAAGAAGGAAAGAAGAAAATGACAAATTCAGAAAATTGAAGAGAAGATTTTTTAATCAATTATTTTTATTTGATTTTTTGTTTTAAGAAAATTCATTGGAAGTGGGTTATGGACTATGGTGTTTTATGGATTTTGGGCTAACAAAAATTGCTATGAGTTGGAGGATTCAAGTGGGTTGTGGAAACTTTTTTTCATTTTTTCTTTAAAATTTAACAAAAAGATTTTTTTCCCATTTTTTGGTTTTTTATTTTTTTTTATTTTTTGAAAATGGGCTAAGGTGTACAAGCTAGAAAATTAAACAAAAATGACTTAGAACTTAGGTTTTGATTTGTGATCATTTTTTTTAAAAATTTTTTAGTTAAATAATTTTTGTTAATTTTTAAAATTTTATATTGGCCAAGACAAAATACAGTGTTTACAATATCAATCTTTGTTTCCATTAGATTTCATATCTCAAATCCTCCTTCATTTTCCCTCTGTTCTCTAAGATTTTCCAGATTCTCACACCGAACATTCAATCAAGTTTTCTTTTTCTTTTCTCTCTTTGTTTTTCATCTCCGATCGGTGGCTTTCATCCTATTGTCATCTGCTTTGAGCTTTGTTCTAGTCGTGTGTGTTGATAGTGGTCGAACTAGTAATGAGTTTTGAGCCTGCTAGTGGTGGTTATGTTTTGTCGTTTCAACCATTGTGGTTTTGTTCCAATGTTGATGGTTGTTTCGATGGATTTGTTTTTTGAGATTCATATCTCGTTTGGTCCCATTTTATACAGATCCACCAGTGCTCTTCGTTTTGATATTCTTCATTCTATTGATCGAAGTTCCCTATGGTGGTTCTTCATTTCACCTCCTCTATTTTGTGTCTTTGTTGTGGTTCAAACATATTGATGGGAATACGTCAGGCAGTATGTCAGAAAAATATGGCCTGACCTAGCATAGTCTGTTTAGTAAACAAGTTAGGCCAAGGTTTTTAAAAAATATATTTAGTTATAAAGGTTAGGCTTTAGGCCTTAAAAAAGTCATTTAGGCCTGATGGGTTAGCCTATTTAACTATATAATATGTTATTATTATTGTGTAACTTATAATATAATATATTATATTATAATGTTTATATTATTATTAATTTTATAAATAATATAATATTTATAGTAATAACTTAACCCTAATAAGGCAATGCTCTAATACATTACTCATTAACCACTACCTACCTCACATTACGACCGTGACACCACCATTTGTGACTGACGAGACAAAGCAGCAGCTTTGGTCCTCCATTTGTAGTGACTGGCCAATGGCATAGTCAAGCTCCACTAGATCATCAACCATCATTCGTGTGTGAGACAGACCTAGTGGTAGTTTCCACCATTCATAAGGCACAATTGTAGATCTTCTAGTGAGTTTGATTTTCCACGAGTCATCAATTGTACAAATTAAGTTGTATTTATTTAGAATTTTTGGAATGTTTTGTATTTCTTTTATTCCCAGTGAATTATGGTTAGTATTGCTTTTATTCCTAGTTCTCAGTATATTTGGAATGTTTTAATTAACAACAAATTTCTTTTCCTTTCATTCTTTCATAGCTAACAAGTGACAAGTCCCAGATTTGGAAACAAGCAACTCCAACAATACTTTTAGTTCCCTTTTTTTTCCCCAAGTTGAGGTAAACACTAATTGCCACTTCACCGCCCTATTGTACTAAAAAATTTTGTGTGAATTTTAGTGATTGTTTGGAAACTTAGCTTTATTGGGGTGCCTAATCTCATATTGAAAAGTGGGGCTTTCTTGTTTTGTTTATTTAGTCATTGTTTGATATGATTTTGTGTTATTTTTTATGTGTTTGAATTTGCCTAGTAGTTGCCCTATGTTGTTTTGATTAGATTGAGGGATTTAGCTTTGTGGAATTATCTTTATTGATGGATTAACACAAGAATAACCAAAATACTGTATTGTTTTACTCCATTGTTGTTGGATAATTTGAAGCATATTAGATTTCCGTTATAGGTTTTGTTGATGTGTGCCCTTAGAATATATGTTAAGGAATCTAAATAACATTTATTATTCATCTAAATTACTTAAAGAGAAAAACATTAAATGCATTTTGGATTTTCAAAGTATTAAATGCTTGTACTTTTTATGTAATACTTTTGACTCCTTAAAATGTGCCTTAAGGATATCCATTAAAAGACCCTTATCTTATTATAATAAATTTGTATCATACTGTCTTAAAAGCATAGACTTGTTGCCTTATTTAAATGCCTAGACTTGTTGGCCTATTTAAAGGTAGGCACGGGCCTATTTAAAGTCTTTAATGCAAGTAGACCTTTAAATAAGTTTCATGCTTGACTAGACTTTTAAAAATGTTAAGTTATGCCTAAAAAAGTCATATGTTAGGTAATAAGCCATGCTCAAGGCTTATGTTTGGGAAACAAGCTAAGCCTGTGTTAAGGCTAAGCTTGGCTTGTCCTAACTCATTCCCACCCCTATTCGAGCACCTTGTGATTTGGTGCTTCATCTGTCTATGGAGTCGAACTCATAGATTTTCATTTGGTTTTAACCAAAAAAAAAAAAAGCTTTTGGCATTTTTATTTAGGTCATTTGGCTTAGAAGAAGATAGGGTTTGGTTTGTAGAGAAGATTTCTATGGTAAATCTTGGTTTATGGTTTTGGGACGGTGACCAATTGAGGTCATTTTTTGTTTGGTGCATTCTAGGTTATGGATTTTTCCTGCTTCCCTATTGTTTTGAGTGACCAATGGTGTCACACTTACGTGTTTATGATATTGGTTTACTTCTGCCCTATGTGGTTAAGCTTTGATTTCAATTTATACCTTGGGTAGTTAAGCTTTTGCCTAGTTTGACATTAACGATCATTGTTCTTGCATTTGGGATTGTTTGACATCATATTGTGATGTTGTTTGTAGGCTTAAAGAGCCCTGACTTGCTCGAGACAAGTGTCATGGAGACGTTGGAAGAAGATTGATAGGGCCTACAAAAAGGTCGAAGACTTCTAGGATTTATGCACCTCAGTTGTTGTCAATTCTCATTTATTGTTCAATTTTAGACTTTCATTTTTGTTAGTCAATGTGATTACAACTTGATTTGTTGTACATTGCAATTAGTCATTGATGATTGATCAATTGAGTTGTATTATTCATCTCAAGATGGGGATGCTAAGTATGCATCATCTAGCTTGCGGGGAGTGTTATAGTATAGTTAGAGTGATTAGTATTAGTTAGAGATTAGTTGGGTTAGTTTGCCGAGTCAATTGTCAGTAACTAGTTAGTTACTTTCTCTGGTCTATGTAAGCCATACATTGGCTTTGTATCACACATCCATAGTTATTAAACTTGGAATGATCATCAACTCAACCGAGACACTAGGCCAATGGGTCATTGATTCAACCAGTGAGTCACTGGTTGAACGATATATAATTAAATAAATATATAAATATTTAGTAAAAATAAAGTGTCATAAGAAAATACAAAAAATAAGATAATCATAAGAATTTTGTGCCTTAAGTTAATATGCAAGTGCAACTGTCCATAATCAATTGTATAACATAAGAATTTGGGGCTTAATTTTATTTTATCTTAATTGTGTGATCTTTTCATTGAAAGCAAAAAAAATGGCTAGTTCTTGTATAATAGTTGGTATGGGCCATGGAGAACATGCCCATTTCTTGTTGGTTTCATAACCACAAGAAACCCTAGCATTGCCTCATCATCTTCATTATATAGATATTGTCTTTTGTGAGCATCATAGTTCATTCTGTAGTAATAGCTTGGAAGCATGTTATGGTGGTGGGGTAGAGTGTAGCTGAGGCAAGAGCACAATATAGCAGTCTAGATCAATCTCTTTCTCTATGTGCTGAAGCTTGCCAACAAGAAACAAGTTGGCTGTCAAGTCGTCCACGTTTGTGTGAGCTTGCAGCTGCTTCATTACAAAGAAGGGCTAGCTTTCCCATGATTTGTGTTTGGGTCAGAGACATACAAAACTCAAGAAGAAGATCTCTTGAGTCGATGGTTCTCCTTCAGGAGTGGGTTTATAATTGAAAAGACCTAGTTTTATGAAAAATTGTTTCACTAAGCCAATTCATGAAATTCAGCCTAGTCATTGAGTCAGTCAAAAACCCGATGAGTCACTCAAGTTAATTTGGTTCAACTAAATTTTCGATTCATTAAGCTACTCGGACCGACCTAGTGACCTGTTTGCCGATTCACCAATTTAATTGGCTGGTCTAGTCCAATTTTTAAAACACTACACACATCTTTAATTTAATAGCCAAAATTCCTATACTTTCCTTTTTCTGTTCACCCTAATCTACATTATGAAATAATTGCTATATTCTTCTTTTGAAAAATATTTCAAGCACATTCTTAAAATATACATCATCTTACATCTGGGTTACGTGACAAAATTATAGTGTATGTATGCAAAAAATGAGGTAAGATCACTAATAGATGATAAAAATTATACAAATTTAAAGTGATTTGTGTATTAGTTTATCAGCATATTTGGGAAAACTTATTTCCCTGTTCAACAACTTTTTTTTTGAAAAAAAATTACTTTAACTGTGTTATAACATGTTTGACAAAATTAGTTTCAATTTTTACACGAAATTCAATGCATTATAAAAAACTTTTTAAAGCTAATTTTTATAATGCTGAAAATTAAAACTTATGATTCTAACTTATAAATTATTCTTTACACTTTGATATGTAAATATTATTTTATCTTCAATCAAATAACTTTTTTTAATCATTCTATACCTATTTTAGTAATTTAATGCATAAAAATGATTATTTTTTATATCATCCAAACGAATCAGATTAGCTTAAAATCACTTTTCAACTAATGAATCCAAACATAAAAATAAATTAATTATAATTGATTATAACAAAAAGCTTTTATACAATAATTGATTACTGAGCATAATCAAGTTTTTATTATTTTCCCAAACACACACTATGTGAGTATATGTAATATCTTCTTTTACACATGAAAGCAATTGGAATTTTCCAATATCCTAAGTCAAGGGACACTTTAATACTTAATTCATGATGTTGTGGTTTGTTATTATCCTATGCACATTCCTTTCTTATTAAAAATGGAAGGTAGTTAATTTGTTTAGTGTTTACACTTTTCAACAATATATTAAGTATAATATAGGGTAAATAACATTCACCTCCCTTCAGGTTTAACCATATAACACTCAACCCCAATTCTCCCTAGAAATTACACTCCACTCTAGTTGACCAGTTGACTAACTATGCTATTAACATATGCTAACAGAATATTCTCCCTAAACCGTGGTTCCTCCATAAAAATACAACTTAGAATTAAATAAGAAAAAAGATAGCATGTGACCATGGATTTGAATCATTAGTTTACGTTGAAGCCACCATAACCCACATTGTCCCTCAGGCCACAAAACCATAACCTCATTCGCTTCCATCGTCAGAGCCACTAACTTCAAGTGCATAAAGCCTCATCCTACAACAACCGTTCCATCATTAGAACTCCATTGCCGACATCATTGTGTTGCAGCCAAGCACCTCCACTGTCTGAGCTCAAGCCATAGCATCACTACAAGCCACTCTCAGAGAGACACAGCCAATGAAAAATCCAAGCACCATCATCCCTACCAATCTTCTCAAGCAATCGCGTCATTCTTTATTGCCAAACCTAAACTCCGCAAATCCTATTCTGCGCTGAGGGTGATTGTGAAGGTGGGATAGAAGGTGAAGAACATGTTAAGGGTTTTAGTGAAGGTTAGATGGAATGGAAGAGAGAAGGGAGTGAGTGAGGTGTGGAGTAACCTGTTTGATGAAATGCCACTAAGAAGATGAACGGAGGAGTGTGGATTCAGAGATTGGTGGGGCGGTAGTAGGAATGCCCAATGAAGGTGTTTGGGGTTGGGAGTAGGATTGGCAATGGATCGGGTATCCAACTCGATCTAGCCCAAAAATATCTAATGGGTCCAACAATTTTAGATCCAAACATAAGTTGGATCGAGTTGGTTTGAGTCAGCAAAATATCCACTGGGTTTTGGGTATCCAAACATAGGGATCGATTTTGGGTTCTAACTTCTCACAAACCATAACACAGAGATTTGAGATTCCTCATTTCAAGCACCGTCATACTCTTATTTTTGATCACCGTCGCCACTCTTTCCAGTGACAAGTCGATCGAATTATGACTCTAACTTAGGCGACCAGGTCGCGCACCAAATTGTGTCTGATTGCGTACTAACTCCTCTCACCGCCCATGTGTATTTTCAATCACCGCTGCCACTCTGGGCACCAGATTTGTGATGGCATTATAGCGACCAAATTTGTGACGACATCATAGTGACCAGATTCGTGACGACATCACTTCGACCGGATCTATGATTGCATCGCAACAACCATATATCTCTACGACCCACCATCAAACTCGAAGACTTCAAGGCTATGTTTGGGAGTGGGAGTTAGAAGGAAAAAGGGAAGGAAATGAGGGGTTTGGAGTTAAGAAACATTTGTTTGGGAGTTTTGGAAATAAGAGGGAGGGGAAAGTGGGATTTTCAGATGCCCTCCAAAACTCTCTTCAGTTCCCCCAAATTGGGGGTTTTGATACAAAATTACCTATGTATCCATCATCCCAAATCCCTAACCCACCCCACCTCACCGATACAGGATTTGAATCCCTCCAAGCCTCGTCTCTGTGCTCTCCAATCTCCACTATCACCGCGTCTCTCTGGTTTGCTCTCCTCTCTCTGCTCGTGCTCGTCGACGTCGTCTCTGCCTCTCATCAACAGTAAGCTCTCTGCCTCTCTTCTCTAATTCTTTTGTTGGAATATTTGGGTTCTTCAACCACACTTTCCCTGCACTCACTCCCACATTTTCACTTGTTTGGGTTCTCACCTTCACCGCACTGCAGAGACTACAAGGGCAAGGGCCTTCAGTGATTGCTTCGCTTCTTCTTCTTCTTCTTCCTTCTACCGATCGAGCTTACCATTGCCTCTCTTAGGGTACAGTTACTTCCTTGCCTTTATTTTTTATTTTTTATTTTCTGCTTTTTTCTCACCGTTCGCTTCACAGTTTTGATAATCGTCTTTCATTTTTATGTTCATTTTTCTCTGAAAATCTTGTTCCTCGTTGTTCGAAGAAAATCGGTGGAGTTTGGAGCCTCTACATTTGATCATCGCTTGTCACTTGTATATATAATGCTGCTTTTTAAAAAAAAAAGATTTACTTATTTATTTAATTTTTATTTCTAGCTGCAGTGTTCTGAGCTTGTTTATTTTTATGAGGATGAATCCATTTTTCATTAGGTTTTGCATATGGATGTGCTTTTTTTGGTGCATAGTTGTTTTCTACTTTTTCCTGTCAACTCGATACATCTATGCTTTATTTATGGCTCATGGATTGTTTCATATGCATTTGAATTCCTGCATCATATGCTAGTAGTTATGATTATGGTGCGGTTACTGATATTTTTGAGCTGATTCAGCAATTTTGATATTTGGCTATAGTGGATGACGTTAATGTTGCAAATTTTGACCTGCTAATGGTTTTAAAAGAAGTCAATTCCAGAATGATCAAGTCTGTTGAAAACTTATTCAACTGTACTCTTGCATTTTTTTTACAGGGTGAAGTTGATTACATATGTTTGTTAATGTTATGATTATCTCCATACTCTGTAATTGTAGCCCTGACCAACTCCATCCAAGTATAAATGATAATTAATGTAGTTCTGATACCAAACAAGCATGCCCGTCTAATTAGAGAGAAAGGCCTTGTCACCAAGAATATTATGTTAGCCAATAGGTCAGAAATAAATGCCATTGATCACTAAAATGAGTGCTCTTCCTCGTTAATTGTTACATGTTCAAAAGTTCCATAATGTTACACTGATACAATTGATCACAGCATCCTGCAATATCAATAAATCCATATGAAAAAATTATTGAGGATAAACAACTATGGTGAAAATAAATAAGCAGAAAAACTTTTAGCTATATGACTAGACTAAATAGAATTAAGCACATACCTTAGGAGGCAATGACTCAATTATAAGGCTTTATATTAGAAATAGGAAATCCATCTCAAGTACAAGTAAATAGCTACTGATATTCATTTTAATTACTAACACTAATAAAAACAACTAGTTTTTGCTTAGTTGCCATGGTGGAGAGATATTTCATTGCTGAGAGCTACAATCAATAAACAACAAACAACTAAGACCTGCAAATATAACAAACTTCATAACCTTACACTCTTCCATGAAGTTACAGCTGGACATATGTCAAGTCTCCCATTGGTCCCCAAGCAAATATATCAAAGTTGCAAATATAACAAAGTTCATTTCTTGTTACTGCTTTATTTCCTGTTTTTAGGAGCCATTGCAATATGGCTGTTGATAATTATATGTAAAATGTCATAATATAAGCATAATGGTCTTTTCAAATGAATTGCAATTAATTATAATATATAATGGTCTCAAAATTACTTTGGCAACATTTTCATTTTGCAGGTATTGAACAAAATCTAGTGTGGTTCTTCACAAAAAAAAGGAAAAAAAAAATTTGGTGGCAGTTATTCAGTGCTCATCAAGTTTGAATCCAAGATAATTTTGATGCTTTTTGATAATGTATATGTATGCTATTATAGACAACTCATTTCTTAATGTAGGATTTTATGTTTTGGTGTATATTTCCTGTTATTATTAAAGACCCAATTATCCAATGTTCAAGTTATTTAGAATTGAGGAGCAAAATGTTGTTACGGGACTCTTACTATTTTTACACTTTTATACAATTAAAAAATATGTATCAAAGGTTCACACGATAAATCATAATATTTGAATAATTTTTTAAAAAAAAATGATTAGTCAAACTTAAGAAATGGAATTGAGACTCACATATGTCAATAAAATAAATTTTAAAATGAATAAGAGACAATTTTAAAATGAGACAATAATTTGAGAGAGAGAGAGAGAGAGAGCCAAAATTTTTAGAGAGAAAAATATATTTAGAAAGAGAGAGAGAGACAAGGGGTTTAATATTTTTTTGAAAAATTTTTTTTTTAGTTTTTCACATTAATATTTTTTATAAAAAATTAATTATGTTATTTTTTTGAATAAAGGGTAAAATGATAAAAAATATATCCTAAACCCTCCATTTCATTTCCCTCTATATTTCACACTTTCAAACAAGAGAAAAGGTAAACCTTTCATTTTCTTTCCCTTCCTTCTGTTTTAAACCTTTCCCCTTTCTTTCCCTCCAAACTCCCAAACACAGCCAAAGCGACAGAGGATGGTGAGCAGTTCGTGTTGGCCACTATGGTAGTACCACCGGTGCTCTCAGGAGTGGCGTTAGCAATGGTAGTTGAAGTCGTCATTCTCCTACTTCAACCTGCGCAAAGAAGGTGAAATCAAAAGAAAAATCACGTCAGTGCTTTTCGGTCCAATTAAGAGCGGTGCTCTCTGCCTCTCTTTGAGCTTCACGACGGCTATGCCGGTGCTGATGCCGGTGCCAGCGCCAGTGGTGTGGTCCCTTTCTTTGTGCAGTTGGGAGACAACAGCAGGGTCCCTTCTTGGTGCCACTGGGCATGTTAGGATTTCCTAGAAACACATGGATAGGATACCAACAAGCCTCTTTTTTTTTTTTTAAAGTAAGACGGATCCAGTCAGGTTTGACCCAATCCACATGAGTTTGGATCGATTTGGGTTTGGATTGGGTCTCTAAAATTCATTTGTGCATTTGGATCGGATTGGGTCACTGTGGATTTGATCCAGACTCGTGAAATTACCATTCCTAGTTGGTAGAAAGAAGATGAATAGGGATGAGAGTGGGAGTGGGAGTGTGACTTGTATTGGTGGGAAAATTCAAGAATAGGATTTGGAATTGAATATTTTCAGTAATTTCATAGTGAACTGAATATTGAATAGTGAGAGAGGAATATGAAACAAATCGGGTTGTGATTACAATTGGGCTACATTTGGGTGTGTGCTTATGAAGGATTTCCTCAAGGCACTCAGAAAGCTTGTAAAGCATAATAATACAGCATATAAAAATTACCACTGGATTTTTGTCCCCGAAGGGCATTTGAAGGCTTAACCGTTGAACTTGTAGAACCTGGTTAATGTTCTTGTCTTCCATTCATGGTTAATGATCCAAACCATACCATAGTTAACTTGGAAGGAAAACTTAACAGCATAGTTAGTCAACTTAATCAATTGGAAGAAGTGCAGTCTTTAAAGAAAAATGTGGTTAAGTATTATATTGTCAAACTTGAAGGGGATGTGCCTATCCGTCCCAAATAAATGTATTATGTGTTTCACACTCACACACATTTAATTGTTTATTTAAAAAAAAAATGCTCACGCATATATTTAAAAATATGACATTGTTTCTATTTTAGGGCCAAAGCTTTAACGTAATAATAATGGTTGATTAATGATTAACCTTGACTAATATGACTGGCGCCGGTCTCGTTGTCCTCTCTAGCCATTGAAATATTTTTTTCTTAAGAACTTACTAACTCAAAAAAAATAAATAAAGTTCGTCAGTTTGCTTCAAAATTATAAGAATTAAAAACAATTATTATCTCAACATCAATTGAAGTTGATTTTCCAAGAGCAAATGATGTGAAAACTAAATTAATTTTGAAACATACCCATGAAAAACAGTAAGAATTCTGAATATCATAATTTATTTCGCCTCTCACAATCCTTAAAACAAAATACGACGAGTTTTGCTTGAAAGGCAGTGGGTTAATTTCGCAATAATCCAAAAATACAATGGCAAAAGAGTAATAAACATATGTAATAACTATTTTTAATTTTTCTTTTTTGCGCATGGAGTTCCCTCCACATCTATCCGAAACAAAATTCCCTCCTTCCCTCGTTTTCTGCTGTCGGCCTCCTCTTCGACCCTAACTCCCTCTATTTCCTCGAAAACCTTTTACTTTCTCTCTCTAAAACCCTACTCTTCCCCCCTATCCTCCGCCATTTCCCTACAACTTCCGCCGAATTCGGGTTGCAGCCGGCGGTACGATCGGTTTTATGTTCCATGTCCGGCGGCACTGGAGCTTCGAACCGCCGCTCGTCGCCTCAGCGGGAAGCTGCCGGTGCCTCGAACCGGCCGCCGCTGAAGCGCCACCTTGCCTTTGCGTCCACGAAGCCGCCATTTGCTCCTCCCGATGATTACCACAGCTTCTCCGCTTCCGACTCCAGGAGAGTCGCCGATCAAGAGGCTGAAGCTGTTGTTGTTAGATCTCCCGTTAGTCCTTCTTTTTTCTCTGTCTATTCTTAAATTCGTTTTGCGTTTGTGTTTGGTAAAATTGTGGCTTCCGAATCCGAATTGATTTTTTTTTTTTTGTGTTTGTGTTCCCTTTTTTTTTTTATCTGAATCAGTTGGACTCATTTGCATATGCTTTTGATTTTGAGTTATAGGAGCGGAATTTGGATTCTGTTTTTTTTTTTCCATGCAGAAAAGTCAAGCTTATTTTCCAATTTCGGACCCAAACCCAAACTGGCTAATCAATGTTGGGGATCTTTTTCCAAAGCTAATATCACAATGTTGTCTCATATTCCATTTTGCTGGAGTCAACTTTGATCTTTGTCTAGTGTGGTAGGTCTATGCAATAATTAGGTGGGGGAGAGAGAAGGAGGTGGATAGAGATTAGAGGGGGAATTTAACATCTGCGTTTTCCGTTACTTTTGAGGTAATGTAGGTTGATACAAGGTCCTTTGCTTGTTGACTTGTTGTCAACCATATGTGTCAAGGAAGCTGGTGCTTAGTTGCAAACCAGTTAGATTTTGGGCCGATAAAATGATTGTACATTGGTGTGTTCACTTAGATACAGGTTTATTTTGTTAACTGATGCTTTTTTGCTATCTGTACTTCATTCTGAGTGGCTTGGTAATGCTTGCTTTTGAACTTTTTCATTTGTGGCTTCGTATGTGATGAGATTGAATTGCTTTTGTGTGTGAGTGTGTTTCCTTTTTATCTCAATATTTTGAGTAACTTTGTAGTTAATATCATTATAATTTATTGTACATATCAAGCGATAAATTGTTACTCATGCTTAATTGTTTACATTATATCACCTCCATCTCATCTATATATTGATGTGTGTATATGTCTTTGGTCTTCTCCTTTTTCTTGCTATGTTATTGTTTATGGAACCTGCTGGTGGTGCCAGTACATGAAGCGGAAGAGTGGAATGAATGACAATGAAGGAGACTCACAAAAATGGAGTAACAGCCCTGGATACACTAATGTAATGAATAGTCCCTTCAAAACTCCTGTGTCTGCAAAAGGGGAAAGGACACATAATAAGTCAAAGGTTTCCAAAGAAGGCAGATCATGTCCTCAGACACCCATCTCAAATGCTGGTGAGAAAATTTTCCCAGGATCTTTCATGTTGAACTAAGTTCACTATTCCATTTGGGAAGCTTTTAGTGCTTGGAAGCAACTTATGTGCAAATTGTGATCCGCTTCTTCCTTGCTGTACTCCAGCGATAATATATTTAGTTTAATCAGACAGTTCTGATTGCATGCAGCTTCCCCTTCTCCTCTTACTCCTGCTGGCAGCTGTCGTTATGACAGTTCCTTAGGTAATTTTGGAAGCAATCTTAATCAATAAGCTCTTTACATTGCTCTTTCCTGATATGTTATGGCTATTAGAATTCTTTCCATGAGAAAAGAACGACAAAGTTTACCGGAATTTAACAGGTCTCTTGACAAAAAGGTTCATCAATTTGGTCAAGCATGCAGAGGATGGTATTCTTGACCTAAATAAAGCAGCAGAAACTTTGGAGGTCCTGTAAAAAAATTATGACCAAAATATCTGATATTTATTCTTTCCTCTATCATATATGAATTTTAAAAGTTTTCCTTTTGTACAGGTACAAAAGAGGAGGATATATGACATAACTAATGTTTTGGAAGGCATTGGTCTCATCGAAAAGAAGCTCAAGAACAGAATACATTGGAAGTAATATGTGATGCATTTCGTAATTTTTCTATAGTATATGTAGCTTCTCTTTTGTGTAGTTTAAAGTTTGGATCAAAGTATTAGAGCACAATTCTTACATCAAACCTTGTGGAATGTAGGGGAATTGAATCTTCTACATCTGGTGAGGTGGATGGTGATATCTCTACACTTAGGGTAAGTAATGTGTGTGTTGTTTTCTTGTGAAGAACCTTTTGACACCGAACGAACTAATTGTTATAGAATTATCAGTTTCATTGACATGGATGATGTATCTTTGTTTCCATCCTTAATGTCTGCAGACACCGCTCAACATTTACTACTGTTCCCAGACCTTTGTTGGTCAAGTTCTACATTTATCATGATTCATGATATAAAATATTAAAGAGGATTAGAATGACTTAGTGGCATGTAAGAGCATATTGTTAATTATGTTGTTGGCCTTGTGGCTTTGTCTTGCAGGCAGAAGTTGAGAAAATTTCTTTGGAAGAGCACAGATTAGATGATCAAATAAGGTTATATGGTTGCTTTGCATTAGAAAAAGCAGAAATTAGCTATTTTAAAACTGTTGGCTAATGCTGATCCTTCTAAACTATTGGCAGGGAAATGCAAGAAAGACTGAGGAGTTTGAGTGAAGATGAAAACAACCAGAAGTAATCTTCTCCCCATTCAGTTCTTAGATTTGTTTTCCCTCTCCCTTCCATAAGGGAAATAAACTGTTATCATTAAATGATAAACTTATACCAATTTTCAATTCATTTTAGGTGCCTTTTTGTGACTGAAGAAGATATTAAAGGCCTACCTTGCTTTCGGGTGATTTTTTCTTTCATTGTATTAATTGTTATTATCAACATTGCTGTGTTCTCCTTTTCATGCTGATTATTATTGAGGTTTTACTTTTATTAATACTAGTGCATTTCTGCAAGCAGAATGAAACTCTGATAGCAATTAAAGCTCCACATGGAACCACCCTGGAAGTCCCTGAGCCTGAGGAAGTAAGTTTAGGGCATAAATTGATGGAAGGTTCATGATTTTTTAAAACTGGTGTTTCTGATGCATGATGGAGAATTGTTGCTTCTATATGCATCAGGCTGTCGACTATCAACAGAGGAGATACAGAATCATTCTTAGAAGCACAATGGGTCCCATTGATGTCTACCTTATCAGGTATAACTGCCTTGGCTAGTATTATTTATTTATTTTTATCATTTTTTCTCTTTTGTTATCCTTCTAGAAATCACATTATTACACTGTATTTCCTATCTGATATTCAATACTTTGCTGTGGTTGTATTATTTTTGCTAGTTTTCTAGTTAATCTATCTGATAATGCATTTTTCATTTAATCATTGGATCTTCTGAACTGTTTTTAGTCAATTCGAAGAGAAATTTGAAGAGATAAATGGTGCTGAGCCCCCCATGAGCTTCCTCCCACTTGCTTCAAGTTCAGGGTCCAATGAGCAACTTATGACAGAAATGGTTCCTGCTGAATGCAGTGGAAATGGACTTGAACCTCAAGCTCAGCTCTGTTCTCATACTGATCTAAATGCTTCACAAGAGTTTGCTGGGGGCATGATGAAGATTGTTCCTTCAGATGCTGATGTAAGTGTATGATAGTCAAGATGTTTTTATCTGTGCATCATAAAAAACTTACTTTCAATGTGCAAAAGAGTCCTCCATGACTATTGACTACAGTTCAGGGATTCAACAAGCGATGTAGCTTATATTTCTAATGTCTCTTCACTCCCTTTTGAACTCAAGGTGGGAAGTGAGGTCATGATTCTTTATTTGTCATGTGGGTGCATGCTAAATAGTATTACTAAGATAGGGGGGAACAAGGGTAATATCTTTTAACTGCTTGGATTTGAGCCTCTCTTAGGAAGCATCTGTTCTGATGTTATTAAACTGACTCATGATGTGAGGTTCCGCCCTCCCCTTCAAGCTGGGGTTATGGACTGATTTAATGTAAATCCCGTTGCAATGATCAAGTTCTTCTGATGGTGAAGTTTTTTATGGTCCTTCAGTTGTTTTCTCATACTTAGCATTTAATGGTTGGATAAGAGTGATTCTTTGGTAGAATGCATTGACACTGATTGCATTGCTGATATTCTTGGTAATTTTTGTAGAATGATGCAGATTATTGGCTTCTATCAGATGCTGAAGTTAGCATAACAGATATGTGGAGAACAGACTGTATCCTTCTTTTTGAATGTTTTCATGCCTTTCTTTTATCGTTTTTCCTTTTTCTTCTTCTGCCTTATATCTTCTTTGAAGGAGTATATCTAATTCCTAAACTCCAACAAAACAGCTAGTGTTGATTGGAATGGGGTGGACATACTTCATCCTGACTTCGGAATCATCTCAAGGCCACAAACTCCATCATCTGGGTTCGCTGAAGCACCATCCACAGTAGCTAACTCTAATCAGAGGTGATTTTGACTTGTCTAATAGTGCTACATCAGAAAGTATGGTTAGCCTTCAGCTATTGCAGAGGGTAAATTTAGCCTTGTGAATGTTGAGGATGCTGTCAGGAGCTGTTGAATGTCAAGTTGGGAATTGTTGCTATATACTTCAGTTACATTATTGACCATCTGTTATGAATAAACTAGTTACAATAGACATACTATGCTCGTTGAGGATTTAGCTTGGAAGGTAAAGCGGTTGCGACAAGTATTATTACAGAAAATGTTGCTACTGTGCGAAATGCAAACAAGATAGATTCCATAATCATAATCTCGTCATATGATTACCCATATTTGAAGTCTGTGGCATCATGAGTCCAATTTTTTTAAAGATGAGAGCAGTTATGTAGATGCTGACTGCAAACAAACTGCAAGGGTGTACTGGATATTGTTAGGACAGGATGACTTTGTTCTTATTATCATTCATGCTTGTAAACATTTCATAAACAGTCTGGCGATAAAATTAAATCAATTATTTTCCCACATTGCTCCTCCAATTTTTTTATTATTTTCTTTTTTATATGGATTGAATCATCTTTGAGATATCGATTTGCATGAATGCTGAACTCCACGGAGCTTTTTGAAAATTAAAGCATCTGGGGATGGGACGATTCAATTATTTTAACTGTAGGTTCAAGTATATCTTAGCAAGAACACTGATTTGCTTTCTGCTGTTGGGGTTATGACCGAAAGGTACTTTGTTAGTGAGTGCTGTTGTAGACTTGTAGCCATTTATTAGATAGCAACTTCTCCCATTTCCTTTTCAAGTTTAGGTTAGAAATAAGAAAATTAATTGTTATGGCTAAAAGATGCTGTCAAATTCAGGTTCTGTAACGTAGTGTTCCTTTGTTTGTTTTTGGTGTAGACGAATCCATGTACGAATTAGAAGATCTGTTTGTAGATGTTCCATTTTCATACGGATATAGATAGGAGGATTTTGCAGCCGGAGGCTGTATACTAATTGCCATTCATGAAGTGTAGGAGGAGAGGAAGCACGAGAGTTAGAAGCAATGTTTTAAAAATAGAACCAAAATGGCTAGTTGAATAGGTTGCATTGTGAATTGCTTATGTTTGTTTCCGGTTCGATTATTATTCGGTTTGATCATGGTTCAATTATAAATTTATTTGATTGAATTAGTCGAAGCATGAGTCAAAATTCTTCCCAGTTTAATCTTTGATTTAGTTTTTAAAACATTGATTAGAAGTGAACAGCAAGTGATATGGGTGCTCATGACCTGACATGTCTTATTAACTTGTCTTGGCCCGAAGCTCATTAAGATGAATTTAGGCTCTAAAAATTAGATCCAATATATTTTTGAGTCAGACTTACATCATACTTTGAGATTGTCTCAACCTAACCGGTGTCACATTATTTTAAAACTTATACTTTTTTTTATTAGTTATAAATAATAATATTTCTTGACTTAAATTAATAACTTTTGCACAACATAATAATATATTAATATTAATATTTTTTGTTTTGAAATATATATTATAAAACATAGCTTAATTTTAATTTTCTACTTCTAAAATTTTATAACTTAGTTATGTATTATCTAGTGATTTGGACATGTAAGGAGAAAATAACACTTGAAGTTCTCTATAAGAATAGTAGATCAAGTAGATAATACCGATAGTATGTAAGTAGAGAGGAAGACTCAGAAAGACTATAGGTGAAACGATTAAAAAAGATTTAGATTTGAATAACATATTTAAAAACTTGGTTTATGATAGGACACAATGACATCGTTTGATTCATGTAGCTGACCCTACTTAGTGAGAAAATACTTGATTATTATTATTGTTGTTGTATATATTATCTAAATTTATACATTTTGTCTAATATAGAATCAACTCAATTCCAACTCGATTATTAGTGGGTCATGACTGAGCCAGTTTCAATTCCAAAGTTATCTCGATCAAAATATTGAACTATATTTGAGTCACGTCACAAGATTTTTGTGTACTAAATTAATAAAAGACTAATACAACACTATTTTATATTAAAAACACGTAAAAATTTATACAAATTTCTGTGTCATTAATTTTTTTACATTAAAAACAATGATTTGTCAGCTTTTTATTAGATTAGCTGCTTTCGCCTACCCAATAAATTCTTGGCTTGGCAGTAGTGTTGTGCGTATCTTCATGGGAGGGGAAAGAAATGCCTGTCTCAGGCCACAACTTCATAAACAATTAATAGCTCACCCTGTCCAAAACTGGGAATTAAATGTCCCCGGCAAATTGAGTGGTTGTTTCCGGTTGAGAAGCCAATTTTTATGAAAATGGACTTATTTGATACACGCACTTACAGCGGGAGCAGTTCATAATTATGATATCCGAATGCCTTTAATGTTTTTGTTCTAGGTTCTAAGCACTCTATGTTCCATCCTTCTTATTTTCACGTCTATTTTTTAAAATTTACAAAGATTAATTTTGTTGCTTCTTTCTTTTTGTAAGGATGTTCTTGTTTGTCATCCCTCTTCTACTTTTCATTTATAGCGGCAAAGTATGGTTCTATTGTACCAAGGATAACAACGAAACGTAAAGCTAACTTGATTCCATGTAAAAACGAGGTTGCACTTCGTATGTACTGCCTACGTTTCATTTTCTCGAGCAAGCTTGGTCACTAAGTTAGTTTGTTTGATTTGGCCCTTTGCAGTCACGTTTACATGACAAACTCTAGAGGCCATCCAACAACAATGGAAATCTCAATGATATATTGAGGCCAAAGCAAAAGTATGGTTGTGATTCAATGATAATTTTTATGATTATATGTACAATTATAGCATCCCCATTTCAATTTAGTTGACATGATCACTATAACTTTTTTAGAAATGTAAAATTTTGATCACTTAATCTTTACAAATGAAATAATTAGCTCTGCGTATTGGTTGATAATGGTTCAGGTCGCAACAACACCTCACGTCTGGGATCAAGTCACATAGCTCAATTAGTTTACTGTTACTGTCAATTAATTAGTTAGAATCAATTAGAGGGATAGTTGGAAATTGGTATGTCTGTGTGTGTGTGTGTTCATATGCTATCAGAGCTCCACTAGGAGCTCTGCTGCGTGCTCTCCGATAGTTCTTTACCTTGTCTGCTCATAGACAGAAACTTGATCCAAGGTCTAGGAAATCCATTTTCCCGAGATTGAGGCCTGGCAGGGATTTTACGGTTTGATTTAAGGACTAGATAATTTTTCTTTCTCAAGGAATGTGGTCTTCTATGAGTTTATCTTTCCTTACTACTATCCTCATATTTCAATCTCTGGTGATTCGGTTTCTCATCTTACCTCTACCACAACTATCCCATTGCCTCAATATAATTCCAACAACAATGATCTCACTGACCTTACAGCACCCACATTCATCATTGTAAGCTCCAAATTCCTTTTGAGGTAATACTTCCTATTTTGGTTTTGATGCTAACAAACTATGTTAAAAATGTTAATCTATTACTCTAACATTCTTGAGTGGATTAATGCATTTATGTGGAGTTTCTTCTTAGTTTTGATGTGCAAGACCTAAAAATTATACATGAGAAATATTTTTGGATGGCTGAAACAACTTAAGAAAGTTCATGAAAAACTTGAGAAAGTTTCCTGCTAACATGAGAAAGTTTTTGTACAACGTGAGAAAGTTCCTAAAGAACCTGAGAAAGTTGGTCCTAGTGTAAGTCCTGAGAAAGTTGGTCCTAGTGTAAGTCCTGAGAAAGTTCACATCAAATTGGGTGAAAATTGAAGATCTCTCACATCAAGTGTTTGAAGAATGAAAGATGCTAGAAGAACATGATTTTTCACCTACAATGTCAAGCTCATATCAACAAATTAAAGCAAGAAGAAATTAGTTAGAGAATAGTCAAGACTGGAGAAAGATAACTAAGAACATTCAAGTTGAGAATAGTCATGAAGAATCCTTATCAAAGTCTCTAAAGAACAAATTTGAAAAGCAAAGCTAATGAAAGTGATCAAGATGAATTTTGAATTGAGCTAATAAAAGTGAAAGCTGAAGCTCAAAATGATTAACACTAAATGAGAAGCATCAGAATAAAAGATTTGAATAAGTGCTTATAAGTTGAGAAAGGTCGAATGCAAGTTGAAAATATTTGAAGCATTTTTGAACAAGATTAGAAGCATAAAAGAGAAAAGATTTGCAAAGTCTACTTCGAAGAAATCAAACTCAAAAGGATAAGTTTGAAAGATTCCATCCAAGCATAGTCAAAACTGAGCCTAACAGAAGTTAAGAAAGTTTGAGTTGAGAAAGTTCAGTACCAATAACTTTCTCAACTATTATAAAACAACAAACATGCACTAGAGAGTGCTCCAACAACTATTTTTCAAATGGAATCACTTGGAACTTGTTCATAATGGCTAGAAACATATTCCTAACTATAACTTCAACCTACCCATGAACATTAACAAGAGATTTGCATGTATTAACATTAGATTATTCTAGAAAGTCAAATTTGAGTTCATACTTTATTTTATCCTCTCTTTGAGAGAAGACTTCTGTTTTACATCCTAGAAGCTAAGGTTTACTGAGCTTAAAAGAGATATACACTCCTTTAGTGATTAGAAAGCTTACCCATACACAAACAACCATTCAATCTTTGTATCATTAATCCGATAATGATCACAGGTGCAAGCTAGTGGGTTATACTAGTGGTTTGTGTAAGCTTGCTGCTTTATTAACCTGGAGAGGTTATATAATCCAAAGAATACTTGTCTTCTAGCCTGGTGAGGTTGTGTCATTCAAAGAATACTCATACTTTAGCCTGGAGAGGTTGCATCAGTCAAAGAAAAGGCATGTTTTAGCTTGAAAAAGTTGTGTGTCAAAGAATACTTGTACTCTTAACCTAGTGAGGTTGTGTTATTTAAATAATACTCATATATAGTGAAAAATCCTAATGAGGAGCTGGGGACTGAATGTAGCCCACGTGGTTTAGGGGGAACTGGTATAAATCTGTTGTGTTAAGCTTTATCTTAACTTATGTTGTTTAATTTTACTTGCTTTGATATATTTGCATATATATCCAATATGTTTCTACATGTTATTACATAACCTTTTGTTTAAGCTTACACTTAAACAACTAAGAGTATAAAACTTAGCTTAGTGTCGCGACCGGAGATCGCGGCGGGGAAACAGCAACTCGAATTGGATTTTAGAAAATGAAATTGAGAAAATGGAGTCGCCACCAATTTTATTTGAATTGGGAAAAATTGGAAAACCTCTCTTTGAAAACGGTCTTTGGAACCAGATTGGATTTGGGAGTCGGTTATGCTTAGGGAAGGGTGGAAACTTAATCCCACAGCACCCCTAACGCACCCGTCATAAGACGGTACCTTAAGTCAATTGTGCAAATTCTTAACAATCTTTGAAAGTATTTATTTTACCCCTTTTTTACAAACATTGTAATTAAAAAGCGAAACCACAAAATTGTGAAAATTTAAATTTGGCTTGACAGAAATGAAATTCTGCTCCTACGTATCCCCTGGTGCAATGGGGAACTCAAAGTTACGTAGTTCTTTATAAAACAAGTGTGGGTTGGTTGATTTTATTTAAAAAAGATTTTATTTGAAAGTGAATCCATTTTTTTGCACAGGATTCAAGTTAGCACTAGGCTACTCAATAAATCCTTATGATCCAAATGATAATGAAGATAACATCCGCTATTCAATCATCATCATGGTCATTGCATGGATTAAAAGATTTTTATTTTATTTTTTTTTGTTTTTTTTTTGGTTATTTTATTTGAAAGCGAATCCATTCTTGCACAGGATTCAAGTTAGCACTAGGCTACTCAATAAACCCTTACGATCCAAATGATAGTGAAGATAGCATCCACTATTCAATCATCGTCATCGGTCATTGCATGGATTAAAAGATTTTTATTTTATTATTTTGTTTTTTTATATAAAAAAATATAAGGACAAACAAGTAACACAAACAACATATTGTCAAAACATAACAATTCAAAACAAGTTTCATTTTTTAGTTTTTTATTTTTTCTATTTTTTTATTTTTTATTAAAACAACCACCATGCTTGATTTCTTTTTTTTATTTTTATTTTATATTTTTTTAATTTTTTTTATGTTTAACAAAATACTCTAAAATTATTTAAACAAAACAAAACACTTAGCCAAATAAAAGACCTAAACATGGATAAATAAATAAAAATCTAACACATGCTTGAAAACAGTATCCTAACTAAAAGCACAAAGTAACAACTTAAATTAAATTACATAAAAAAAAAACAAAACACAAAAAAAAAGGCCTAAGTTAAACAAATCAGCCCCGTTTCCTTTTTTTTTTACCATTATTTGTTTGCATTTACTTAAAACATCAAAATGCAGAGAAAGAAAAAAAAGAAACAGGGGACGACTTACAGAAAACCAAAAGAGAGAAACAAAACACAGAAGAGGCAAGAGTCTACGGCGTGGTGGAAGGGTGGCTTGATGGTGCTGGTTTGGAGGAGGACGACACGAAGACGTGATGGAAGATGGTGGGCTCGCGCAGAGACGACGGCTGAGCTCGGAGGACGCTGCTCTATTTTGAGGTGGAGACCGGAGGTCACGTGGTGGAGCTCGGCTGGGGTGTGTGCGTGAAGTGAGTATGGTGGTGGAGCTCGTGGGCGGTTGGGGAGGCTTATGGATGGGCTGTTAGTGGTGATTTGAAGGAGGTGGCTGCCGTGGAAAGGGTGAGGGATGGTGACCGGAGTTGACTCGGTTGGATGGGGGAGGTGAAAGGTGAAGTGGTTACGTGTGCATGGGAGTTCGCGGTGGAGCTCGTGGGCTACGGTGGGGATTTATGGTGAGGGTTGGCTTGGCGACAAGGTGGTTACGGTTGGGGAGATGAAGGTTTAGGGTTGATGGAGGGTGGTCACGTGTTTGGGTGGAAGAGGTTGGAGGTGAGGGTTGTGGTTGGCTTGGGTGTTTATGGTGGGATGATGGGTTTGGACGTGAATGGAGAGGTGGTGAGGTGAAGGGGTTCTCGGAGGTGAGCTTGGGGAAGATAGCAGCAAGGTGTTTAGGGTGGTTGCTACGGTGAAGAAAGGAGATGATGATGGTGATGGAGTGTGGTGGTTTCACGTGGTTGAGGTGGTTGGTTGGAAAAGGTTGGATGGAGTTGTGTAGGTGGAGGCTACGGTGTAGGGGTTATGGGGATGGGGTGAAGAGAGGTTGGGTTTATGTGGGTGAAGGGTGGTCTTCGTGATGTGGTTGGGGATGGTGAGGTGATGAATGGGTGGTTAATGAATGGAGGTTGAGAGGATGGGGGTTCACGGGTTTTGGAAGGTTTGGAGGGTTGGAAGGTGTTTACATGGTAGCAGAGGGTGATGGGTTTGAAGGTGGAAGGTGAAGATGAGATGAAGGATTGGGTTCTGCAGCCTGCCCAGCCTCTGGAAGAAAAAATGATGGCAGAGGATTATGGAGACTTTGGGTTTTCAAGCCTCGTCGTGTAAAAGAGAAGGAAAAGAATATATGGAGGGATTGGGAGCTGATTGAAGAAATTACGGAGGTTGCGTGAGTGGGTTGCAGCATTATGTGTGAGACAAAAATAGAAAAGAAAAAGAGAGAGAGAACGTGGAAATAGTGGGGTGCAGCTGGTGGAAAATGAGTAACAAAGCGAGAAAAAAGAAAAGAAAGAAAAATGGAGTTAGTGGGTGCTAGCGGGACGTGAGTGAGTATTTTTTTTTTGTTGTTGTTTTTTTTATATTTTTATATTTTTTTATTTTTTATTGTTTATATTTTTTTTATTTTTTTATTTTTTTATTTTTAAAATTTTTAAGCCCCTGTCAAAATTGGGTGTTCAAGTTGCCCTCTTTACTTGTTTCTTATTAGATAATAAGAAAATTGTGGTCTTCTTATTATCGTCGTAAGGAACAGTAAAGACATGAACTCCAATTTTGTCCAAGCAAAAGCACGAGATGTAAATGCAAAACAAAGTAAGAACAATGATAGGAAGTTAAATGCAACGAAAGCCGATGCGCTCAACAAACAAATGACAGAAAAATAAAATGCATGGAATGCATGGAGCATTGCGCTCTCAACAAAAAGCTCGAAAAGTAAAATGCATGGAGCCGATGCGCTCGACAAAAATGCATAGAATTGACAGAAATTTAAAATGCATGGAATGCGTGGAGCAGGTGCACTCAACAGAAAGTAAAAAGCATGTAATGCATGGAGCCGATGCGCTCAAAAGAAATTGACAGGAATTTAAAATGCATGGAATGCATGGAGCCGATGCGCTCAGGAATTAAAAGACAGGAGCCGATGCGCTCAAAAGGTAAAAGACAGGAATTAAAAGACAGGAGCCGATGCGCTCGAAATTAAAAGACAGGAATTAAAAGACAGGAGCCGATGCGCTCAAAAAGTAAATGACAGGAATTAAAAGACAAGAGCCGATGCGCTCAAAAAGTAAATGACAGGAGCCGATGCGCTCAAAAAGTAAAAGACAGGAATTTAACAGACAGGAGCCGATGCGCTCAAAAAGTAAATGACAGGAGCCGATGCGCTCAAAAGTAAAAGACAGAAATTAAAAGACAGGAGCCGATGCGCTCAAAAAGTAAATGACAGGAGCCGATGCGCTCAACAGAAAAAAAAGACAAAGGGCAACTGAGTCCCGAAACTTAAAGGACAATGGGGGCAAGCGAGTCGAAATTTAAATGACAATGGGCAATCTATGTCGAAATTTAAAATGACAATGGGCAACTGCGGCCCGAAATTTAAAAGACAATGGGCAACTGCGGCCCTGAAATTTAAAATGACAATGGGCAACTGCGGCCCGAAATTTAAATGGCAATGGGCAATCATGACCAGAAATTTAAATGGCAATGGGCAATCATGCCCGAAATTTAAATGACAATGGGTAATCATGACCCGAAATTTAAATGACAATGGGCAACTGCCCGAAATTTAAAATGACAATGGGCAACTGCGGCCCGAAATTTAAAAGGCAATGGGCAACTGAGTCCTTGAATTTAAAAGACAATGGGCAACTCAACCGAAATTTAAAGACAATGGGCAAGCATGGCCCCAAAGTTAGATGACAATGGAATAAGCATCTTGATCAAAAAGATTTTTTTTTTTTTTCTCATTTTCTTTTTTTTTTTGTTTTTCCTTTGCTTTTCTCTCTTTTTCTCTCTTCTTTTTTATTTTTTTCAGAATTTTAAAAGACAATGGGCAACTGAGTCCCGAAATTTAAAAGACAATGGGCAAGCGAGTCCCAATTTAAAAGACAATGGGCAACTAAGTCCCTAGGAATTTAAAAGACAATGGGCAAGCTGCGTCCCAAAATTTTAAAGACAATGGGCAATCGAGTCCCGAAAACAGGATTTTTCCTTCTTTTTATTTTTTGCTTTTCTCTCCTTTTTTTTTTTTTATTTGTTTTCTTTTCTCTTTCTTTTTTTTTCTTTCTTTTTTTTTCTTTTTTTTTTTTTTTTTTTTTTTTAATTTTAAAAAACAATGGGCAATCAAGGTCCTAGAATTTTAAAAGACAATGGGCAAGCGAGTCCCGAAATTTAAATGACAATGGGCAATCGAGTCCCGAAATTTAAATGACAATGGGCCACTTGAGTCTCGAATTTTAAAAGACAATAGGCAATGAGTCCCGAAATTTAAATGACAATGGGCAATGAGTCCCGAAAAACAGGATTTTTCTTCTCTTTTTTTTTTTTTTTTTAACTTTTTCTAAATTTTATTTAAAAACATTTGAACCAAGGACGACTTCGGAAAGCTTTGACCACTCAAACTTCTTTCCTTCTTCTTCTCCTTTCCTTCTTTTTCTTTGTTTTTCACTTTCAACTCTCCTTTCAAGAAATGGGATGAACCATTGCTTGACTGATTCCTTGAGAGAAAATTTTGCCCCAGTGTTTAACCTTGTTTCTCATTTAGTTGATTTCCTACAACTGCTTGATAACTCAGTCCTTCTCTGCGTTGCTACTTCCTTCAACACAGCTTCTCCTTAATCCTTCAAAAATTTTGCCCCAGTATGGCCAACTAAATGCAAACAAAGCGCCCCTGTGTAGGCGATCACACGCAATTCAAAATTGCCCCAGGTTTGGGTGCACCCTTCAAGGTGTTTAGGAGGCCAACTTCCTCGAGATTTTGCCCATTCATTTGCTCTAACTTTTGTTTAGACCGACCTTTCGAGTTTTCGGACTAACGGGCTCTTTTTTCATTTTTTTTTTTTTTTTTTTTTTTTGTTTCTTCTTTTTTCTTCTTTTTTTTTCTTTTTTCTTTTTTGGCTCGGGTACTTCCTCTTCCATCAATTGGGATTTCCAAGATCTCTTCGATCTGAATTGGTCAATAAGAAATTACCATTAGATGGTCAAATCATGGTGTTGTACTCATGGTCACTTTACGAAGCATTATGTCACGTACACTCATGAATCCAAAAAGTACAACGGGAAAGAAACGAACAACCTCCAGATTGTTCTTAGAAGTTTGACTACGAAAGGATATTATTTACAACGGTTAAAGACACAGAAATAAAATAGCAAGAAAATCAAAAGATTTTTTTTTTTTTCGCTTGAGTTAAGATTCGACAACTGGACATCATTAATTATCAAACACCCCCCACACTTACTCTTTTGCACGTCCTCGGGCAAAACCAAAACTAGGGAACAAACAAAACAAACTCAAAAGGTAAAAACTCTAAAAGACTCAATGACATTCAAGAATGAAGAGCAATTTATAATTCAAGTAATTAAAACATTCATGAGATAACACATCTTCACATCTCAAATCAACAAGCAAGGATACTTCAATTGAAAAACATGAGTAAAGAATGATAGATCCTCACAGAATTTATTCTCAGTCTCTCAAGTGTTTAAAAGGTAGGTATTTCACTCAATTCGACCCATGAAAATTGCACTACCATAAGCTTGCTTATCTTCTACTTCTCCACTACTCAAAACACATGTACACACAAATCATGAGGACTTTATTCAAGGTTGTAGTGAGGTCAAGGTAAAGGTAGAAGTAATATGGATATGTCAAGTTAAATACCAAAGAGAATAGAAGAGCATTATGATATAGTTAGAGTGGAGAAGATGTTTGAGAACATTCAGTCTAACTTTCCCAAGATTTTCTTAGCTTTTTTTTTTTCTCATACAGGACAATGACCAATATCTAACTAATGTTTTGTTAAAGATCAATTGGTAGATTGAATTCCTTTAGGCTTGAACATTCTCCTTCTATTCCTGTTATTTCCAATCATCCACCCTCATTCTAGGTATGAATACATCACATGGTGCATTCTTTTGATTGTAGCAATAATCAGCTCTCTCTCTCTTTTTTTTTTTTTTTAGAAACATACTTTCTTTTTCTTTTTTTTTTATAGAAACATATTTTCTTTTTCTTTTTTTTTTTTTTCTTTTTTTTTTTTTTTTTTTATATATAACCGATCTGCACATGCACCCCACACTTGTTCAAGAACTCATCAAATAACAAAGTCAATGCTCTCTTATTCCCTAAGGTTAGGTTAGAACATGATTTTTCATTTAGGGCACGTAATGAGTTAGAAACAAAGAATGGTCAAATAAGCTCAAAGGGGTTAAGCAAAGGAAAATATGCAAGGTTGGCTATTTGGCTAAAGTGGCTAAGAAAAGAGGGCCTCAATCATGTTCATGCATGCAAGTGAAACGTAGCCTCAAAAAGAATCAAAGCAAGTTCTAGAGTGATCATTATCATGAGTGAAAATCACACAAGAAAGAAGAGAATGGTATAAATGTTGAATCCATCCATTAGGCTCAAGATCTCACAAGATATAGTTCTATCATTCTCAGTCCATCAATTCAACATCCAAACATGATTTTTAAGAAAGAAGACAATTTACTCAATCATGCAAATTTTCCTGAATTTCAATTGCCACTTCCACACAAACTAGTTATCTACCCCAACTAAAATGCGTCTCAAGAGTAAAATCTACTCCCTACTCTGCCATCCTTAACTGGTTTAGAAAATTACTGACAAGCATGTAAACATATTAATACATAAACACACCTTTTTTGTTTTTTTTTTTTATATATTTTTTTTTTATATTTAGGCACACAACGATCCTTCCCCCCAACAGATCATAACATTGTCCTCAATGTGAAAGAGAGATATAGAAAAGAGCAAAACAACCTGATAAGAAGTGAATCAACGTCAAACAGAAATGAAGCACACAGTCAGTGCCGCATCTGACCCTGAAGAGAAATCAAATAATAAAACTTAAGTACTTCCACATTTTAATACTAATTAATTACTACCCTACTACTCCTTACTCTGCCACCAATTAAGATGCGTCTCAAGATAAAAATTACTCCTTACTCTGCCATCCTTAACTGGTTTAGAAAATTACTGACAAACACAACAAACATATTGACAAACACACTTTTTGAATTTTTTTGTTTGTTTGTTTTTTTTTTTTTTATATTTAAGCACACAACGATCCTTCCCCTCAACCAGATCATAGCATTGTCCTTAATGTTAAAATATAGATGAGTAAAGGATAGAATAAACTACCTATTGGAGAAAGCGGACACAAATGTAAACAGAAATAAAGTACAATAAAATCAAACCGATTAAAGAGAAAGTGTCAGATCTGTCTTGCTTCTCTTGTTACTTCCTTCGCTGCTTCCTATTGACCAATCTATCTGAGCCAATACCTTATCAGGTACATACTCAAAAGCTTCCAATTTATCAATGAGCTCATCAATAGTGGAGGCAGAGATAAGAAGTTGTCTTCTTCGAAGGAGTGATAAATTTTTGTTCCACAGCTTTGTCAAGAAAAAATAACAAAAGGTCAAAGAAATTATTAACATTCAACAGACCAATGGGTTTATGGTGGATGTTCAGTTCAGCCCAAGAGACAATTTGAAAAATTTCTTCTAAAGTACCAAAACCACTTGGTAAGACAAGAAATGCATCAGAATTGTCACCATTATTTTCATGCGTCCATGCATGGATGTTACACGAATTTCTTCTCCAACTGTCTTGCCGGTGATGTTACTTTCACTAAAGGTTTAGGAATAACACCTAAAAACGATTGCCTCCTATAAGAGCAAAGCAAGTGAAACAAGCCCCCATTAACCCACGACAACCTCCCCCATATACAAGATGAATCTTCCTCGCAGCAAGTGCTCGACCAAGAGTGCTAGCTGCGTTTTACAAACTCTAATCCCTTCCCATAACTCGACCCACAAAAAACACGGACATTTTTTAGGTTACGAATATGGGCCCCATTCTATACCCTTCTTCTCTTTGAGTGTTTTCGAGTTGAAGATGAAGGAGAAAATGGAGTGTTTAAATAAGAAAAAGAATGGAAAGGGAAATAATTGCACCTAGAAGGGTAGGTCGGCTGTTGTCAGAAAAGGTTGAATTTAAGAAACATAAAATCTTTTTTTTTTTTAACTTTTTTTTTCTTTTTTCTTTTTTTTTTCTTTTTTTCTTTTAAAGAAAATTATCAGGGTAAAGAAGTCTAGAAACCCCCGAAGGATCCCATCCAAAAGATCGTCTGTCCAAAACCAAAATTCAACAAAATCATACAAAGATAAAAAATGATTACATACCTTTATGTACAGGTTTCATGGCAGATCTTTATACTGCGTCATGAGTGCAGTAATACCAAGACGGCTCAGCCAATCTGGGCATTCTTCTCCCTCCCGCTTGTGGGATATTTTGGATTGAGCTACGACGCCACTAATTAAAGTGCGTAAATCTGACAGCTACCACCAACGACCACAGCCAGTGAGAGGTCGCTGAAGAGCCCATGGCATTAAATCACAGGATTCAGCTCAGAGGCATTGTCACGCGAGAATGCAAACACGGGACGCTTCTTTCTATCCATCAACAAGCAGAGCCTTTGGTTAAAACCTGGGAATGCTTGCGCGGCTCTCTACGAGCATGGCACACGAACCTTATTTACCGACCGGCGTGCGAAGGTCCACCCGAGTCAATGACGGTCTGCCACTCCACCGACAGGGGCTCCTAATCTAATTAAAGACCAAGTACAATAGAAGTTTCGCCCTCTTTTCATTTTTTTTTCATTTGTTTTTTTCATTTTTTTTCATTTTTTTTTGAAAGATAATATATACATGTTGTTGTGATTGTGGCTCACATCTTCCTCTGGTTTCACGTCCGAAAGCGCTTAAACGCCTTCTATGAGTCGAGGATAAGCTTCCCATCCAATTTTCTTATAAATTGGCAAACAGGGTCTTTTGAGTCGATTCCCAAGACCGTAACGCTCTTGTTCGTCCTTGAAGAGATTCCACAAACTAAGAAGTTCACGCCTGTTGCACAACTCCACAAGAATGCGTCTCAAGAGTCAATAAGATATTATCTAATGACTCCTTACGATCCATTCTTAACGAAGAATATTTTATCTTCTCTATTTACGAAACCATCCCCAAAGAGTGACATCGCGTGTTGCAATTCCATCGTGCACACTTGTAACAAACTTTCATTCTTTTTGCTCTTCTCCTTTTTGAAAATGAACTTTTACCGAGACCAGGCATGTATGGGACAAATGAATCGAAGATTCACCACTAAACGAACCTTTGCTTGATTATCCGGCGTATATCTTTCGGGATGCCCTTATACATTAACAATCTCAGTCTCTCACACCTAGCTTCATAGACTTTTGTTAGAGCATTTAGAGGGAGAGAAGGAAAATATTTTCTTAGATTTGAGAGAATGACCTCCATTTTGAAAGGAAAAGAAATCAGTTATTATGGAAAGCGAAAAACAAACCGACGAGAGTCACGGAGTACCGTTATCCGCCATTTAACCGGCAACACAGAGAACTCAACAACTTGACGTTCCAGAAAATGGTTGAGTCTTGGTCCATTAACTTTTAATACAACACCATTCCTAGGATTCTCAATGTCTATGGCCCCACAAAATACACGTGTTTGACAACAAAAGAACCGCGCCTCCTAGATCTCAATTTTCTAAGGAGTAGGTGCGGATGAGAATCTTAAAGCAAAACTTTATTGACCACTTTCCGCAACTTTTGCAAAAGGTGTAACAGACCTTGAATAAAAAAGGCCAATAAAATCCATACTGCAAGATTTTCGCAGTTGTTGTCTCCACATGCTTCCGATAAAGTTTAATGGCACTACCTACCTCATTGTATGACATTTTCTGTTTTTTTTTTTTTTTTAAGAATGCTTGGAATGTCATGAAAATGCATGATTCTTTATATTATTTTTTTAAGTCAAGAATGCCATAAAATGCATGATGATTTTTTTGAAATGCAATGTCATGAAAATGCAAGTTTTTTTTTTTTTTTTGAATGCTAGGGATGTTATGCATGATTTTTTATATGCAATGTTATGAAAATGCAATTTTTTTTTTTTGCTAAGCATGTTTATGAAAATGCAAGTAATGAATAACTTCTTTTTTTTTATTATTCTTTTCTTTTTGATTTTTTTTTTGCAAGAATGAATGATATGAGAGAAAAGAAAAAGAAAGTACGCTCCCTTTTGTGCCCTAGCCAAGTGGAACCTAAGATTTGACAATCACTATGTTCAACCTATCAGTGCAAGATTTTCGGGACAGGTCTAAACTTCTAAAAGTCACGGTTCCCAGATTGCCCTTATCTATAAAGACAAGGTCCCAAATCATGAATTAATCACAAGTAGGGATAAACCCTCTCAATATGATTCGTCCATGATAATGGTAACAAATTGAGTGGTGTCTCAACAAATGTCAAGTGAGCATAAAGCCTCTCAATAACAAAAGCCGAGACCCCTCCTACTCCTCGGGTTCGCACAGACTCGGGTATAGAGCCCAAAAAGTGTGTGAGGTAAGTGATAGTGATGTGTGTGAGGGAGCATACAAACCTGTACAAAAATTTTAAAAGATAAAACTACCCCAACCTGCAGAAACATATATACAATAACCAGGCAGCAATCATCTATCCTAAGGTTATGTCATACTCATATAGAGAGGTTATGTAATCCAAAGAATACTTGTCTTCTAGCCTGGTGAGGTTATGTCATTCAAAGAATACTCATACTCTAGCCTGGAGAGGCTGCATCAGTCAAAGAAAAGGTAGGTTTTAGCTTGAAAAAGTTGTGTGTCAAAGAATACTTGTACTCTTAACCTGGTGAGGTTGTATTGTTTAAATAATACTCATATATAGTGAAAAATCCTAATGAGGAGCTGGGGACTGAATGTAGCCCACGTGGTTTAGGGTGAACTGGTATAAATCTGTTGTGTTAAGCTTTCTCTTAACTTATGTTGTTTAATTTTACTTGCTTTGATATATTTGCATATATATCCAATATGTTTCTACATGTTATTACATAACCTTTTGTTTAAGCTTACACTTAAACAACTAAGAGTATGAAACTTAGCTTAATGTCGCGACCGGAGATCGCGGCGGGGAAACAGCAACTCGAATTGGATTTTAGAAAATGAAATTGAGAAAATGGAGTCGCCACCAATTTTATTTGAATTGGGAAAAATTGGAAAACCTCTCTTTGAAAACGGACTTTGGAACCAGATTGGATTCGGGAGTCGGTTATGCTTAGGAAGGTGGAAACTTAATCCCACAAAGACTTCTAACGCATTGGCGTCATAAGACGGTACCTTAAGTCAATTGTGCAAATTCTTAACAATCTTTGAAAGTATTTATTTTACCCCTTTTTTACAAACATTGTAATTAAAAAGCGAAACCACAAAATTGTGAAAATTTAAATTTGGCTTGACAGAAATGAAATTCTGCTCCTACGTATCCCCCTGGTGCAATGGGAACTCAAAGTTACGTAGTTCTTTATAAAACAAGTGTGGGTTGGTTGATTTTATTTAAAAAAAGATTTTATTTGAAAGTGAATCCATTTTTTTGCACAGGATTCAAGTTAGCACTAGGCTACTCAATAAATCCTTATGATCCAAATGATAATGAAGATAGCATCCGCTATTCAATCATCATCATGGTCATTGCATGGATTAAAAGATTTTTATTTTATTTTTTTTTTTTTTTTTTGTTATTTTATTTGAAAGCGTTTAATCCATTCTTGCACAGGATTCAAGTTAGCACTAGGCTACTCAATAAACCCTTACGATCCAAATGATAGTGAAGATAGCATCCACTATTCAATCATCGTCATCGGTCATTGCATGGATTAAAAGATTTTTATTTTATTATTTTGTTTTTTATATAAAAAATATAAGGACAAACAAGTAACACAAACAACATATTGTCAAAACATAACAATTCAAAACAAGTTTCATTTTTTAGTTTTTTATTTTTTCTATTTTTTTATTTTTTATTAAAACAACCACCATGCTTGATTTCTTTTTTTTATTTTTATTTTATATTTTTTAATTTTTTTTATGTTTAACAAAATACTCTAAAATTATTTAAACAAAACAAAACACTTAGCCAAATAAAAGACCTAAACATGGATAAATAAAAAAAAATCTAACACATGCTGAAAACAGTATCCTAACTAAAAGCACAAAGTAACAACTTAAATTAAATTACATAAAAAAAAAACAAAACACAAAAAAAGGCCCAAGTTAAACAAATCAGCCCCGTTTCCTTTTTTTTTTACCATTATTTGTTTGCATTTACTTAAAACATCAAAATGCGAGAGAAAGAAAAAAAAGAAACAGGGACGACTTACGAGAAAACCAAAGAGAGAAACAAAACACGAAAAGGCAAGAGTCTATGGCGTGGTGGAAGGGTGGCTTGATGGTGCTTTGGTTTGGAGGAGGACGACACGAAGACGTGATGGAAGATGGTGGGCTCGCAAGAGAGACGGCCGAGCTCGGAGGACGCCTGCTCTGTTTTGAGGTGGAGATCGGAGGTCACGTGGTGGAGCTCGGCTGGGGTGTGTGCGTGAAGTGAGTATGGTGGTGGAGCTCGTGGGCGGTTGGGGAGGCTTATGGATGGTCATGTTAGTGGTGATTTGAAGGAGGTGGCTGCCGTGGAAAGGGTGAGGGATGGTGACCGAGTTGACTCGGTTGGATGGGGAGGTGAAAGGTGAAGTGGTTACGTGTGCATGGGAGTTCGCGGTGGAGCTCGTGGGCTACGGTGGGGATTTATGGTGAGGGTTGGCTTGGCGGCAAAGGTGGTTACGGTTGGGGAGATGAAGGTTTAGGGTTGATGGAGGGTGGTCACGTGTTTGGGTGGAAGAGGTTGGAGGTGAGGGTTGTGGTTGGCTTGGGTGTTTATGGTGGGATGATGGGTTTGGACGTGAATGGAGAGGTGGTGAGGTGAAGGGGTTCGGAGGTGAGCTTGGGGAAGATAGCGACAAGGTGTTTAGGGTGGTTGCTACGGTGAAGAAAGGAGATGATGATGGTGATGGAGTGTGGTGGTTTCACGTGGTTGAGGTGGTTGGTTGGAAAAGGTTGGATGGAGTTGTGTAGGTGGAGGCTACGGTGTAGGGGTTGTGGGGATGGGGTGAAGAGAGGTTGGGTTTATGTGGGTGAAGGGTGGTGCTTTGTGATGTGGTTGGGGATGGTGAGGTGATGAATGGGTGGTTAATGAATGGAGGTTGAGAGGATGGGGGGTTCACGGGTTTTGGAAGGTTTGGAGGGTTGGAAGGTGTTTACATGGTAGCAGAGGGTGATGGGTTTGAAGGTGGAAGGTGAAGATGAGATGAAGGATTGGGTTCGGCTTTTGCCCTTGACCTACGGAAGAAAAAAATGAAGAGGATTATGGAGACTTTGGGTTTTCCAGCCTCCTCGTGTAAAAAGAGAAGGAAAAGAATATATGGAGGGATTGGGAGCGATTGAAGAAATTACGGAGGTTGCGTGAGTGGGTCATGACATTATGTGTGAGACAAAAATAGAAAAGAAAAAGAGAGAGAGAACGTGGAAATAGTGGGGTGCGGTGGTGGAAAATGAGTAACAAAGCGAGAAAAAGAAAAGAAAGAAAAATGGAGTTAGTGGGTGCTAGCGGGGACGTGAGTGAGTATTTTTTTTTTTTTGTTGTTTTTTTTTATATTTTTATATTTTTTTTATTTTTTATTGTTTATATTTTTTTATTTTTTTATTTTTTTATTTTTAAAATTTTTAAGCCTAGGTCAAAATTGGGTGTTCACACTTAGTCTCTGGTGTTTAGCTCTATCTTTCCTTATCTATCTTTATTAAGTTGTTTGGTTAGTATATTGTTTCTGTTCAATTGGTTTTTACAGGTTAAAGACCAAGTGTTTCACTAAGACCAACTTAACCAATTAAAGGTTTTGAAACCAAAGCTTCTGCGAGTTTTAATTTGTTTAAAATATCCTTTTGAAGTGTTGGTGTAAGTTTATAAGTTTCAAAATGTGTTTTAGAAAGCTACCAATTGCATATTTTCAATTTTATAATAGTTAGATATAATTTGACCTAGTTGAGAAAGCTCAACCTTCTTAACTATAACCTGTGTTATTTGTGATCCTTCTCAGCTCCAAGCTATCAGACTTGAGAAAGTTATTTGTAATTGTAGAATTTCTAAAGGATTGAGGAGCACAATCCAACCCCACTTTCTTGTGCTTTTAACAACTTCAACCATTTCTCAGTAGCATTATTCTACACTTTCTATTATTATTTCTTCTCTATCTAATGCACCATGCCTAAGAAGATGTTTTGCCAGAACAGGAAACAAACCGACATATTTGCAGGACTATAACTACAACTTTGCTACTTTAGTCCCAATCAATCATTCCTCGGCTATTTTATATCCTCTATCTAATTCATTCATTTCCTATGATAAATTGCCCCTTAGCCATTAATATTTTACCCTTTCCTTATCTACCACATTTGAGCCTAAGACATATGCACAAGCTATTAGATATAAGTGCAAAAGGAATGCTATAGATGCTGATATGCACTAGAAGCAAACAAAACCTGGGTCCTTATAAAAGTTGTAATTGGAATTGACTAAAGGAATGGTTTTGATGATAACAAACAAGAAAGGAATGGAAATGCATTGATCAAGCTCTAAGAATTTTCAAGATTAGCATATAGGGTCTAGATCATGTGTAAAGGTAAAAAAGAATCACATTAAGCTCAAATATGTTTTCAAATATTTACAAATGATTTTTCACATGCCAAAATGCCCAACAAAACATGTTTTAAAAAGCTAATCACGGTGGTAGTTCAAATCTATGAAAAATAGTCAAATTTGTGTTTTGTAAAACTAACCTTTGGTTATGCTTTTGATCATATCTTTCAAAATACTGAGTTTTGTTCTGAAATATTTCATATGAAAATAAACTCAAAGATCTTTCTAATGAGTGGTCATTTGCTTAAAATGGATAAGAAACAAAGAAGTTATGACCATTTAAAGTTAGTTTTCAAAATTAGAGTGCAATAACCGATTAGGGATTTTCCCTAATTGATTATTCACCCTGTCAGGAGCCATTTTCAAGTTCTAAAAGCTCCTAACTGATTAGGGAATTCACCTAACCGATTAGTATGATAAATAAGAGCATTTTTCATGTTTTAAAAGTTCCTAACTAATTAGGCAATTCACCTAATCGGTTAATATAAAAACTAGGAGCATTTTCTCAAGCTCCTAACCGATTAGGCATATGTCCTAATCGGTTATTCCATTTTACAGAAGCCAAATATTTAAGGACCTAACCGATTACTAAAAGTTTCTAACCGGTTATTCTAAATGTCAGTGGTCGAAACATAAAGTTCCTAACCGATTAGGACAATCTCTTAACCGGTTATCTGGAAAACCAGTAAACATGTCCAACGACTTTATTTGGAAAATTTAATGAACCCAACCACCTCTAACGGCTCTAAAAAGCTTTGGGCTATAAATGAAAGTTTTTGGGTATTAAAGAAAAGTTAGAGAATAATCTGAAAATCATTCTTGAGCATTGAAAACGAGTTTTATCATCTTTTTCTCCAAATCTCTATTTTAAGCTAAGTGTGTGTGATTCTTTGATACCATAAGTTTCAATTTGTATTATCTACTCTTTGAGAGAGTTTCTATCTTCTACACTTTGTATAATTTGTAAAAGAGATGGTAAGGTATCCCTTTAGAGAAAATGGTGAGGTATCCCTTAGTTGGATAAAGGATGAGGTATCCCTTGAGGGTGAGGTATTTCTCAAAAGTTATAAAGGGTGATGTATCCCTGTTTGAGGCTCAAGCATAAGGGTGAGGTATCCCAAGGTGTGGTGAGTGCTCTAGTTTGTAAAAGTTGTCAAGCACCTATTGAAATTTGAAGATATAGTGAAAAATCTCTAACGGTTGCTTGAGGACTGGACGTAGGCCACAAGTGGATTGGTGGCTGAACCAGGATAAACCTTATGTTTGATATTCTAAACTCATCTCTTTACATTTGTGCATTTATTTTATATACTTGCTTGAATATTATTCATCTTGGCTTGTTTAATTTGTGAGTGAAAAATTCAATCTTATTTATTTATTCACTTCAATCATCCAATAGCTTCAACAAAAATTGATAAATAAACGTTTTACGAAAGATTTGCGAAAATATTTTATAAACTCAATTTACCCTCTTCTTGAGTTTGAGGCCACTTGGTAACAAGTGGTATCAGAGTTAGGCTCTTGTGTAAAGAGTTTAGCAGCTTCAAGAGAAAGTAATGGCCTCCTCAAATGAGTTTTCAAAAAGTTCTTCTATCTATAGACCTCCCTTTTTCAATGGGGATGAGTATGCTTATTAGAAAGAAAGAATGAAATTTTTTATTGAAGCCATTGACTTAGATGTGTGGAATGCTATTGAAAATGGTCATTTTATCCCCACACAAGTTGTTAATGGTGTAAGAGTTAATACACTAAGAAGTGAATGAACCAATGATGATAAGAAAAATGTCCAGTATAATTTGAGTGTCAAAAACATCATTACCACATCCTTGGGGTATAATGAGTTCTTTAGAGTCTCAAATTGTAAATCTGCCCAAAAAATGTGGGACACTTTACAAGTAACCTATGAGGGTACTAGTGAAGTGAAAAGATCAAGGATTAATACTCTCACTCATGAATATGAGCATTTTAGAATGAGCCCAAATGAAAGCATTCAAGAAATGTAAAAACGTTTTACACATATTGTAAATCATTTTGCTTCATTAGGAAAGACTTTTCCTAATAAAGATCTTATTAACAAAATGTTGAGATGTTTGAGCAGGGATTGGCACCTAAGGTGATGGTTATCTCGGAATCAAGAAATTTTGTAACAATGACATTAGCCACACTTTTTGGACAGCTCCAAGAACACGAATTGGAGTTGGATAGACTCAAACAAAATGAAGAGCTTGATAACAAAAAGAAGGGGATTGCTCTCAAAGCCACTTCTTCCATGGTCAATGAAGATGATGAAGATGATGGGGATGACTTGAAAATAACTGAGGAGAATCTTGTTTTACTAGTAAAGAAATTCAGAAGATTCTTCAAGAAGAATGGAGCTCATAGAATACTTCCTTTTCCCTAAAAGAATGTCTATCACAAAGGGAAAAGAAACTCATCCACTCCTAAATGCTATGAATATGGAGAATTGGGTCACATGAAGATGGAGTGCCTAATTTATCAAAGGAAAGTGGAAAAGTATGAGAAAAAGTCTTCAAGGGAGAAGAAATAAAGAATAGCCTACATAGCTTGGGATGATAATAACATAGATTCAACTGATAGCTCAGACAATGAGAAAGTCAATCTATGTTTCGTGGCTAGAGGAGAAGAGGAAGATGAAAATGACATAGAGGTAACATCCTCAAATTCTGAATCAAACTCTTTCCCTTCTTATGATGAATTGTAAGATGCATTTGAAGAATTTCATAATGAATCTATGAGGCTTTCAAAAATGATTTTATGTTCAAAGAAAATAATTTCTTCATTTGAAAATCAATTTATACTTTAAACAAAGAAATTGAGGAATTGAAATTAAAAAATAAAACTCTTGGGTTGATTGATGCAAATTCTTCATGCATAACATGCTTTTCACTTGATAATGCACCCACACCCTCATCTTGCTCATCATGTGAAGCATTTGAAATAGAGATTGAGGATTTGAAAAATACTCTTTCAAAATTTACCTTTGGAAGAGATAACTTGAATGTATTGTTAGGGAAACAAAGCTGTGTTTTTCAAAAGGCTAGTTTAGGGTATAATCCTAATAACCAATAAAAGTTTCTCAAGAATTTCTTTATTTCCTCAAGTACATCAAGTAGCCCCTTCATCAAATGTTTTCATTGTGGGAGGAAAGGGCATAGTGTCTTTATATGCAATGTTAGCAAGAACTTGAACACCAAGGTTGGGACTAAAATGATTTGGGTCCCTAAAGGCACCTTGCCTAAAACTAACTCACAAGGGCCCAAGAAAATTTGGGTACCAAAAGCCAAAAATTGAAGTGTATTGTAGGTGTGTTTGAAGGCCAAGAACTGATTTTGAAATCTCAAGATGACTGCTGCAAGTACAAGATCATAAAATTCTTCAAGCTCTCTTCCCTGTCTCCAAGAAGCTTGGACTTGCAACTTTTGGTAAAATGGAGACTTGGTTTTTGCTTCTCTAGCTTAATTTCTTGATAATATGCTAGATAAGTTCGCTTCTTATTTGAAATAGTACAGTTGATGAAAATATGTTAGAACTTGGCTTATTGGGTTAATCATGCATCTAACTCTTGCTAAAAATCATAACTTTGCTACATAATTTGTCATGATATTGCATAATGTGATGTTGAGTTACATTTATGGTGGTTTGAGAGAATGGAAAATAAGGCAAAGCCATGATGATCCTCAAGATGGAATAAGTTTATGTCTTAAGGGCTGAAGTCTTGAAGAGTTTCTGTTTTCTTGGAGATTTTCCAATCTTGGTAGTGAAACAATCAATCAAAGAAGGGAACAACTTGGTTTTTAGCCTTTGGAAATATTCTGGTACATTGAAAAGCTCTCTGTTAAGCCAAAATAATCGGTTAGCAACAAGCCCCTAACTGGTTACCCTATTTTTATCACATTGTTGTGCTCTCTAGCTAGCACAATAACTGGTTAGCAACACACTCTAACCGGTTATTGGAGAAAACTCGTGACCACTCTCTTTTTGCCTAACCGGTTAGCAAAATATCCTAACCGGTTACCCATTTTCCCTAACCGGTTAGGCCACTCCAAATTAAACTCTCCCAGTCGTGTCCTCCTTCAACTAATCTGTCTCTGACTTTTTTAAATAGATCAATCATGCATTTAAATAGCTTTGATGCATCTTTTTTTTTTTTTGCTGCATAATCTAACTTTCACTACATAAATTGGTCATTTGTTGCATAAATTAGTCATTTTACTGCATAATTCATACTTTTTGCTGTATAATGTATAATATGGTGAACAATTGCTTTAAACTCAATATTACTTTTGATATGATATGACAATGCATGTTCTGTTTTGATAATACCAATGTTCAATATTAGTTAGACTATTTGTATTTACTATAAACATGGCATTATTGCAAATAACTTCTCTCTTTGTCAAAATCTATATATTGTATATTTTTTTTATCATGACAAAAGGGGGAGAAGTTTATGACTCATTGAGAAAAGGTAAGTATAAAGGTACAAATTCAATAATCTTGGGATTCCAAAATTAAGGGGGAGCTATGCATCTCTGACCTAATCACCTCTTGAAAAATAGAGAGAGAGTAAGTCTCTAATATACCTTTTGTGAATTCTAATTTATTTCAACTAACTATTTTCTCAATGGATGTTTGTCATCATCAAAAAGGGAGAGAATGTAATTGACATTGATTAAATGAATGGTTTTGATGATAACAAACAAGAAAGGAATGGAAATGCATTGATCAAGCTTCAAGAATTTTCAAGATTAGCATATAGGGTCTAGATCATGTGTAAAGGTAAAAAGAAATCACACTAAACTCAAATATGTTTTCAAATATTTACAAATGGTTTTTCACATACCAAAATGCCCAACAAACATGTTTTGAAAAGCTAATCATGATGGTAGTTCAAATTTATGGAAAATAGCTAAATTTGTGTTTTGTACAACTGACCTTTGGTTACTCTTTTAATAATATCTTTCAAAATACTTTGATTTTTGTTCTAAAACTTATTTCATATAAAATAGACTCAAACATCTTTCCAATGAGTGGGCATTTGCTTAAAATGGATAAGAAACAAAGAAGTTATGATCATTTAAAATCAGTTTTCAAAACTAGAGTGCAATAACCGATTATAGATTTTTCCTAACCGATTATTCACCCTATTAGGAGCCATTTTCACGTTCTAAAAGCTCCTAACTAATTATGGAATTCACCTAACCAGTTAGTATGATAAATAGAAGTATTTTTAATGTTTTAAAATCTCCTAACCGATTAGGCAATTCACCTAATCAATTAGTGTAAAAATTAGGATCATTTTCTCAAGCTCCTAACCGATTAGGCATATGTTCTAACAGGTTATTCCGTTTTACAGAAGCCAAATATTTAAGGACCTAACCGATTACTAAAAGCTCCTAACCTGTTATTCTAAATGTCAGTGGCCAAAACTTAAAGCTCCTAACCGATTAGGATAATCTCCTAACCGGTTATTTGGAAAACCAGTAAACACGTCCAACGGCTCTATTTGGAAAATTTAATGAACCCAACCACCTCTAACGGCTCTAAAAAGCTTTGGGCTATAAATGAAAATTTTTGAGCATCAAAGAAAAGTTAGAGAATAATCTGAAAATTATTCTTGAGCATTGAAAACGAGTTTTATCATCTTTTTTTCCAAATCTCTGTTTTGAGCTAAGTGTGTATGATTCTTTGATACCATAAGTTTCAATTTGTATTATCTACTCTTTGAGAGAGTTTCTATCTTCTACACTTTGTATAATTTGTAAAAGAGAGGGTGAGGTATCCCTCTAGAGAAAAGAGTGAAGTATCCCTTAGTTGGATAAAGGGTGAGGTATCCATTGAGCGTGAGGCATCCCTCAAAAGTTGTAAAGGGTGAGGTATCCCTATTTGAGGCTTAAGCACAAGGGTGAGGTATCCCAAGGTGTGGTGAGTGCTCTAGTTTGTAAAGGTTGTCAAGCACCTGTTAAAGCTTGAATATATAGTAGAAAATCTCTAGTGATTGCTTGAGAACTGGACGTAGGCCACAAGTGGATTGGTGGCTGAATTAGGATAAATCTTGTGTTTGATCTTCTAAACTCATCTCTTTACATTTGTGCATTTATTTTATATACTTGCTTGAATATTATTCATCTTGGCTTGTTTAATTTGTGAATGGAGAATTCAATCTCATTTATCTATTCACTTCAATCATCCAATAACTTCAACGAAAATTGATAAACAAATGTTTTACGAAAGATATGTGAAAATATTTTATAAACTCAATTCACCCCCCTTTTGAGTTTGAGGCCACTTGATAACAAAACTACCTAGTTGTAAAATCTCTATTCGTTGCAAATATGTCCTCAAGATAAAACACAAAGCAAATGGTAGCATAGAGAGATACAAGGCAAGGTTGGTGACTAAGGGTTACACTCAAACCTATGTAGTTAATCATCCAAAAACCTTTTCTCTAGTTCTTAAACGAGTACTATCATGGCCCTTTTATCTACAACAATAGCTTTGAATTAGCACCTTCAATATTTTGGTGTCAATAATGCATTCCTTAATAGGGAGCTTTATGAAGAAGTTTATATGACATTGCCTTTTCGCCTTCCAGCAGCCACCCACCCAAGTCAAGTCTGCAAGTTGACCAAGTCTCTGTATGGCTTGAAACAAGCCAGCAAACAAAGGTACTTGAAGTCATAATTGTATGAACTAGATTGGCCCAACAAAAAAACCTGTGAATCAGCATCTAAGCTGGTTCGTCAGAGTCTCAGACCATTTTTCACATTCACTTGGTTAAATGCAGTCAAACTCGACAAAACATGTTTAACTCACTCGAACTGCTTGTAAGCAACACAGTGCTAGTTGCTAATCCCTAGCAAGGAGGACGTTGAAGCTTGGACCGTTGAATGGAATTATGCTTCCAAACCCAGACTTAGCAAGGCAAAACAATTATACGCAATACATGCGACCCTTCTAACTCTTCGTTTCTCCCTACTCTCTTGACCAAATTTGTAATTTTTGTTTCTCACTTTCGAAACCCAGTTATAGATGCAAAATGCTAGAAGCCTACAACCTCAACCTTCTATCTTCTAACTCTTCTTTGCTTGGATTAGTTTGCTTGTCTCGTTCTTCGTTTTGATTTATTATATTTATTTTGAGGCTTCTCCTATAAGTCTTGGTAGTTGTACATGGAGTCTTGACTCTTGAGGTTTGAAAATTATCATATTTGATGTTTTAGTGAGAACCTTGGGGCCCACTGACATTTTCATAGTGATATGACTTTAATCATGGAGCTTTACTTTACTTTTTTATTCTTTTTTATTTTTAAAAACTTAAACTGATACTATTGAGGGTTTTAACTTATAAGTCTTCTTTATTAATTTTTATAAAAATAACATTTAAATTATTACTTTGTTAAAAAATGGATTATAATATTAAATTATGTATTTTTTAAATATTATAATTTAGTTATATTATATATATATATATATATATATATATATATATATATATATATATATATATATCCACATTTTCGGTTCGACCATTAGATCCGCAGTCGGACTGCTGACCCAAACATTTGATCTGGTCAACCTCTGGTCCAAGTTATACACCTATGATTGAAGTTATCCTTTGCCCTAATTAATTGTGGATAATGTCATTCCATAGCATATCACTCTCTTTTCATCAAGTCCTCATCATCTTCTTTTATTGCCTTGTTTATGTTGATGACATAACCATGGCTGGCAATGACTTGACTGAGATCAACAAGATGAAGAAATTCTTAGATGACTCATTTAGGATTAAGGATCTCGAAAATCAAATATTTCCTAGGACTAGAAATTGCTAGATCCTCCAAAGGTATTAGTCATTGCTAATGCAAATATGGTCTAAAGATCCACTCAAACACTGAATTTCTAGCTTGTAAACCTACTAGCACTCCTATGGAACATTCCTTGAAGCTTCAATCGAAACAAGGCATACCATATGCTGATCCTCCAACTTATAGAAGAATAATTGGCCGCCTATTGTACCTCACCACCACAAAACCTAATATTGCCTTCTTAATTCAACAATTGAGTTAATTTGCTGCCCGACCTTGTTAGTCATGGCAACCATCACCCAAGAGGGAGGTGAATTGGGTGATTACAAGTTTTAATGCAACTTTGAGAAATTAAGCATTTTGAATTACTCAATTAATAAATGCAGCAGAACATGCACAAGAAAGGTACAACTATTATAGATTACTCAACTACAACTTGAGATATAGGATAAATCAAGCAAATAAGCTAAATATCAAGTTCAACTCAAGCATATATAATTAAAGCGCAAATGTAAAGAGATAAAGTTGAGAAAAGCAAACACAAGGATTTATCCTAGTTCAGCCACCAACCACTTGTGGCCTACGTCCAGTTCTCAAGTGAATCACCCGAGATTTTTTCACTAAACCTTCAAGCTTGAACGAGCGCTTGAAAACCTTTACAAAGTGAAGCACTCAACACACCTTGGGATGCCTCACCCTTTGTGCTTGAACCTCAAATAGGGATACCTCACCCTTTATAATCTTTGAGAGATACCTCACTCTCTAAGGGATACCTCACCCTTTACTCTAGAGGGATACCTCACCCTCTCTCTACAGATCATACAAAGATGTAGAAGATAGAAACTCTCTCAAAGAGTAAATAATACAAATTGAAGTTCAATGGGTATCAAGGATTCACACTTTAAAACTCAAAATATAATTTTGATGATTAAAGGATCAAACCAAGTGTTCAAGAGTTTCTCCAAGTGTAAATGCTTCAAGCTACACTTATTTATAGAGCCCAAATGATAAAATAACCATTGGTAGTATTTAGAAATGATTTTTTTTAATGAAAATTAGCCATTTATAGCCATTGGGAACGTTTCTAGGCACTTGGTAATCGATTACACACTTCTGGTAATCGATTACATGGCCTCTGCCAATGCTGTAATCGATTACAGGACTTGTGTAATCGATTACATCATTTCTGGTTTTGAAAACTGACTTTAAATGGTCATAACTTCTTCATTTCGTATCCGATTAAAGCGAATAACCACTCATTAGAAAGATCTTTGAGTCTATTTTCAAATGAAATAAGTTTAACAACAAAATCAAAGTATTTGGAAAGTTATAATCAAAAGAGTAACCAAAGGTCAGCTTTTCAAAACTCAAGCTTGCCTATTTTTGAAAACTGACTTTAAATAGTCATAACTTCTTCATTTCTTATCCGTTTAAAGAAAATGGTCACTCATTGGAAAGATCTTTGAGTCTATTTTCATATGCAATAAGTTTCACAATAAAACTCAAAGTATTTTAAAAGTTATGATCAAAACAGTAACTAAATATCAGTTTTGTAAAACACAAACTTGACTATTTTTCATAGATTTAAAATACCACCAAGATTAGCTTTCCAAAAATAGTTTGTTAGACATTTAAATATTTTAGAAACACTTATAAAGATGTTTAAAACTTATTTGAGCTTAGTGTAATTCTCATTTACCTTTACACAAGATCTAAGTCCTATAAGCTATTCTTGAAGAACCTTGGGACTTGATCTTTTGCCATCATCAATTCTTTGGCTTCTTGATGTAATCCAAGATTCCAAAAATTCTTCTCTTCAAAAATTGTAAATGCTTGGAACATCTTTATCATTTTCATTCTTCTTGAGTTGAGCATAGTTGTAATCTTTTCCTTTCTTGTTGCAATGCTCACTCTTGGTACTTGGACTATCCTACAAAGTATTGCTCACTTAAACAAATATAGTTAGTCCAAATTCATAACTCAATATCTTCATATGCATGATTCATAAATGTATAACTCTAGTTAGTCTAACATGCATATAAGACTTTCATAGACATATCCAAATAAGATATTTATCAATAACAAATAGATATGCTCTATGTAGGATACAACAAAGAATATATGCAAAGTGTTCTTTTTATCTTGTATTTATCATCATCAAAACTTAACATATTAAACCATTTGGGACAAACTTATTTCCACAGACCTATGTCAAGTCATTACTATTTTATGACCAGGATCTTGAGGTACCTTAAGGATTCACCAGGGAAATGTCTTTTCTTCCTACACAAAATGATCTCATTCTTAAAAATTTTAGTGACTCTGACTGGGTAGGGTATAGAGAAAGGTCTTTTATTCCCTGCACATAATGATCTCATTCTCAAAAGTTTCATTAACTCTGATTGGGTAAGGTGCAGAGACACTAGAAGAGCCATAATTAGCTGGTGCATTTTCCTTGGCAATTGTCTCATTTCTTGGAAGTCCAAAAAGCATACAACAATCTCTAAATCCTTTAGTGAAGCTGAATATCTACCACTTGTGAGTTGTAATGGCTCAATTGCTTTCTCGAAGATTGCCAAATTCCCCATCCTACACCAACTCCGATATATTATAATAACACTTTAGCCATCCACCTTGTTAACAATCCAATTTTTTATGAAAGAACTAAATATATTGAAATTCTCTGTCACATCATCCAAGAAAAGATCAATTCTAGTCTTGTTCACCTTCTTCCCATATCTTCCTCCAACCAAATTGCGAACATTTTTACCAAACCTCTAGCTTTTGGTCCCTTTTTCACAACACCCTAAGTTGGGCGTGTTAGACATCCGTTCTCTAGCTTGCAAGGGAGGGGGTATTAGATGATAATAATATAGGTCACAACACCTCACGTGATCAGCTCTTGGATCAAGTCAGATAGCTCAGTTAGTTTATTGTTACTGTTAGTTAACTACTTAGTTAAAATTAGTTCGAGGGTTAGTTGGTATGCACCAGAGTTAGTTACTAGAAGCTTGTATATAAAAAGAGCATTCTCCCTGCAATTATCCAGTTATTAATTCATTTTCACTCTTAATACAAAGTTTACTCACTTCAGCGCTCTCTATCTCTGTCTTATACTGTGAAATAGAAAATTATTTGTACACTTTTAAATTTTCAAAAAATAAAAAAAAGGTTTTATACTTTATAGTCATTTATGATGCCTCTCTTAAGAAGTGAAAGGTCCACTTTATTGCTTCAAACTTGGAGTGCAAAAGAAATAAAAAAATTCCCATTCTTATATGATTTAAAAACATATTCAATATATTACAGAAGAGGTTTTGGGCTATTGTTTATATAGTGATTTAATTTTGTTTTGATTAAAAAAATGTTTCATTTCTATAAGCTACCTTCACTAAGATATGTAATAGTAATAATAAAATAGCAATTTGAAATTTACAGCCTATGTGTCATTCCAATATCCCCATTCTTTCATTTTCAATGAATTATATGATTATTTCAATTATATGATTATTTAAATTATAATGGCAATGGAGTAGTAAAGTACCAAGAATATATTGTTAGATTAATTTTATTAACTTTATTAATTTTAATGTGAATTAGCATAAATCACATTATATTTTATAAAAATTCAGATTAATTGAATGCCAAAATAATTATAGCATATTGTTGTATCCAAATAGTGATCAATATTGTTATAATTAAGCATTGTTCATAAGTGAGTTTTGTTATTGTGTCCTATGTATGAGCTTACCATAATGGCTAGGTTTAGCCCATTCAATTGTTTATATATACAGGGAGAGACTTCAATTTTTAACCACCTTAGTGCGTGCAGTCACCTCATCAAATCTGATGCAAGAGCTATTTTGGACTGTGATTCGGGATCCTTTCTAGCAGATCAACCCGACATGCGTACAACTGGATTTCGCCCTAGATAACACGGCTAGAACCTTGATGGTAGTCCAAACCTCGGAGCCATGCACGTCGAACAACATTGAGCCGTAGTATCAAGATTGCTATATTTGTGCAGAGGATACAAACCTAAATATCTGCAACTGCTAATCATCATCTTATAATATTATAAGACTCATAACTATCTTAAACTGTTAAGTAGCTTCCATATCAAAGTTCCTAACTTATAGGGATTTATACCAATAATAATGAGATGATAATCTCTACCAGGATACTAATCATAAATAACTGCATTCAATGGGGATCACATTATGATTCTATACACGCTCTATAAATACCAGACTAAGTAACCTTAAACAGGTATCAACAAATTACTCACTGCATAATACCCTACTTGTGCACAGCCTAACTTGAGCGTTGGAGTCCCTTTGCAGGTACCCACCCTCCTAGTCTTAACATGCTCGGCCGTCGTTGCTCAAAGAGGAAACCATCGCAACGTACCTATCTCAAATATCCTCTAAATCCACTTCAGAACAATAACAAACTACTTTGGGATAGGAATAGTTTCTCTTCTTTACAAAATTCAAGATTGCATCTAAGATCTTAGCAATGGATTCCTCATCATCGTCTTTTCCAAGTAATTCTATGACTTAACTTGTATTATTTGTGCATGTCATAATTTAGGGTTAAATAGATCTAATAATTTGGGATTATTATATTTTAATTTTGAATTGAAATTTCTAACAATTAGTATTAGAGACAATTTAATCCCGATTATGGCTGTAAATTACATGTGTTGTTTTAGATTAAAATTTTTGTTGAATATGAGTTTGAAAAATTTCGTTTCCTTTTGTGAAAATTACCTAAACCTTAAAATTAAATTTGTTTTATCTTCATTTGGATGTAATTTTCTATATTAATGTATGAGGTATGAGAATTCATCTCAAACTCGAATTTGGACTTATCCTTTTAAAGAAACCAAAAACTTAAGGATTTTGTTTCATAAATTGAGAATTTTGTTAAACAATTCAAGAAATTGATTTGGGGCTTTTGAAGATCCAAAAATTAATGAGTTAAACAACACCTAAATGGCCTTAATTGGGTGAAAATTGAGTGAGAAATCATTCGATAATGTCCCAGAAATAAAATTGCATCCATTGCAAGTCACACAAATTCGATTGCCATAAAACGAGTTTAATTCACAAAATTCCTTTAGGTTTCTTGTATATCATCGAATTCCAAATCTAATGGTACTGAAATTCCTAAATTTAATCGAACAATTAAAGAGAAATCTAGAAAAAATGCCCACAAATGTTCTTTAGTTGTACTCAAACAATCTAGTTTTTCCATTGAACAATTTTGAAAATCACCATATGGGTTTTGTAGATCCCATTTTTGTGAATCAATAGACACCAAATTCATATCAAATGATGAAGAGATGAAGAAGAAAAATGTTGTGACCCATTTTGCTATGAATCGGCTCGTGCGACCCATTTACGAGTGGATGGGTGAAGAAGATGACATCATGAGGCTTCCTTACTCGCGCGTTAAGCGCGTGCAGGCGCGAATGAACAATAAAAAAATTATTTTTAAATTCCAATTTTTTGTATTACTTTCCATGCGCTTAGATTTAGGTTTTGGTGAATTTTTATTTTTTTATATGCATGTAAGTATTTATTTGATTTTTTTGTAGAGTTTTAAATTGTTAAAAATGTGTGATACTTTCCGATTTTGCCTCCGAAAATTTTTGAGTTTGATTATGATGTTTTTGGACATGTTATGGTTGGTGTACTCTCAAATATGCCTTGATATGGTCATTAGAATAATTTTTTAGTTATTTTATGCTTATAATGTTGAATATATGTTTTAAATTGCTATACTTGTTGTTCTTTATTCTATTTGATACTGAGAATTACTGTTTAGAATATTGTGATACTTTTTTGTGACACTTTACATAATTGTGAGCTCGCCTTCGTGGGACTAATTGTGACAAGGTGCTATTTTGTTGATATTATTGCAATTATGTTGCATTGGAAATTATATTGGTAATGCACTTATCCTATCGGTTTGTCTTCATTAATATATTTCCTAATTATTGTTAAAGATATTAAAGGTTGTGTTCTTAGAGTTTTCAATATCTTTTCGATACTAGTTTTAGGGACATGATTTTTAATATAATTTCTAGCAATTTGTTAAAGGTATTAAGGGCTGTGTTCTTAGAGTTTTCAGTATCCTCTCGGTACTAGCTTTAGAGATATGATTTTAGTGTACATGGGAGTCTGGTCATATGTTATAATTCGGGATCCTTAGGCAGGATTATAATTGTATAAGAAAACTCTATAATGGTTATTTGCTTAATTTTATAATAGTGATGTGCTTGATGAAAAATCTCCCTTTAATATATCGATTTTCAGCTTTGTCGATGCAAATGAATGTTTTGACAAAATTCAATAGGACAAATTATGAGGAATGGGTAGAATCTATGAAACTTGTTCTAGTTGTTTCTGATGTTGATGTTGCTCTCACTGAGGATGAACTTCCGAGGCCCACAGATACGTTTTTTGATATAGTTAGGACAAAACATGAAAAGTGGGCTCGTTACAATAAAGTTTGATTGATGACCATGAAGTATAATATGGATAAAACCATTAAAAAGAGTATTCCTAAAATTGATAACACTAAAGAATTTCTCAAGTTTGTTAGTGATAAGTTCAAGAAGTGCGACAAATTTGAAAAGGCCTATTACCTCTCTCTATTTACAAAGACTAAGTATGAGGGTCTGACTGGTCTTCGTGGGCCTGTTATGAAGATTACAAACTAGTACAACAAGTTGAAGTCCATGAAAGTGGAGTTAGGAGATGATTTTCAAACCTAATAGGTGTTTGAATCTCTTTTGACTAATTTTGACATCCTAAGGACTTCTTACACAGAAAGAGGAGTGGAATGTTGATGAGAAGATAATGAAGAAAGGTAAGGACCATATCGCTTAATTTGCTTCCCACAAAAGTGCTGACAAGAAAAAATTTGTCAAAGTTAAGAACAATATGACTCAGTTTAAGAAGAAGGTGAATGACAATCTTGGACATCCTTCTGATCAACAATCTGGTGGTCAGACTTCTGATGACAAACCCAAATATCGTTTCAATGGAAAGTGTAAGTTTTGTGACATACTTGGGCATAACAAGCTGATTGCCTAAAGTTCAAGAGGTGGCTTGAGAAGAAGAAAGGAGTTTAGAAGTAGGAGACTGAGTGAAGGGGGTCAATGATCATAGTAGGAAACAAAATCTAGTATTATAGTAGACTATATAGGAGTTATTTCTTTAAATTTACATAATTATACATAATTTAATTTTAAAAGACATTGTTTATATACCTTTTATGATAAGGAAATTGGCTTTAGTTTTAGTTTATATTTAGGATAGTTGTGGTTGCACTTCCCACTTTAATAATTATTTTTTTTATAATTTTGAAATTTATCTAATGATATATATATATATATATATCTTCGTGGCTCCACCTAGAGGATCTAAGCAAGCTCCTAAACCTGCTAAGTTTACTAGATTTAAAAATTATGTCGTATACCTGCAAGAACATGAGTTCATCTAAGTTGAGGATTCTGATCATATTTCTTTTAAGAGGTCGTATCTAGTTCTGATAGTTCACGAATAGTGGGAGTGAATCATTATTCTTGTCTTGTATGTGGATGATATACTATAGGCTAGTAATGAATTCATAATCCCAGTGTTTCAACCATTCAAGAGGGTAAGAGATTGTTTAATACCTAGTGTCCTCAAAATGATAAACAAACTGCTGAAATGGAGAATGTTTCATATGCTTCCATTGTTGGCAACGTCATGTATGCTCAATGTACCTGGAAGATACTTGAGCAAACTTGGTATGAATCATAAGCAAGCTACTAAGTAAGGTCTTTTGATGTTCTAGATTAGTAGGAGTCTATTTTAGATTTTATTATGACCTCATATTTGTTGTGTCTCAAGACCTTAAATGCTTATATTACTATCATTGTTGTTAGCATACAATATTTTTATTATTATTATCTTTATTCAGCGTAGTTTATTTATGTTATGGCTTATTGTAGAGACATTTTAGACTCAATCTCATTTGGTTGTTGTAATGAGATAACATTGTTAAATCTCATAAAGCATCTTGAACGGATGCTTGAGCCATTTTCTTGAGAATTCCATTTTGATCACATATTGATATGCAATTTTGTTGTGCTTTCTCATTACCCATATACCACATTTGTTGGATCACCGGGATATGAGTATCTTACATGTATGATATCAGTACTCTTATCTAATATGATTTTTTGCATTGTTGAGGTACTTGTATTCCCATCTTGGACCATTGATTGAAAGTGCTGGCTCGACTTTGACATCATGTTGTCGCCACATGTTGTTTAAATTAATCTGGAGAATTTTTTTTTAAATGATTAGAATAATATAACTTATGTCGTCTAAGTGGAAGAATGTTAGATTAATTTTATTAATTTTAATGTGAATTAGCATAAGTCACATTACATTTTATAAAAATCCAGATTAATTGGATATCAAAATAATTAGAGCATATTATTATAACCCAAATTGTAATCAATATTGTTATAATTGAGCACTATTCATAAGTAGATTTTGTTATTGGTTCATGTGTATAAACTTACTATGATGGGTAAGTTTAGCCCATTCAATTGTTTATATATATAAGCAGAGACCCTTATTCCTAATTATCTTAATGCATGTAGTCATCCCATCAAATTTGATGCAAGAGCAAATTACTTTGAAATAGGAATAGTTTCTCTCCATTGCACAGTTTGAGATTGCATCCAAGATCTTAGCAATGGATTCTTCATCGTTATCTTTTTCAAATAATTCTAAGACTTAACTTATATTATTTATGGATACCAAAATTTAGAGTTAAATAGATCTAATAATTTGGGGTTATTATATTTTAATTTTGAATTGAAATTTCTAACATATATAGCGCCTTTGAGAAGCATAGAAAGTAATCGCAGGCTTGAGGAGCATCACAATTCACAAAATGAGGAAAGTGATGCCTTTGAAAATTGAAATATGGTACTGACAAATCAACATTTGGGGCCTCTTTCTGCTTATCTTCTAACGTGGTGTCAACTTTCATCCCTCACTTCTTTATATATTAGTAATATTACCATAAAGTATTTCTTATTTAGATTTTAAAATTAAAAATATTAAAATTTATTTTCCTATTTTTCATTATTTTCACATAGCAATTACTCTATTCAATATCTATTTCTTATTTTTATTTTCTTTTAAAACTTTTTACCTGTATATATGTATAAAGTTGAATATGATGTTTAGTATTCACTTCTAAATTTTGTTTGTTTATAATATATATATATATATATATATACAAGGAGCATTTCGATGATGATAGGAGTATTTATTGTAAAAAGTGAGAGGAATGAATCTTGACTATTGGATCTTATATGAATGGTCAAGATTAAAATATAAATATATATGACCTTTTTAAATAGTTACATGACCTTTAAGTAACTTTTAATCTTGACCATTCATATATGGTTATTTGGTCAATATTTACTCCTTTCACCCTCTCACAATAAAAACTCTTCTCACTAAATCATTAGATATGCCCCATATATATATATATATATATATATATATATATTAAAAATAGGATTGATGGCAAAGGCTCAACGGTAGTAAAAAACATGCATTCAAAAGAAAAGTAGATTAAAATCAAGAGCAAAATAATAATTGTACTGAAAATAATACTTACTAATGATACAAAATTACATATTTTGATGAACAAAGTTTTGGATCCCAATGTTACAAAGAAAGCAGAGAAGGAACGAGTACAAAGGTGTCTGATACAAAAGTTTTAAAACAAAGAGTACAAAAGTATGAAAGCTAAAATGTTTTCTACCTTCTTTCATGAGGAGCTTCTGCATTTAAAGAGAGTAATCTATGGATTCCAAATTGAGTGAAGTCCAAAGCATTATTGAGGAGCTGAGCTGTCTTTAGTTTTCAAGTTGTTAAAGTCTGAATAATTGATTCGATGGATTCCAAAGTGTTGAAGTCCAAAATAAGGAATTGAGTGGGTGTGAAAGACAGGTCACATCTTCTTTTCTTTTGTCCAATTCTTCTTTGGTTAACTTATTATGTTGAGGAGTTATGATTAGGAATCTTCATAATTATCCTGGTAGGACCTTACAAGTCAGAGAGGTTCACTCCGTAACAATCGTCTTCGTTATCAATGAGAAGGTCGTTTTTGTCACTTCCTTCTCTTGGAGGAGTACTTCATGAAGTGGACATGGTTGTCTTAAGCTTCTTAACAATTCTTGTTCTGATTACGAAGTAGCCAATTCCTGAAGGAGCTTGTTCTTAAGTTCTCAAATTGAGTTGGCTTTTTATGATTTTTCCTTAATAATGTGGGATTAGCTAAAAACCATTGATCAACTGCTTCAGTGCTTACCAACTTCATATTAAACTGAGGCCACCATTTAACGCTAAATTCTCTAGCAACCCATTCAGGATGTTGAACTTGATATTTATGGTAGAAATTATAATCCTAGACATTAATCCAGGCAATTTCCAAGGGCTGCATAAAAATCTAACAATCTAGAGCCTTGCGGAAAATTTGTTTTCTCAGTAAACAGGGCATAAGAATCCTTAGCGACTTGTGAGAGGATATCAACACAAGGGCCTGTAATGCACATCCAATCAGCTAGCCAAAAAGGAAACTTTTAATTCCTTTTTGAAACTAGAAAAACCAAGAGTGCGAATATGGTTTGAGGAGCATAAAGTTATACTAAGCTTGTTGATAGTCCCAATAAGTATAAGTTTAGGGATCAAATTTAATGGAAAAAGATTTAGGTGTATGGAGCTCTTGATTCCAATCCTTTGGATCGAGAACTTTAAGGATCTTAACTTTAGAGAAATCAATGCAGTCCAGGTTAGTAGCACTGTAATAGTGATCTAATTCAATGGACTTAGTGTCAATAAGGATAAGCTCGTAAAAGGTTCTATCTTTTTTGAGCTATTCTTGAGGAATAAAATGAAAATCTTTGGGAAGCATATTCTGAACAATTTCTCGTAGGGTTGACTGAGGAAAGAAAAACCCTGGTTCAAAGGTGACTATAGGTTCAAAGATATTTTTCTTAACATACTTAAATTCTTCTGTAGTAGCAGAATTAGTGAGGAGTGGCAATAACTGTTTTGATTTTTGAGGGGTTTTGGAAGGGGTACTAGTTATGGTCTATGAGTAGGTGAGGAGGGTGAACTTGTTTGCTTACTCTTGTGAGGACCGCTACCTTTGTAAGAGCTTTTGGTGGTGAAACATGAGAGGGTTCATTTAAGAACTTGCAAAGAGAATTTGAGTGGAAGAGGTTTTGTGGAAAAAGCCTATTTCGGTGAAATACACATTGTGTGCACACGTGAGGGGTGTGGTGAGTAACCTCTTTTCTCTAGGTCCAATGCTGGTTCTTCATGCTTTGACTACTCCCAAATACAAGTGGTGCTGATTGGCTTGATCAAGGACCCAAATGGAGAGAATGAATCAAAAACTTCCTACCTTTCATGGGAAGTTATGGCGAAACTTGAAAATATGGACTTGCAACCAAGAAAGAAAGAAATGAAGCGTAGCCACTCTTGAAAGAATGCAATTTTTCAAATACAAAGGAGATGAACGACGTATACATTGAATAGGATTAAGAATTAATTAGTGTATTAATTACCCTTTATGTAGCAGATTTTATTCCTAACATTAGGATAATTTGTGCTCCATTATTTCAAAGGTTAAGAAATGATCCTCTTGCTTAGGATACTCAGATGACCAGTGTTGTTCAACAAGTTAAAAAATTAATCAAAACCATTCCTTGTCTAGGACTTCCAGATCCTCAAACCTCTCTCATTATAGAAATAGATGCCTCTGATTTGGGGTATGGAGGAGTGTTAAAGCAAATATTACCCTAGTCATCTAAAGAATAGATTGTTAGGTATCATTCTGGTGTTTGGCAACCGGCTCAAAAAAAAATACAATACTATTAAAAAAGAAATTTTAGTTATAGTGCTAAGTATCACAAAATTTCAAGATGATTTGTTCAACAAAAAGTTTTTATTAAAAACTGATTGTAAAGCTGCTCCTAACAGGATTGATGACATAGGCTCAACAATAGTAAGAAACATGCATTCAAAAGAAAAGTAGATTAAAATCAAGAGCAAAATAATAATTGTACTGAAAACAATACTTACTATTAATGATACAAAATTACAAATTTTGATGAACAAATTTTTGGATCCCAATGTTACAAAGGAAGCAGAGGAGGAACGAGTACAAAGGTGTCTAATACAAAAGTTTTAAAACAAAGAGTACAAAAGTATGAAAGCTAAAATGTTTTCTGATTCGGATGAGGAGGTGTTTTGTAATTGATTAACCACTTCTTCTTCAAAACTATATTCTTCTTCAGAAGATTCTGATTCATTAATTAATATATTTGTTAGCGATTTCTTTAATTCTTCATCAATCTTTAAATTATTAATTTTTGTTTTACTTTACAATCTTTCTTATAATGTCCTACTCGACCACATTTATAACATACTATTTCTCTTTTAGACTTAGAAGATTTATACTTATATTTCTTTAATGATTTTGATTTTGATGAACTTCTTTCTTCTTTGTAATGTTTTTTATATTATCTTCTACATTTCTTAGATTTATGAGTAACATATTTTTGAACCCTTTTTTGTCTACTTGGAGCTTTAACTTCTTCTATTCTCCACTAGGAACAGAATGATCCTAGTTCTTTCCTAACAGTTTGGCTTCATTTTTAAGCTTATGTTGAAAGTTTAAGATCTAAACATACTTGTAATCCAGTTTCTATAACATAATTAGACAGTTGGCTAAAAGTAAGTTGATCATAAGGAATTGTTCCTTCATGTTGATTCTGAATCATCACCTTTACTTTTTCTGCAATATTTTAGGAAGTCCAGCAATAAATCTTTTTTTTCAATAATCAGCAGATGCATCACTTCTTAAATATAGTTTAGACAAAAACATATCCCTATACCATCTATAGTCAGACATAGAGGGGCAGTATAAATTAATAATTTGATCTGCTATTCTTTATTGAAATTTCAAAGGTTCTCCTATAAAATGCTTTGTAATTGTATAAAGTAGAATGGTTACTGCGTCTTCAAATACTTGTCCATTTTGATCAATTTTTATTAAATTCATTATAAAATCTTTTTCTTTGTGAGATAATACATTATCTCACAATCCTTTAAGTTGGCCAGTAAAACTCATAACAATTAAGGAAGCTGTTGTTCTATCAGTATTATTTTTTCCTTTAAAGGCTGTAGCAGCCATGGTCATCTCTGTTGAATAGTATCCAAAATTTGTTGTTTTCCTAATTCATCTATATTCCATTCATTAATTGCTTCACCAATAAAGGATACAGCATCTTGAAAAGGTCTTTCTTCATATTAAATGTCAAGATATGTTGGTCTTGGGTAATAGTTTCTAGTTGTTGAAACAGGAATATCTTTTCTTAACTTATTAACTTGAAGATTCAAAAGTTCATTTTCTAATTCTTCAATATTTTGTAATGTATATATCTTTGGTGTGGATGACGTTCCTATAGTTAATTGTTCTAATTTTTCTTAATTTCTTCTATAGAATTATCTGATTTTGAACCAAAGTGCATATTTTTTAAGTCTGATTCTGGAACATTGATTACCTTATAAATAGGTCTATTAGGATCTAGATTTTTATTAATATTTTGAACTGATACATGTTCTCTAGGTTTTTCACCTATTTGATTTTCTATTCTCTCTAGAGTTTTAGACATAGTATGAAGCATTTGATTAGAATAATTAAGTTGTTAGTGAACTTTGTTAAAATCTCCTTTTTCTATAGGTATGTTATGTGCCCGTGAAGCTATTGCTTTAAAAAGTGTAGCTTCAACTTCTAACCCTTCTTTAGTTGTGATTTTTATTGTCTCTAATGGAGGAAATTCAGAAATTTTCATCTTTTCTCGTTCATTTTTCTAAACATTTGATATTTTAGTATTTACTAATACTTCTGGTAATCTTATGTAAGGATTTTGAATGTTATTTTCTTTGCAATACTTTTCAAATCAACTAAAGAAATATATGTTGATTTGTTGTTCTATTAAGTATGAGTAAAAGTCTTCTCCAATCTTAATAGTTTGTTCTTTACTAAAGGCTTTAAAATACCAATTGCTTTTATTTTTGTTATAAGGAGCTTCAAAATCATTACTTATCCATTTTTTATCTATCTCAAAAGGTTCTTCTCTAGTTAATGTATTAATTACCTGGGATCTAGTGGGTGAGTATTCTGGTGAGTCCGATCTGAGTTTGTTGATAAATTGGTTGAGGAACGTTAGGTTCAAAATTTACTCCTGCCAAATTTATATTGATTGAAGAGCCATCTACCGAGTGCTTGGAAGAGGCAGCCGTAGAGGGTTGGGTAATAATCGAGGTTTTAGAAACTCTAGAAGAGTTTGTTCTTAGCATTCCTATTCTTATACTTGACCCATCTTGAACTATTGATCTTATTCTAGTATGTTGAATCGGCTAAGGGGGTATAACTTCTGGAAATACCCAATCTTCTATAATTCTAGCCAGGATTTCATCATGTGTTAGCCTTTTAGGGGTCAAAATTGAGGATCTCTTAAGATTTGCTTCCATAATTATCGTTTCATGTCTAGGTGATTATCTTAATGCCTTAAAGTTTTGATCTTCATGCGAGATTTTATAATGAATTCTATAGATTATAGATATATGCTTAACTCCTTCCTGAAAAACATCATCTAGGATCTTAACATTTAATTCTAAAGCTTGCTTAGTCATGTAATCATCCAAAGGCAAAGTATAATTAGGATAACAATTAAAAAATACAAGACCATCATGTAAATTGGATTCTAAGATTGCAGTTATTTGATCTTGCAGTTTTCTTAATCTTTTGTCTCTTAACAATACTAAAACAAGGTTATCAACTCCTAATCTATGATGTCCTTTTGCAGCTACTTGAATTAGTCCTATATGAATGAACTTATAACCTTCCTTAACAGGGTCGTTAATTAAATTATCTTTAAGTAGACTAATTGACTCATATGGTTTTTCTAAAACATGAGTAGCTTCAAACATATGAATTTGATTCTTAGGCTTAAATAAAAAAGTACTGGTCTAATAAATTTCTTTAAGATGAACATAAGGTATTGACCAGTTCTGAAGATTATTTTCAATATTAGAAATTACTAATTCATTTTGTTGAACCTAATCTTGATCTATTTCTAATCTTGAAGATGCATATCTATACTCTAAGGAACCTATGCTGGGAGCCTTCCTATTATGAGAAGAGAGCTTGCTCAAAGTTCTAAATATCCTACACATAATGAAAGAATTCTCTTACCGGGACCACCACACACTCATATGGGACCACCTAACCTGCCTTTTCCGGCGCAAACACGGCTGACCAACGTACGGACTGCGGACTAATCAACGCTAAGTCCTTCTCCCCTCCTTAGACTTTGGATATTCAGAACCTCTTACGAGGCTTTGATACCATTTAAGAACAGGATTGATGGCATAGGCTCAACAGTAGTAAAAAACATGCATTCAAAAGAAAAGTAGATCAAAATCAAAAGCAAAATAATAATTGTATTAAAAAAAATACTTACTATTAATGATACAAAATTACAGATTTTGATGAACAAAGTTCTGGATCCCAATGTTACAAAGGAAGCAGAGGAGGAATGAGTACAAAGGTGTCTGATACAAAAGTTTTAAAACAAAGAGTACAAAAGTACGAAAGCTAAAATGTTTTCTACTTTCTTTCATGAGGAGCTTTTGCTTTTAAAGAGAGTAATCTCTGGATTCCAAACTGAGTGAAGTCCGAAGCATTATTGAGGAGCTGAGCTATCTTCGGATTTTAAGTTGTTGAAGTCTGAATAATTGAGTCGGTGGGTTCCAAAGTTTTGAAGTCTGGAATAATGAATTGAGTGGGTGTGAAAGACATGTCACATCTTTTTTTCTTTTGTCCAATTCTTCTTTGCTTGACTTATTATACTGAGGAGCTATGATTAGAAATCTTCATAATTATCCTGGTGGGACCTTACAGTATGTTCTCCTCTCACTCTTGTGGTGAGAGGAGTGAGAAGTGTTTATTGTAAGAGGTGAGATGAGCGAATCTTGACCATTGAATCTTACATGAATGGTAAAGATTAGAACATATATGCATGTAAATTTTTTACGTGATCACATGACCTTTAAGTAACTTTTAATCTTAACCATACAATCATACATGTATGATTGTATGGTTAAGATTTACTCCTCTCACAATAAAAACTCCTCTCATTTAGACATGTATATATATATATATATATATATATATATATATATATATATAAAACATATCTAGTGAGAGAAGTTTTTATTATAAGAGATAGGGGGATTAAATCTTGACCATTAGATATTATATGAATGGTCAAAATTAAAACATAAATGCAATTAATAATCACATAACCTCCTGTAAGTAACTTTTAATCTTGACTATCAAGATTTACTCCTCTCACAATAAAAACTCATCTTACTAAATATGTTCCATATGTGTGTGTGTGTAAAAGAATGTGTACTAAGTACGTAGAAAATAATGTGATCGGTCAATGCTAAGTTTGAACATCATTGATAAAAAAGTTTTAAGCTTCTTGTCAGTGATTCTTTATTGATAAGTCATAAGTAAATATTATTCTAAATGTTTAATGAAGTTTGTGACATATCCTAATTTTGGAATAGGATAATTTCTCATAAGTGACGAACTTAGAAATTGTTAATAGTAAGGGCAAAATCAAAGATAATATATACATAATTTTTAAAAAAATATTTATATTTACACATAAAATTAATTATTTTTTGTTGTGTATTTTCATTTTTGAGGACAAAAAATAACTTTCTTATTATCAAATATGTATCTCTACATATGTAATTATATAAAAGTATCAAATCAACTATTTATTATAAGTGATAGTGGGTGCAAACATATATCTTTAACTTGTAAAATTATAGAAACATAGATGATAAAGACTATTTTTTTAACTTAATGGGGAGCATGTCCCATAATGCATAATCTGGGTTCATCCGTACTTCTCATCCTAAACTATTCTCCTAGAAAAGAAGATAATATGGTCCTCGTTACTAGTAGAAGTGTTCAATACCTGTTTGTCCTTTAAATTCATTTCGGCTCGAATCTAATTGAGATGTATTTGAGTTTCAAAAATTAATCCTGACATCATATATTATTATAAAATGTATACCTTTTTTATAATTAATTATAAATAATAAGACTTCATGACATAAACTAATAACTTTTGTATAATATAATATATTTATATTGATATTATTTGTTTTAAAATATATATGATAAAATATACTTTAGTTTTTATTTTCTACTTTTATAATTTTATATTTAACTATACATAATGTTCAAATTTATATGTTATATATTTATATATCAAGTTGGTCCTAGTTCTAATTTAGTCATTATCAAGTCATAACCGAATTAGATTCCGATCCAAGAAAATGATTCAACCAAAATATCAATTCTAGTTTAAGTCAAGTTAAATTCGTCTCAATCCATTGAATGGACATATCCCTAATTACTACAGTCGGTTGTGTTTGTGTTTAACAGAAAAATATGCCTTGGAGAAACCGTACACTCAGAAAAAAGAGAGAACAGCAATAAGGTTGAGGAGGTAAGGGCTACATCAACGATGTATATCATTCTCCGAAGCTCCAAATGAGTTTCCAACCACCCCGATTAGGTCCCTTGATTGCAACTTGAACATTGTGGCACTTGTTCCTGTTCCAAAAATTAAGTAAAACCCGTAACCTCGTTTACTAGACTTCAAAATTAATATAGTTTTCCTTGCCTAATTATAATATATATAAGCATAATCGTTTTTTTCTTTTTGGTTTTCAAAGATATTTGAACATGGTATGCTAATAATTAATTTATCTCCCTTTCATTGACTTAAACTCACATATTTAAAGGGCTTTTGATGTGGTGATTGCCAATCTATTTCTGAAACATAGGTGAATTATATAACCCATAAACCCAAGTTCAAAATCAAACTAGGTTCCTGCTTATTGATATAATTTTATTTCGTTAATTAATATTTACTATTATAGTGCGCGATATGTTATTAAAATGCCACTGAATTATCATAGATTTATTATGTTTACTTTATTTGATTAGTGTCTTCCTTAGAAATCGTAGATATAATGTCTTTGTATATGGCGCCTATAATAAAATCAAGAGTAAATTTGATAACAAAAGAAAAAAAAAATCGGCAATATACAAAACAATGATCGACAAAAATACTAACGGGGTCGGGCAGCATCTTAGATAATAGTTCACAGGAAATTGCAAAATGGGTCTGATGACAACTATGAATTTGACCATTGTTTACCCCCAATGGTCTCTATCCATTTGGGCTTCCTTGAAATGAGAGTAGATAAATGTAGCTCAGCAAAAAAAAAGATGAATTTTTCATGAATTAAATATGTTTTTAGACTATAAAAATATATTATTTTTTGGTTTTGATTTTTTTTTTTGTTAGTTTTGATCTATTTAAATTTTATTTTTTTGGTTTTAATTTTTGTTCTAGTGAGATTTCATTAAGTGTCCGTTTGGTTCTTGAAACTGAACATGAAATTAGAACTTGAAATTAGAATTGAACATTTTAATTTTAATTTTTATGTTTGAAATATTATTTAAAATTAAATTGTAATTTCATAAATTAATTTCATGAAATTGAAAAATAGTTAAGTTAAGTTTTTCTTAATTCTTAACTTATACCTTAAGAATTACTAATTCTATAACTTAAAAACTAAACTCTCCTCTTCACATTTATTTATGAAGAATCATATTTATTAAGATTTTATATTTATATAGATTTATTTTTTATATTTATATAAAAATTATTATAATAGCTATTTATTTATTTTTTCTAAAAAATTCATGAAAATATTTTTTATGAAAAAAATAACTATTATATTATAAAAATATTATTGTATGAATATTTTTATTAATTTTAATTTTTTTAAATATTTTTTAATATTTTAGATCATACATTTAAGTAATAAAATTATAATTGAATTTAGAATTATAATTTCTTATCTTAATTCTTTGTCAACCCCAAATATAAAATTTAAGATTATGGACTAATTCTAATTTTGAAAAAATTGAAATTAAAATTAAAATTCCATATTTAAATTCTAATTTTGCTATTCAAATGGATCCTAAGTGTTTACGTGGTAAATGGAAATTTTATTCACTTATATCATGTATCAATGACTTTATTTACCACGTAAGTACTTAATAAAGCCTAACTAACAATAAACTAATGACAAAGACTAAAATAAAAACAATTTAAATTTTAGAAGTACTAAAATCAGTAACTTTTTTTAAAAGAACCAAAATAAAAAATACTTTATTTTGATGGATTAAAAACATGTTTAAACCTTTTTTTCATCATTTCTATAATATAAGAAATGAAAATAAAACAGAATCATATATAAATTGAACTTTCCTAATTAACTAACTGATATGGGAAGTCCAGAACCTAATCATAAATAGTTCTCTATATATTGCATACAGTACAATGATATAAATACTTTCTTCCCCTCCTGTTCATTAATAATAGAAAGTAAGGTAATATATTGTGAGTTTTTCCCCCTCTTTCTAACAAAGAAATACATTATACTATATGACCTTTAAATCTTTTTTACTACCATTTACACATCTAAAATTGATTTTTTTTTTTATAGTTGATAGTGATAGTTTAATAAAAGAATTGAGCTAATAATAAAAAATAAGATTTTATTAAAGAAAACTTATTAAATAAGTTAAAATAGAAATTTTTAAATAAAAATAATATATTAAATTTATTAAAAATTAAAAGAAATTATTATTTATTTTATTTTTATTTAAAAATTTCTATTTCAACTTCTTTAAAAATAATCCTTAAATCCTAAAAAATATTCATAAAATAATACTCTTGCATTAGTAAAAAAAAAGAAACTGATTGTGAGAGATCACGAGAATCTGAAATTCAAAACAAGGATAAAGACAAAAAAATAAATAAATAAACAACGTAAATAAATGCAAATCCAAGCCGATGGAACCAAACCTGTGTGTTTTGTTGTCCTTGTCTTTCGAAAGAGAATTGATTGATTCTCTCTTCCTTATTTTCTTCAAACCGCGTTTGTCAGTTGACCAAAACACTCTGTTTCCCACCCATGGACGAGTCCGCCGCCGCCGCCACCACCCTCCTCCCAGCCACTCCACTCAACCGCCACATCTTCCAACGTCTTCCAAATCAAAATCAAAATGGCACCACCACCCCCACAAATTCACTCCCCAAATCGGACACAGTCTCCCTCAAATCCTTCTCCTACACTTCCCTCAAAGACATGCTTCCTTTCACCGCCGCCGCCGTCAATTCCCCCACCGCTTCCGCCGCCATCAGCTCCGGCCACGAGATCTCCATTCACAACCGCCTCGTCAAGCAAGCCGCTTGGGCTTACCTCCAGCCCATGTCCGCTTCCCCCAGCTGCCCATCTGGACCACACTTCCTCCGCCGCCTCCGCCACAGATTCTCCTCCGGCAGCCACCGCCGCCGCAACCTTCTCACCACTTGTCTCAGCTTCATATCTCACCTAGTTACTTGTTTCACCCGAGTTTTGCATCAAATACTACACGCAATCAGGAGCCAAGTACGAATCCTTTGCTTTTGTGTATGATTGAAGAATCGGATATATTTCTCACTTTTTGTTAAATTTGGATTGGATTTATTTTGAGTGTGTAAAATAAATAAGGAACGATGTATTTGTTTTTAATTATTTAGTGTACTAAGATTATAATATATTTTAAATAAAATTAAAAAATGTTAATAAAATATTCTTTTAAATATTTTTTAATATTTATTTATTATTAATTTAAAATAAATATTGTTAATATTCTTTTATAATTATTTTAATTATATAAAATAAATTAATAATAAAATAAATATTTAAAAAATAAAAAAAAAATGTTATTTCCTACCAAGGATTTCTATAAAACAATTTCACTAAAATGTAACTCTTAACAATTAGTTATTTATTATTTAAAATGTAATAATTAAATATTTAAATTAAAAAAATTATACAACTCATTACAATAACTAATTATTCGTAAAATTTTTACGAAAAAGTCTTTGTAATAATCAAAATTTTTCAAAAAATATTTAAAAAGTGTATTTTTAATATTTTTTATAAAATTAAATGTAAAAATATCTTTATTTATTTATTTTACACATAAATTTCTTTTAGAGAAATTTTTTTATGATAGAAAGGGGAATAAATTTTAAAGGTGTAAATTTTACGCATTTTAGTATTTTTGGTTTAAAAAAAAAGGTAAAATTTGAAGGGAATAAACTTTTCCTCAGGTATAAAGGTAAATCTTACTCAAGTTATGACTAGGTAAACTTTTTCCCATCTCTATATGTTTGTCTCTTCCATGGCCTTCGTTGTTTGCCTTCCACTTCAACTCCGCTGCCACCATCCTCCGCTGCATTTGTAACTCCAATTTGTAGTTCGATTAGCCTTCGTCGACGCCACCATCGTCCGATCTGCTTGCGTTGACACCGTCACCGTGTTGCGGATTACTCGACCGCCATTTCTTTCTAGCGTTTCTGAACATGGAGCCCCTTACCCTGTGTAGCATGACGCCAACTCACAAATCGGTGCAGCCTTGTGCCTCGCGACGGCGATTAAGCCAGTGCCTGACCCGAACGTGGGATCGCATGTCTTGGTTGTGAAGTTGCATCGCACCAAGTGTTTGAGAAAAGTTCTGAAAGAATGCTGGAAATTTTAATTTTTTTTTTTTTATTTTTAGTTGATATAATTTCATTTATAATTATAAAAATATTATTTTATATTTATTTTATTTTCATCATTTTTTCTTGATAAAAGTTTGAAAATAAAAAATAAAATAAAATAAAATGATATTTTCTTAATTAATAGTAAAAATATATAAATTAAAAATAACAATTAAATCTTTTTCAATAGATGAAATTGGTTAAAAATATATTAATTAAAAATAAAAATAAAAATAAACTAAATACCATATTTTTTTTATTATTATTCTCTTGTATTCATTGCAACAATATTTAATTTTTAAAGGAGTAGAATGTTTACTCTTTTAAATTTTATTTAATTATGATTTTTTTATTATTTTTTTTTTACATTATTTTTTATATTATTTTTCATATTATTAATCATATCATTTTTTATTATTTTTTTCATTTAATTATAATTATTCTTATAATTTTTTTCATTTAATTACAACTAATTAAAAATAGTATGAAAAGTGGTATTTGAGAAAAAATTGATATAGTAACATCATTTTTCAATTTTATTCCAGGAATCTTTACTGGAACAATAATTTCGCCCATTATAAGTGGATACCAAACTTCGCCTTCGTTTCAAAGTACCAACCAATAAAAAAACAGTTCCAACTTGAACTGTGTATTAGAATGTGTATAAATATATATGTTACAAGAATAAAAGTACATATCAATGAATGGTAATTTTTGAGCTAAGAAAGAATGAGAAAGCAGGGTCTAATTTTATTTCCCCCATTTTTTTTTTTGTTTTTGCCTCTTTGTAGGGATTAAGGTGACTATGTACAATTGTTACAGTTCTCGACGTTGTGGGGTTCGTGGGGTTCCAGGGTTTTGTGTATCTAATCGTCTGAGCCTTGCGCGAGCTCGGTTGATCCTGTCCTTCACGCTCACGCGGTGATCATCTTGGCCATTTTCTATGGTGACAGGTTCAGGCTCCAATGCCTCCTCCTCCTCCGAATATTCTGATTGGGAATCGAGGTGAACCTGCACGGTTTTGGACTTTGGTGTCTCCGAAATGTTGCGGTGGATACTTGGTGATGATGGGGGACTTGGAGGCCACTTCTTGCTCCTGCTTAGGGAACTATTTTGCTTCATCTTAAAGGACGATTGTATTGAAGGCATTTGTGGGGCACTTTCACTTTGACCCTGCCCGTCGTTTTTCTGCAATGTAGTACTTTCCTCAGTTCAAGCTTGGTACAACTAGCTGAGATATATATTATATTCATATAAAAAATGACAAGCCATCAATTGCAGTGATTTATCATTTATGGTAAGATTCACTACATAAATGTTAGTTACACAGGATTTTTCCTGGTAGATATCACATGTCTTAATTAATCAATTATTAAACTGATTTAACTATGCTTTTAGGTTTGAACTTTTTTTTTTTATGGCTTAAGAATTGCCTCTTGGCTTGGCAGAGAAGTCATCCGTGAGGCCATGGCCTCCATATGGGACATGGGAGAGAGAGTGAAAGATAGAAGGATGAAAATTGAGATGTAGAATATTTACATGAATTGAATCTCGTTATTCTTCTTACATATCTCAAATTCTTATTAATTTAACTACTAATATGAGATTAATTTAACTATTTAACCATTTACAGTTAATCATTTATAAAACATAATTAACAAATAAGTACATATATATATATATATCTAATAACAATAAATTTAAAAGGATTAGTAATAAATCCGTAGTTAACTATGTATGATTAAGTGATTGAATCCGCCAGAAAAAAAAAAGTGATTAAATCAGTTTGGGGTTTAGGGATGTAGAGACAAGTGTAATTTTATGAAACCTGGATAAATGTAACGCTTTTTAAGTTCTGATTTGCAACTTTGTTTATTAACGATGGCGAACTAGTCAAAAATTGGTTCAGAAGTTAGGTTTGATCCTATTTAAAGGGCGAGTTTACCTGAGTAGTGGAGTTGGCGGAAATTCTTGTAGACTGAGAAGCCAAGTACTGAAGAGCCTGGAAAAATGCAGTCTGCCCGAATTGTGCGCAGTATTGCCAGTAAAATGTGGTAAAATCCCATGCCCTAGCCTTCCACTCTAGTAACTTCCTATCAATTTCATTTTCATGCCTTGATACATAAGGCCGCAACACAGTCTCATAAATAAATCCTGTTCCCTGCATTAGGCAACGTTTATATTATCTAATTGGAAATCAAACATGAATTTCACCTTTCTTAATAAATGAAAATAAAACAAGAAGTGTAAATAAAAAGTATGTTAAAGCGAAAGTGGTTTACCTTGGTTTTGGGATACCACATGTAGATAAAGAGCACCAGCTTCATCTCTCCATACATTGGCAGCCTTCATAAAGGTTCAGCGTTAATTTACTGCACGAAGCTAAATAATCGAAAGGCAACAATATAGGTAAAAATGGTTAAAAAGTTCAACACTTACCATGCAATAAATATGTCAGCAAACTTTTCCAGTACGGTGAAAAGTGCCACAATGATCCTGCAAATAGATGTTGCACAAAAACGTGATCCAGAGGTACTAAAGCTTCATATGAGACTTCAACATGAATTTTAATAGGGTATGGTACATAACCAAATCAACTACAGCAAGGTAACTTCCTCATTTTCCTATTACATCAACTTTCTCTAGCATTCTTAACCCCATTTTCACGAAAAAGGACACGCACGTTTAGCCTATGATGGTGAGTCATTTCATATACCCAACCAACATGAGTATCATATAAGCTGTATAACTGGTACAGGGCCTAATATGCTACGCAAGTTCATAATCATGATGCACCTGGTTCGTTCCTCTGTTTGCTCTGCTTTTAAAGGTATTGGCCTCCGTTTGAATATTTCTAAAGAAGATTCCTTTCTTTGCAAAAATTCAAGGTCTCATTTTTTTCCTCCTTACTCATTGATGTGTGCTCCATATAATCCTACTTCTAGTAAATAGCAATCGTCTTAAATTTTATTCTATATCATAACTAATGCTGTCACTATCCAACATGTTAAAACTTATTATGTAACCTGAGCGACATAAATATCATAACAATCAAAAGAAAATAGTCCCATTTCAGAAGAAGAATTAGATAGCAAAGAAGGAGACGGTGTATTTCTTGTACCAGTATTTACACCAGAAGCGAAGTTCCTCAATGTCGACCCTATTTTTCTCCACAGTTTTATAGCATTCGAATCCAGGGTATGCATAACCCAGGAGGAGTCTGCAATCCAAAATGAATGAAGAATGTAAGATAAATAATAATGACTTAAAAATATGTAGGAAAAGATTCATCAATTAAAAAGAAAAGGGAAAAAAGACACGTACATAAGACACCGATTAATGAAATCCCCCAACATTTTCAACCCCTATTGCACCAATACAAACCGTGGAAACTCTAAAACCAAAGCAAACAAACCATCAAAATTCTGAATCATAAAACATTTTGTTGGGGCATTTTGCAGTTGCAGAATGGCCATTTTCTCCAAAAGAAATAAGAGCTCGAGAAAGATTTATTCAGCATAAACTCACAACTAGATTATGTCCCACGGTTGACAGATTCAGAGGCACCCGAAGTTCAAACCACTGGTCTGGGAATTGGGGTGCCCCCAACCCAACTCCTAAGGTATATTAACAAGTTGAGATTTTTATACTTTAGAAAATAATGGGGGTTTAATCCTCTGGAAGAATGGCCTCTGATTCTCTCTTTCTCTCTGAAACAAAATGTGGAAGAAGCCTAGATCAGAAGCAACAAAAAAGTTCAAAAACATATATATAGGAGTGCAGTTATATTTAACAACATAAACAGAGAAATGTTGTTTTTCTTTACTTTTTTTAATAATAAAGAAAAGAAAATCAGAGGAGAGAGAAATATGAAGAGGGATTTCTTGGCACGGACGCTTCTCTTTAATTTTAGACGCAACTCTTTGTAAGTTTGAGGGATTACTTGGGATTCTTCGAAAACGGATTCGCGGTTTGGCGGTTGGGCAAGCACTGATACAAGGCCATTTCGGTCACTTCGCGCTGGTTATTGAATTGTACAATGTAAATCACTGTTTAGTTGTTTGATTGTTATTAATTCTGTTAATGGAATGAACATATTTGTGGATGAAAAGGAAAACGGGGGAATGTGCCAATTTAGTTAATGCTTAAGTATAGATAATCTAATGACCTTGTTGATGAATGATGGTGGATGAGCCAACTGTTTAGTGGTGATAATCACCTTGCCCAAGCAATTAAGCTTCTCCACAATTTTGGATAAAACTTTTTAAAAGTAAATTTATCCCTAAAATAAATAAATAATTATATATTTATTATGAAGAGTTAATATTTTAATGCACATTAAATTAAATTAAAGATGAATATATTATTATTTATTCATTTTAAAAATAAGCTCTCTTTAGAAGAATTTTTTCCCATAATCTTAATGTGTATCAAATGAAATAAATAAATAAATATATATATATATAATCATCTTTGTTAGTAAATTAGTATCTTAATAATATTTTTATAGATGTTATTATTATTAACACGTTAATTGAGATATATTTATATATTTAATTGTTTATTTTTTACTAATTGAGTAGTGAGTGAATTTTTATTTCATATATTTTTTAGCTAAAATTTTCTTATTATATTGATGCGGCTACTAACTACATGTATTTAGTTTTTTTTAATGCTTATTATATATCATATAAATATATTGTAACTTATTAGAAGTCATATGTTTATTTTAAGATAAAAGTTAGTGATAATTGAGAAAAATATACAGCTTCAAAATCTTTATTCCTTTAAAAGGTTAAGTTTAATGCTCAAAGTATAAGAATTGAAAGTGAAAATAAGTAATTTTTAAAATTTTTAAAGGGACAATTTATTTGATGTTAATTATCTACAGATACAAATAAATATAAAAATGTATATTATTAGACCACCCCCAAAAATTTGCCTCAAGATCTGTCACTGGATCTACACCTTTAGAATCCACATGCAATTGATTGAAAAATTCTAAACATTGATTAAGTCTCATTAAAGTGTCCTTTATTCTCTCAAATGAATGAATGTATAGATTTTGATTTGAAGAGGCAACAAATCATAGGTTAAACAACCGAAGACATGGATTAGTCCCCTTAGGGAGTTAATCATTGAGACTTTGACCATAGATTAGTTGGTCGTGTGCTTTGTGCTTTTCGGTGGGGCCTTGGACAATTGAGAATTTTCTTTAAAGAAAAAAGAAGAAGAAAGAATTGCAAAACAAAATGTTCAGGTTCAAGTGAAGATAAGAGTATAATCGACATTTAAAAATCAAGTTGACCTAGCCCTTTGAAGAATCCCATTGACAGTGACCTGCACGTTGGTTGAAGGGAGACCAGGCAAAGCAACCCTCCCATTTTGTTTAACCACACTATTTAATTGATTAATTTTGTTAGCTGTAGTGGTTTCATTAAGAAGCCAAAATAAAGAGAATTTCTTTTCACCATAAAAAAATCTGATAGCAGACGTCAACTTCCTATAAAAACTTCAAAATAATAGATATTTTTTTTATTTTGTGGATCCAAAACACATATTTAATTAGTTTCACAATTCATTGGCCAAGTCCAATCAAGTACAAATCTGTGCAAGAGATAAGACAAAAAAATCACATGCACACATATTCAGAAATATTTGTGTTAATATAGACTCATTACGTCATATTTACATATAAAAGAAAAATAATAAAAAAATAATAATTTTTTATAATAAATGAATTTAATAAAATTTATTATTTTTTTTATAATTTTTATCTCTTATATATAAATATTACATAATAATATTACTTAATAGATTCTAAGAATTAGATTGTTGCTTTTCCTCTTCCACCAGCTGAGGGATTGAAATCTGACAAGCCAATCTAGCAGAAAAGCACATGTAGCTGCAAGCTTTGTGATCTGGTGAGCTACTTGATTCCCTTCTCTATTTGACCATAGGAAACCACACCTTTGAAAATTGGTTTTGAGATTCTGAATATCCTCTAATACTGGTACTATTTCCCATTTTGTTTTCTCACCCTACACAGGCTTCGATCAAATGCAGGCAGTCAAATTCACACAGGTATGCCTTAGTCCGAGGTTATTAGCCATCACCACTGCTTCTCACTGGATTTCGCCAAGATTTGTGAAGCGAACCTATTCTGGCAGCATATCTTTTCCCACTTTTCTTGTCATATGCGGCATCAATGCTGCATTTCAGATATCCATGTGGCGATGAACGCCAACAGGTAGGTCCCCTTCCTATGCTCTGCATATTTTGTGCTGAAGTGATCACTTTTTATTTTGCCTGGTTATAATCTTGTGAGAGAGCTATTGATGCCTATTTTGAACTGTCGACTCGAGAGTTTATTTTGGAAAAACAACTCTAACCAAGAAATAATGAGAAAAGTTCTAAGAAGTTTACTTAGGGTCTCGCAACCTAAAGTAACAGTCATTAAAGAAGCTCAGGACCACTTTTAAGTTTTTAGTCTTGATGAACTAATAGTTTCATAAAGACCCATGAGTAAGAGCCGGCACATGCTGATGAAAATATACCCAAAAAAGGAAAAATTAATTACTCTAAAATATGGTTAGAAAGGTTCTTGTTAGAGTTTAGCATTTAAAGCATCATAAGAATTTGCTTGTATGTTTGCTTTGTTTGTGTAAGTAGGCAGATAACTTAATGAAAAAGTTATCTCATAAGAATAATTAAAATAATTATTTAAATTATGAGATAATTATGAATAAATAGAATTTTAGTTAAAACAATTATTAATATAATTATTAGTAATTAATTGTGTTTAATTTATATTTTATGAATATTAAGGATTATAATTAAATATAAATTAAGCTAAATAAATAATAAATAATAATTAATTAAATTAATTTAAATTATGAATTTAAATAAGAGAGTTTCTGATATAATTATATCAAATAAAGGTTAAAATAGATATAATTAATGATGAACTTTAGACCGATCAAATTTCATGCACCTAAAAGTAAACCACTTAACTCAATTTCTATTGATCTAAATAATTTTAAGGTTAAATTAATTATATTAAGTAAATTAAAATTAAAATAAATAGAATTAAGTGAAATAATGAGTTAATAAGTACACGTAAACTTAATTTTAGCAGTTAAAGATTTATGCATAGAGATTGTAAACTTTACATGGGACTGTTAGAAGTTCCTGGCACTACCCAAGAAGCCTTTGAGTTTAAAAAATTAGGAATCTCATTGAACTTGATGCAACCTGATCGAAAGGGTCCTGAATGCACCTGCCCCGATAACTTAGCTCCATCGAGGAAGCCTATCATGCCAGAACCAGATAGGTGCGTGTCCAACCTCTCCAAACCACTAACACCCACGGTTTTGGGTCATTAAAACACCCTAAAACAACAACAGCCCCTTCCCTTCATATCTCTTTCTTCTTTCAAGCTAGAGAGAGAAAATCAGAGTCCAAGTGAGAAAGAGAGCACCATACCTTGCATGCCCTTGCCGCTGGCGAACCATACTCCAACACGACTAAGGAAGATGTTTTCCTCCATCTTCTTCCTCCTCGTGAGCTCAACTCTCCGGATTCCTCCATTTTTGTCTAACCGCAAGCACACCGGAGATGAGGTAGGGGTTCTTGAGCTCCCTTCTTAAATTTCTAGTTGAAATCGTGTTGGTCTGAACTATTTGATTGAGGAAATGGATTTGGGAAGCCCATGAGAGCTTGAGGAAACCATGACTGGCCAAAAATAACCATACCAGGCCACGAGCTCAGACGAGCTCTATGCTGCCATGGCCGGCAATTGGAGCTCCCAAGGACCACGAGGGAGGTCTAATGGTGATGGGAAGCAAAGGTCTGGCTTCTGTTGAGGTCCATAACTGGTAGAGAACCGCCTCCCATGGTGGCGGTGAAGTTAGGTTTCACGGTGGGGGTGGTTGTCATGGCCACCACCCTTGAAGGTGGAGTTAAATTATGGGTTGCTGAGTTATATGTGGTTGCTGGTAGGATATGTTTTGGCCGAAGAAATAAGGAAAACTGCCACTTTGTGGTGGCGTTGATGATAGGATATGGAGGTGGTGGCCACCACCACCCTTGTGAGGAAGATGAAGATATGGTTGTGGTGGGATGTTGCTGCCCATTGTTTGGAGTCTATTCTGGCCGGCAAAGGAGAGAAAACCTCCATTTCATGGTGGCAGTGAAAAGAGGTTTTGGTGCTAGTGGCACCATCTATAAAGAAAGAAGTTAAAACCCATGGGCCTTGAAGGTGGTTTGGGACCATTTGGGCAGTTTGTGCCGCCACTATGGTGGTCAGAAAACTAGATGGAGGGGTGGCGGTGGTGCAACGGAGGGACCACCATTAAAATCACCACTCCATGTCTCCATTTTTAAAGTTTTTTTAGAAAAATATGTATAAAGGTGGGATCTGCCACCGAGGGTGGCTACTCAAATGAGGTTAGGTGGTGGGGACTACCATCCTCACCATGTAAAGCAAGTTGAAGTTTATTGTGTCAAGGTCGAGCCAAGTGGGCCAAGTTTGGATCTGACTTGGGTTAGGATGATCCTAGTTACATCCGAAAGCCAGGATACACCCTAATCTTATGTAGGTCTAATTAAATGACTTAGACAAGTGACATTGTGCCTTGAGGGGTTAATTAAAGTATAATTAACCCAGGACTAATGAGTTAAGAGTATAATTAACCTAAGGGCAGTATCCTTAATGGGACTTTGTATGATGTCAAACAATGCTTAATTATGTTCAAGGTTGTGTATATGTGTTACTTGTATGCTAAGTTATCTCTAACGAGGCTTGAAGTATGCCTAATATTATTTATTGGTATTGGTATTGTATATTATGAGATGCATTACATGACCTATATGGCTGTTATATGAGAATTTGTGAAAATGCCAATAAAACTCTTAGTAGTTGTATGATATGTGAAAGATGTGCATTATACATAACTCATTATAAAGAGTATGCATTCCTAAAGTTCAAGAGAAGTGTATTTTACCTTCAGTTGTAAGGTCCTTATGAAAGTCTAAGTGTAAGAGAAGAATTCACCTTGGATAGAACTGTGTGACATGCACGTATAATTACTGAGATTGGCTAGCTTATGTTTGACAAATAGACTATCTTGCAGAAGGAGGGTCATTCCCCTTAAAGAGGTGGGTCATTCTCTGTCGGAGGACAAAGGTTGCCTTATAAGGGGATTAAAGAAATTTAAAGTTAATGGCCTAAAAGAAGATCATTACATTCATACTGCATTAAGAATGTTATTATTATTGAGTTTATGATTTTATGAGGAAATTTTGAATAAAAGTAACCTCTACCTCTGGATAACAACTTTATAAGATTTTCAACTTATATCTATTATTTATTTTTCAGTCTGAGGCAGTTGGATTTTTTATGATGTCATTTTCATATAAATTTACTGAGAATTCCTATAATTCTCACTTCATTTATATTTTTTCCCTGATCATGTCGCTCCTTAGCATCTATTTTGAGTTCATTGGGAGCAAATGGGTGTTCTCAAAAGACACTAACACCTATTCCTTTATTGGATTGATGCATGTCCACATCATGTATACAGCCAGTGTGCCTGAGGATGGAGTTGGACTAGGCTAATTATGATGTAGGATTGATAAGCACAATTTTTATATATTATTTAATCATCATATTTAGTCTCTTAGACTTCTTATATGCTTAATTGATTAATTTTGGCCACATTTTATAAGCTTTGGTTCAAATTGAGTTTAATTGTATTTTTCAACATTATTGAGAATTTTATACTATTTCTATATTTTGGGCATAACTTGAATTCTAAACATCTAAAAATTATAAATTTTACCTTGTAGAGAAGTTGAGAGAAAACTATACAACTTTGATGAGAGCTCGAAGGTTAAATTGAATGTCTAGTGGGTCAGATTAGGCCACAAAATTAGAACAGAGATGTTGTCGCTAGAACTTGGACGATGTGCAACGATTGCACCATAATTTGGGCTCTAGGTGTCATATGGAGTTGAAATAGGTTCCATTTGAAAGCCTAGACGTAAATATTCAAATCTTATGAGACCATTTATTAAAACTATGACGTTTTGATGGTGTTTTCACCCTTTGAAGTCGGCTGACGGATTCAGAGAGCTGTTAAGAATATTTTTGGCATAACTCTCTCATCTTAAGTCCAAATTATGCAAATTAGGTGTCTAATTAAAGTTAAGAGGAAGAGAATTAATCCTAATCAGAGGGCAAACTTGGATTTTGAATTTTAGATATAGTTATTTAAGCAACAATAGCAACCATGAAACTTAACCCTAATTTTCTCCTAGCCACTCTTGCTTGCACTTCTTCTCTTCATCTATCTTCCTCTCCATTCTCTCTAAGTTTCTTTCTTTTCTGTTTTTTCCCTTCCATCCATGGAGAGCTAGACTTCTAGAGCCGGTGTAATCAATCCTAAGGATTGATGATCTTGATGTTTAATTCTGAGATCTTATTTGAATTTTTTTAAATTTAATTGCTAATCAACTTTCCCTTTTACTTTTTAATCAAGTCTTTCTTTTACTTATTAATCAAGTTTCTCTTCTACCTCTTTTGATTTTGTTAAATATGAATTGTATTGCTTAATTTGATTTGGATGTTGATATAATAATTACATAATTACCACATGTTTAATGAGGATTACAGAGATTAAACAATACATCAAAGTTATTTGTAGGATTGTTTAACTTGGTTGAATTTTGAGTTTTAGATTAATTTAAGATTAGATGAGTATTTAATTCATTTAACCTTGATTAATTAAATTCTGGATGCTTATCTAGTAAAGAATTCATGAATCATCTTAAGACTTCTTGATGTGATCTAAGACCAAGAACTTGGTTAACAATTGCATGAATTCTTAGTGATCAATAATGGATTAAATTCAAGATTAGTTAATTTCTTTAGATTGGTTATTTACTTAATTCTGTTTATAGTTTTTTATTACTTTTGTTTAATTAATTCTATAATTTTTTCCTTTGTTAACTTCTTAATCTAATTGCTTAATTAAAGTGATCAAAGGACTCGACCCAGTTATGCCTTATACTGCAAGTAATTTGGTGAATCAATTTTGGCGTCATTGTCGGGGATTAATCTAAGTTTAATAAATCATATTAAGAGTATAATTAGTTACTAACCTTTCTCTAACCCTTGTTTTCCTTATTTCAGGTAGTTTCCAACTTAATTTAGGCCTCCAAGTGCAATTTTGTATGAACAAACAATTTCATATTGGTCTAAAAAAAGGTCAGTTGAAGGAAAATGGTATGCTTGACAAGGCTCATTGCCTTTCAGTAAGGTTCATCCTATCATGGCCAAATCTCATCATTTAGAACACTTTTTTTTCATTTTTTGAAGATTTTTTATTTTATTTTTTGGTACCATTTTTGAGTAAGTGGTGGTCCCATAGTTTTTAAAATTGTGTAAATAGGGTAAGTAATGTTATTTTGGTAGAATTTTAGTGTTGTGTAGTCTATTTTGCATATCTTGTGTTTTTGCACTTTTGCATGTTTTATGACCAGGTCTTCTAGTAATCATTTGCTTGACATTGACCCTGATATTGAAAGGACCTTGTATACACTTAGTAAAGTTCATAAGCATAGTAAAAGGATAATTTTTGAAATTGAAAGTGACATTGAAATTGAAACTGAACCTCAGAATATAAATAACACTGCAACTATGGTTGATAATATTGAAATTGAACATGAGAATACAAATAACACTACAAACATGACTGATAATATGGATAATAGGACTCTTAAGGAACTAGATGCACATGATGTGAATTACCATCCTTTGTGCATTCAATATCCTGATTTAAATGCTGATTTTGAATTGAAATTTGGATTGATACACTTGCTACCAAAGTTTCATAGACTTGTAGGTGAGGACTCCCACAAGCACATTAAAGAGTTCCATGTGGTTTGTTCCACCATGAAACTACAAGGCATTTCTGAAGAATACATTAAATTGAGAGCATTTCCTTTCTCATTAGATGGAACAACCAATGATTGGCTATATTACTTGCAGCCAGCTATCATAAAATGTTGGAATGATATGAAAAGGTTGTTCCTTGAGAAGTTTTTCCTTGCTGCCAGAGTTGTTGTCATTAGGAAGGATATATATGTCATAAGGCATATATCAGGAGAAACATTGCATGAGTATTGGGAGAAATTCAAGAAGTTGTGCGCAAGCTGTCCTCATCACCAGATCAATAACCAGTTGTTAATCCAGCATTTCTATGAAGGACTTTTACCCATGAATAGAAGCATGGTAGATGCTGCCTTTGGGAGAGCTTTAGTGGACAAAACCCATATTGCAGTAAGAGATTTAATAGCAAACATGATAGCAAATGCATAGCAATTTGACATACGAGTCATTACCTCAAGCAGAGGAGTCATTGAAGTAAGGGTTTCTGATGCTGATCAACAGAGAATTGAGAATAGATTGGAGGAGCTGACCTTCTTGGTTAGGTAACTAGCATTGGGACAAAAATAAATTTAGTCCCTAACAAAACTTTGTGGAATATGTTCCTTACCAGATCACCGAACAGACCAGTGTCCTGCACTCCAAGAAAGCAGTGAAGCAATTGCTAGCATCTTTCCTAGCAGACCATACTAGGAGCATCCAAAGTATGACCCTTATTCTAACACATATAACCTTGGATGGAGAGATCATCCCAATTTGCGATATGATAACAATTCTGGCCAACTTCTTCAGCAGCAGCAGCAGCAGACCAGATATAATATAGTAGGCCTGTGAACACCCAATTTTAACCGGGCATAAAAAAATAATAAAAATAAAAAATAAAAAAAAAATGAAAAATAATAATAATAATGATGATATATACAGATACAAAAAAAAATAAAGGAAAATATTTTTCTTTTTTCCTTTCTCATTCCTTTAGTTCTAACCAAGTCCAACCCAATGAAAAAATTATATATGTTCAGGTCCATTTTTTTAGCCCAAGTACAGAAGGTCACCTTAGTAAAAAAAAAAGAAGAATGCAGTCTGGGACGTGTAAGAAAGGAAAAGCCAAACGCATGCCTTTCGGTGATTGCAAAAGGAAAAGAAAAGCTAGATGTTAAAGAGTTTCAAAATAAAGCATGAATGGGGCAACCTCCCTCGTGTTGCTCAGCATTAGCAAAATAGGGACAAAACACAAAAAGTGGAGGACTGCAACGGGACAGAAAAAGGGAAGCAGATTTGGAAGCCAAAAATGGAGTAGAAGAGAAAGACCACACATTCTGATCTTCCACAACCCAAGGCTCGAAGAAATCTTGAATAGAGCAAAGGAGGGACCAGCAGATGAGGGCACAGGGTAAACAAATAAACAAGAAGGATTCATCAAACAGAAAAGGGAACAACGACCAAGGCTCTGCTATATGCTGCTACACAAGTTGACCAAAGAAGGGGAAGCAGCGTTGAAAGCCAAAAATGGAGTTGAGAAAGACTTGACATTCTGATTTCCCACAACCAAGGCTCAAAATAATTTTTGAATATAGTAAGAGGAAGCCAGCTAGAGGGAGTGCAGAATCAAAAAACAGGAAAATTTCATCAAACTGGAAATTGAAAATGACCAATGCTCTGCTACTTAAGCTGTCCATGAAGAAGGAAGTGAAGCAAGCAAAGAATAGGGGGATAGAAAGAGACTGCACAATTGACGCTCGAGATGCCAAGCCAGAATCTCGTTGTACCTATATAAAGGGGAACAATGTAAAGAAAATGGGTCTTGTCTTTTTTTTGATTCAGAGATTTTTTAGTTTACAGTTTCTCTTCCAAGTCAAAAAGCTATTGCTTGCTACTGGTGAGAAAACTGGGTATTGAGAGAAAGTGAGAAGTGAAATTGTAAAGAAAAGCATTTAAATAGAAAGAAATTTTCCAAGTGTTTTCCTGAAGCACGGAGGTATTTTGTTTTGTTCTTTCTCTTATGCATGAACTACCACCATTGATGTTGCATTTAAGTTTCTGCATTCTGGCTTTCTCCATCTTCATGTTCTGATTCTCACCCACCAGCAACCACAATCTTCATCACACCCCCAAGCCAACCCTCTGCTACCACCATCAACCAACCATAAAACCACCTTCAAACCTCAACAACATAGCATCTTTCACCTATCTTCAATACTAAATCTCTCCCTTCAACCGACCGTCGAACCCAACACCGGATTCTCCCTTCAACCGTCGAACCTAACACCGATCTCTCCCAAACCGTCGAACCTAATACCAAATCTCTTCCTTCAACCGACCGTCGAGCCCAACACCAAATCTCTCCCTTCAACCGATCGTCAAGCCCAACACCAGATCTCTCCCTTCAACCGACTGTCGAACCCAACACCAAATCTCTCCCTTTAACAGACCATCGAGCCCAATGCCAGATCTCTCCCTTCAACCGACCGTTGAGCCCAATACCAAATCCATCTCAACCGATCGTCGAACCCAACCAGATCCCTCTCTGCGTCGACCGTCGGACAACAGGAGCCAGATCCCCCCTACACCGATCGTCGGATCACAAAACCAGAACCCCCTGCACCGACCGTCGGATCACAAAAACTAGAGCCTCCGACCGACCGTCGGACCTCCACCAGATCCTTCCCAACGCGATACCTCACTTTTTTTTGTTTTCCTACTCCAGAGGCTGAAAGCCTCTTTTTTCTTTTTTTCTCCTTATCAGAGGCTACGAGCCTCTGTTTTCTGCTTTCATTTTTTTATTTTATTTTTTTAAAGTAGCATGTATGTTTTAAAAAAGGGAATTTATAACACAAAAAGTATAATAAAAGAAAGGGGTTCTGCTGGGTTGGGCTTCATGGTTATTTTACTTCCTTTTTTGTGATCCAAGGCCTTCTCTTGAGTTTGGGTAGTGTAGATAAATAACAATAGTTATGTTTTTTCGTGAGCTTATCTACAAATTTAATACATCTAAATAGTAATAATAGTGATAATAAAAAAATCATCTTAGGATTTATTTGGATTTCGTTTAACCTGTTACATGCTTTTTTGTTCTTTTTTTTTTCGTTAGCTTTGTTTACCATATTTATTATTTATTTTTTTTCTCTTTAGCTGTGGGCTTTTTAGGGAAAATAAAATAATTAAACGTTGTTGAGAAATTATAAAATCGGATTAGCTGAGCTGTGATAGTTTGTTAATCCCTTTTTTTGGAATCATTTAAGTTGTGACAACTCGATGATTCCTAAAATCTTTTTTTTCCTTCTTTTAAATTTTTTTATTTATCTGTTCTTTTTTAAAATGATAAAACAAATATTTTCAAATGTTATAAAATTCTGCACAATCAATTTAAGGTACCATTTTAGAACGGATGTGTTAGGGGTGCTGTGGGATTAAGTTTCCGCCCTTCCCTATCCATAACCGACTCTCGAATCCAATCTGGTTCCAAAGACCATTTTCAAAGAAAGGTTTTTCAATTTTTTTTAATTTAAATAAAATTGGTGGAGACTCTATTTCTTTTTTCTAAAATCAAAGAGTTGTTATTTTTCACCGCGATCTCGGTCACGACAGATGGCGACTCCACTGGGGAAATTTGAGAGTCAAGCCTTTGAAAGTTGATTGTGCAAATTTTGTAACTTTTATATGTTTATTTTACTCCTTTTGTTTTTGCTTTATTTTTGTTTTGTTTTTCTATTTTATTTAAATTATTTATTGATCACCTTAACTGTGATTCTATTTTATCATGTAAACCTTAGGATAGAAGATTTTGGGAATCTTGTTTTGTGTTTGTGTTGTTTTGCAGGATGTGAGTAGTCTCTAGAATTATGAAGGTTTGTATGCTCCCTACACACACTACACCTACACGTTTATCACACACATTCGAGTGGGGCCCTATACCCGGATCTGAGTGAATATTAAGTTAGGTAGAGGTTGCGTAGTGGTAGCCATTTTAGATGTACATCCTGTTTGGTTATCGCGAAAACCTCATTTAGAGCGTACCTTTTTCATGAATGTCTCGCACCTAGTAGTTTACCCACTATTTGTGGTCAACATTCTGATATGGGACTTAGCTCTAGATGCCTTTAGAATAGTAGAGCTACCCAATGAAAGTTCTCAAGAATTAGACAGCCTTATAGATCCTTAGGGTAGAACTCCTCAAATTTAAGGCAGTCCTTCAAGGCACAAAGGGAGCGTACCTTTTCGTTATCCTTAAATTTATTTGTCATTGCATTTTTTTATAAAATAAAAAAAAAATCGTACTTTGCATCCTTGCACCATGTTTTCTTTGCAATACTCTAATCTTTTGTCCTTCCTGAGGTAGATTTGTTAGAGAACCTTAGAACTCAACCAAGATTTGACAGTGAATATCTTTGATAAAAAGGAATATGGGATCAGATTAAGACTCTGCGACTCAAGGCTAATAAAGTTCACACTGAAAGCCTAGTGGTTATGGGACGAATGTTGAAGAAGACTCAACGTTTGACATTTGTGGTAAAGTATGGAAAGGTTCTGGATCTGTTATCCCATATTTCACTGGAGACTTAATACTTTTGAACGAGACGTTCTGGGTAATAGTCACAACAAACAATATCAAAGATACTCATTTCAAATTTACTTGGTGCAAAATCACTAACGGTCCTCTAACCAATAATGAACATAATCACTGATCTTCTAAAATTTTCAGGTAAAAGCTTTGAACCATTGCTCGTCCTCGGAAAACGCAGATTGCACAAGCCCGGGACTACAGAACTAGATCGCAAACTAGGCTGCAAGAGATGTCAAACTCAGAAAGAAACTTAAGTCAAGAGATGGATGAAATGAGAGAAAGAATCAATACAATGGACGAAGGAAAATCAATGGTCGAAGATTTACTGAGACAGTTAACTGAGACCCTTAGAACAACAAATGGAACATCTGTCGGCGCTAGGGTAAATGCAAATGCGAACAACAATGTGAATGAAGAGGGTGATTCCATGAATGTAAATCATGAAGGGGAGAAAAATAATGTAGAAGTAACTCATGAACAGCCGGTGAAAATATTCCTAAACAGTAACTCAGAAAAAGAAAAATTAAGAGATGAGTTGATTGGAAAGATGCAGGAGCAAATTAAAGCCATGCAAGGCCCTAATCTGCATGGCTCAGTGGGAATCGATGAACCGTTCCCTGAGGTTGAAGTCAATATTCCCAAAGACTTCAAAGTACCAGACTTCTCAAAGTATGATGGGAGCACCAATCCAAAGTTCCATCTGAAGACTTACATCACCAAAATGGCCATTTGGTCACGGGATCAAAAGTTCTTAATCAATTTCTTCCATGAGAGCTTGACTGGGTTGGCTTTGGAATGGTACATACAACTTGACCATTCAAAGATTTCTTGTTGGGATGATTTGACGAGTCTATTCTTAGAGTAATATTGATTCAATATCGACACCGCACCTACCCGAGAACAACTAGGGTCAATGCAGAAAAAGAATGATGAAACTTTCAAGCAATACGCTCAAAGATGGAGAATGTTAGCAGCCCAAGTTCAACCACCTTTGACTCCATCAGAAATGAGCTCATACTTTATGGGGACCCTAGGAGCACCTTTTATTGGGCTGATGACAGGTGCTGCCTACAGAGATTTTTCTGATCTAATTTCGATTGGAGAAAGGATTGAGAACCTTGCAAAAGCAGGAAAATTACATACTAGAAATACAGAGAGCAATTTTCCTAAGAAGGCGACACCAACAAAGAAGAAAAAACCAGAAGTCAGTTATGTGCATCAACAAAACTCATGTTTTCCTTGTAATCCACAGCCATACCCTTCTTATCAAGCCCCTTCACCCACTTTTCCAGCTTACCAGACTTCATACCAAGTTAATAATGTTCCCTCACCACGTCCTGTCTATACCAATCGTTCTCCCGCACCTCGAAATCCAGGAAACCAAGGGTATGCTCGACCCCTGTCGAATCTACTCCCTTTTCCAAAGTTGCCAATCTCCAATGTGGATTTGTTTCAACAGTTGTTTGATGCACATTTGGTTGCGTGCGTTCCTTCTGGCCCTATGGTACCCCCATTTTTAGCCTGGTACAATCCCAACGTAACTTGCAAGTTCCATATGGATAACCTAGGACACTCAATCGAAGATTGTGAGGTATTTAAGACCATAGTGAGGAGATTGATTTCCTGCGGAAAGCTGGACTTTGAAGAGGAGAAGAAACCTAGCATTACTAGCAACCCAATTCCAAATCATGGGAAAGGAATTGTAAATGCATTAGAAAATGAGAATGAAGGACTTCAAAATGTAGAGGATGTCAAAACTCCTATGAAGTTAATATTCCAAGGTCTTGTCCAAGCAGGCTATTATTCCTCAGTAGCCTTGAGTGATGTGGGGTTTGAATATGATACCGAAACTTATTGTGAATACCATGTAGAGAAGGGGCACGATATTGAAGGTTGTCAGGAGTTTAAGGCTCGGGTGCAAAGATTCATGGCTTTGGGGGTAATAGATGTTACTCAAGCAAGAGGGTTCGTAAAAGAGATAGATATTGTGGAGCGTCTAGTCCTCAAACTCCCGCGTGCTAGTGAAGTTCCGGATTCCCGGAAAGTTGTCATAGCGATAAAAAAGCCTACACCTTTTTCCTATAGTGATACACATGTTGTGCCTTGGAAGTATGATGTCAAGGTAAAGACACAAAGTAATATAGGACAAACCGCTTCAACCTCTATTGTTCAGACAGCAGAATCCGCACAGGCAGTGTTGAGCGTCGTGGGCATAGGAGGGATCACAAGAAGTGGTAGGTGCTATGGGCAAGAAGATAAGACTGGGAAAGGAAAAGCAGGCTTCATAGAAACAAAAGAAGATGATGAAGAAGAATTCCTAAAAATCATGAAGCAAAGTGAGTATGATGTTGTAGAACAGCTCAGAAAAACTCCAGCTCGGATCTCTCTATTGTCACTCATCATGAGTTCTGAACCTTATCACAAAGCACTGCAGAAAGTGTTAAATGAAGCCTATGTGAAGCCGGATGTTACCCCAGAAAGCTTAGTGAACATGGTAGACCCAGTAAGGCACATCAATGTGATCCCCTTCTCAGAAGAAGAAATGGTACATTCAATAGGGAATAACCCACGTGCTTTGCATATCATGTTGAAATGTCAGGGGTATGTAGTTGCAAAAGTTCTGATTAATGGGGGTTCTGCCTTGAATGTCCTCCCGAGGACAACCTTGTCCCAACTGGCTATGAGTGTAGAAGACCTTAGGCCTCAAGAAATGACAGTGCGGGCCTTCGATGGAAGGAAAAGAGGAATTCTGGGAGAAGTGACGCTTCCACTTGAGATAGGCCCGAGCTGCTTCCAAGTGTTGTTTCAAGTAATGGATATCGAGCCTACATATACTATGCTTTTAGGAAGACCATGGATCCATGCTGCTGGTGTTGTTCCCTTGACACTGCACCAATGCCTGAAATACATTGAAAGTGGATGTCTCGTTACCATTCGAGAAGAGGAAGAAATCTTACTGATGAAACCTACTTCAGTGCCTTATGTTGAAAACATAGAGCTGGAGGGGGAAAACTTCCTACACAGTTTCCAGTTGGTGGAATCGAAGGCAAAGAAGGATGAGTCATCCTCTAAAGATGTTCATCAAGTTGTGACTCGCATTATGACCAATAATGGTTACCAAGCCGGAAAAGGTTTAGGAATTCAACTGCAAGGAACCAAGTCTATGATCACCCTGCCAGAGAACAAAAACAGATATGGTCTGGGATATGAGGCACCTTTGGAAGGCATGATGAAGCACAATTTGTTTCTCGATGAAGGAAAAAGGGAGAACGAAATGAAAAAGACGATTCCTCATCTGAAGGAGACATTCCCCATCCCTGCCGAGGTTATCAATGGAACCTCCAATCATCAGGTCCGGCTAATCATTAATAATGTAGACGAGGACTCCGGAGAAGACCATGTTATCCAGCCTGCTGTCAACTTGAAACCTCTGAACAATTGGCGATCTGAGGCGTTAATGGATGTGATTGTCATAAAGTAATTGTTTGGTCATGATGTTATCTTAGACTTTTGTAATGTTGAATTTATGCTAACTCTTGTCGAAGCTTTAATGTAATGAACTTGTGTGTTTTTCCAGTATGATTCTCTGCTCATGTTATTTTTCATCAAAGTTTCAATGCAATGAACTTGTGTGTTTCTTAGTTGACTCACTGCTTTAGTTATTTTCTATCTTTAATTTATGTCTTTGCTTAGCCTTGTCCAATTACCATATTTTTTCTTTCTGTTTCCAATCGGGCATAAATAAATCTTCCAGGGATTTGGGTCTATTAGAGGCGTTGTCCCATGAAAGGATACCTGAAAGCTCAAGGATGGATTCCTATTCAATGATGGATATAGATAACTATGACTCAGATGAAGATAGAAACACTACTGAGGAGTTTGTCAAATTGGTAGAAAGGTCGGAAAGAGACTTCATCCTGGATGAGGAAGAAGTAGAGGTGATTAATATAGGAACCGATGAAGACAAGAAGGAGTTGAGGTTAGTGGATAACCCGGAACGTGAAAGCATGATCAAGTTATTCAGGGACTACATGGATGTATTTGCTTGGTCTTCCCGAGATATGCTAGGGCTGGATCCAAGCATAGCTTCCCACAAGATTCCGCTATACCCCAATGTTGAGGCGAAAAAGCAGAAATTGAGGAGAATGCACCCTGAAATATCTTTAAAGATCAAAGAGGAAGTCACCAAGCAATTGGAGGCAGGATTTTTAGAAGTATCAAGGCACCCAGAATGGGTAGCAAATATCATTCCTGTTTCGAAGAAAGATGGAAAAGTCAGGATGTGTGTGGACTATAGGGATTTGAATAAAGCTAGTCCTAAAGATAATTTCCCATTGCCTCACATTGATGTCCTTATTGATAATGCAGCAAGAGGGCATAGATTCTCTTTCATGGATGGTTATTCTGGTTACAATCAAATTCTTATGGAACTCAGTGATAAAGAGAAGACCACATTTGTCACATCATGGGGAACCTTTTGTTACACAGTCATTCCATTCAGATTGAAGAATGTTGGGGCCACCTATCAGCGTGCCATGGTTGCTTTGTTCCACGATATGATGCACAAAGAAATTGAGGTATACGTGGATGACATAGTTGCTAAGTCCAAAGAAGGGGAAAGCCATGTGGCAGTGTTGCAAAGGTTATTTGAAAGACTCAGAAAATACAAGTTGAGACTAAACTCGACAAAATGTGTTTTTGGTGCGTCGACTGTAAAATTGCTTGGTTTTGTTGTTAGCAAGGAAGGAATCAAAGTGGACCCTGATAAAGTCAAGGCAATACAAGATATGCCTGCTCCCAAGACTGAAAAGGAAGTAAGAAGCTTTCTCGGGAGACTGAATTACATCGCTAGGTTCATAGCCAACCTGACCAGCACTTGTGAGCCACTCTTCAAGCTACTAAAGAAACAACAACCAGGAGAATGAGATGAACACTGTCAAGAAGCTTTTGAGAAGATAAAAACTTACTTACAAAGTCCTCCTATTTTGGTGCCACCTACACCTGGTCGTCCTTTGATATTATACCTCACGGTATTGCAGACATCCTTGGGAGCAATGCTAGGGCAGCATGATAAAACGAGAAAAAAAGAACAGGCCATCTACTATTTGAGCAAGAAGTTAAATGAGTGCGAGTCTCGCTACATGACAATTGAGAAAACATGTTGTGCACTGGCATGGACGTCTAGAAGGTTGAGGCAGTACATGTTGTACTATACTACTTGGCTTATCTCAAGAATGGACTCGATGAAGTACATATTCGAAAGCCCTCATGTTTCCACACGAGTCTCCAAGTGGCAAGTGGTTCTTTCTGAGTTCGACATAATGCACATAACTCGAAAATCTATTAAAGGGAGCGTAATTGCAGATCACTTAGCTGAGAACCCACTCGATTACAAGCAACCTGTGACGTCTGATTTTCCTGATGAGGATGTTTTAGCAGTTGAAGAAGAAGAGTCAGATGAAGAGGACATGTGGAAGATGTTTTTGACGGAGCAAATCAATATGTATGGGAACGGCATAGATGCAAAGTGGTCACATCACCAAGTGGGAAGCAATACCCAGTGGCCATCAAGTTAGAGTTCGATTGCACCAATAATGTTGCAGAGTATGAAGCTTGTGCTCAAGGGTTAAAGGTTGCAATAGAATTAGGAGTGAAAGAACTACAAGTATATAGAGATTCAGTACTGATAATTTATCAAGTGAACGGGGAATGGCAGACTAAGGACTCCAAGTTGATTCCATACCAGAAATATCTAATGCAGTTGATTGAGAAGTTTGAATGGATCACCTTTTCGCACTTGACTCGGGATAAGAACCGATTCGCAGATGCTCTGGCAACTTTGGCTGTAATGACTAATCTGAGTATTCATGCTAATGTGCAACCCATCCGAATAAGGACAGAAAGCGAACCAGTTTATTGTTCTAATGTTGAGGAAGAAGAAGATGGTCAGCCCTGGTTCCATGACATCATGCAGTACATCAAGTTCAGAGAATACCTATTAGGGGCAAATGAGACAGACAAAAAGAGCATCCGTCGGCTTTCCATGGTTTTCTTTTTGAATGGGAAAATACTGTACAAAAGAAACTATGATGACTCACTCCTCAGATGTATAGAAGCTAAGGAAGCTTTCACCATCTTAACAGAAATTCGCGAGGGAATATATGGAACACATGCCAACGGTGTCATGATGACTCGTCAGATCCTGCGATATGGTTATTACTGGTCCACTATGGAAGCTGATTGCATAGAATACGTTCGAAAGTGTCATAAATGCCAAGCGTACACTGATCGCATTAATGCACCACCCGTCCCATTGCATAATATGATGGCACCCTGGCCTTTTTCAATGTGGAGAATTGATGTTATTGGGCCAATAAACCCGAAAGCTTCCAATGGCCATAGGTTTATCCTGATAGCAATTGATTATTTCACCAAATGAGTAGAGGCCGCTTCCTATGCCAAAGTCACTCAAAAAGTTGTCCTTAAATTCTTAAGGGTAAACGTCATTTGTCGGTATGGAATTCCAAAGATGATTATCACAGATAATGCCCCTAACCTCAATAGTGCAGAAATCAAGAATCTATGCGAGAAGTTTAGGATCAAGCATCATAATTTCGCTCCTTGGACCCTTAGATGAATGGTGCAGTAGAAGCAGCAAATAAGAACATCAAGAAGATAGTAGCCAAAATGGTGGTCAACTACAGAGAATGGCATGAGATGCTCCCCTATGCTCTCCACGCTTATCGCACTAATATCCGATCCAGCACTGGGGCAACACCATTCTCCTTGGTCTATGGTATGGAAGCGGTTTGCCCCATAGAGGTCGAAATCCTATCTTTAAGAGTGTTGATGGAAGCCGAGTTAGAAGAAGCTGAATGGGTAAAGACTCGATACGAGCAGTTAAACATGATTGAAGAAAAGCGATTAAAAGTTATCTATCATGGGCAGCTATACCAAAGAAAAATGGCAAGAGCTTTCAACAAGAAAGTGCGCCCTAAGGAGTTCTAAGTAGGTGATTTGGTTTTAAAGAAAAAACTTCCAAACCAAGAGGACGCTCGAGGAAAATGGGCACCGAGTTATGAAGGGGCGTATATCGTTAAGAAGGCATTCTCTGGAGGAGCCTTAGTTTTAACAGATATGGACGGAAATGAATTGCCAAGACCGACAAATGCTGATGCAGTCAAAAAGTTCTATGCCTAAAAAAAAAAAGAAAGGAAGAAAAAAAAAGAAAAAGAAAATAGCCTGTTAGGTTGAAAACCCGCAAGGGCGACCTAAGCAAAAGTTAGGGCATCTAAATTAGACAAAAAGTTTAAAGTCGGCAAAGGTTCTCCTAGAAGATATCACCTGAAGGGCTTACCCAAACAGCATAAAAGGAGACAAAAAAAAAACTGGGGCAATTTTAAGTGGCGATGGAAGACAAAACTGGGGCAATTTTAAGCGATGATTGATGGAAGAGAGCTCGTGTCACTGGTGGTTGTAATATCCATCTGAGAATTAGGACCTATCTAATGAGAAGAAAGGAATCCTAATTGGGGCAATTGTCTGTCACCTTGCCTTTGTATCATCCTTTTGTACTATTTGCCTTTACATGCTTGTGAACACTCAAATCAATGAAAATACTTTCCTTTCTTCTCTTTTATTCTTCATCTTTCTTTGTCATGTTCCTTTCCTTTATATTTGTGAAGTCACACATGTTTATCACAAAATGCTTCGATAAGAGGGAATATAAATTCAGTATCATTGATTTAGCAATTTGATGGCAACCCTCTAACTAATGAGTTAGATCAAGAATGAATCAGAAGGTTCAAACGAGGCAAGAAAAGCTCCCAATGCGATTCGCAATGTTAAGAGGGAAACTATGTACCTGATGAGTAAACTCAGAAGTAAAGTAACTCCAGTGTCCGAGGATCCCAAGGAACTCGAAACAAGTTGATAAGCCTTGGTTTGCGAGAGCCTACGCCTGATTTGATAGATCAAAATTTTCCAAGAAAGCAATTAGAATCAGGTATGCAAGAGAAAGGTTTTGGCATAACGTTTTCAATCTTTTGATATGATTTTTGAGTTACAGGAATGTACGTTGCAACATCCCTCCATGAGCTGCAAATTTGTGAAAAGTGACATCTTTGGCTTTTGCGCCAAGCTTCACTGTAAAAAAATAGCAAAACAAAAAAAAATCCTTTCGGGCCACGCCCACTATCCTTTTAAATTTTTGGGCCAAGCCTATTGTCTTTTAAATTTCGGGCCAAGCCCGCTGTCCTTTTAAATTCCGGGCCAAGCCCACTGTCTTTTAAACTCCGGGCCAAGCCCACTGTCTTTTATATTCTGGGTCAAGCCCACCGTCTTTTAAATTCTGAGCCAAGTCCACTGTCTTTTAAATTCAGGCCAAGCCCACTGTCTTTTAAAATTCTGGGCCAAGCCCACTGTCTTTTAAATTTTGGGCCAAGCCCATTGTCTTTTAAAATTTTCTGGGCCAAGCCCACTGTCTTTAAAATTTTGGGCCAAGCCCACTGTCTTTAAAATTCTGAGCTAAGCCCACTACCTTTTAAAATTTTCTGGGCCAAGCCCACTGTCTTTTGAATTATGGGCCAAGCCCACTGTCTTTTAAAATTCTGGGCCAAGCCCACTATCTTTTAAATTCTGGGCCAAGCCCATTGTCTTTTAAAATTATGGGCTAAGCCCACTGCCTTCTAAATTCCGAGTCAAACTCACTGTCTTTTACCATTTCCAGTTATAAAGTCACCCAAGGTCTTTTAAAAAAAAAATTCTTGAAATCAATAAATGTCAACTGAGTTGTCTCTGGCTTTACGCTGAGTTTTTACTTTAGTAGAATTAACGATGTTGCGACAACTCGTAAATCTACGTTTTAGCTCGCTGGTTTCCCAGCGGCGTCTTTACCTTGTCCATTCACCTCATCCCACACATTGCCAGACAAAATTTAAGTTCACGTCTTTACTCGTTTCTTACGATGATAACATGAAAACTACGGTTGTTCATAGTCCCTAGTAAGAAACAAGTAAAGAGGGCAACTGTGAACACCCAATTTTGACCTAGGGCATAAAAAATAATAAAAAATAAAAAAAAATGAAAAATAAATAATAATAATAATAATAATAATAATAATAATAATAATAATAATAATAATATAATGATATATACAGATACCAAAAAAAAATAAAGGAAAATATTTTTCTTTTTTCCTTTCTCATTCCTTTAGTTCTGACCAAGTCTAACCCAATGAAAAAAAAAATATGTTCAGGTCCATTTTTTTAGCCCAAGTATAGAAGGTCACCTTAGTAAAAAAAAAAAAAAAAAAAAAAGAATGCAGTCTGGGACGTGTAAGAAAGGAAAAGCCAAACGCATGCCTTTCGGTGATTGCAAAAGGAAAAGAAAAGCTAGATGTTAAAGAGTTTCAAAATAGAGCATGAATGGGGCAACCTCCCGCGTGTTGCCCAGCATTATCAAAATAGGGACAAAACACTGAAAGTGGAGGACAGCAACAGGATAGAAAAGTGGAAGCAGATTTGAAAGCCAAAAATGGAGTAGAAGAGAAAGACCACACATTCTGATCTTCCACAACCCAAGGCTCGAAGAAATCTTGAATAGAGCAAAGGGGGGACCAGCATATGAGGGCATAGGGAAAACAAAAAAACAAGAAGGATGCATCAAACAGGAAAGGGAACAACGACCAAGGCTCTGCTATATGCTGCTACACAAGTTGACCAAAGAAGGGGAAGCAGCGTTGAAAGCCAAAAATGGAGTTGAGAAAGACTTGACATTCTGATTTCCCACAACCAAGGCTCAAAACAATTTTTGAATATAGTAAGAGGAAGCCAGCTAGAGGGAGTGCAGAATCAAAAAACAGGGAAATTTCATCAAACTGGAAATTGAAAATGACCAATGCTCTGCTACCTAAGCTGTCCATGAAGAAGGAAGTGAAGCAAGCAAAGAATAGGGGGATAGAAAGAGACTGCACAATTGACGCTCGGGATGCCAAGCCAGAATCTCGTTGTGCCTATATAAAGGGGAACAATGTAAAGAAAAGGGGTCTTGTCTTTTTTTTGATTCGGAGATTTTTTAGTTTACAATTTCTCTTCCTAGTCAAAAAGCTATTGCTTGCTACTGGTGAGAAAACTGGGTATTGAGAGAAAGTGAGAAGTGAAATTGTAAAGAAAAGCATTTGAATAGAATGAAATTTTCCAAGTGTTTTTCTGAAGCACGGAGGTATTTTGTTTTGTTCTTTATCTTATACATGAACTTCCACCATTGATGTTGCATTTAAGTTTCTGCATTCTGGCTTTCTCCATCTTCATGTTCTGATTCTCACCCACCAGCAACCTAAATCTTCATCACACCCCCAAGCCAACCCTCTGCCACCACCATCAACCAACCACAAAACCACCTTCAAACCTCAACAACACAGCATCTTTCACCTATCTTCAATACCAAATCTCTCCCTTCAACCGACCATCGAACCCAACACCAGATCTCTCCCTTCAACCGACCGTCGAACCCAATACCAAATCTCTCCCTTCAACCGACCGTCGAGCCCAACACCAAATCTCTCCCTTCAACTGACCGTCGAGCCCAACACCAGATCTCTCCCTTCAACCGACTGTCGAACCCAACACCAAATCTCTCCCTTCAACCGACCGGTCGAGCCCAATGCCAGATCTCTCCCTTCAACCGACCGTCGAGCCCAATACCAAATCCATCTCAACCGACTGTCGAACCCAACCAGATCCCTATCTGCGCCGACCGTCGGACAATAGGAGCCAGATCCCCCCCTGCACCGGCCATCAGATCACAAAACCAGAACCCCCTGCATCGACCGTCGAATCACAAAAACCAGAGCCTCCGACCGACCGTCGGACCTCCACCAGATCCTTCCCAACGCGATACCTCACTTTTTTTTCGTTTTCCCACTTCAGAGGCTGAAAGCCTCTTTCTTTTTTTTCTCCTTATCAGAGGCTACGAGCCTCTGTTTTATGCTTTCATTTTTTTTATTTTATTTTTTTAAAGTAGCATGTATGTTTTAAAAAAGGGAATTTATAACACAAAAAGTATAATAAAAGAAAGGGGTTCTGCTGGGTTGGGCTTCATGGTTATTTTACTTCTTTTTTGTGATCCAAGACCTTCTCTTGAGTTTGGGTAGTGTAGATAAATAACAATAGTTATGTTTTTTCGTGAGCTTATCTACAAATTTAATACATCTAAATAGTAATAATAATGATAGTAAAAAAATCATCTTAGGATTTATTTGGATTTCGTTTAACCTGTTACATGCTTTTTTTTTCTTTTTTTTTTGTTAGCTTTGTTTACCATATTTATTATTTATTTTTTTTCTCTTTAGCTGTGGGTTTTTTAGGGAAAATAAATAATTAAACGTTGTTGAGAAATTATAAAATCGGATTAGCTGAGCTGTGACAGTTTGTTAATCTCTTTTTTTGGAATCATTTAAGTTGTGACAACTCGATGATTCCTAAAATCTTTTTTTTCCTTCTTTTAATTTTTTTTTATTTATCTGTTCTTTTTTAAAATGATAAAACAAATATTTTCAATTGTTATAAAATTCTGCACAATCAATTTAAGGTACTATTTTAGAACGGATGTGTTAGGGGTGCTGTGGAATTAAGTTTCCGCCCTTCCCTATCCGTAACCGACTCCTAAATCCAATCTGGTTCCAAAGACCATTTTCAAAGAAAAGTTTTCTAATTTTTCCTAATTTAAATAAAATTGGTGGCGACTCTATTTCTTTTTTCTAAAATCAAAGAGTTGTTATTTTTCGCCGCGATCTCGGTTGCGACAAGGCCCAAGCAAGCAACAGATTCAACTACCAGTGAAATAGTCCATGCAGTAAAGTAGCAATTTAGAATGTAACTTGACAGACTTGGTGAAGCAGTTAGCAACCAATAACCTTCAGTTTCAATATAGAACTGAGACCATCATTCAGAACTTGGAGACTCAAATTGGCCAACTTATAACTTCCATCAATGAGTTGAAGACTCAAGGTTTCGGTCAATTCCCCTTCCAAACAATTAACAATCCAAGAAGCAATGTGAGTGTCATAACCTTAAGAAGTCATAAAGAAGTGAGTGGTCTAACCTAACTCTAACTAGAGATTGCGTAGCAAGATTGTGTAGAAAAATCAGATCTAGCAAACTAGAATTTTGTAGAAGATTCAATACAACAGAATATAGAACATGAAGAGAATTCGAAGAAAAATTAGAAGTTAATGAAAATTCTACAAAAAAATATGCTCTCAGCACTCCTCTTCCATTTCCTAACAAAATGACTTAATCAAAGAAGATAGCTGGAACTGAATTAGACAGGGAGATTATGGATACCTTTTGGAAGGTAGATGTCAATATACCTCTCCTAGAAGCAATAAAGCAGATTCCAAAATATGCTAAGTTTTTGAAGGAATTGTGCACTCATAAGAGGAGGTTGAAAGGAAATGAGAAAATGAGCATGAGAAGAAATGTTTCTACCTTAATCCAACCAAACATGCCTCATAAATGCAAGAATCCTAGAACAGTCATAATTCCTTACACAATAGGCAACAAGCAGTTTACACATGCAATGTTAAATTTGGGTGCCTCAATTAATGTAATGCCAAAATTAGTTTATGAATCTCTACAGATTAGAGAGTTGAAGCTAACCAAAGTTATCATTCAGCTAGCAAATAGGAGCACAACTCATCTTGTAGGAGTGCTTGAGGATGTTTTGGAAAAGGTAAATAATTTAATATTCTAAGTAGATTTTTATGTTCTAAACATGAAAGATGAATTTGAATATAGTCAACCCTTATTGGTTTTAGGTAGACCTTTCTTGAAAATCGCAAAAACTAAGATTGATGTGCATGATAGTACTCTTTTCATGGAATTTGAGGATAACATAGTTCAATTTAATATCTTTGATGCCAAGAAATATCCTTTAAATGTCATTGATTTACTTGTTGATGATATGCATGTTGATATACTAGCTAAATTTCTTGAAATTATGAGATTTTTGGATAATGTTAATTTTTTTTGGATGTTCTGTTTCTATTTGCAATGAGACTAGTATGTGTGACACATGTTCTAAGATTTCTACATGTATGGGAGATAATACTTCATGTTCTGATTATATGGGATATGATTATGCTGTTTTGGAAGATTGTACACAAACTACAGGTGATGTTGCAGTTAAATCAGTAGAATTATTTTTTTCAACCAGATTGATACCTTTAATATAACAACCACCTACCCTTGAGTTAAAGCTTTTACCAAAACATTTGAAGTATATGTTCTTGGAAGCAGAAGGGAAGCTACTAGTGATAATAGGAAAAAAATTTACAGCTTGAACAAGAAGAAAAATTGTTGTAGATCTTGAAGCAACGTAAGAAAACCATTGGATGGACGCTTGCAAATATTCCTAGGATTAGCCCCTCTACATGCATGCATCAGATTTTATTAGAGGAAGCCAAACCGGTGAGGCAAACTCAAAGAAGTTTTAACCCTCTAATTTTGGATGTGGTGAAGAAAGAACCGAGCAAACTATTGTCAATTGACATCATTTACCCCATTTCAGATAGCAAGTGGGTGAGTCTGATGCAAGTAGTTCCTAAAAAGACCATGATGGCTGTGGTCGTCAATGAAAAAAATGAGTTAGTCCCCACTAGAATATAGAACAGCTAGATAGTCTGTATTGATTACAGGAAGCTTAACCAAGCCACTAGGAAGGATCACTTTCCTTTTCCCTTCATTGATCAGATATTGGAAAGGTTAGTTGACAAGTCACACTATTGCTTCCTAGATGGATTTTTAGGCTACTTTCATATTCATATAGCCTTGGAGGACCAAGAGAAGACAACCTTCACCTACCCATTTGGCATGTTTGCTTATAGGAGGATGTCTTTTGGGCTTTGTAATGCCCCAGGTACATTTCATCGATGTATGGTGAGCATTTTCTCTGACTTGTTAGAACATTGCATGAAAGTTTTTCTAGATGACTTCACAATTTATGAATCTTCTTTTGATGCATGTTTAGACAGTCTTGCTAGGGTGCTTGATAGGTGCATTGAGACATATCTTCTTCTTAATTTTGAGAAATGTCATTTCATGGTAGAACAAGGCATAGTCTTAAGGCATGTAGTTTCTAGTAAAGGCATTGAAGTAGATAAAGCAAAAATCGATGTTATTGCCTCTTTACCTTACCTCACTTGTGTGTGGGAAGTGTATTCATTTCTTAGTCATGCAGGGTTCTATAGGTATTTCATAAGGGACTTTAGAAAAATTACCCTTCCATTGTCCAGGCTTCTTCAAAAAGAAGTAGAGTTCGAATTTTTTGAGCATTGCAAGAAGGCATTTGATCAGTTGAAGAAGAACCTTACCTTTTCTCCCATTATTCATCCTCCACATTGGGAGCTTCCTTTTGATCTAATGTGTGACGCCTCTAACTTTGCAGTTGGTGTCATCCTTTCTCAATAAGTTGGCAAGCAACCTCATGTGATATCTTATGTCTCTTGTACTTCGGATTTTGCCCAAGCTAATTACACCACCATTGAAAATGAGCTTTTAGCAATTGTTTTCATTGTAAATAACTTTTGTTCCTATTTGCTTAGCACTAAAGTTATTGTTTTCTCTGACCATTCAACCTTAAAGTTCTTATTGACGAAGCCCTAGGCGAAGCCTAGACTTATTCGGTGGATGTTGCTCTTGCAGGAGTTTGACATTGAGATAAGAGATAAGAGCGAAGTTGAGAACTTGGTGGCAAATCATCTGAGTCGGATCCCACAGAGCAATGGGCACTCTACTTATCTGAGAGACCTTCTTAAATGAGCAATTTTTTCAGCTGCGAGGTAAGGACCCTTAGTATGCTGATTTAGTGAATTATTTAGTTTCATTTGAATTACCTGCTTATTTTAAGAAGCATTATATTGATAAGCTTAAGAGTGAATCTAAATATTATGTATGAGATGATCCTTATCTGTGGAGACTGTGTAGTGAACAAGTGATTAGACATTGTGTACCTGATTATGAGTTTTAATTTATTCTACATTTTTGTCACTTTGGATCGCAACGCATTGCTAGGAAGATTTTAGACTCTAGATTGTATTGGCCCACCTTGTTTCATGATGCTTATAGTTATTGTAAGAATTGTGAACAATGGTAGCAAATAGGTAGTTATTCCCGTTGGAATAAGATGCCTCAACAACCATTATTGTTTTGTGAGATATTTGATGCATGGGGGATTAATTTCATAGGTCCCTTCCCTAATTCCTTTGGTTTTATTTACGTTCTGTTAGTTGCTGATTATGTATCTAAGTGGGTGGAGACAAAGGCCACTCGGACTAATGATTCTCATGCTATTTTAGACTTTGTCAAGTCTCACATTTTTTGCAAGTTTGAAGTTTCAAAAGCCATAATCAGTGACCAAGGCTCCTATTTCTGTAATAAAAACATAAAGGCATTGTTGAAGAAATATGGTATGATGCATAAGGTTTCAACTCCTTACCATTCACAAACCAATGGGCAAGCCAAAATTTCGAATAGGAAGTTAAAACAAATTTTGAAAAAAATAGTCCAACCAAATAGAAAAGATTAGAGCAAGAGGCTTGAGGACGCATTGTGGGTGTATAGGACTACCTTCAAGACTCCTTTAGGCATGTCTTCCTATAGGATAGTTTTTGGCAAAGCATGTCACCTTCTGGTGGAGATTGAGCATAAGGCTTATTGGGTGGTAAAGAAGTGCAACCTTGACCTGAACCAAGTCGAATCCTAAAGAAAACTCCAACTCCAACAACTTGAAGAGATTTGGTTGGAAGCTTGAGAACTCCTATATCTATAAAGAGAAGGCCAAAGCTTTTCATGATAAGTTGATTACAAGAAAAGAATTTGTGATTAGTCAAAAAGTTCTCTTTTACAATTCTCACCTCAAGCTCATGTCCGGTAAGCTCTGTTCTAGATGGCAAGATCCTTTTATAGTCCCTAGGGTTTTTCCTTATGGTGTAGTGAAGATCACAAGTGAGAAAACTAACAAAACTTTCAAAGTCAATAGACATTGTCTTAAACAATTCTATAAGGGAGCTAAAGAGGACACAGTGGACACTACAAGAAAAATGCATTTTTTAGACAGATAGTTTGCAACAAATTAGAATTCGTTGCAAATTGTGATGGATTTTGTGACGAATTAGAATCTGTCGCAAATTGCAACCAATTTTGCATGGGATATATTTGCGGTGGATATTTGCGACAAATTTTTCATCACAAACTTTTTTGGCGACACATTCACCTTATATATATATATTATAAAAAAGAGGTTTACGGCGAAATAAAATGAATAAAAAATTATTTTAAAGTTAAAAAAAATAAAATATTTTGCTGCGGATTTCTGCCACAATTAAAAAAAAAGTGATAGATCTAAAATAGCCCCCATTTCCCATTGCTCATTAATCCATTTCTCATTTCTCACGGATCTGCCTCTGCCACCCATTTCTTCCCGTCGTAGCCACCAAAGGCTTTATTTTCATTTACATCACCATAGCACTTATGGTCCTCTTACTCCTCTCTCACTCCCCAAACAAACACCCCACCCACCACCGCCATCGCTGCTTCTGGCTCCACTCTAACTTCACTCTCACCCCCTCCCACCACCACTCCCATCACGACCCCGTCGCCTTCGAACCCCTCGTCGCTGAACTCGAACGCCGACGCGAAGATAAGCAATGGGAGCAGCAGCACATCCACCACGAACTTGTTCTCCACGACTTTGCACCAGGGCACGAGTCGCAGCCCGAGTGGGAAGACTTCATGGACGCCGAGGACTATTTGAACAACGAGGACAAGTTCAACGTCATCGATAGGTTGGTTTTGCTCTTCCCCAAGATCGACGTGGACCCCACTGATGGATTCGTCACCGAGCACGAGTTGACTCAATAGAACCTCTAGCAGGCTCAAAGAGAGGTCTTGCATCGCACCCAGAGGGAGATGAAGCTCCATGACAAGAACCATGATGGGTTTGTTTCGTTTTACGAGTACGATCCTCCCAATTGGGTTCAAAATGCGGGTTCTGTTTTTAACTTTGTTGTAGGCTTGTAGCTTTTGCAACTTTATTTGCTTTTGGAGTGCAAGTTTTGATTTTCATTCCCCCCTTATAGATTTGTTTGATATGGTTGTTTTGTTATTGAACTTTATAGATTTGTTTGATATGGTTGTTTTGAACTTTATGTTCCCAATGATAGGATTTGATTCTAGTTCACTGTCATTTGCATTAGGCAATTAGTCTGAACGACTTGCAGTGGGATCGAAAGATCAATAAATGCCCACGAAATAATTTGTGTATTTGATAGTTTTTGGTACTTAGTTCTATTCCAAACTTATAATAGATGCTGGTTTTTGTTTCTACCAGTTATTTTCTTGTTAAGAACTATACAAATATAAATGATCACTGTTTCTGAAATACATTGTGTTTTGACCCTCGTGCTTTTGGTTCTTTGATCATTATGCCTATGTATTGAATGTTATATTTTATTTTTCATCAGATAATAATTCTTTTTAAAATAGTTCTTTTTAAATGTGAATGGTTTGATCATATGATTAACAAATGTATAAGAGTTCACAAAGATTGTAAGATTATTGAGGTTCGACACACTAGACTATATAAGAGGTTTAATCCTTTTATCATTGCTTCCTCTGCGAGACAAGTGCATTACGTTCCTTATCCTGGAAAGAAAAAGGATAAGGTCCAATGGTGGGTGGAAATAAAGACCGAGGCAAGAGGTTGAGTTGAAATTGAAAGTGCCTTGAAAATTGCATTCCAAGATAATACTATGACTCCTGTGGATCCAATTATTGATGTGGATCTCATTGACCACTTGCAAGACACTAATGAAGTTTTTGATGTAGTTGAAGATGTTGATACTAGTAGACAACATGAAAATGATGAAGAAGAAAATAGTTTTAATGACGACGGCGATGAAATATCTTCCAATAATGAATATGAAACAAATAGTGAAAAGGACAATATTTCCTCATAACTGTGAGTATAGAATTATATTAATATGTTGTAGTTACTAATTATACATTATTGTATTGTGCTTGGAATTATATTTATATTATTTGTGTAGATGTTATCATTACAAGGAGATAAAGGGAAAAGATAGGAGAAGGAGAAGCAACCCACTCGACGTGTTAGAATCAAATTAAGGAGACCACCTAGGAGGCAATCATCAAGATCATCTTCACCCCCAGCTACAATATCACCCACTATTGGTTTGCATCCAGCACCATCTTCTGAGTTCATTATCATACCCACACCAAGATCCCAGCCTCCGTCACATACTTCCCATACATTGCATGGTACAACATCTGCTTCTGAGTCACCTACTACCTGTGAGTCACCGAGTACCCGTGAGTCATCGGCTACCCGTGATTCTATTGTTCCTAATTCTTCGACACCATTTGTTACCAATGAGGAAGCAACAAATCAAAGAAACAAGACGTTTGTTTAGTCAAATGTTGATTTTGGGTATGTGTACAACTATTTGTTATTCATTTGTGTTTATGCGCATTCAAATTTTTTGTTGAGAATATTTACTTAATTTTTTAAATTGTATTGTAGGTTTCTGCTATCTAAACCTACTGCTGATGCCATTACCAAGGTTATAAGATCTAGATATAATCATCATTGGAATTCTTGGGGAGAAATACCCAAGGATACCAGAGAAATGTGGTTTTGAGAGTTTCAAGTATGTATAATTTCTTATTTGTTTAATTATATTTTTTTTGTTTTGTAATAGTGTAATTTTTTTAACTATAATGTTATTTACATAATATTTTTGAAGGGTTATATTTGGTGGATGCCTCAGCATCATAACCACATGCGGAAGGCAGCTAGGCTAGCATCAACAAGATAAGCGAATTGGTAATTTGTTGAAAATATATTTAAAATCCACTGGCACTCAGCTAGGCCAGCAACGGCCACTATTAGAAGACAATGAGGATACTGAAGATGATCCTGAAGATGACAGTGATGATGAGGATATGGATTGAAATTGATGTTTGAGTGCTATAGGGATTGTTATATTTCTGTTGAAATTTTTTATGAACCTAGTTGTGGACTTAATTTTAGTTTTAACTTAATTTTAGTTTTAACTTTCTATGGATCAAGTTGTATTTAGACAAGTTTTGTTTAAGTAATATAATTTCTTATGTTTGTTTTATGAATTGATTAGATACATTGATAGGAAGATTTGAATATGTAAAAACTATTTGTATTGTAATTAAAGATTTTTTGAGCATTAAAATAGTATTAAATTTTGTTTTTCTCCAAAAATTTTGTGGTAGATTTTTCTGCCTCAACTTTGCACAAAAATTAGCGGCGAAAATATCCATCGCAACACCATAACTCTAGCAACAGAAGCCAGCATATCGCCGGAGAGATTTGTGGCGGCTTTGCGGTAGATATAGTGGCTGCAAATTTGCGGCAAAAATTAAATCTGCCATAAACTATATTGCAACTAGGGTTTTTGCATCAGTCATGAATCCACAAGAAATCCTTCACAAATTGATAATTTGCGACGGATTTTAGCTTGTTTGCGGTGGATTCATCCTTCACAAATTATGACTTTTCTTGTAGTGGGAGGTGGTCTACTTTCAAGTGGCCATATACATCACTTGATAAAGATGTTTCTTCCTTCTCTCCTTTATTTTACTTGTCTTAAATTTGTTGATGATTTTTAATGAACGTTGATGATTTAATATTCCATAAGCTTTACATTGAGGACAATATAAAATTTAAGTGTGGGGGAGGAATTTAGATTCTGTTTTTTGTTTCTGTTTTTATTTTACTATTTCTGTTTTGTTTTTCAATTCTATTTTTTTCTGTTTTAAAAAAATAAATATATATAAGAAAATGTGTTTTTAATTACTTTCCAATGAAATTTTGAGATTTGTGAAAGTTGTGAGTATGCATCAATTGAAGTTAAAGGTTTATAACAAGTGAATAAATAGTCTTTCATCTTAAGATTAACTAGTTTGGTAATGAAAATTGAATTGGTAGATAGAGTTTGATAAATCATACCTTGTGAGACTTTGAGCCTTTTAATGAATGAATTGAATATTTGTGTCATTCTCTTCTTTCTTGTGTGATTTTCACTCATGGAATTTATTACTCTAGAACTTGTTTTGATTCTTTTTGAGGTTGCATTTTCACATGTATACATGAACATGATTGTGACATTTTTTTTGAGTTAGCTACTTTAGTCAAATAGTCAACCTTGCATATTTTCTTTTGATTAACCCCCTTGAACTTATTTGACAATTCCTTATTTTTAGCTCATTACATGCCTTAAGTGAAAAATCATATTTTTACCTAACCTTAGGGAATAAGAAAGCATTGGCATTGTCATTGGAAGAGTTCTTGAAAAAGTGTGGGGGTGTGCTAATTAGTGTGCAAAATGTTTGGTGAAAAATGAAAGAGTGGCCAATTGGGAAAAAAAATAGAAGAAAAAAAATTAAAAAAAAGGAAAAAGGGGAAAAGAATATGTAAAAGAGAATTTGCATCATATGGACTTGAGATAAACTTTCATGCTTGTTATTTGAACTCATCCCCAATATTCTTTTATTCTCTTTGGTATTTAACTTGTCATCTCCATATTATTCCTTTTTCTTACCTTGACCTCATTACAACATTGTAGAAAGTCCTATTAATTTGTATGTGCATGTGTATTGAGTAGTGAAAAAGTAGAAGATAAGCAAGCTTGTGATAGTGCAAATTTTTATGGTTTGAATTGAGTGAAACACTTACCTTCTAAACACTTGAGGGATTGAGAGTGTATCTTGTGAGGTTCTATCATTTTTTATTTATGCTTTCTAATTGAAGTTACCTTACTTGTTGATTTGAGATGTAAAGAAATGTAATTTCATGAATGTTTTAATTCCTTGAAGCTTTGGTTGCTCTTCTTGCTCATAGACTTTTGCATTCTTGAACATCATTGGAAAGTGAGCCTTTTAGAGTTTTAAACTTTTGAGTTTGTGTTGTTATTCCTTGTTCCCTAATGTTGAATTTTTAATTTTGTCTGGGAGTGTAAAAGTTAAGTGCGAGAGAATTTGATAAATATAATTTTTATATATTAGTTAACCCTTATATTTCGTCTCTTAGATCTCTTATATGCTTAATTGGTTAATTTTGGTCACATTTTATAAGTTTGAGTTCAAATTTGGCTTGATTGTATTTTCAACATTATTGGAAATTTTACATTATTTCTGTATTTTAGGCATAACTTGAGTTCTAGACATCTAAAAATTATGAAGTTTACCTTGTAGGGAATCTGAGAGAAAGTTATGCAACTTTTATGAAGAACTCGAAGGCTGAATCAGATGTCTAGTGGGTCAGATTGAGCCACGAAGTCAGAACAGAGATGCTGTCACTGGAACCTGGACGATGTATAAAAATTGGGCCATAATTCGGGCTGTAGGTGTCATACGAAACTAAAGCTAGTGCCATTTGAAAGCTGAGATATAGATCTTCAACTCTTATGATACCACTTATTAAAATTATGATGTTTTGATGATGTTTTCACCCTTTGAAGTCGGCTGATGGGTTTAGAGAGTTATTAAGAATGTTTTGAGTATAACTCTCTCATCCTAAACTCAAATTATGTAAATTAGATGTCTAATTAAAGTTAATAGGAAGAGAATTAACCCTAAGATAAGGACAAACTTGGATCTTTAATTTTAGAGATAGTTATTTAATTAAGCAGCAACAACAACCACAAAACTCAACCCTAATTTTCTCCTAATTGCTCTTACTTGCACTTCCTCTCATTGTCTCTCTTCCTCTCCCTTCTCTCTAAGTTTCTTTCTTTTATGTTTTTTCCCTTCCATCCATGGAGGGCTAGACCTTTTTTAATCAATCCTAGGGATTGACAATTTTGATATTTAATTATGAGATCTTGTTTTGATTGTTTTACATTTAATTTCTAATCACATTTCTCTTTTACTTGTTAATTAAGTCTCTCTTTTACTTGTTAATCAAGTTTCTCTTCTACCTCTTTTGATTTTATTAAATTTAAATTGAATTGCTTAATTTAATTTGGATGTTGATGTGATAATTGCATAATTATCACGTCTTTAATGAGGATTACAGAGACTAAACAATACATGAAAGTTGTTTGTAGGATTGTTTAGCTTGGTTGAATTTTGGGTTTTAGATTAATTTAGGATTAGATGAGTGCTTAATTCATCGAACCTTGATTAATTAAATTCTAGATGCTTATCTAGTAGAGAATTCATGGATCATCTTAGGGCTTCTTAATGTGATCTAAGACCAAGAACTTGGTTAGCAATTGAATGGATTTTTAGTGACCAAGGATGAATTAAATTCAAGATTAGTTGATTTCCTTGGATTGATTATTTACTTAATTCTGTTTACAGTTTTTAATTGCTTTTGTTTAATTAATTTTATAATTTTGTCCCCTTTTATTAATTTCTTAATATAATTTCTTAATTAGAGTGATCCAAGGGTTCAACCCGATTGTGTATTATACTATAAGTAATTTGGTGAATCGACTTACAAATTGATATAATTTGATAGTCTCAGTAGCTATCAAGGACTAGTTTGAGTAGGATAGTTTTACGTAGACATCTAGATTATTTTGATTGTATATGTATATGTGTTGTGTTGCTTTATTCAGATATATATGTCTAATTTCCTGGTCCTACATTATATTCTGCTACTACTACTTCTCTATTGACTGCCTGAATGGATAATTGTCTCAGGGAACTGATGCTATGTTATGTTTATGTTTTATGTTTTGATACCTCTTTGGACCTTGTTCTTAAACTTAAATCATGACTATGTTAGTAGAAGGCTCGTAGGGCTGGTATTGTGTCTATTGTATGAGTTGATCGTAGTTAGTAGAAATTATACATGATGTGGGTTAGAGTTCTTCTAGTTAGGACTCAACCAGAGGTGTTAGATACGCTTTGTAGAATTAATTTTCATTACACGCTGATTAAGGCTTCCGACTTAGCTTACCTTGAGAGCTAAAACACCTAAATTATTTATGAAATAAAATTAAAGGCTAAGCAAGATGACATCACATTTAAATGGGGATCAAATAAAGCTAAAGTGAAAGATGGTTAAAAGAAATTATAAGGAGCTTAACTAAACTGGTAAGGGTAACAAAAATGGTTAGTGGTGAACTTTATTTTATTTGGTTTAACTGTTAGAGAATAAGGTGGACCACACAGAATAAGGAGCATCACATACAAAGTTTAAAAATTTCAGAAGATGCATCACTTCTGACTACCACTAGAAAAGGACAAAACTTTCAAACTAAAGCTTCCTGAGCACAAAAGTACAAGAATACTGTAATTGTCCTTCTACCATGTTATTGTTAGAAGAGTCAACAGCTAGCTCTTGAAAAGCTATAAATAGATGAAGACTCAAGCCAAAAAGGATTGACGGACATTGTTATATTGCTTAGATCAATATTCTGAACTCACAATCTCACTTCTAAACTTTATCTTACATTTGAAATTAGTTTCTAAACTACTGTATAAGTAAGAAACAATATTCTCTGTTGTGAATTTGTTTAAATCCACTTTTTGAGTGATATAGAGATTGCTTATACCCTTTCTTTATATTTAGTTGAGCTTATTCACTCTTTGAGTGTTGGGAGAAAAACTAAAATCTTATCATCTTATTGTAATTAGTGATTGTGGAGAGTTTCTAACTTAAAGAGGATAGTGTTAAATAAAGAACACTTGTATTCTAATTTGAAGAAGCTAGTGTTAAGCAAATAAAACTCGTAGAAATATAAAATCTTAATTATTGAATAGGGACTGAACATAGGCACATGAATTTGGCTGAACCAGTAAAAATTATTTGTGTGCCATCTTTTGAACCTTATTCAGTTTACTTTCTGATATATTGTTTCTACTCTTTAATCAATCTTTTGATTGAATATCTAAACTGCTAAAGAGGATAAAAAACCATTTTTAATTTATAATATAAACATCTTCACTCAGTTCTTTCCATTACATCTTATCTACTAACACTTCTAAACCTAACATTTCATTATCCAAGTGAAAAACACTTTGAGAAGTTTCTGTTTAGCTAAAAGGTTGAGAAAGTTGAAGTACGATTCAACTTTCCTTCTTTTATTGTTGCCAACTTAAAAAAAAAAAAAAAAAACAAAAGCTGCAATATTTGGGGGACAAACTATCTGGTTTTGTACCTTAAATCCCCTCCTTTCAGCAATTGTCTGTCTGGTTACAGAGGTTGTACCTTCCATCTCTTGTCCAGTGCTTTATTTGGACCCGACCCTCCTCTTCTACTAGCCACCTCTGTTTTCTGCCCTTTGAGAGCGTTCTCCATTGCAATAATTGCTAGCAATTTTGCCATTGGAATTGGAACACCAAGTCCCGGACCATACTTGGCTCTAGTCTGGTCCCAGCTTGCCATGGCCCTTTCTTCTGTACATCCTTTTTATTCTTGGCCTACCTTGCCAGTTGGGAGAGGTTTTGTGATATCCACCAACACCCTGAGTATGAAAAAGCTCTTTAGCAACTTGCCTTCCACCATTAGTTTTTTTTATCTCCACCACGTCCCCTATCTTCCCTCCAATCTTTGCCACATTCTTGGTGGTAACTTTGTCCAGTGGTAATCCATGAATCTGCACCCAGTAGGCTGAACTCTCAATTCTTACTTCCAATACGCTGCACTTTGAGGGGCAGCATTGTAGGCTGAGCAGAAAACCCATCACATGCCACGACCCTTCTATTAGGATTCTTCTTGCAGTATCTTCCTCTTTGGAATGGAGCATAAAAGTGTTTGTTCCCATATCAGATATAGTAAGACCGACAGGTTCACCCCATGCCTTCATAAGCACGGTTTTAACTGCTCCTTTGTTAAGAGATTTTTCTACCATAACTCTCCCAACCAGAGTAATCCTAGCGAAATCAGCAGCATCATTCTCCTCTCCTTCAAGCTCCAGAGTAGAGCCATCTAGATCCTCAGACCTATATTGACCTTTCTTCTAGCAAGGCCATGATAAACAACACAATTCTCTAACCAACACAAGAAAGCAAACAAACCACAAAAAGAGGGTTCTTTAGACTTTAGTAAGAGCCAAGATACACAATTGTATTCTTACACTCCCCTACTGAGAGAGGAAAGCTCCTCAACATGGAGAGGAAGATAGCAAATAATAGAGAAAACTGATATAGTCTTTTACCACATCCATAAGTTAACAAAAATATCACCGCATCTTTGCTTTAATGGACAGTACTATGCTTTTAAATTGCAGCCTGCAATCGCAATTGTGATCGCAATATTATGATTTTCGTGATTTCCGCAATCGTATTGCGATTGCAATTGCGGCCGCATCAGTCGCATTTTCTTGAAATTAATCGCAATATTACAGTTTTAGTGATTTCTGCAATAATCACAATTTAAAATCATGGATACTACAGTTGAGACTGAGAGTCTGCAGACCACTTTAACCCAATATCCTTTAAGGCAGGCAGTTCTTACCTCGCAGTAAATCCTGCAAAAAAGATGAGGGAATGTTTAGAAGTTAGAATGGCAGGGGTGAAAAAGAGAAAAAAATCAAAATAAGAATAACAAGAAAGGAGAAGAAGGAAATAGAAGATTAAGTAATTATGTATTTACTTTTTTTATATGTTATGTATTTACATATTTAATATAAATAAAAATTAGAGTTTAATAAATGAAATAATTAATTATAATATATTTTTACAATTACCTTTATAATATCTCTCTCCTTTGCTCTCTCTCTATATTTTTTGCTGTATAGATTGAGAGCTGACCACCAATCCCCGAGCAACTTGAGCATTCTGCAAGCACCACCTGAAATTAATTTCTGTAACATTTTTTGTTGTTATATAAATAAAATTAAATATTTCCCTCCACTGACTCTTGGGTCCTATGCTCCACCACTGCTTTTAACAACATGCATGCTTCAGAAAGAACCTAGAAAAAACAAACAATATTCTCTAAATACTATTTTGAAAATTTGTTTTAACTTTTGCGCCTGTAACAAATCACTCAACCAAAATAACTCTGATGAACATGCACATTACAGAATATATATACAACTATACGACTAAATGTGGGCTAATAAAAAAAAATTGGTAGTTTGATGAAGTTATAAATTTAAATCTTCGTTTCATCATTATAAAAAAAAAAACAACCTGACATAGTTAATACGTTATGTGTATTAGGTCAAGTTGTATAAAAACTTCATACAAATGACACATTCGGGATGCATTACAACTCAAGGCAACCAAGAGAAAGAAAAAGGACTAGACAAGATAATTAAGAAAAAGTTTAGTTCTATTTTGAAAATGCAACTACATTTGACCAATATATGGAACAAAGAAAACATAAAAAAATATTTACATTTTGTTTAATTTGACAGAAAATTAACATCCAATATGCATCTTTTAAGTTATTGCTTATACTACTATGTCAGTCAAAGAATATTTACATATATATATATATTTATATATTCTAATCAAATCAAAATAACTACTAATTATGATTTAATTTTTGACATAAAAGATTTAATGGTCAAAATTCACTACTCTCCTCTCTACACTCCTCTCACTTCGGGATAAGTAAATATCTCTACTTATAATATATATATATATATATATTATATATATATATATATATATATATATATATTATATATATTCTAATCAAATCAAAGTAACTACTAATTATGATAAATTTTGGCATGAGACTAAAGGACATTTATTGAACCTTACTTCAATTAAAAAAAAATTACACTTATTATCTTTTTATATAAGACGTTGCATTTTCTATGGTAAATCTTTTTTTTGTTATGTTATACAAAAATTTAAATATAAATGATTGCCCCACACCTAAGACCTGATTCTGTTTTGTAATATCCCCGCTTGGAGTGTTTTTGAGAACATAAAGCTATGTTATTATATCTAAATAAATGTATAAATTAATTGATTTAATTCAAATAGAGCTTTTTGAATAAAACCAATTAAATGAACTTTAGAAGGGTGGAACTGTGGAAGGGTAGTGTTAGACACATGCTCAGCAGGTAATAGTAACACTAACCGATATTTTCTAATTTTGTTGTTCTGTTCTTCGTGTGTCTTCGCACTAATAACCGTCTCAGCTATCTGTATTTCTGGAATCAATCCTGATTCATTGTTTACCTCTAGTTCTACACAGCTGTATAAATAATAACAATACGTTAGGTAGTAGTCAATCCAGCCAAAAGATCTATATTGCTAAAACTTGATGGCCGATGCCTCTGGAACAGACAAAAAAGTTAAAATATAGGAAATGATTAGTAATTTGGAAAGGTAAACTAAACCTATCTCAGCCAAGTAGCTGTAACTTTATAATGCACTTCATCATCAGGTATACTTCAGTGCAAATCAATAAATAAAACAGAAATTCTGTATGCAGGAGGAGCTACGAAAGTTGTGGACAGAAATTAACATATAAAAAAAGAATTTGACTTCAAATGTAGTTGTTATAGTAGTACAACATTTCTATTAACAATGTGGTAATATATGATTAGATAATAATATATGGTGAATGAAATTAACCCCAACGAGCAAACATTATGTAAAGCATCAGCAAAGACTTGCCTCTTGTTCACGGACTGCTCAAAAATTGGGCATGGGTAGGCACCGCTTTCATTATCGAGTAAAACTAAGCTCTCTGTGTAAGCAAAAACATAATAATATAGAAAAAAATCACCTTCGATGTCGAATTTCTCGAACACCTGGCTATTGGGTTAAAGGAATGCAAATAATAACCATTTCTAGCTTCTCAACCTACAAGAAATAAAATGTCACCATTTTTTTCTCATTCCTATCATCCTAAACAACCCATGCTGCATTTCTACTCCTGGCTTCTCTAAATTAATTGTATACATCTTGGTCCATGACTCTTCTATCTAATACTTGTTGGATCCTGAGACTTGCAATAAATTAAAACAGTAAAACACTGAAGCCTGAGGCGTGCGAAGCACTGTTCTCAAGGATTATTTCGATATAATAAAAAATCCTCTAGAGTACAACTTGCTCTTCTTGACAATGTCAAAGTTTTAAGAACTACGAAAAAATTATTATTTTGTAACCCAACAGAGAGAAGAGAGAAGAGCAGAGGAGAAGATGAAAAAGGAGAACATAATTAAAAACTGAATTAGTGAATGGTTTTATAAAAAATAGAAGGGAAAGCTATTAGCAGTTGGCTATTTGGGTTAAAGGAATGCAAATAATAACCATTTCTAGCTTCTCTACCTACAAGAAATAAAATGTCACCATTTTTCTCATTCCTAACATACTAAACAACCCATGCTGCATTTCTATTCCTAGATTCTCTAAATTAATTGTATACATCTTGGTCCATGACTATTCTACGTGATACTTGTTGGATCCTGAGACTTGTAATGAATTGAAACAGTAAGATACTGAAGCCTGAGGCATGTGAAGCACTGTCTTCAAGGATTATTTTGATATAATCGAAAATCCTCCGAAGTACAGCAGACACTTCCTGACAATGTCAAGATTTCAAGAACTGTAAGAGAGTTATTATTCTATAACCTAGTAGAGAGAAGAGAGAAGAGCAGAGGAGAAGATGAAGAAGGAGAACGTAATTAAAAATTGAATTAGTGGATGGTTTTATAAAAAATAGAAGGGAAAGTTGTTAGTGGAATTTGCACGTTAGAGGAAGAGCATACCGAATAAAAAATGAGGATAAGACCAAGTCATTTTAAACCTCTTCAAAATACTCATTTTCAGGTAAGTTAAAAAAAATTTAAATTTTTGACAAAAAGTTTCGGGCCTCATGTTATCACACGCGGGGGGGTATGCAAATTGAAGTTTTGCACTAGCCACGAGCCTTTGGCCCATTTTTATGAGTGCAAACCCACCCCTAAATTGTTTCTTACCAAGCCTAAGTCACAAGTTGATATATAACATCCTAAACAAACCATATTGCATTTCTATTCCTGGCTTCTCTAAATTAATTGTATACATCTTGGTCCATGATTCTTCTACATGATACTTGTTGGATCCCAAGACTTACAATGAATTGAAACAGTAAAACACTGAAGCCTGAGGCGTGCGAAACACTACCCTCAAGGATTATTTTGGTATAATCGAAAATCATCTCGAGTACAGTAGACTCTTCCTTAGTTTCAAGAACTGCAAGAGAGTTATTATTATGTACCCTAGCAGAGAGAAGAGAGAAGAGCAGAGGAGAAGATGAAGAAGGAGAACGTAATTAAAAACTGAATTAGTGGGTGGTGATGAGTGCGCAAAAGATGGAGCTTTATGTTTGGAAAAGTTGGATTGTTTTCCCCTAATTTACTCTTTTTACTACTTGATGCTCAAGTATTTTGCAAAGCTTGATTTAGATTGGTGATTGAGAATAGTTGATCTAAAAGAAGAAGAATCCTCACCACTTTGATGTGTTTTTGTAGGGAAGCATCTAATGATGGAGGAGATAGATTTTTGGAGACAAATTCAAGGAATTCAGTCTATCCACTCAACGCCTAGGCACCATACCTTTGGCGTCTAGGCGCCTAAGCCCATAGCAGAGGATTCTTGCTGTGTAGTGCATGTATAGGCGCCCTTAATTAAGTGCCTAGGTGCTGGTCCAAACTGACGCATGTTTTATTTCTATGTAGTGCGCGTCTAGGCACCCTAGATGCAGCTCATGGGCGCCCATATCAGTATAAAAAGTTATTTAATCATAACATAATGGACATGGGGGCCGTCAGAGCAAACACAGACAGGTACGAGCCAACCCTGGAAAGGGAGAAAGAGGCTTTCTAACCTACGGAGGAATTGGAATCTCTCCAAATCATCAAAGATGACTAGGGTGTTTTCTTTTCTTCTTGTTGTTTCCTTTGTTTGCACCATGTATTGCTAAGTCTCTCTAGTTAGGGTGATGGATCTTTCTCAACTTATGATGTAAAAACTATTTGATATTAATTAAAGTTTTTCTTTCATGGTTTAGCAATTGAACTTGTTTTATATCATTGTTTTGTATGTGAAGTAGCTAATCACGTATTTTTCTTCATGAAGAATCCATACGAAATTGGAAGATGGAGTATGAGTTAAGCTTCTTGGTCTAATTATCGTATTCGTGGGATATCTAGGAATAGAATTTCATAATTATGTGATTCCAGAATATTCATAAAACGTAAAATCCTTATTCTCGTAGATTTTAATTAAGGGATTAATTAATGCTTGTGGGTTTAAGAAAGTTTCATATTTCAAGGAATTGAATGTGAACTATTTTCAGAATTGAATCGTAAACCAACATGAATGAAGGATTTGAATTTATCAATTGTCATTGATCATAGGGAGATTAAGTGAAATCAAACCTTAACCACTTTTATTTATTTGAAAACTCTAATTTTGATAATTTCAGTGATTTAATTTTTGCTAGTAAATTTCATTCGTTTTACGCTTTTTGTTTTAAAAGAATTCAATCAAAGTTGATTGTAGCCAAGTAGTGGAATTAGTGAAAACTCTGTGTTAACTTCAATCCTCATGGGAACAACATTTACTCTCTCTATATTACTTATACGATCCAGTGCACTTGTTGGAGAGTGAACAAGTTTTTGGCGCCGTTGCTAGAGATTGAAATTTTCAACACATTAGAGAGTAAATGATAAAATTCCTGTGGTTGCATTTTATTTCTTTCTATTTTTTATTTTACTTGATTGATTGTGCTTAAATTGACTACAGTACTCACTAGTTGGTTATTATGGTTTATGCGAGGTACTGTAGACCCGAGCTCACTACTGTTTGATCCCAAAATTGAGAAGAATGCAACAAGGAATAGGAAGACAGCAAGGGCTCAGAAAAATAATCCTCCACAAGTTGCTGTGAGTACAAATATGGCAGAGAACAACAATAATGTGCAACCTCGAAGAACTCTTGGGATTACATAGTGCCAAATCCCGAAAGTTGTTCAACAAGTATAGTCAGACCAGCTGTGTAGGAAAATAACTTCAAGATAAAGCCTTCTTTTTTGCACTTGGTGTAACAAGATCAATTTGGGGGAGGACCGCTTGATGACCCTAATGTACATATTGCCAACTTCTTGCAACTATGTGATACAATAAAAAATCCATGGTGCAAGCGAAGATGCCATTAGGCTAAGGCTGTTCCCTTTCTCATTCTCCAATCTAAACCACAAGGGAGCATATCCACATGGGAAGATTTAGTCTCAAAATTCCTAACAAGATACTTTCCTCCATCAAAATCTACTAAACTGAGGAGTGATATTACAAATTTCGCTCAATAAGATGGAGAGTCGCTCTATGATGCATAGGAGCGATACAAGGATTTGTTAAGAAGATGCCCTCATCATGCCTTACCTGATTGGTTGTAAATTCATATTTTTTTCAATAGACTGACCCTTTCAACAAGGGCAATAGTAAATGCAGTCGCAGGTGGGTCATTAAACAATAAAACAGTTGTAGAGGCTCAGCAATTGATTGAAGTCATGGCAATGAACAGTCACCAGACAAGCAATGAGTGATCAACAGGTAAGAAGGGAGTACTTGAGCTTAATACACTTAATGCCATTTTAGCACAAAACAAGCTTGTTTCTCAATAGCTCACCAATATCATTCAGAAGCTAGGTAATGTTCAAGTTAGTGCATCAGCAAGTACTTCCTCTCCTAATCCTCCTTTAATTTATGATTTTTGTGGTGCTAACCATCTTAATGGAGAGTGCAAGGGTCCACAAGGACACCAAACAATTTCACAGGAGCAGGTTAACTTTATGGGAAATACATAGAGGAATCAACACAACCCATACTCCAACACATACAATTCGGGTTGGAAGAATCACCTGAATTTTTCATGGAACAGACAAGGGGGACAAAGAGCTCAGTAACTTCCTTATCAACCACCTCATGTTCCACCAACTTAAGATAAGCCTTCACCATTGGAGGTTACCTTAGAGAAGCTTACACAACAAACATCTTCTTTTGTGCAGCAAACAACAAACTTCGTGACTGAAACAAAAGCAAATTTCAAGAATCAAGAGTCAAGTATTTGAAATTTGGAAGCACAAATTGGACAACTCTCAAGGCAATTATCTGAAATACCACCTGGTAGCCTACCTAGTGACACGATAACAAATCCGAAGGAGCACTGCCACACCATCACTCTAAGGAGTGGCAAGGTAGTAGAAGGGAGTAATACCGATGTAAGAGAAGAGGTGGTGATAGAGGAACAGGAAGACAAGCAAGATAAGAAAGCTAAACAGGGAGACAAGCAAAAGGACATTAAGGTTATAGAAAAAGGGAAAAATCAAGTCAAAGAATATGATCTGACCACCAATCCCTATTTTAAGATTCCTTACCCTCAAAGGTTGAAGAAGCAAGAGAAGGAGAAACAATTTGAGAGATTCTTGGACATCTTTAAAAGGCTCCAAATTAACATACCTTTTGTAGAAACCCTGGAGCAAATGCCAACATATGTCAAGTTCATGAAGGAGCTCCTCTCCAATAAAAGAAAGCTCAATCATGATTAAAAGGTGATGTTAACAGAAAAGTACAGTGCCATACTTCAAATGAAGGTTCCTCCGAAACTGAAAGATTCAGGTAGCTTCACCATTCATTGTCATATAGGGAACTTTATGATTGGGAAAGCTTTGTGTAACTTGGGGGTGAGTATAAACTTGATGCCCCTCTCTATCTTTAACAAGTTGGGCATTGGACAAGTGAAGTCAACCATGATTTCATTATAATTCGCTGACAGGTCAATCAAGCATCCATATAGAGTGATTGAAGATCTGCTTGTGAAAGTTGATAAATTCATATTTTCCACATATTTTGTGGTGCTTGATACGAAGGAAGATGCTGATATCCCTCTCATTCTAGGGAGACCATTTTTAGCAACATCAGGAACTTTGATTGATGTATATAAGGTGAAGTTATTTTTAGGGTAGATGGAGATCAGTTGACCATCAATGTATTTAATAAGTCTTTTCCAATGTCAGATCTCTATGCCCCTGTCAATAGCATTCTAGATAAGAAGCAGGAAACATTGGTTATCAAAGACCCCCATTATTAATCAATGATAATCTTCTTACTTCTAATAATGTTGAAACAGAAGAAGAGCCTCTCATCTCTTATACCTCATTGCAAAAAGATCTAAAATTTTCTAACAAATTGAAACCTAGAAGGGATACCAATGCCAGAGACCAAGGGAAAAAACGTTGTCCTAAGAAAAGAAAGGCATCATCCTACTTCTCTTGTTTCAAGCCGCTGTAAACCAGAGGCAACATCTGGCTCGGGACGTTAAACAAGTGTTCTTGGGAGGCAACCCAAGCTCTGTTTTGTATTTATTTTATTTTCGTTATATTTTCTTTTTCTTGTTCCTTTTTGTATTTACTAGTTATTAGATTGATTGAGATTGAAAGTCAGGTGAAGGAGGATTTGGTTGAGGAGTTTTTAGGCTTAACTCAGAGAAGAAGACAAGTTTGCAGCAGTTCAGCATTGTCATTGCAGCTCCTAGGCATTTTCATCTTGAGCATCTAGGTGCCCACAACACTCAGGGTCAAGATTCAATTTTGCCACTTCAGCGCCTAGACGTTGTATACTGAGCGTCTAGGCGCTCAACTCCACGATCATTCTTCCTGTTCAGCGTCTAGACGCAGTAAATAGGGTGCCTAGGTGCCCATGGCACCTCCTTTCACCAGCAACATTGGCACTTCAACGTCTAGGCGCCACTGATAAAAAAAAATTAAAGATGCTCCAAAAATAGCATCTAGGCACCCAGAGTAGTTCTACGTTTTAAAATGTAGACTTCTCCACTTGTTCACTCACTCTTTCACTCATATTTTCCTCTTCCCTTTCACGTCTCTCCCATTCGAGATTCACCCACTCACTAGGGCACCCACCCATAACATTTTAACACTCGTTCCCTTGCTCTCACTCTTGTTCCCTCATTTTCACTCATCACTCATTCTCGGTCTCTCACTCTCTTACTCACACACACTTGTGGGTTTTAATTTCTTGTGGGTTTTCTACAAATTAGGTAAGTATTCTTCATTTTTTCCATTAATATTTTGTGTTTCCTGCCATAGGTACTTAAAATTTCTAGCTTTTTCTGGTGTGGATATATGGTGGGTTAAACGTTACATATTTTGGGTGATTTTTTGCATTTTATGCTTTCTATTTGGGGGTTTGCTAACTAGATGAGTAAATGGGATTTAAACTGCATTCTCTGGGTTCATTATTATGTTTTGTTTCTGTTTGGAGGATTTGAAATGGTGTGGCTTTTGCTGACTAAATGGGTAAATGGAATTTGAAATGTATATACCTGCATTGTGTGGGAGCATATGCATTGTTGTTTGTGTTGATGCACTCTGGATTTCTATTTTCTCTTATTTGCTACATCTGTGGTGAAATGCACATACTTGTATTGTGTGGTGAAATGATGGGTGGATTGTACTGTGTGATATATTCTGGATTCCTAGATGTATGCACTCATACTATGTTGTGTTATATGTGCAAGCAAATGGCACCAAAGCGAGGATGCACTTTCCAGCCCGAGAGCTCACGCCGACAGGCATCCTTTAACTCTCAACTATTTCTCTCCAAGGAGCATGAGAAGCGCCTCAATGAACTACTCTGTAATTGGGGGTTTGTGCTGAAGCGAGGCATACTATTGGGAGCTGGTGACTGTGATGAGATCTTCGATCAGATCATGCGAACAATGTTGGCCAAACTATGTAAGGTACAGGAAGTTGGTTCCTTCTCAATTGTTTGAGAATTTTATGTGAATGCATACCGGCCGGACTGTGACGAGCACAATAAATATGAGTCATACGTTTGAGGTCACCGAATTCTATTTGATGCAAGAACTCTAGATCATTTCCTTGAGACATCCACAGAAATGGGAGATTGCGCGTACACGAAATTGAAGATAAAGGCGCTAAACCCCGATAGGGTTGTGCGGACTCTATGTAGACCTAGAGCCCAGTGGGAGCTTGACACTCAAAATTATCCCATTTTTTTAAGAAGTCCGACTTGCTCCCAATCCCTAAGGCCTGGTGCACGTTCTCTGAAGCTGGCCTCTTCCCAAACTCTCACCATCAGGAGGTCACGAAGGATCAGGCACTGCTTATTTTTTCTATTTTTACGGGAAAGACCATGAATGTGGGACCACTGATCGCCCATAACAGCCACACTCTAGCATAGAGTAGGACCCAGAGGTCTCTGTTATGGTACCCCTGCCTCATCACGCAATTATGCAAAGTAGTAAGGGTGGAGACTAGCGGTGATACATCAATCAGGCCAGCTCCGGCCGTGGACATAGCCATGATTAACCACTATCTTTAGGAGGATGACCCCATTCAGGTCTGGCCAGTAGCTCAAGCTCGAGCAGCCAGGCCACCACAGCAGTGCTCAAAAGCATCCTCCAATGGAGTAGAGAGACGCATCAAGCGTCTTGAGCGCTATATAGTCCAGTCCAACCAGGCACTAGAGGTTATGCTGTGGAACTTAGCCATCGAGTTACAAGTTGACCCTGATGCTCTAGGTGGCCGTCCACTTCTTGAGGACGGCTCGCAGAGCGAGGGAGGAGGAGCAGAATCTGATGGAGAGGATGGAGAAGACAACAATGCTTGAAAAGGGGAGTTCCTATTTCTAATTTTCTTTTGTTTTTATTTTCCTGCCTTGTCATTATGTATTGTGTTATTTCCTTTTGTTTTTGTTTTTATGTTTTTCTACTGGTTATTGTTTTTGTTTGGTTTGCTTTTGTTGATGTTGTCTAGCTTATTTAGGGTTCACTTCTCAAGTGCTTGGGGACAAGCACAACAGTAAGTTTGGGGGAGATGCTAAGACTTTGTATTCAAGCTCATATGATCTTTTCCTACTTTTGTCAATTTTTTTTTGTTTTATTTCTAGCAAAAAAAGAAAGTGTGAACTGGTGCTGCTAATCAAGAAGAAAGAGCAAGGTAACGAGGAAATAGCTTTGAGTAAACTCCTCCTCACCATAGTTTCGAGGGTAAGGTAACTTGGTATGTGACAATCACATGTAGGTGAAAACCCAAAGTGAGTTTTGAGCCTTAATGCGTGAGGAGGATACATCCACCCACTCATTTCTTTGTGATTGTGTGCATTTCACTCATATGAATACTTTTCAAAACTTGTTTTCTCTCTTTTCGAAATTGTTGGCATATATGCATTCATGAGGCATTGTTTGATTAATAACCCTCTAGCCAGAAAGATAACCCTATACATTTTTGCCTAGTGCAGCCCCTTAAGCTTAATTACCATTCCATTTTTTTTTCGTTCAATACAACCCTTAAGTGTAAAACTATGAAAATAACAACTAAGGGAGTGAAAAGGCCATTGTTAATTTAGGGATGAAAAGAGTACATGAATTGTACAGTGGGAAATAATGGATTGAATAGGGTATTTTGTGAAAGAGGATTTGAGTTACTATTAAAAACAAAAAACAAAAAAAGAAGAAAAGAAGAATAAAAGAAAAGGAAAAAGAAAAAGGGGAGATGATAATAAATGTGGATGTGGGGTATGAGATTGAGTAGGGGTGTGTAATAGTTCATTGGGTTTCTTGAGAAAATTTAGAACTTTTTGGTCTATAGCCCCTTTGGTTGAACCTGACTATTCCCTATATTTATTCCACCCCTCACCTTAGCCCAATTACAACCCTGAATAAAAAACCTCATGACTCATGGCATGCTTGCATGTGGATAATGAATTAGTAGAGAGAAACTAAGCCTATGGTAAGGTAGGCTTATGTTATGAAGGAGTGACAAGACAGGAACCCAAAACACTTGAGTGAAGAGAGAAAATTTGCTTAAATATGTTCACATGTGAATCTGTGTGCATTTGAAGTTACTCTGTTCTTAGCATTGTGGTGTTTGAGAAAAACAATCTTTTGAGTTATATCTTGTGGTGATCTGAGCTCTGTATTCATGATTTGCAGCACTGATTTTTGTTTCTTTGCCCAAGGACGTGGCAAAGGTTAAGTTTGAGGGAATGATGAGCACACAAAAGATGCAACTTTATGTTTCGAAAAGTTGAATTGTTTCCCCCTAATTTACTCTTTTTACTGCTTGTTGCTCAAGTATTTTGCAAAGTTTGATTTAGGTTTGTGATTGAGAATAGTTAATCTAAAAGAAGAAGAATCCTCGCCACTTTGATGTGTTTTTGTAGGGAAGCATCTAATGTTGGAGGAGATAGATTTTTGGAGGCAAATTCAAGGAATCCAGTCTATCCACTCAGCGCCTAGGCGCCATGCCATTGGCGTCTGGGTGCCCAAGCCCATAGTAGAGGATTCTTGCTGTGTAGTGCGCGTCTAAGCGCCCTCAATTAAGCACTTAGGTGCTAGTCCAAACTGACACATGTTTTATTTCTATGTAGTGCGCATCTAGGCACCCTAGATGCAGCGCCTGGGCACCCATATCAGTATAAAAAGTTATTTAATCATAACCTAATGGACACGGGGGCCGTCCGAGCAGACATAGATAGGTACGAACCAACCCTAGAAAGGGAGAAAGAGGCTTTCCAACCTACGGAGGAATTGGAATCTCTCCAAATCATCAAAGATGACTAGGGTGTTTTCTTTTCTTCTTGTTGTTTCCTTTGTTTGCACCATGTATTGCTAAGTCTCTCTGGTTAGGGTGATGGATCTTTCTTAACTTATGATGTAAAGACTATTTGATATTAATTCAAGTTTTTCTTTCATGGTCTAGCAATTGGACCTATTTTATATCATTGTTTTGTATGTGAAGTAGCTGATCACATATTTTTCTTCGTGAAGAATCCATATGAAATTAGAAGATAGAGCATGGGTTAAGCTTCTTGGTCTAATTGTCGTATTCGTGGAATATCTAGGAATATAATTTCATGAGTATGTGATTCCAGAATATCCATAAAATGTAAAATCCTTATTCTCGTAGATTTTAATTAAAGGATTAATTGATGTTTGTGGGTTTAAGAGGGTTTCATATTTCAAGGAATTGAATGTGAACTATTTTCTGGATTGAATCGTACACTAACATGAATGAATGATTTGAATTTATCAATTGTCATTGCTCGTAGGGAGATTAAGTGAAATCAAACCCTAACCGCTTTTATCCATTTGAAAGCTCCAATTTTGATAATTTTAGTGATTTAATTTCTGCAAGTAAATTTCATTCATTTTACACTTTTTGTTTTGAAAGAATTCAATCAAAGTTGATTGTAGCAAGTAATTGAATTAGTGAAAACTCTGTGTTAACTTCAATCCTCGTGGGAACGACAATTACTCTCTCTATATTACTTACACAATCCAGTGCACTTGTTGGAGAGTGAACAGATGATTTTATAAAAAAATAGAAGGGAAAACTGTTAGGAGAATTTACACGTTAGAGACTTGTTCTGCACGTTGGAAGACTAAGTCAAAATCAGTTTTTTGCACGTTAGAGGAAGAGCAGACCAAGTAAAAAATGAGGATAAGACCAAGTCATTTTAAATCTCTTCAAAATACTCATTTTCATGTAAGCTAAAAAAAACTAAATATTTGACAAAAAGTTTTGAGTCTCATGTTATCACACGCAGGTGTGTGCAAATTGAGGTTTCCCACTAACCATAAGCCTTTGGCCCATTTTTGTGAGTGCAAACCCACCCCCTAAATTACTTCTTCCTAAGTCAAAATCAATTTTTTGCACGTTAGAAGAAGAGCAGATCGAGTCAAAAATGAGAATAAGACCAAGTCATTTTAAACCTCTTCAGAATACTCATTTTCAGGTAAGCTAAAAAAATTAAATTTTTGACAAAAAAATTTAGGCTTCATGTTATCATACGCGGGGTGTGTGCAAATTGAGGCACTATTAGAAATTTGGGTTTTAGTGACCGATTTAGAGACTGATTTATTTCGGTCTCTATAGAAACCGAAATAGAGACCAATTAAGAAAAAAAAATCTAATTTGCTACCGAAATAAAATCGGTATCTAATTCGGTCTCTAAAAAATTTAGAGACCGAATTAGAGACCGAAATTATGTTACAAAAAAATTAAAATTAACAATAAAAGTGTATCTTATTGTTAGAGACCGATTTTTCGGTCTCTAAATAAAAAATTATAAATAAATAAATAAATAAATAGTGATCGCATTTGTGGTTGTTAAAAATAAAAAAATAAAAAAGAAAAGGTGTTAGAGACCGATATTTCGGTTTCTAAATAAAAAAATTTGTAAAAAATATAATTATTAGAGACCAGATTTTGGTCACTAAAAAAATAAAAAAAAAAGTGTTAAAAACTACAAATTTAGTCTTTAAATAAAAAAATTTAAAAAATAAGTAGCGACCGAAAAATCGGTCGCTAAAAAAAAGAAAAGATGAGCATCCAACGTTATCAGATAGTAAAGTGTGAAAGTCACCGTGACTTCCTTCCCCTAATGAAGTCCCCCTTTCTTTGTTCACTTCTCCCAAATTCTCAATTCATTTAAAGCCCTACCCAATGGTCATTGCAGTTTTGTGAGCAAGTGAACGATGTCGCCTCGATGCCGCTGCCGCCTTGTGCTTCCCAGCATCCCTGTAAAACTCTGTTCCGCCTCCTGCTCCTCCGGAACTCTGTTCTGCCTCGACGCTGAACAGTTCGCAGCGTCGCCAAATAGTACGCTTCTTGCAGTTTTGTTCTTCGTGTTACCTAGCCTCACCAAGTCCTAAGCCATCACCCCCTCCCGCATCAGGCTCACATACGAGGACATCTGGCACAGATCTTCCGATGGCGTTCACCTTCATGCCTGGTTCATCAAGCTCTTCCCTAATTGCCTAGGTTCCATTCATTTCACCTCTTCTTCTTAATCTTCATTCACTCAATTAGGGTTTCAATTTCTTCCCTTGGTGCTTGGATTTGGATTATCATGCATATTTTAGGTTATTTCGTACTGTAGCAGTGACTGGCAACTGCCTCAAATTTGGTATTATTAGGATTAGGACGTCAAGTGTTGCTTGCTTGTACTGAAAAATGTGTATAGATCGACAAGGAAAAGGGTATTATTTGCTACTGATTGAATAAGCCCTGATGTTTTATGTTGGTTGTGAATGGAATCCCGATCATCTTTAATGCGATGCTGATCCAATTGTCATGTGCTTCTTTCTTGTAGAATTTATTTATCTCCTGCGGTATGCTTGGAGCATAATGGTACAACTGTTGTTATGCTCTGAACTTTTGTCTTCATAGTCTTTTTTTTTGTCTCACATACATGTGTTGGTTTAGTTATAGCCAGAAAAGAAAAACAAAAAGAAAAAGAAAAGAAGAGAGAATAATAAGCAGAAAGTAGTGATTTAAACATCAAAATGGTTGAATCAAGGCTCATCATTTAAGAGTTTATGATATGTGAAGGTGCACATTTGACATATTGTATTCAGTGCTCTTCTGTAACTTAGATGATGTTGTAATACAATTTTTTTTTCTTATGTTCCATTGTCAGGTCCCACCATTTTGTTTTTTCAAGAAAATGCTGGAAGTATCCTGATGTTAGTATCTTGGAGAACTGTTAAATTATGTTCCAATCAAAGGCATGTCTACTACTTTACTTTTTTGGGAAAATTATCTTAGGATCAATAATTTATATTTAGCTTCAATTTTATTTTAAACTTAGAAGGGAAAATAGCAATGCCTGCCTTTAGTGACTTCTACTGTTCTGCATGTAATCTTGAGTGATATTAATCTTTGGTTGTGACTCTATGGTCATAGTATGCTTTATCAATTAGTTTTACAGGATGAGGCATCAAGCTAGCATTTTGTGTTATTTATACCAAAATTAATTCGTGATAGCTTTGTACAAATAGCATTGTTTTTTTTTTAATTTAATTTTGTTAGTCACATGTCATTTTTGCATTTTGCAGACATATTGTCTTACTCTTTTATTTCTTTGTGAACTTTGTTGTTGCTGCAACCATCAAAATGATATAGGGATCTGAAATAACGCCTGAGACCAACAATTTTCTCGAACCTGCTTTCTCTTCAGGTCTTCCCATTTATTATCTATAAAATCAAGTGCACCAGGGACTCTACATTCTTCTTTTCCTTCCAGATAGCAGGCACTCCTATGCAAGCATGGTATGGAACATCCTTGTATTGATAATGCACCTTAACTTATAAAATTTGATAACAAGAAATTGAATCAATAAGTATGGCTGTGCACACATACAGCTACTTTATAATGAAAGATGACAATCCATTGTGCCATTCAGGATACACTGGGGCAGTTTGGGCCAATAAGTGCTGCCACAAATAATTTGATATATTTGCATGGAGTACACTGGTTTTTTTTAATACAATCTCGTTTCTTTGTATGTTAGATATGCCTAAGGCCTGCATCTGATGTCTAGAGTTTTTGTTACTAATTTAATTTATTTCCTTTGGTTCTAGATGTCAGATGTGCTCAGAGTTTACATTTATGGCGTAATAGTTCTTCCGAGGTCAACAACGAGCTATATAAATGTTATCAAAGAGGTAACACAGAAGGACAGACCAATGAGATAGATGGAGGTACTAATTATCATTATATCTCAATTTACGTGATGTGTGGAAGATAATACTCATTTTTATATTGTTTTGGCAGCTTTTGATCTTCTAAATTCAAATGGGAATTTATTTAATGTCAGCATATGGTACAACTCAAACTACAGGGGGTCTGGATCTGCTGGTCCTCTTGGATTGGCGCGGATTCCTCATTCTGAAAATCTGGTATATATCTAAACTTGTTTTAATTGTTGCATCCTCCTTGCTATCCTAATAATGGGTGTATATAACATATGAAACTGAAAACTCTCATTATCAGCTTATAAAATAACACAATATACTACTTGCTAGATTGTGCTATGAATCAATCAGTTTTTTTATTTTATTATAATATTGATTTTAAAGTCAAAACACATAGTCGAATCATTAGTGCTGGAATAGATTTGGACTAAGGAATAACATACTTTCTAGAGAAAAAAACTTGCTTAGCCATTACCATTTTTCAAATGCATAATTTGAATGGAAGAACTAATTAGTGGAATTATGTTCATATGATGCACATGCAGCATTCAATTGATGTATTGCAAATTTCAAAGCTAGTTGCATCAATAAATTTTACTATAAATTTTACTAAGCTGATATAACGATAGTAATTCCCCTTTATATACATTTTCTCACTTTTGGACTTGTTTTAATAACATTTGGGTGTTTATTTTTCTGCACCTGGCAGATTATGATAGGGACTGACATCTAGTATCTATATGCATGCATATATCAAATGCCTACCTTCAGTTTCTGATGGGACCTGGTGCCAAAATGCTATTTGATTTTGTTAAAGAAATGTCAAAATCTGAGACCCCATATAGGATTGATATAGCTTCTCGTATGGGCGGTCTGTTCTTTACATGGGTCATCTTGCAACTTTTTCTTGTAAGTGCGGAAATATTTGAACAAATATATAATCAGCTATGAATTAAGTTTTCTACAACTGCTTGAGGAGGATGAAATGGCATTTGATAACCTTTATTGTGTTGCCTTTCAAATGATGGATGCTCAGTGGCTAGCAAAGCGTGCTACTTATATGGAATTTAATGTAATATATCATTAAATTGTATATATGTTCATTGCTTAAATTTTGTTTGGTTAACTAATACTTTAGTAGTCTTCTCATTCATTTGTAATTTTTCTTTTCATTAGGATGTTTTGAAGTCCACAAGAATGCAGTTAGAGCGTGAGCTTGCTCTTGAAGACATCTTCAGTGTGAAAGACTTACCTTCTTACAACTTGTTGAGATGATTTACCATGTTCATTTAATTTAACATTACTCTCTCCCTCGTTTAGTTTTGACAGAGAATGTTACATGAAATGTATCATCTAAAGCATTTGTCATTTTATCTCTAAAATAGAAACATCATGAAAAGTGAAAATAAAGTGAAAGTGAAAGTGGGACCTCAAATATCAGGTTAATCTTTTTGTTAATTTCCATCATCCCATGTATTTAAGCATATGTATTCAAATCCAGGAAATTGTTCCAAAAAGTTCTGTTGTCAACAATTACAATAATTCAAGTCAATTATATGAAAGTATGAAACCTTGCGTGAGCAATGAGTCATTGAGTCTCAGCATTTGAGAAATTAACGCAGACCAGTTGCCAAACTGGCATGTTCCTTTCATTTGCTATTTTGTACAATATTTTCGGATTTAGAGACTGATTTAGAGACCGATAAATCAGTCTCTAGTTTAGAGACTGCGTTAGCGACCGATTTTATAAAATATATAATATACTCATATTTTTAGAGACTGATTTAGAGACCGATTTAGAGATCTATTTAGAGACCAAAAAATCGGTCTCTAACTCAGTCTCTAATGTACTTTTTTGAAATATAATTAACTAATATTTGACCAAAAATTAGCGACCGATTTAGAGATTAAAAAAATTGGTCTCTAAATCGGTCTCTAATATTTAGCGACGAGGCTTTTAGAGACCGATTTAAATCGGTCTCTAAATCGGTCTCTAACTATTTTAGAGACTCATTTTCTTAATTTAGAGACCGATTTTTCGGTCTCTAAAACCCAAATTTCTAGTAGTGAGGTTTTGCACTAGCCACGAGCTTTTGGCCCATTTTTGTGAGTGCAAACCCACCCCCTAAATTGCTTCTTACCAAGCCCAAGTCACAAGTTGATATTCAACATCCTAAACAACCCATGTTGCATTTCTATTCCTGGCTCCTCTAAATTAATTGTATACATCTTGGTCCATGACTCTTCTACGTGATACTTGTTGGATCCTGAGACTTGCAATGAATTGAAACAGTAAAACACTGAAGCCTGAGGCGTGCAAAGCATTGCCCTCAAGGATTATTTCGGTATAATAAAAAATCCTCTTGAGTACAACAGACTCTTCCTGACAATGTCAAGGTTTCAAGAACTGCAAGAATGTTATTATTCTGTAACCTAAGAGAGAGAAGAAAGAAGAGCAGAGGAGAATATGAAGAAAGAAAACATAATTAAAGACTGAATTAGTGGATGATTTTATATAAAAAAAAAAAAAACAAAAGTGAAAGTTTGTTAGCGAGAATTTGCACGTTAGAGACTTGTTCTGCACGTTGGAAGACCAAGTCAAAATCATATTTTTGCACGTTAGAGGAAGAGCAGATCGAGTCAAAAATGAAGATAGGACCAAGTCATTTTAAACCTCTTCAAAATACTCATTTTTAGGTAAGCTAAAAAAAATTAAATTTTTGACAAAAAGCTTTAAGACTCATGTTATCACATGTTGGGGTGTGCAAAATGAGGGTTTGCACTAGCCACGAGCCTTTGGCCCATCTTTGTGAGCACAAACCCACCCCCTAAATTACTTCTTACTAAGCCTAAGTCACAATTTGATATATAAACTTTTCCAAAGTTTTACTTCTAACTAATGTGAGACTTTATTCTTTTGAAATATTACTCTTTTCACAAGAATACTCTATCCTCAACCATATGTCATAAGCTGGCTTGCCCCACATACTAGGAATAAGCTCTCATCACTGAATGGGGCATATATATATATATATATAGGATCTTACTCAGGTGAGAGAAGTGTTTATTGTAAGAGGTGAGAGAAGTGAATCTTGACCATCGGATCTTTCATGAATGGTCAAGATTAAAACATAAATGCATGTGACTTTTTTAAGTGATCACATGACCTTCAAGTAACTTTAAATCTTGACCATCCATGTATGATTGTATGGTTAAGATTTATTCCTCTCACCCTCTCACAATAAAAGATAACATATATAGGGGACATATCTAGTGAGAGAAATTTTTATTATGAGAGGGTGAGAGAAGTAAATCTTGATCATACAACCATACATGGATGGTCAATATTAAAAGTTACTTGAAGGTCATGTGACCACTTAAAAAAGTCACATGCATTTATCTTTTATTATTGACCATTCATGAAAGATCCAATGGTCAAGATTCACTCCTTTCACTTCTCACAATAAACACTCCTCTCACCTGAGTAAGATCCTATATATATATATATATGGTATTCAGATGATTTAGCTAACTGCTCTGGTAACTTCATATTCATTAAACGACTCATCCTCCACGTTGAACACCAAAATCTCATTCTCTGCATCAGAGTAATTTTCGTACTCCCTGAATGCATGCCGGTGCAGACTACCATGTAGAAAGCATTGTGGCATGTAGCACGGAAACATGTGTAAATCCAGGCTAGAAGCATCGACAACCCTCCAAACTCTTTCCTTCAATGAAAAGATCTCTCCATCAGGTGGTGACCCTTGGCCTTGGTCGAAAGACCTGGTATGGTAACAAATATTTATCTTCTTATAATCATCTTTCTTGGAACCATAAGTGTTCTGAATGGGATTCAGAGAGTTACTTGAATAGGTGGTTGAATGTGAAAACTTCTATAGCATGATAACAATACTGATGGTGCGAGGGAGTAAATACTTACAAAAGTCACTACGACACTCAAGTTAGTCCATGCATAAAGAAAACAGTGTATAACATTGGATATTAGGTGCATACCTTTGAGACTTTATAAGATATATGTAGGAGCGTCCTAGGATGTTGAGAATCATAGCATTCAATCTAAATTAAATGTTATTGACTAAAATCTAAAAGATTATTATCTTTAATAGTTAATTTTCCTAACGTTGGATATGATTAATATTTATATCACATAAAGGATTATGAGATATTCATGCCTTGCAAATAGGCAGGTGTCAGCGCCCAGTATTATTTGGATACTATTTGGGGGGATCAGGTTGCTCTTGATTTATAGATCCATGATCCGATTCAGAACAATACGCAAAGCCTATATCACATTATAACCATATGAAAATTGCTTCGGTGATAATGTCACATGCCGTTGAATTAACGGGTTCCGAAGAACTGTGTTTGGCAGTCGACCCTGTAATATTACCGTAGAGACAAACCAGGCCGTGAATCGCATCGATAACTGTCATGCCATCAAATGATGAAAACGGGCATTGGATTTTTGCAATCCTTCCGAGTGGATGAGTATCAGAGTATAGATAGGAGGACTCTCTGTCATCATATTTCAATAAGTGTCTGATAAGCAAAGGAGGATTAGGGTTTTTGAGGGAGATGGAATGGTGGTTCAAGATGAATGCTTTGTTGGTGATGGTGGAGTGCCAGCATTTGCAAACCACAGTAAACCTTAGTATGCATTTGACAGGGAGCAAAACAAGAATTTCATCGATCATATGTTGGGTGAATAAGTGGCCCATCCTACTTGATCTTGGTCTTCGCAAACCAGGATTGCGGATGGAGAATGCAAACGACTAAGGCAAGCTGCTGGAGCAAAACCAAATAAATAAGCGATTGTCCATACTATTAATTGAATTGATCTTTTTTCTTAATTTAAAAATTAATTGATTTGATTTATAAATTAAATGTCATCTTTTAAACTTATTATGAAAATTTATCATGAATTGATTTGAAAATCAATTTTTATATTTAAATTTATTATAATTATGTTATTAAGTATGAGAGATAAAATAAAAAATTTAGTAAAAACAAAATAATCTATTTATTTAAAATTAAATTAAATCATATCAAATCTTATCATATTTAATGAGTTTATATATTTAAATTATTGAAATACATGAAATTTTTTAAAAAAATTATTTTTTTACATTCTAAATACAAATTTTAATTTATAAATGAAATTAAATCTTATTTATGCTTATACATTTTCATTATATATTTTACTAATTAAACTACCTCTCTTGCCCCATGTCATTTTGTAATTGTAATTAAACTAAAATTTTTCGTATCTAAAAAATCCTGTCTGATGCCTTTATCTAATTTATTTTTTTTCAATTCAAAAACTTCTGTCCGGCGCTATACTAATTGGACTGCCTTTGATGTCACATGTCATTTTGTGGTTACAATTAATCCAAAATTCTTCCCACTCAAAAATTTTGCCCCGTCCCTTCCTCTGATTTCTCCCGCGCGGTTCCTTCTATGTAACTGTTTTCTAGCTTTCACATATAAGAATACATTATTTATTATATTTTTTAAATATATATATATATTTTAATTTATGTTACACATTAAAATTATATTTAAATTTAATTATATATCATTTAAAGTTAATTATATATTAATTAAAATTAAATATTATTTTAATGTATAACTTAATTTAATAAAAAAAATATTAAATATAATGTGATAAAAAATATGTTCGTAACATTATCTTTTAACTTTTTATTTTGTGATGCCACGTGGCTTAGAATGCTCCCATGCCGTTAGAGTCTCGACGCTCTTTAACTTTCCAATTTTCATGCCTGCCCGCCCACTATGACTTTCAAGTTTTAATCAGCTGTTTTTAATTATTTTTTTATTCTCTCTTTATTTTGTTGTTTTTTCGATTTTTTCCTTATATTATATATTCTTTATTTTCTTAAACTCTTTTTAATTAATTGAGAAAAATAGAAATTATATAAAAAAGAATACCTTTCAATTTAAGTGGAACAAAACTAAAGCCAAATGGGATTTTTAACTCGAATTAGTTTGATATTCATAACATATTTAAATGTTTCAATGCTATATATTTATTTAATGAATATTTAAAAATATTGTATGCAGTTCTGAATAATTTAGTTTTGCTATTTTTATTGTTACTTCAAAAGATTATTGTATTCTAAAATTGAAATTATCTAAGGTTATACAAATGTACATAAAAATAAATTATCAATTATATATTAATTAAAAGATCTCTTCTAATGCCATATTGAAAATACTCACTTATAATTTTTATTAGTTTGATAACTAGAGAAGCAATTTCTGATAATATTTTTATAATCAGTTAATATTTTATGATTAGATATTTTTTATTTTGTATGTTTAATGAATATTAAAATATTTATATATTTATCTAAGTAATTTTTTATTGTATTTCTCACTATTATTTTAAATGATGATTTTCTTCCAAAAAGTAAAACTATTTAAGGCAAATTATATCAACATGTATAAAAACTAAGTTAAAATTATATTGACAAATCAATGAAACCTATATGGTGACTTTCATATACATCTTTAAACTCTTTATTCACAATATCACATATAAATATAATAAAATACAAAATATATCCGTGAAATTCACGGAGGCATATACTAGTGTAATCTAAACACAGTCAAAACCAAACTTACTAGAGTCTGAGTCTACAACAATAACTCACCAACTTGTAGTAAGCTTTATATAAATTGGTTAAAAAAGGAAAAAAGAAATCTAGGTTGTGAAAAAAAAAAAATCTAGGTTAGAAACGTAAGCCCAACCCAATAACACTCATATTAAGAGTTGGATGTGAATTATCTCCGGTTAGTGGAATAATAAGATATGATTTTGGTGAGAGAAATATATAATTTGTTTAAAATAAAACTAATGAACTTTATAATCTAACATGGTGGGTTATTGTATAATAAAATTTTTGTCTATCTCTTTTTAACAAGTTGATCATGTAATAAGAGAGGATATCACTCTTAAGAGTCCCCTTCCCTTTTGCATTTAAAAAAGTAAGTGATAATATCTCACTATTACATAATAATCACAAATATATATGATTTATATTAATACTGTTGATATTCCTGTTAATCCGTATTTTTATTTTGTTCGTTTAATCATATTATTTATTTTTTAATATATATCATAATTTAAAATGTAGTAGAATTTATGTGAAATTATTCATCTCACATTAAATAAATAGATGTTTAGAATTGACCCTAAAAAAGGAAAAAAGATGTTAGAATCAATACAAGTAGTTAAAATATAAACACTAATTAAAAAGAAATACCTATTTATACATAAAAAAGTTTAAAATACTAATATGTACCAAACAGCATCTATTTATATGTCTTTATTATTATTGTTGTTTTCTTTTTGACAAATATTTACATGTCGTTATTAAAGCACGTGGATTATGTTATAGAAAATTATTTGGTATAGATCAAGCACTAAAATATAGAGCTAAAATATATTTTTTTATTTGTTCATATCATAATTCCTCATCAAGCATCAAATTGTATAATGTATATTGCTTCTTCTCCTTTAACCGGTTAATTAATAGTTAATTGGAAATTTCATAATGATCCTCTAACTTTTGGCCAATTACTTGTCAAGCAAAAGTGGATCGTTGAAGGTCCAAATGCAGTGTGATTTCATATATATATACAGAGTAATAATCAAAATGAAAACGAAAATAAAAAAATGTTTAAAAGTTAATAAAATTGTAGAATAAATTCAATGTGATTGCCTAAATAGTTAATTTTGTCTTATCGCTAAATTTTATTATTATAATATATAGTTAGTAAAATATACGCAAATTATCACTCTCACCCAACTTCTTCAAAAACCAGTTGCATGTGACTGCTTACCTCGTGTGGTCAGATCACAATGTTAGAAACAGAACTCAGTGATATAAATAATGACTAAGAAAGATTTATTCTTTTTAATAATTTTGGCCATTAAAATTTTTTATTGAAATAATAAAATATTGGTAAATTTGTAACATTAATGTACTCTAAAAATTATAATCCTAATTAAGGAATAAGCACCTTGAGACAGGTTGAATATTATTACCTAATATCTATTACAAATCGGTCTTATTATTCGTCTAACTTTTATATTTCAATTTTTTTTCAACACACTTACAAATTCATACTGTATTCTACGGGAATGTCACAGTCCCATACAACATGATTTGACATTTGTCTCACATTAAGATACGATGGACAAAAGTTGTAAGTATTTTTGTTGGATGAAAAACGTTTTCCATTACAAACTTGTCAATGATTGACGCTTAAGGTGCTTGTATCACAAATGTTTCTAATTATCGAATTTGGCCGCGGTATTATACCTTCAACTTTTAATACTCTCAAATCGCTAGAAGCCAATAACCAAAATTAAGTCTATTCTAGATCGTGATCCGAGATCCTGTCTAATACGATTAACTTGGCACGCGTACAATCGAACCCTGCCCTAGACAACATAGCTAAGGCCTTGATGGCAGTTCAGACCTCGAAGCCATGCAGGTTGAGCAACATTGGGTCATAATATCAGGATTGCTAGATTCACGCAGAGGATATATCCCTAAATAATTGTAACTGTCAATCATCAACTTATGATATTATTGGACTTATAACTGTCTTAAACTAATAAGTAGCTCCCATATCAAGGGTTTCTAACTTATAGGGATTCAACCCAATAGTAATGGGAAGATAATCTCTACCAGGATACTAATTTTAAATACCTGCACTCAACACATATTGCATGAGAATTCTGCACATGCTCTATAAATACTAGACTAAGTAACCTTAAACAGGTATCAGTAAATTACTCACCATATACTGCCCTACTTATCCACAGTCTGACTTGAGCGTTGGAATCCCTTTACAGGTACCCACCTCCTGTCTCAATGCGCTCGGCCACTGCTGCTCAAGGAGGAAACTACTGTTACGTACCTATCTCAGGTACCCTCTGAATCCACTTCAGAACATTGGCACCATCTGTGGGAATCAATAAACTTCTAATCCCACACAATCATGGTGAACACACGTCAACATTCAAGGAGGGATGTTGCACAACCCTCTGCAGAATAAAGACAGGAGCCAGCAGTGCAGCCCCCTCCTCATCCAGTTCCACCACCTGCAGCTGAAGCTTCATCCGTAAGAAACCAAGCACACGTCCTGAAACATCAGCGTGATGGACATGAGACTTCACTTTCCGATGAAAGTCCACATCCGTCGTGTACAGTATCTGTTATGGACGGGCTTGGCCGCCCTGGAGAAAAAGCTAACAATATCGTTCAAGGGTCTAGGGCCCCAGTCCAAATATGCCTAGGCCTCCTGAACAACGTTGATGTTGATCGTGCTTCCAGCCGAGGCACGGCCCATTCAGAGATGACCAGAAATCGTCTCTAGGAGTTGGTCATTCAACAAATGCTACAGATCGATAAATAATGTCGTCAGTTAGACGACCAACGTCGTCGGCTAGACGAGTTGGAAATGTTTGTTCATATGGAGAATGACAATGGGAGGCGGAATACGGCTCGTAACCAAAGAGGACCGTTGCACGATGAAGCTAGTAATGCTGTTGGAATTAACCTGCCGGCCTTCGGCATCCAGCAACAACCCTTCTCGGACGAACTAATGGTGTACAGGGTTCTTAGAAGATTCAAGTTCCCTTCCAACCTAGAGCCCTATGATGGTACAACGGACCCTCAAGAACATCTTGACGCCTACATTCACTTTATGCTGTTCCATGGGGGTCCCCAGAATTGCTCTGCCGTGTCTTCCCCTTCTTTTTGAAGAAGGGTGCCTTTTGTTGGTTCACGACTCTATAGCCAAAGTCTGTCATCGAATAGGACGACCTCACGCAACGCTTCCTGTTACATTACACAACTGCTAATGAATAGTCCAAGTCGGTTGACTCCCTCTTTGCAATTCTCTAAGGGACAATGAGCTTCTTCGTGAATATATCAAAAGGTTCATGGATGCCCTCGCTCATATAGAGAGACCAGGTGACAGGATTGCTCTTCATTACGCCCGAAGTGGACTCCGAACTGATTCTGACTTCTCCCGGTCCTTAGCGAAAAAGAAGTCAGAGACTATGTATGAATTTCATGCTCGTTCCAAGAAATATATCGATCTGGAAGATATCATCAAGGACAAAGAGACTCTGGAAAAGGGTGAGCACACTCACCAGAAGAATAACCGAAGCTCTAACCAACCTCGAAATCCCTCCAAGGACAATGTATACCGGCCTAAATATTATGACTGTAACCTTTTGAACACCCCACGAGAAATAATTCTCAAAGATATGCTTTAAACTGAGTTCTGGGATATAAAAAGGCCGCCTCCTCTAAAAAACCAAAAAACTACTCGAAGCACTGTAAATGACATAAAAGTTATGGCTATGAAACAGAAGAGTATTACCAGCTCTGTGATGTCCTTAAATCCTTGATTAAAGAAGGATGGCTACAGAAATATATCGTTGTAATCTGAAATGATGACAATTACGGAAGATAAAGCGACCAAAGACGTAGCTGTAGTCCTCGGCGAAGTTTGACCTCACGACAAAGGAGACGGACACGCAACCCTGCCAGAAAATCTCAGACTCCACCTCGTTGTGGCACTGACAGCCTGTAGGATCGAAACCAGGATACTCAAAATAGGGCCAACAGGAAAGAACGACTTGTTAGTACCATATCTGGGGGATTTGCAGGAAGAGGATCATCCAACAATTCCCAAAAAAAAGCACTACGGACTGCGGGGTTGAGCGTTTCTGGCTTTACACGTAAGCCCCGTGTTGAAGAAAGGGAGGGGCCACTCATTTCCTTCTCAGACGAGGACTACGGTGGTGTCATCTGGGATCATGATGATTTGCTCATCATCCTCAGAATAATATCTAATGCAGAGGTCTGGAGTATATTCATTAACCAAGGAAGCTAGGCCGACATTATGTTCATGGATGCCTTCGAAAGATTAGAGTTCTCCATGTCTACATTAACCCCCTATGATGGCGAGCTCACTGGTTTTCCTAGGGAAAAGATAACCCCGGTGGGTTACTTTGATACATTCCTGACTTTAGGTGATAATAAAATCTACAAAATCGTCAAAGTCAGGTTTTTGGTCGTAGACTGCCCGTCAGCATACAACATTATTCTAGGATGCCCCACGCTAAATGGCATTGTCGTTGTAGTGTCCACCTCTCACAAACCATGAAATTCCTCAGTAAGAATAATGAGATAGTCATAGTTAAGGTTGACCAGATTGCGGCGCGCAAGTGCTGCAACGAGAGCATAAAAATATGCAAGGCTCTAAGGAAGACCAGAGCACGTACCTCTAGCCCGGCTTTAAATCGAGTCAATGTCCTTATGATCGAGCTAGACATTCGTGAAAAGATCTAGGGTACCAGACCCTAGCTTGAAGGAGATTTGCTTCCACTCTAGCTAGGTGACAAGCCTAACCAAATCACTAAGATAGGCGCAAATCTGGAAGAACAGAAGAGACGCCAGCTAATAGAGCTTTTGCAGAAAAATAAAGATCTATTTGCTTGGACATCCTCCGACATGCCTGGGCTTGACCCCACTTTCATCTGCCATCGTTTATCTATTAAACGGGATGCGAAGCCAGTCTCCTAGAAGAAAAAGAAAGTCGGCCCTGAAAGACAGCAAATCATTAAAGAGCAAGTCAAAGAGCTTCTCAGTGCTGAATTTATCAGAGAGATCTCATACACCACATGACTCTCCAATTTGGTCCTAGTGAAAAAGTCAAATGGGAAGTGGGGGATGTATGTAGACTACACAGACCTGAATAAGGCGTGCCCCAAAGATCCATACATCATCCCTAACATTGATAAACTTGTTGATAGCTCTTCCAAATTCCTGTTATTGTCTTTCATGGATGCTTACTCTGGGTATAATTAGATCCCAATGTACCCCAGAGATGAAGATAAAACTGCTTTCATCACAGAGAAGGCAAGCTACTGCTACAGGGTCATGTCCTTTGGCATGAAGAATGCAGAAACCACCTACCAGTGGATGATGAATAGGATTTTTGAGGATCAAGTAGGGAGAATGATGGAGGTTTACATTGATGACATGATAGTCAAAACCCCCTAATCCGGATCATATGTCGTAGACCTCGAAGAAGTGTTTATGTAATTAAGAAAGCACAACATAAGGCTTAACCCAGAAAAGTACGTATTTGGGGTCCAAGCCGGCAAGTTCTTAGGCTTCATGCTGACTCACTATGGCATTGAGGTAAACCTAGATAAATGTCAGGCGGTACTCGACATGCACAACCCCTAGAGCATGAAAGAGATTCAGCAGCTTACGGGGTGAATCATGGCCCTCACACATTTTCTAGCCAAAGCTGCTTATAAATCTCCCCCATATTCAAGCTCTTAAAAAAAGGAAAAGGTTTTGAGGAGACTCAGGAATGTGAGGATGCCTTCACATCATTAAAAAGACTCTTGTCTTCCCTTCCCATCCTGATGAGGCCAGAACCTGGAGAGACGTTGTACGTATACCTCTTGGTTCATGAGGAAGCCGTGAGTTCAGCGCTCTTAAGGGAAATGCCTGAAGGTCAGAAACTGGTCTATTTTGTAAGCAAGGTGTTACAGGGCCTCGAGCTTCATTATCAGAAGATCAAGAAGGTTGCCTTCACCCTAATCATCACGGCCAGAAAGCTGGGGGCAACTTAGTATAATTACAGGGTAAGCGTTGGACTCACCCTAGTAACAGAAGAGAAATACGGATATTGGGATGCGGAAAAGAAAAAGGAAAACAAGATACAAGATAAAATTCAAAAAATTTTATTAATTAATTTTATTCCATACATCGTCAACCTTCCCGGAAAGAAAAGGAAAAATACATTAAAAGTATTCAGCAAACAGTGTCTATAGGAGAGCTTGAGGACAGAACCAACATCACTGTTAGGGCACCCAGTTGCATTATCATATCCACAGTTCCTCCATTCTCTTCCCAGTTTACTAGGCTCTGAATAACTCTAGCAAACCAGAGCAGAACACTGCTTCTGAACTTTGGAGTTACTCTGCCAAATTCTTCTTCCCTGCCTCCTTCATAATGATAATAAAGGTCGACAACCACCCTTAGAGCAAGTCCAAGAAAGCATATCACTCCAAGTTTCTTCAAGAGGATTTTTCCTTCTAGAGGGGCCGCATTCTTGTATATCCAACTGCTCTACGAAGAAGACCGCCCTGGTGCCTCCAAATCACTCAGGAAGGAAGAAGGACAGGGACAGAGTGTCCTCCAGTGTCCCTATGCACCAATTTACGGAAGCATCACTTCATCCTAACAACACGTTGGATCAGACACCGCCGTGTTTGCCAAGAGAGAAAGGCTTCTGCCTCCCAAATGCATAGCGACTTAAATATTACGCCAAGAAAGAAAGGCTCCCACAAAAGGAAGAGTTGGTTGCAGAAAATCAAACACCTTCAGTAATTTTAAAAAAAGCAAAAGGACAACTTTTGCAAGGGATGAAACCCTCCATGTATATGTAAAAAATGAAAAAGGAACCACTCTCTCAGAAAGAATCATCCTTGCATGAAACTGCAAGGCAAAAGGAATACAAGAGAATGTCAGCTCTAGTGCAAATATTCTTTATTTATAAAGAGAATGAAGCACTTTGATTGGTCTCAAAAAAGGTAATCTGATTGCGTGATGACAGCTATGTTTAATGCTTCTAGTTTCTGATTAGTCACGGGAGCAACGAGTAGTTGGAAAATAATACAAAACTGATATCCTCTTTAAAGGATCTTTAATTTCTAATAAAGTCAAATCAGTGGTTCCCAAAAAAATCTCAAGACTATTACTACCTGCAGCGTCAGAGATCACAAGGAGAATGCTCAAGGAACGTTACCAACCGCATGAGGATCGTATGGTACACCTCAGGTGACGGGGTAACGGGGTAAGCAAAGCAAATAAACTCATACCCCGGCTTAACATTTCGACCCCAGAGGAATACTGCACATTATGGATCTTAGTTCTTTGCATAAAATAAGAGATCTAATATTGGGACACCAGACTCTTTCGTTCATCGCATTCCTGGTGACTCGCTTGAAATTTTTACCTTAACACTCGGCTATTTCATCCAAGCGCCAAGCTAGAGGCATCTGTTCTGGACCGTGATCTGGGATCTTGTCTAATAGGATCAACCTGACACGCGTACAATTGGACCCTGTTCTAGACGACATAGCTAAGGCCTTGATAGCAGTCCAGACCTCGGAGCCATGCATGTTAAGCAACATTGGGCCATAATATTAGGATTGCTAGATTCGCGCAGAGTATATATCCCTAAATATCCCTAACTGTCAATCATCAACTTACGATATTATAGGACTTATAACTGCCTCAGACTGATAAGTAGCTCCCATATCAAGGGTTCCTAACTTATAGGGATTCAACCCAATAGTAATGGGAAGATAATCTCTACCAAGATACTAATCCTAAATACCTGCACTCAACACAAATTGCATGAGGATTTAGCACATGCCCTATAAATACCAGGCTAAGTAACCTTAAACAGGTGTTTGTAAATTACTCACCATATACTGTCCTACTTGTGCACAGCCTGACTTGAGCGTTGGAGTCCCTTTATAGGTACTCACCCCCTGTCTCAACACGCTCGGCCGCTGCTACTCAAAGAGGAAACCACTGTTACGTGCCTATCTCAGGTACCCTCCGATTCCACTTCAGAACAGTATCTCTTGCACATGCTTTGCCACTGAAGTCACAGAAAAGAGCTATCCATTTGTCCTACATAAAAAATCCTGGGTTTACTTGAGTTTACCAAATTTCCAATAAAAAAACAAAAATTAATAGTTGTGTTTTTAGATTCATCAATTAGAGCTTCAAAACACTATAAAGCTCAAGATATGCCTCTAGTAAACACAACAATGGACAAATCTATATTTTTTATATACAATCATCTGTTTAGATTTGTTCAATGTTTTGCATGAAAATGAGTATAAAATTAGGCAAATTACCACCTACCCCAATCACTTGATTTAAGGAATTAATTTTAAGAATATGTTGGCACCCCAAAAACTTTAAGATGATATGATGACTTAAAGATAAATGCGACTAACTTACTAGGTTAGTACAGAAGGAAGATGAGAGTCACAACAATAAATGTGAGAATATTTATTTTTATAATTTCTATGTTTTACTTCTCTTTAATTTCCAATAAATAACTTAGAATTTAATCCCATAAAGGTGCACTTAAAAAAATAGCAATTAGCTACGGTTAAAACCATGGTAAATTTCTTATAAATCGTAGTTAACTAAATTTAACTATGGTTATAACAACTGTAGCTAAATAAGGCGTCTCAAATAAATTAGCCATGGTTTTCGGGACTGTGACAATATTCTATTATCTACGATTACAAATGTGGTTAATTAAGTAATAATCATGACCCATTTTAATTAGAATATATTCTATAAAATACTTAGCTACACTTAAACCGTGACTAAGTTAATGTTTAGCTATGACTAAACTGTAGCTAATGTAATGGAAGTTTTATATTTATAAAATTGGTTTGTCACGATTAAACCGTGGCTAAATATTTCTTCTTCTTTTTTTGAAAATACTAGTTGCTTCCACAATCATATGACAAAAGGAGACTTGCTCAATCACATAATATCAAATCTCAATCAAGTACAGCATTCAAATCAATAGTTAATAAATAGGATTGGACAAAAAATTTGAATCTTAAATAGGATTGGACAAAAAATTTGAATCTTTGTCAAAACTAAACCATGCCCTTCATGTTCACAACTTCACTGACCAATCCTGCAATCAAAATGTAGACCCTAGCTAGCATTATCACTATATTAAACTATACACTTCATGTTCATAATTTCACTTAACTACAAATTCTATTCAAAAAGTAGACTTTACTATCATCAATACATTTATGGCATGTCTCCAAAATGCAATGCACTTCATTTCTGTGCCCTCATGTTAAGAAGAAATCATATTTTCATTGATGAAGAGAAGGGAAATGTTTTATTGAAAGTGCATTAGATATATGTGGCAAAATCTTAATAAAAAGTTATGACAAAGCTATTAGTATTTATCTCCCCTTAACTATGCTTTCATATGCTAAAGCACAATTTTCATTTTCATAATATATACTAAACCTCCTTCTTTATACCATGAGAAACTTCCTGCTCCACATTCCACATTCATAATCGATTTAACCAAGCTCTTTAGGCACAACTGTTTTGCTCATACTCATAAGTAGTATCAACTGCATACAAGTGTCTGTTATCAAAATCATGCAAGTTTAGTTAAAGCAACCTCTTAGAGGTTAAACATAATATCTCTCCACTTTTTTAATCGTAATGTTTATGACACTAGAAACGGTACCTTTGGGCAGGCATATATGTATGTTTTCTAACATTATAATTCACCTATTATTTCAGTTGATGCTTCTATAATAAATTAATAAAAATTAAAGTCACACCCTTACTCAATATAAGAAGAAAACTTACAGATTTCCATCTATTTGGATCTAAGAAAGAAGTGATCTTTGTGTTAAGGCCATGAATTGGCCTAGGTTGCTGAATAATCTTCCCTCTAAGCTCTTGTGTGACTAAATTGACTACATCTACACTCTTGTATACATCATCAGCACCAATAGCAACCTATTACATATGCCACACAAACTTTATCATCAAGGGGTACAGAGTAGTGAAGATACAACTTAGGCTTCAAGAAGGTAATATAAGCTATTGACTAACCTGTGCATAAGCATTTCCCTTAGTGTATTCAGTGACACCATAGTTATAAGTCAACTCAAACACAGTTGTCTCATGCTCCTCTACATACCCAAGCATAGCTATAGTGAACTATAAGACATGCAATATAATTCAAGAAAATCATAAGCAAGCCATGGCTTAGTCATAAAAGATATGCATGCTAGTAAGTAGATAGCTAAGAACAAATTAAGAAGGAAACTCACCTTGTATTCAAGTCTATCCACCTTCTTAACCACCCTCAAACCCAAAGCCTGCACAAATATGATCCCACAAGAACATAGCCTTAGTTCATAAAACACGATTTAATAAATAAAACTTTAATCATAATATATCAAATGCAGTTTCATGGTTTTATTGTGTCCATCACAAGTAAAAGCTCATAATTTGTAATCCACATCCTCAATGCCAAACATAATAGAAGATTAATTTGTTCTTTCAGTGGTTGCCTAAACGAATAGTAAACCATTACAATGTGGTTAGCTCTACTTCTAGCATTAAAAGGTTAAAACCCATCAATGACACTGATTTCTCAATTATCAATATAAGCACTAGGCATAATATATCAAGGATTAAGTGATCAACAAAAATAACCTTTCACCATTTACCAAACTATTACAAACACTAACATAAAATAATTATAATGTACCATTGTCCACCATACGGTTGTTGTGGGACATTTTAGGGAGCAAGCATGCTACTATAGTAAGGATTTGGACACAGGGTAGATTGCTAGGGCCTTCGATTATATTAGAGAACAGCAAAAAGTGCATATAAAATTTAAATTCTAAAATTTGAGGGGGCAGAAGAACTGAATCCTAAAGTATAAGGTCTAAATGTCCAGAAAGAGAGCTAAAACGGCCCACTTGGACCCCAAGCCATCACAACTAATGCAAATGACAACGCATTTCTGATTAACCACTTTTTACTTTTATATCAAATTAAGATGACAACTCAGACCAGTACTTCCTCCAGTAATCATTCACTTCATTTTGATTGGCAGATAAAATTTGAAGCTTTAAATTTAACTTTGTTTCATCCAATTCAACAATATAATTAAAATGAATTTAATTTCCAATAAAACCTCTACATTCCAATCCATTATTGCTTCGCAGATCTTTGATAAAATGGCAATAGATAAGCATTTGCTAATGATAATTAGCATTTTCTAATTATCATTAACAGAATTCCAACATCAATTTTTTTATATATAACAAATACTTTCAAAATTAGTTATTTAAGGGACATGGAGAATCTCACCTCCAAAGCAGAGACTAGGAACACAAAGACCATTTATTAAAGAAGAAGAATAAACTGGGGGAAATTATATGACTTGGAATCAAATTGCTTCAATGACAAAAAAAAAATTATTATAGATGTCCTTTATATCTACAACAAGCATGACACTTGACACTTAGGAAATTAGCAATGTGAATTCCACTGAGAGTAATGTTGAAATACAAAAGTGCTGAGGCCTAAGGATGTCAAGCTCCTAAAGTAACAAATGTTTTTATAAAGCTCTTTGAAACTTCAAAGACAGTTCATACCAAAAGAAGGCACAGATTTAAGCTGTAGAGGTGTCGTATACTGAACATTCTGAGTGCTTTTGCTACTTACTAGCAATAAGTTATCCAAGTAACCTTTTCTTTAGTGTGCACCTGGATCTACAGAGCTTCAAATAGATACCAAAAATGTTCAATCTTAACATAATAATCAATTTAGAGAAGCAGGTCTAAGAAGCATAACAATGAACAATGACATACTCCACAAGTACTACTAATAATCAGAATGCAGAAGCATATAAGCCACTAGAAAAGAATAAAATCAGAATGCACAAGTACTACCTAATGTCCTTTTTTCATTCAACAAAAAGATATTATTGCCATAGTAATATCAACCTTGAGTGTAAGAAAGAAAGAAACAACATGTGTCATTCATTCCATTCAAATAAGCACTTTCTCCATATTATTATACACACAGACGAACCTAATTGTGATTCACAAGCATCAAATTCAGGAATATTAGTGATTACTACAAATCAACACCAAGCTATGGTTTCAATTCAATTGTCAAACATTACACCAATAATAAAAATGAAAATTTACCCAAAGTTTTTTTTTTAGAGTAGCAGATCAGCAATATCCGAGAAGTTTCGCCTTTCCCTTTTCACGATCTTGAATTCTTTAGGTAGCTATAACCACTCTTTCTCTAGCCATTTTTCCTATCCTACAAATCTACAAGTCTTTGAAGTTAGAGGTGGTTCCATATCTGGGGTCTTGTCCAAATGAACTCAGGGAAAGAGATTTACAGTGAAGAGAGAGGGGAAGGTATAATAATGAGGAATGATACTGCGATAGGTTTCAGAAAACGCGATAGGAGCCAGAATAGGTGTGAGAGGCGCGCTGAAGCGAGGAAATGAGGAAGAATCTCACCTTGGTGTCACTTCACCATCTTGTTGCTTGCTGAAGTGAGGAAGATGTGCTGCGAGGAAGAATCTCACCTTGCTTGCTTGTGGAAAGCTACACTCAGTAGACGAAGATGAAGATGCTGCCACTTCTCTCTCAACTCCACCATTCGGTTCTTCCACAAAGGTTCTTCGATGATGGGGAAAAGAATGGGAGATGGGGAAAAAAGGAGGAAGAGGGCAAAGGGTGGCGTGTTGATGGCCCAGCTTCGTAAGTGCAGGTGTGGGCTTTTTTAATTGGATTAGCTACGGTTGTTGGAACCGAAGCAAAAAAACTATGGTTAAACACTGGTTTTCTTGTGTGGTGATAAATCTTTCATCGGTAAACTTAGTGATATAAATTAAATCTCGATGATATCAAATCGGATCAATATCATGAATAATAGTATCTGAGCTATCAAATTGATTCATCATCGAGAATTGAATAATATAATATAAGAAGATCTTTTATCTGTACCAAATTTCAAAATTTGATTTCTGATGCAATCAATAATTCCTTTTCTTTTTTATTTTAAGAGTTTTCTTTCTTTCTTCGTCAGAACCTTTACCTTAAACTGAAAAAAAATAGAGGAATCCTGGTTATGAATGAGATTAAGGTTGTTATTTTTATTCCCTTTCACACTCGAGAATTTTCTATCTGCTACAGTCCATAAAATTGAGGAAAAACCTATTTTGACCAAGTTAAAGGCTAGAGCTGCAAGTATGCAGTTAAGATAATGATATGGCCTTTAAAAATAGGAAAAAGGAATGTGGCAGTTGCTTCAATGTGTAAAAGTGGAAAGACGTTATTTTGACTAGGTAATGAAAGAGGGAGCTATTGGCAGTTGACTTCGATAAGAAATAGGCTCCTAAAAATAAGAGACAAGGGATAAGGCAGTTGCTTTCATGTTCAAACATGGAGAAAGTGCATAATTGAACCATTTTTCTATAGTTTTTGGAGATGAAGCACTCTGTAATCATCCAAATCAAGGCCCTGTGAACTGATCATGGCAGAGGAGCTTAAGGATTGAAGAGAAAATGGCCCCTAAAATCGAGGAACATGGTTTGTGAGTGTTGAAGCATCGATTTTTGTAGCTCCAACTCTATAAATACAGTTCTAAGGCATTGAAGAAAGGTCCTCACAATCACAAACCAAAAAAATTTATGTTTCAGTAATTTTACCTTTAGTTTTACAACCTTTTTTACATATTTTCTTTACATTTTAGTCAACTTTTCGCTTTCTTTTTAGCTTATCAAGTTTACTTTATATAATTTATTTCTACCATGCATCATATTTCAATTTCAAGTCCTTGTACTACAATTTCAATTTCATGTAATTTGCTTCATCGAAGTTTATTAATGCAATTTCAATTCCTTTACATTTACAAATGTATTTTATCTTGAGTTTTTATTTGAAGACTTTCTTTAGTTGCCTCAAGAACTCATAACAAAGGATATAGTTCTTCCATTTGAGAGTTTCCTAAGGCAAAACCTATACTATTTGAAACAATAATGAAAATGTTGAGTTTTGTTCTTACTTTATCAATAGAAGCGAACCTAGTTTTTTTTTGCACTAATATCGAGAAAAATAAAGTGAAAGATTGAAATGAACATGTTGCAGACAAAATGCAAATACCAAAAACTCAAACCATGAAAAATTGTGTAAGTACATAAGTAAGGGTATTTAGGTAAAAAATATCAATGGGAGGAGGAAAAAAGCATAGGGAAAACACAAAGACCAAAAAGTCAACCTATCTAGTATGTAGGAAACATATAAAGACAAAAAGAACCATGATGACATATTGAATAAGTAAAGAATGACATTTTGGGAAAAAGAAAGATTATGTGAAAACGAAGGCTTTCTTTGGTATCATAGAGGAGAAAAGAAAAGAAAAGATATCATAAGAAATAAAAGAAAAGACAGGAAGGGAGAATTGGAGTAGTTATTAGTGAGCTTGTTTAGTATCATTTAATGAAAAGGAAGGGATAGTGTTTGGTTTCATAAAGGAAAAAGAATAGAAATGTATGTAAACAAATGTCAAATTATGTTATTACCATTTATCTAATAAAATTAATTTACATAAAAGATTTATAAAAAGTGAAAAGTAGGGGGAAAAATAGTGAGACACACAATAACATATTTCTTCCATTCCCTTCCCTTCTTTTCCATCCATGAGGGGGGGGATGAAAAAATGTGGGGCCCATGAAAATTCTTTCTAATCATCTTCCAATCCTTTTCTTTCCACCCTTTAATTTAATACTAAACAAGGGATCAAAAGCATCCTTCCCCTCCTACTTTTCTTTCCCATCTAAATTTTGCATACCAAACAAAGTCTAAGGGTTTGTTTGGTATCATAAGGGAAAAGAAAAGAAAGGAATATGGTAAGGAAAAAAATCAAAGGAAGAGAGAAATGAAGGAGTTGTCATTCCTCTTGTTTACTACCAACTAATGAAAAAGAAATGATGCTTCTCTTCCTTTGTTTGGTTTCATCAACGATAAGAATGTAAATTTATATATATGAATGGAAATATATGTAAATATATGGTGGGCCCACACAAATTCTTCATTTTCCTTCCATTCCACTCAAAAAGGAGAGGATGTGAAAATGGTATATAGGGCCTATGGAAATTTCATCCCTTGGGACCTTAATATAATCAAACTGTGGAAGATCTATATTAGAGTATGAGGAAGAGGATTCTAAATGGTATGATATCTCCCTAATGAGTTTTTCCTTAGCCTTGATAATCCTTGAATTTGTGATGTTTTCTTCAAGTTGAGGCTTAGGATGCTATTGGATGAAAACTTCACCTCCATTCCCTTTATTAAGATCTACTTGTGCACAAGACTCATGATCACTTAGATGCTTCATAGGCTTAAAGACATTGAAAGTCACTTGCTTGTCATTTACCCCTAGGATAAGTTTCACTTATGGTACATCAATTAGAGTTCCAAAGTAGCCAATAAAGATCTTCCAAGTATTAATGGTATGTCATCATCCTCCTCCATATAAAGTACAATGAAATCACCCAAGAAGATAAACTTGTGTACCTTCACTAGCATATCCTCATAATAACTTATAGACGTTGACCATAGTGGGTTTTACTTCTCCAATGCCAATTTTCCTGAAAATAGAAAAAGTCATTAAATTAATATTAGCACCCAAATCACATAAAACTTTCTCAAAATATAAATTCTCAGTGGTGCAAGGTATAGTGACACTCCTTAGATCCTTAAGCTTTGGAGGTAACTTCTTTTGCAAAATTGCACTGTATTCCTCCGTGAGCATCACATTATCATCCCTACTCAATTTACTTTTTTTAGACAGAATTTCTTTCATATTTTCATAGCTTGGTATCTGCTTCAATGTATTTGCAAAGGAATGTTAATATACAATTTCTTAAAAACATCAAGGAATTTAGAAAATTGCTTATCCTGATTTTTGCTTTTTCAATTTTTGAGGGAATGGAATAGGTAGATCATATAGTGAAGGAACCATTGAAGATTTTGGATCTTTCTATGCTTTACGACTTTTCTTTTCTTTTCTTTTGGCAATTCATCCTTAAGCAATGTAGTGGTTTCCTCTTGAATCTTTTCCTCTTATGGTTGCTCCAAAACTTTCCCATTTCTCAAAGTTACTGGCTTGACATACTCTCTAGGATTTGTCTCTGTGTTGTCTGACAAAAAACCTTGAGACCTCTCTGACAGTTGCTTAGACAATTTCCCTAATTGAATTTCCAAATTCCAATGAAAGCTTCTTGATTCCTAAAGTTAGTCTTTTTTCTCTTGCATGAAACTTGTAGTCCCTTGCATGAATTTTCCAAAAATATCCTCCAAATTCGTATTTTACTTTGGTTGTTAGTATGTACTAGTTGACAGTTGCACTCCTTGATCCTTCTAAGAGAAATTCAAATGGTGTCTCCAACTCGGATTGTAAGTATTGGAATATGAGTTGTTTTGAGACCTTTTGAGAACTTGCCATATAATTAACTTGTTCACTAGTTGAAGAAGCAAAATGATTTCTCATTTGACACTCCACAGTAACATCATTCCCTCCATAAAAATCACAATTTGGCATAGGAGAGCGGATAACATTAACATTCATGTTTCCTAATTGTTTTTGAAGTGATGCAACTTGAGCTGACAATGCAATAAGTGTATCAACTTCATGAGTCCCCATTTTCTTGGGCATTGCTCTTTAATGAGAATGATAAAAATCTTAAATATACCCCCTTATCTAGGGCTGCACACGGGTTTGAGTTAACCCGATGACCCAACCAACCTGACCCAATCCAAAATAAAATTTCCAGGGTTGTTCGCGTCATCAGGTTAGTTCGAGTAAAATCCAACTAACCTGTATAAATATTAGTTCGGGTGACGGGTTTAAGAAATCAACCCAAAGACTCGACCCGATCATCGGATGACCCGAAAGTCAAGGGGAAAAAAAACCCAGAACCACCTTTACCCATTCAATCATCCTCAAACTTCAGCCAACAAATTTCCCAAATCAATTCAAAAACAAACCCCATCTAACCATCCTTAACCATCACGGTCGTACGGCCACCATCCAGCAACCCAGAAGCCAGAACCACATTGCCAGGTGCCAGCGCTACCCATCAACATGTCGGTGAAGAAATACGAAGCTGTAGCACCAGCCATTGCGAATCTCAACACTGCGACCCAGATCCCACGGATCGCCATCCTCCACTGCGAGCTTCACCCACCCACGCAAAATCATTGCTCCGCCGCCCTGTTTCACGTGCAACCACAACCCAAAATCCACAAGCCCAAAAATGCTGCGACCTAGAAACGTCGCGAACCCACAAGCCCAGAAGCGTCGTCCTCCACCCAAAAGCCCTGACCCCAACGTCCTCCACTGCGAGCCCAAGACCACCCCGTCGTGCCTCCGCCCAGATGGCCAGATCTGCATCCCGCCTCTGCCCAGATTTGCGTCATGCGTCCGCCCAGATCTGCATCATGCCTCTGCCCAAAATCGTCATAGCCAATCATAGATCGGTACTCGTAGTCAATCATCACTTATCCAATAGCTAGCACCGCAAGGAAAGTGAAGGCTGGAAAGGAGGCATAAGGTTTAGGTTAGTACAGTGAAATGTAAAGTGAAAAGAAAGAAGGATCTAAACAAGGGTTAAACGAACAACCTGATGACCTAACCCGATCCAACTTGTCTATAGGTCAAGTCAGTTTGGTTCGGGTTATCTGAAAAAATTTTAAGAAAATCGACCCAACCCAACCCGAGTTTGATTGATCGGTTTGAATTTTATTTTCCCTGAAACCCGACCCAACCTGACCCGTGTGCAACCCTACCCTTATCAGAGACTCCATTATGCTTGAATGTGTCACACATTTCTAAGAAATCAGATTATGCAAATTTGGGTCTTCAGATGGATCTCCACCAAATTGCACTTATTGTTGATCAATCATTTGAATGATTGCTAGCTTGATTTTAAAATTATTTACTTGAATTAGTGGTTGTCTGATGCTCAAAGCACGTCCCTCAACAGTTGGTAAAGCATAATCTTTCAATGCTCTAATTATAGGATTTTCATTGTTAGCCATGACTGAAATCTGCTTAGCTGCTTATTTCTTCTTTTTCTTTCTAATGAGCCTTAATATTTTCTTAAATTCCCAATCAATGGGAATTAATTTAAGACTCCTTGGTCACCATATACACTATAAGAAAAACTCAAATTAACTAAAACAAAAAAATGTTGATAAAAAAAATTAAAATGACTATTAAAAACACCTTCAAATTAGTATCAAAATTAGATTGTATGAATATTGATAAGACAAAACATTTCCTAACAATAGTGTCAAAAACTTGATCCAAATTATAACAACTGCACTAAATCATTTAAGTTATACATTAATAAATAGAATTTTGATCGCACGAGGAAAGTAATTTATTAAGTATTAAAATAACCAATATTAACAATATTTGAAGAACTGTAACTTTGTGGAATTAATTGCCAAAAATAAATTAAAATTTAAAATTAAAATAAAAAACAACATAAATAAATAAAACAAAATAATATTGAAACTAAAACTTAATATTAGTTAACTCATAAGAGAACACACTAGAGCATTCGATTTCACGTAATTAACCCAATACAACTTCTAGTGTTTATTATTCCAATTTCATTCTCCTAATTGAAAATTGAAATACCTATTTTGTTCAACACTTTTTTTAAGTTATACCAAACTACTTTTACTCACTAACTTACCTAATCTCTTAGTACAATTTAGAGAAACAAATGCTTATTAAGAGCTCTATGGATTCTCACAAAGGTTACACAAATTGTGTTTACTATCTCTAACTTTTACTCAATTTATTATATTTATTATAAGAAGTAAATATTATAAATTATCTCTCCGTTTCATTATAAATTTAAAAATAATTAAATGGTGATCATACATAAAAAACATTAAGAATAATAATAAACACTCAATAACTAAAAAATATAAAATAAAAAGAATAAAAAAATTATATTTTATAAATAAGTTACATCAAAGCAATAAGTCATGAAAAACCCATTTGTGCTCGAAGGTGCAATTCATGTTCTTTCCTTCTCCTCATGCGGCGTTCTTTCTTCTTTACACGCACAGCTTCTCCTTATTCACTTGTGGGCTGTACCGTATCTATTCTTCATTTCAAAGCCCTCTTCTTCTCCGTTTCACGCTCATTTAGATGCATAGCTTATCCTCATTCACTTGTGGGCTGTACCGTATCTATTTCTTCATTTCAAAGCCCTATTTGATTGTGGGCCTAGCTGCTTCTTATACTTCTCCATTCAATTTATGCCCTGACTTTTACATTGTAGGCCAATGAACTTTTACATTGTAGGCCCATCATTAGCTAATCCAACAGCCTTTTATTATATTTAGCATACTCCTTAAAATGTGGGCCACCAGCATTCCTTCTTAAGCCAACAAGCATAAGAAATAATGAGAAGCTCCTAAAACCTCACATCTTCATCTTCTTAACCTCTCTTGACAATTTTTTTTACAAATTATCACAATAATTAGATAATAAGCCACTCCTAATAATAATATCACAAAATCACTAAAATTAAATGTGTTGAGATATAATAATACTTATTTTTATAAAAAAAATTATATAAAAATCAAGTTATTATCAATGATCATCACAATCTCACAAAATAGTATATAGCCCTTTAAAAGCATGCATCATAATTAGGCAGCGCATAGGAATACTACAGTCTTTCAAAATATACTGAACTGCAAGTGTCATGATAAAGCTTCTGTTGAAGGTCATTTAAAATTTTGTTTGGTCACGTTAGAATAAAAGGTGTAGTGAATTCAGATAAAAAAAAAAGTGTAGTGAATTGCACATCAATTAAAAGAATGCTTGTTAAATTATAAATGCTTTACATATTAAAAAAATAGATATTATAAACTATAAAAGGTACAACCATGAAACAAATATTATAAAATATAGCCATACAGATTTAAACTTGGAAAGTATAAAATGGAACATGTTTTGTCTTGGTACAAGAGGAGGCTGCAAATTCCTTAGGCAAAATATTCTCACCATAGTAGCTTCTTTCAAGTGTTGGAACAAGAGAGTTGGGTATTTGTAAGACACTCTAACGCTCAAGTAAATTAGGATACAAGTTGGCAGAGAGTGAGGGAAAGATCCTTGCCAAAGAGTTACAATGAGCTATTTATAGGATGGAGAGTGTCTTGAGAACCAAGTAGTAGATGAGGGTAGATTGATCATATTAGATGGTGATGGAAAATTTCCCAGCACCTTCCTTGGCCTATCATTGATCTCCTCATAGGGGTTCCTTTTGTAGGGAGAATGATGTCCTTATCTTATGAGACATTGGGCTTGGCCTCATGCTGTTTGTGAGGAAAACTAGTCAAAGAGAACTACGGTCAATACCAGCATAAAATCCCTAAATAAGAATGTTAAGCACAAAAGCACTAATGCATATAAATGGCAACAAGAAAATCGAGATCCTCCTTAGACCACAGGTTTTACCTAAAAGTGCAATGACTTTATCCACGTCCCAACTAATCAATTGGGAACACTTAAATTTATCAGCCTTGGTCACCTTCACCATAAAGTTAAAGGTCTCTCTCTCAACCTCGAACATTTGACCCCACCTAACATTTAGTTGCTTTTTGCATTTGAAGTGTTGGTTTCGATATAGGTGGATCTTCGGCTCTTTTTCCAAGATAAGATAAAAGGGCATGTAACTAGGAGCATTATGCACCTTGAAGAATTGATAATTATAAATTAATGTACTTATTAAACCCATAAAATGCATCATTTAGTCCTTGAGTTGAGTTTAGTTTTTTATTGAAAATTATTGCTTTTATTTTTATATTCACAATTTTTTATGAGAAGTGCAAATTTGGGGATAATTCTATCTTTGTTCTCATGGAGCAGTGCAACAAGGTGATGTGTGTATAAAGCCCACATTTTCTATATTTGTTCAAATATGGATTTGAATATTTTGATATAAGAATTATGTCATTTATTTATGATATTGAGTTAATTATGGAGTCATTAAATTAAATGTGTTTTTATTGTGTTTTGTAGGAATTTAAGGACTTTTGTGATATTTTGAGCATAACTTTTGCTACAGAGTTTGAATTAAGCTAATCTTGATGTCTATGGAAAGATAAGAAAATTTTCTACAACTTTCATGAAGGCATAGAAGCTCAATTCATGCATTAAGAAAGTGAAAAATTGTGTGCAAAGTGGCTGACGAAGTTTGACCAAGTCAACTAGCATTCATAAATTTTAAGGATCAAGTTAGATTCTTAATTGGAGTACAAGTAATTTTTAATTAGTGACTAAGTATCTCTGTGTTTAATGCAAGAATCTCAAGGAGTTTCTTAATTTTTATGGATTCAATAAAAAGAAAATAGAAAATAAGAGATTTGGTCAAAGATTAATTAAGGAAAGTATCGTTATCAAACCTATCTAAAAAAATTAAGGATAACTTTCTCTATAAGTATGTGATTTACCTGATTATGGTGGCATTTGAAAGTTAAGAAAGAGATCTACAAATCTCATGTTGACAACTTACCTTAATTAAGCTTTCATTAATGTGAGGTTTGCGCCCCAAGTAGCAGCAAAGTAAGGCTTGACCTATTTTACCTAGATTCCTTCAATTTCTTATAAAATAAAGGGTAAGACTAAGGATTTGGAGGGTGGCAGCGGCAGCAGAGGCAAATAATTCACTTTGGAGACTTAGAGGTGTTTACCATTGAAGATTTCTAACATTTTTCTCTTCTAGGATTTTCTTCATGAAGTTTCTTCCATTCATTTATTTGTTTTTTGTTTCTTTTGCCATGAGTTGCTAAACTCTTCTCTTGCTAGGGTGAAGATGTAACTTGATTCAATTGACATGTATTAAGATATAATTTTTAATTAATTTATTTTTTATTCAATTTGATTGCTTATTCTGATGCTTAATGCTTTTATGAATTCAGCATCCTTCATAAATTGATCTAGTGAGATGTGTGTAGAATTAGAAAGTTTGCATATAAGTTAGACCATAAACAATAAGTGTCATAGTTGTAACTGGCATTGACTAAAGCAATAGTTTTGATGATAACAAATAAGAAATGAATGGAAGTGCAAAGATCAAGTCCCAAGACTCTTCAAGTTTAGCTTATAGGACTTAGATCTTATGTAAAGGTAAATAGGAATCACACTGAGCTCAAATATGTTTTGCAATATTTACAAATGGTTTTCACATGCTAAAATGTCCAACAAACATGTTTTAGAAAGTTAGTCTTGGTAGTAATTCAAATATATGAAAAATAGCCAAGTTTGTGTTTTGTAAAACTAACCTTTTGTTACTCTTTTGATCATAACTTTCAAAATACTTTGAGTTTTGTTCTGAAATGTTTCATATGAAAATAGACTCAAAGATCTTTCCTATGAGTGGTCATTTGTTTTAAACAGATAAGTAATAAAAAAGTTATGACCATTTAAAGTCAATTTTTAAAATCAGGGTGCCATAACCAATTATGGAATTTCCATAACCGGTTATTCACTAAGTCAGGAACAAATTCTTATGTTTTTCAATAGGCTCTTAACCGATTAGGAAATTTCCCTAATCGGTTATATGATAAGTTAGAGGCATTGCCTCTTTGTTTCTAAAAGGCCTAACCAATTAGGCCAATTGTGTAATCGGTTATTAAGAATTACAGGAGCCAAAATTGTAATCTCCTAATCGATTAGGAAGTCCTCCTAACCGGTTATTCTAATTCCCAGAAGCCAAAACTAAAAGCCTCTAACCGATTAGAAGCTCATCCGAACCGATTAGGAAATTGTTATAACAGATTTTCAACGACTCTATTTTGGCATTTAATGCCTCCTAACTACCACCAACGGCTCTAAATTGCTTTAGGTTAAAAATGAAAGTGTTTGGGCATCAAAGAAAAGTTGGCAATCAATTTGAACAAGTTTCTTGAGCACTAAATTCGTGTTTTACTCTCATTTCTCAAAATCTTCTGTTTTGAGCTTAAGTGTGACTCTTTGATACCATAGCTTCAATTTGTATTATCTACTCTTTGAAAGAGTTTCTATTCATATAAACTTTGTTTGATTCTCTGTGAAGAGGATAAGGTATCCCTCTAGAGTAAAGGGTGAGGTATCCCTTAGAGAGTGAGGTATCTCTCAAAGATTGTAAAGGGTGAGGTATCCCTTAGAGAGTGAGATATCTCTCAAAAGTTATAAAATGTGAGGTATCCCTTGATTGTAAAGAGGGTGAGGTATCCCTTAAAGGTTGTAAAGGGTGAGGTATCCCTGTTTGAGGCTCAAGCACAATGGATGAGGTATCCCAAGGTGTGGTGAGTGCTTTGTGTTGTAAAGGTTGTGAAGTACTTGTTGAAGCTTGAAGATAGTGGAAAATATCGGGTGATTTACTTGAGGATTGGACGTAGGCCATAAATGGTTGGTGACTGAACTAGGATAAATATTGTGTTTGTTTCTCTCAACTCTATCTCCTTTATATTTGTGCTTTAATTATATATGCTTGAATTGAATTTGATATTTAGCTTATTTGCTTGATTTATCCCATAACTCAAGTTATATTTGAGTAATCTATAATAGCTGTACATTTGTTAGAATTATTCCGCTACATGTGTTGATTGAAAATATCAAAATGCATAATTTGTCAAAGTTGCCTTAAAACTTATAATCACCCAATTTATCCCCCTCTTGGGTAATGGTTGTCATGGCTAACAAGTGGTATCAGAGTTTCGTGCTCTTTTAAAAGTTTAACTACTTGGAGTTAAAGATCCTTATTTGTTTGGCAACCATTAAAAGCTTTTCAAAATGAAAGGTTTTGAAATTGATAAACCACCATTCTTTAATGGTGTGCATTTCGTTTATTGGAAAGCTAGAATGAAATTTTATATGCAATCTATTGATATTGATTTGTGGAATATTATGCTTGATGGATTTACTTGTAAATTAAAACAAACTTGAAATGCCTATGATAAGAAATGTTTTTCATTGAACATTCGAGTTATGCAAATTTTGAGAAGTAGTTTAAATGATGATATTTATGTTGAAATTAAGAGTTGTTCTAATACTAAAGATATATGAGATGCTCTTGATGTTATCTATCTTACTAATAATGATTTTTTTTACATAAAGTTATACATAGAGAGCAAGAAGAGCAAAAGTCATTGAAGGAATCTTGTCATGAAAAATGTCCTCAAAAGGATGTTCAAACTATTGAAGGGAGACCAATACCTCTTGATGATGATGATGCTCAATTTGAAGAGGTGACAAAGCAAAACCAAATGGTATATACTCTTGAAACTTTGATGCACAACAATGAGGAAGATGATGATTTCCTTAAAGAGCTAAGTATGCTAGAAATTGAGACTATTTCATATATGGTTAAAAAGGACTTTGAGGTAAATAATGCTAAACTAGATTATAGTACTTCCTATGATGAGCTACAATGTGCATATGATGAATTGTATAATGGCTTTTTATTCTTAGAAAAGAAAAATTTATCTTGTTTGGAAAACATTTCCTCCATTAAAAATGAAATTGAGACTTTGAAGAATGACTATGCTTTTCTTGATGAGAAAATGTCTTTGAAATGTGAAACCTCAACTTCTTGTGAAAAATGCATTGATTTAGAAAATCAAGTTGAGGACTTATCTTTTAAATTTGCCAAAGCTAATGATTCTAATTGCTTATATTTTATGTTTGTTAATGAGAATAAAATTAATGTTATTCCACATGGAAATTCGAGTAAGGCTTGTGACAAAAAATAACATAGAATGTAATAACAAGAAAAGGCTTAAGTTTTTCAAAGATGATCTTCAAAAGACCAAGTCATCATTAAATTCAATTGTTTACAATTTTTGTAATCATCTAGGACATATTTCTCATTTGTGTAATTATAGAAGAAATCTTTATATGAGAAATAGTATGATATGGGTTCCTAAAGATCTTAAAGGCCTTAATACTAACATTCAAGGACCCAAGAAGAAGTGGGTACCAAAATATTCTCCTAGTATTTCAATTATGCAAAAAAAATTTCAAAATGATGGACAAATTGGTCAAGTGAAGAAGGAATCATCAATGGGAATGTTTCCAAAGCCCAATGGTAGAGGTTTTGGAAGGAAGATGGCTTCAACCAAAGTTTCTCAAGTATAAAATATGGAACTTGCAAAGTTCAAAACACCAAGAGAGAAACAATGTGTAAGGGAAAGAGTTTCCTTTATTACCAAGGCCAAGGTATCAAAAGCTTTTACCTCTTATGAACATTCAATTAAAAAGACAATGAATATGAGGTATATTCCTTGTAAGCCTCAGGTAAAGAATAAAAATCATGTGCACTTGGTAAAATCTAAATATTTTGTTTAGGACATGATTATATTCATTTTTATTGTACTATAACTCATTAGTTTGTTATATATCTTGGTACATAAGGTTCTACAATACCTAGGTATACTTTCTATGCTTTAAATTGTCTATATATCATGAAAGTAAGAAAGCTATTGGCTATGTGCTTAATGGTAATTGATTATTTAATTTATTTTAGTCAATTTACATACTATGGAAAAATTAATCTTTATGAGAGCATAATGGATTAATAATCAATGACTAACCCTTATGGATCCAAAATTGGTGAATACCAAAGAAAGTACTATGAATTGTGTTGTAGGGTGACTATTAACTCAAACATGCATTGAAGTGAAGTGAAACTATGCTACTTGAGATTCAAATATTTGAAATGGTTCAAAGTTCTCCAAGAGTGATGAAAACATAAAAAGAATGACATGGAGAACCACAACATTCTCAAAGAGCCTTGAGGCATGGAAGTTGGAGTCACCTACAAAAATCCAAAGAGTACACTTTTGGTGATATCAATCTATTATCCTTATTTATGCTTTAATTTGAATATCATGTGATATTTGAATAAATAGAGACTTGTTTTATACCTTAACATGCCTTAAGTTGTACTTCTCTAGCATTGTGTTTTGAAAGTATCTTTACATATACGAACATGCTAAATAAATATACACCTTATTTGGAAAAACATGTTTTAGGGTAATATCTCTTTTCTTGAGCTTGTCACCAATTCTATTTGTTTGCATATGAAAATTCACTTACTCATAAGTAGTTCTAATCCTTTCTCTTTGATGCTTATTTGTCTAATATACTTCTTGGAGATTAGAAAGTTAGAAATTATATATCTTCTTGTTTGAAATTGTTTGATATGTTCATATCTTGAAAACAAAAAGTAAATGATTCATTTTGTGCATTGAACTTGTCTTTGAACTTCAATATAAGAAACTTGATTAGCATGTGTGCGTACTAGAATTCTTTACTTGATATTACATGCCTTACATGATCATAGTTTGTCCCATAATGCTTATTATATTAGCTTTTTTAACTATGTTTATTTTGAAATGAATATTTTTCAATGGCTATTTTGTTAACTTATCATAAAATGCTGGTTTGATTATCTTGTTGCTATAATATTGATTGTATATTTGTTATGTGGCAATGATTTTGTGTAACTTCTCTTTGTCAAAATCTATATATTGCATATCTTTTTTTATTATGACAAAAGGAGGATAAGTATGAGTCATTGAGAAAATGTAAATAGAAAAAGATGCAAATTCAATGATCTTGGAATTCCAAAATTAAGGGGGAGCTATGCATCTCTGATCTAATCACCTCTTGAAAAATAGAGGGAGAGTAAGTCTCTAACACCTTTTGTGAGTTACAATTTATTTGAACTAACTATTTTCTCAATGGTTGTTTGTCATCATCAAAAAGGGGGAGAATGTAATTGGCATTGACTAAAGTAATGATTTTGATGATAACAAACAAGAAAGGAATAAAAATGCAAAGATCAAATCCCAAGACTCTTCAAGTTTAGCTTATAGGACTTAGATCTTATGTAAAGGTAAATAAGAATCACACTGAGCTCAAATATGTTTTCAAATCTTTACAAATGGTTTTCACATGCTAAAATGTCCAACAAACATGTTTTGAAAAGATAGTCTTTGTGGTAATTCAAATCTATGAAAAAATAGTTAAGTTTGTGTTTTGTAAAACTGACCTTTGGTTACTCTTTTGATCATAACTTTCAAAATACTTTGAGTTTTGTTCTGAAACTTGTTTTATATGAAAATAAACTCAAAGATCTTTCCAATGAGTGGTCATTTGTTTTAAATGGATAAGTAACAAAGAAATTATGACCATTTAAAGTTAGTTTTCAAAATCAGGGTGCCATAACCGATTATGAAATTTCCATAACCGATTATTCACTAAGTTAGGAGCAAATTCTTATGTTTTTCAATAGGCTTCTAATCGATTAGGAAATTTCCCTAATCGGTTATATGATAAGTCAGAGACATTGCCTCTTTGTTTCTAAAAGGCCTAACCGATTAGGCCAATTGTGTAATCGGTTATTGAGAATCACAAGAGCCAAAATTTTAAGCTCCTAACCAATTAGGAAGTCCTCCTAACCGGTTATTCTAATTCTCAAAAGCCAAAACTAAAATCCCCTAACCGATTAGAAGCTTATCCTAACAGATTAGGAAATAGTTATTTACGAACCAGAACAAATTTCCAACGGCTCTATTTTGGCATTTAATGCTTCCTAACTACCACCAACGGCTCTAAATTGCTTTTGGTTATAAATAAAAGTGTTCGGGCATCGAAGAAAAGTTGGCAATCAATCTAAACAAGTTTCTTGAGCACTAAAAAAACCTCTGTTTTGAGCTTAAGTGTGACTCTTTGATACCATAAACTTCAATTTGTATTATCTACTCTTTGAGAGAGTTTCTATTCATATAAACTTTGTTTGATTCTCTATAAAGAGGGTGAGCTATCCCTCTAGAGTAAAGGGTGAGGTATCCCTTAGAGAGTGAGGTATCTTTCAAAGATTGTAAAGGGTGAGGTATCCCTCAAATGTTGTAAAGGGTGAGGTATCCCAAGGTGTGTTGAGTGCTCTGTGTTGTAAAGGTTATCAAGCACCTGTTGAAGCTTGAAGATAGTGAAAAATCTCAGGTGGTTTACTTGAGGACTGGACGTAGACCACAAGTGGTTGGTGGCTGAACTAGGATAAATATTGTGTTTGGTTCTCTCAACTTTATCTCTTTTACATTTGTGCTTTAATTATATATGTTTGAGTTGAATTTGATATCTAGCTTATTTACTTGATTTATCCCATAACCCAAGTTATATTTGAGTAATCTATAATAGTTGTACATTTGTTAGAATTATTTTGCTGCATGTGTTGATTAAAAATATCAAAATACATAATTTGTCAAAGTTGCCTTTAAACTTGTAATCACTCAATTCACCCCCCTCTTGGGTAATGGTTGTCATGGCTAACAATAGTTTATAATCATCTAGGAATAGATGTTATAGGTTCTGTAGGAGAATTGTGATATTTTTCACAAGAATCTATATAGTAAATGTCATACCTTTAAGAGTTGGTGTTTAGATCAAGAAATTGACTAGCCTTTGATAATTAAAGAGAATTAATCCGCCATGGAATTGAGTTTTAATTAATTAAGGAATCCTCTCCGTCAATTGAATGACTAGAAATTAATTAGAATAAATGTCTCAAAGTTACTCTATTATTTATGATAGATTGTTAAATTAAGTAAAGTTTGATCCTTAGTATCTTTGCCATTGCTTGTTTACACTTTAATTTGTTATCGTGCTCTCTTATTATTTTTAATTTATATGTTTTTACCTTATTTTGCTTTTCCTTCAATTACTTATTTTCCTTTGAATTATTTTTAATCTCAATTTCCTATAGCCTAGATAGTGTTGATTTGGTGAATTTGGTACTTGACAACGTAATCTCTGTGAGACGATACTCACTCATCATTATATTACTTTTGCGATTTGGTATATTGCCAATCGAGCAACATAAGGCCAAATTTTAAAGCTTGTAGCTGGTTGAGCCATAGTATTACTTGAACGGAGATTTAAATGGGGCTACAATAAGAATTGAAAGAAGCAGTTCTAATGTCACTTCTAAGATGGTTATGTATTGATGTAATGTAAAATTACACACATTTTTTAGTTTTATTTGTTAAGATTTTTATTTGATTTTATCATATTTTATCTTCTTTTAATTAGTTTTACTTAGATTTTAATATTTTTATCTTTCCTATCCATTTTATAGCTTTATTTGAAATTTCAGGCATAGTCTAGAGAATTTTGTATTGAATTGGGAGATCTTAAAGATGAAGTTTTAAAGGGATTTTATTCAAATCCTAAGTTGTTGGTGAAGACTCAAAATTGATTTTGATTGAGTTGTTATCTTTATCATAAAATCAAGAAGTCAGAAACCTAATCAAATTAGGTGCAACGCAAGTTACCAAATCAGAATAAATAGAGAGCAACACAATGCGCAATAACACGAAGGGGGGTTCATATGAATACACAGAGCAGCACCGCAAAGTCGAAAAAGAAAATCACAACAATTTCATTTTTTTTGGGTTATATCTTTCTCTTTGTGTTTGATATTCTTACAATGAGTAGCTAAATTTGTTTTTTTAGGACTAAGATGAAGCCCTAACCTTTTTAACGAATGATTTAATTTTGTTTAGTATATTTCTCTTTATTCTATAATTGCACAATAGTGACTATTACTGATCTTTAATTATTATTCAATTTTTCTTTATTAATTATCTTGTAGTCAATTAGTAAATTTAAATTGATCTTTTAATCACATGCATAATTATTGTAGTCTTAAGTGTAGGTTGTGCAATAGTATTCACAATATTTGTAATCTAAGGATTGAATAGTTCATACCTTGGTAAATGGGTATGTCATAATTTGCATAGGCCATGTTACTTAGATGAATTATGTCATTAATTATATTACAATAATTTTCAGTAGTGATTAAAGCTTGTAGTCGTAGACACTCCATATAACAAGATTAATTCTCATTCAAGTTAAATACATATTTGCATGGTTAGTGGTGGATTTGAGGTCTTGAAACTGTTCTCTAATTGCTCTTGCATTTTAATTTGAGTCGTTTTATTTAGATTAATTGTTGAATTTTAGTTTTAGTTTTGTGCGTAATTTAAATTCTTAGATTAATTAAATTAAGTTACAATCTCTTTCTTTTCTGAGTTAATTTTGATAGAAAATATTTATTAGATCTATTAATCCCAATAATTTATGACATATCAATTTCATATAAAAGATTTTAGAGTTACCTTGAAATAGCATCGATGAAGAAGACATTGTCGAACAATCCTGAAAAGTAAAACACGATGAGGAGATATACTATTCCTATTCCACAATAGTCGCTCACGCGTCAGTATCAATGGGGCAACTGTACGTACTAGAGTGGTTAGGAATAGGGGTCTCTCCCTGTATATATAAAATAATTAAAATGGGTTAAACCTACCCACTATGGCAGACCCATATACAGGACCCATGAAACAAAACCCATATATATGAGCAGTGCTTTAACAACAATAGGCCCTTTAACAATATTGATCACAATTTGGGCTAAACAAAATTGCTCTAATAATTTTGACATCTAATTAATATGGGTTCTATATAATATGATTTATGTTTGTCCATAAATAAAATTCTAACATTCTCCCACTTGGACAACATAAGTCACATTATATCACTTTAATAAGAAAACAATTCTCCAGATTAATCAAACAATATGTGGCCACAACATGATGTCAAAATCGAGCTAGCACTCTCAACAACTGGTCCAAAATGAGACTACAAGTATCTCAACAATGCAGAAAATCATACTTGAAGGAGTACTGATATCATACATGCAACATACTCATATCTCGGTGACCCATCAAAATGTGGTAAATGGGTAATGGGAAAGCACATCCAAAATTTGCATGTCAATATGTGATCAAAGTGCATTTCCCAACAAAATGGCCCCAAGCATCCGCCCAAGATGCTTTCTAAGATTTAACAATATCTCAGCATAACAACAAAATGAGACTGGGTCCAAAATGTCTCCACAATATGTCATATCATGAATAAACAAAACTGCGCAGATTAATAACAATAACAATATTATATGGCAACGATAATAATAATAACAATATAATTGTCTCGAGACATAATAAAATGAGGTCATAACAAAATTATAAAATTAAACTCCCACTAACCAAAAACATCAAAAGACCTCACTATACCCATACGGGTCACATGATCAACAAAAACTTTAATAGCTAAACCTTTGGTTAGTGGGTCTGCAACTATAAGTTCTGTAGGGATATGCTCGACACGAGTCTAAAACTCTTGAATCTTCTCTCTAACAAACATGAATTTTGTATCAAAATGCTTTGAACGCTTTGAGCTTTTATTAATTTGAGAGAAGCACACTACGGCAGAATTATCACAATAAATAGTAAGAGGCCTAGAAATACTCTCCACAATGAGAAATTCAGTAATCAAATTTTTCAACCATATCGCTTGACGCGTAACCTTATAACAAGCTATATATTCTGCCTCCATGGTAGAAGTAGCTGTAAGTGTCTGTTTAACACCCTTCTAAGAAACAACTCCTCCTACCAACATAAAGATATACCCTAATGTGGACTTGTAGTCATCTGGACAACCACCATAATCAGAATCGGTATAACCTATCACCTCAAGGCGGTCAGACCTCCTATAGGTGAGCATACAATATTTGGTACCCTGTAGATACCTCATAACTCGTCTTGCAGCCTGCCAATGAGCCACACCAGGTTTGCTCAAGTATCTCCCAATTACACTAACAACAAAATATCAAGTCGTGTACAAACTTGAGCATGCATAAGGTTGCCAACAGCGGAAGCATATGGAACTTTCTCTATTTCAGCAATATCTTTATCACTTTGAGGACACTGGGTATTAGAGAGTCTTTCACCCTTTTGAATAGGTGCAGTACAAGGATTACAATATTTCATATTAAATTTATTCAGAATCCTTTCAATATAAGCTTTCTGAGACAAGCCAAGAATACCATGAAATCTGTCACAGTGAATCTCAATACTTAACACAAAAGAGGCATCACCAAGATCTTTCATATCAAAATGTGCTGTCAACATCTGCTTTGTCTCATTCAGAAAAACAAAATCATTACTCGCCAACAATACATCGTCAACATATAAAATAAGAATAATGAATCTGCTCCTACTAAACTTCAGATAAATGCATTGGTCAACAGTATTCTCTTTAAAACTAAGAGAACTAACAATATAATCAAATATCAAATATCATTGTCTGGAAGCCTGTTTCAATCCATAAATGAATCTTCTCAATTTGCATACCATATGATCTTTACCATTTTCAACAAAACCATCATGTTGATCTATATACGCATCCTCATATAAATCATCATTTAGGAAGGCAGTCTTAACATCTATTTGATGAAGCTCCAAATCAAAATGAGCAACCAAGGCCATCACAACACGAAAAGAGTCTTTAGTGGAGACCGGTGAGAAAGTCTCCTTATAATCAATGCCTTCCCTCTGGTTATATCCCTTAGCAACAAGTCTGGCCTTATACCTTTCAATTTCACCTCTAGCATCACGTTTAGTCTTAAAGACCCATTTACAACTAACAGTTTTACAACCAGTAGGCAATGTTACCAATTCCCAAACATTATTCTTTCTCATAGAAGCCAACTCATCCTCCATAGCCACTAGTCATTGTGCACTATCAGGACTAACCATGGCCTCTTGAAAAGAAATAGGATCAGAATCCTCAACTGAATTAAACTCATGCTCCTGCAGGTACACAACATAATCCCTGAATCTAGTAGACTCAGTGGATATAGGAACCCGCTCAGATCTTCTCAGTGGAGTCACAATAACATTTGGAATCTATACATTATTTTTGACTTGTTGAGGGATATCGACATTATCAACAAGATCAACAATATCATCATTATAGTTAAGAGGAGATGGCATTATCCTTGGAAAGGGATCAACAGAAATAGGAACAACAACATGCTCCTTACTAAAATCAACAATACGCAGCTCCTGAGTTCCACCATGTCCTAAGTCCCCTTCAAAATAGACAGCCCGATCGGATTCAATAACTCTAGTAGTATGAGAAGGACAATAGAACCTAGAACCTCTTGAGCCAATACCATAGCCAATGAAGAAATCACTGATGGTTTTGGGATCAAACTTCTTTAAATGTGGGTTGTAAGGTATCACTTCTGCCCTACATCCCCAAACACGGAAATGCCTCAAGGTAGGCCGTTTGCCTATCATAAGCTTATATGGAGTCTTCAACACAAATTTACTTGGCACATGATTCAATATATAAGCAACAGTCTTTAAAGCATCTCCCCACAAGAATTTTGGAAGAGTGGAATGACTAAGCATAGATCTCAACATATCCATAATAGTACAATTTTGCCTTTCTGCAATAGGAATAATGAGCCCACAAATATCTATATGAATTAATTATAGTATTCCTTCACTCTTAGTAACCCCACTCTTCCTGGCTCCAACAGTAAGTTTCCCTTTTATGTAATCAACATAGATATCAAAATCAAAGAAGTCTAGATCATAAAGAATATTTTCCTTGATCAACCTCTCCATTCTCTCCCTGGAGATGTGTTTTAAACGTTTGCACGATAACATAGAAAGGTTTTCAACAACTCTACCACGCTTGTTCCCAACAACATTATTGACATCTGAATCCCGTTGATCAACAGAGAAAGAATCAACATTTAACATGTATAAACCATTAGACAGGACTCCAGAACTAACAAGAACAAAATCATAATATAAAGAAACTTTTGCATTACTAAAATGAAAAGAGTAGTCACAACTATCCAAAACAGAAACTGAAATCAAATTCCTCCTCATAGAAGGTACATAAACTGTATCTTTCAAAACTAAATCATGTCCATTACATAACTTTAATGAAATCATTCCTATATGTTCTACTTTGACTTTAGCTCCATTTCCTACTGTGATCATTAACTCCCCTTCACTTGGTTTCCTCCTGCTTCTGAATTTCTTCCTTTTTTTTTTCTCAAGCCAGCTCTTAAACTTCAAACAATCAGACTGCTTATGCCCATATATATCACAGAACTTACAATTTTCATTAAAACAATATCTAGGCTTAACACTAGAAGGCTCACCAGGATCAGAAGATGGCTTAGAAGAATATACAGGCTTATCATTCCACTTTTTCTTAAACTGAGACTTATTATTCTTCCCTTTAGCAAATTTCTTCTTCTTTAGTATTATTTGTTTCAGGAATACTCTCTTTAATAGTTTTTTTCCATGTTATACTTCATGGTTATCAAACAAACTTTATTGGATTGAACTCACCTTTCATGCCTCTTCTTTTCTATAGCAGAAGATGCATTTGTGGGTCTCTGAGGTTCATCCTCAGTGAGAGTAGCATCAATATTAGAGACAGCAAGGAACAATTTCACAGAATCCACCCAGTCCTCAAAATTAGTCCCATTCAATTTCGTTATAACACTCATTTGCATCGATGAAGCTTGAAATAACGATACATTAAAGGGAGATTTTGTCAAGCATATCAACATGTACAATATTTGAGCAAAACCATAATTGAGTTTTCTCATGCAATTGCAATCCCGCCTAAGGGTCTCGAATTACAACACATGAGTAGACTCCCACAGACATCAAAATCATGTCCCTAAAGCTAATACCGAAAGGATACTGAGAACTCTAAGGTCAGAATCTCAATGTCTTTAACAAATCATTAGGAATCACATTAATAAAGGCAAACCGATAGGGTAAGCGCATTACCAATATATTTCCCAAAGCCACAACATAGCAATATTTTATCAACAAAATAACACCTTACAATAATTGGTTCCGCGAATGCGAGCTCACAATTATGAAAAGTGCCCAAAATAACATCACTCAACAAATCATTAGAAATTACATTAATAAAGGCAAACCGATAGGGTAAGCGCATTATTAATATAATTCTCAATGCAACATTATTAACAAAAATATCAACAAAATTGACACCTCAACATAATTGGTCCCATGAATGCGAACTCACAATCATGAAAAGTGCCCAAAAGCTCCAGAACATTTTAAATAATTACTCTCAAAACAAAATTGCATAAAGAATAACAAGAAATAACAATATATATAATATTTTACATAACATTTTATGCACAAAATAACACTGAAATTATTCAAGTGACTAAACAATATCAAGTCTGAGAGTACATATTGTGCAACACTCTCACTAGTGTCACAATCATGCTTAAAAAAATTCAGGTCAAAACTTGGAGAGTATACAATAATTTTTAACATTATGCAATATTATATATACAACATAATACTAAAATTATTTAAATAATCAAATAACACAAAATTTGAGAGTGTGCAATATATATGATATCCAATAGCATCACAATTATGCAAAGTGCTTCAATATAGTACCACAATACTTTAAATAGCAACTATCATAATCAAATTGCATAAATAACAACAAAATAAATAGTTTTCAAAATATTATATATTAATTTATGCACAAAATAACACCAAAATTATTTAAGTTACTAAACAATATCAATTCTGAGAGTACACAATATATATCATGCCTAGTAGCATTACAATAACACACAAAAATTCCTAGAGACAAAAAGGGTACTATATATTTTTTAACAATTTTATTCTCTAAACATTTTGACATAAATAATAAATAGACATGAAAAATAAATAAATAAAATTCTTTGTGAATTCACAATATTATAATTCAATATACATATTTATTTATTTATTTATTTATTTTTAAACTTAAAATAACCTAAACAAAATTATCTCACTAAAATTCGTATTACACACAATTTCAAAATAAAAGAATACAAAAGAAAGAAGAGGAGCGTCCACGACAAAACAAGAACGAAGAAAAGAAAAAACGAAGATGAAAGATGCATACTGCATACACAGTCGCATGAGAAAAGAATTAGACAATTGCAACAACAAAGCACGCACAACGAAAAGAAGATGACACAGGCGTGATCATCCATTTTTTAAAAGAGGACTTTGAATTGAAGATGAAATATCGCATATTATAATATTTCATATTTCTATAATTTTAAATATCATATATTTTGTATGTAAAATATAAAAAAAATTGATAATCACAATTAGGATTAAAATTGGCTCTGATACCAATTGATAGAAAATATTTATTAGATCTATTAATCCCAATAATTTATGACATATCAATTTCATATAAAAGATTTTAGAGTTACCTTGAAATAGCATCGATGAAGAAGACATTGTCGAACAATCTTGAAAAGTAAAACACGATGAGGGAGAGATACTATTCCTATCCCACAATAGTCGCTCACGCGTCAGTATCAATGGGGCAACTGTACGCACTAAAGTGGTTAGGAATAGGGGCATCTCCCTGTATATATAAAATAATTAAAATGGGTTAAATCTACCCACTATGGCAAACCCATATACAGGACCCATGAAACAAAACCCACATATATGAGCAGTGCTTTAACAACAATAGGCCCATTAACAATATTGATCACAATTTGGGCTAAACAAAATTGCTCTAATAATTTTGACATCTAATTAATCTGGGTTCTATATAATATGATTTATGTTTGTCCATAAATAAAATTCTAACAAATTTAGGTAGACATTAGATTTTAGTTAGTCCTATTACTCCTTGTGGGTGCGACACCCTTATATTTGTCTGATATTACATTAACATTGTGTACTTGCAAGTAAGTGATAGTTTTATTGTTTGAAAATTCTTTATCAAGAATGTTTCTTTCAAGTCCTTGTAAGACTTATAAAAGAGCTCAAAGCACTTTCAGCCTTGGTGCTTCCTGATGGTGACCCACGTCGGTTTGTTACCATTTGTTGAAGCAAGCACATCGAACATATAGAAGAATGTTTCCATAAAAGTCAAGACCCAAAATGCTTACAAACGATCTCGAAAGATCGGATGTAGGCCTAGCTGTTTGGGCAAAATTGAGAAGCGGCCACTTGTATTTGGTTGAGCACCCCCATCTGGAACTCAGAGAATGGGAGGCAGAGGCTAAGGCGTGTGAAAAACATCTCGTACATATACATGAAATGGCTCCCCATCTTTCGCTGGCTACATATCCTTTCATTCTCACCACAAGAGACACACAAGTATTTCACCTCATCATCATTGACCTTCGTCATATCCATATATCTATGGGGATCCTTGGCCGCATCAGGAGTACTGACCACAGAGGTGATCCCCAATGGCTCTTAATGGACCCAAGAACAAAACTTCGTGTTTGGATGTCGAGGAAATTCCTTCTAGTGCTTATCGAGGGTGAGCCTCTTTCTACCCATAACTTTAGATTCCGAAGCTCGAACTGAACCTACAGAGACTGAAGATTCATCTGAATCGCTACTAATGGTCCCAAGACACCTTTCTAAGTCCCTTTTAACCTCAGAGTACAGGTAGTACCCAAGAAGAATATCTTTAAGCCTATTAGTGCTAGAACACTTGCTACCTCGAGTACGAAACTCAATAGTCTCAAGCTACCTCCGCACCCCTGGGGCTGGAACGCCCTTAGGGGCCCTCCTCCGCCACGAGTAATGCTGTAGAGGTGAAGGGTTGCTATAATATTTCTAGAGAAGACCCCTCTTCTACGCTACTCCCTATCTACTTAATTCTAACCATAATGTAGAAAAATGGAAAAGAAAAAGGTAGAAGGGGAGATACCTTTGAGGAGAGTATGAGCAGTTCATGGAGAGACCTATTGAAAATAGCATCAAACCGTCGTGTACTATGGTTTGAAACTATTGAGAATCGTTGGAAAGGGGAAGAGACAAAGGTTTGGAAGAAATTTGGAAAGCAAGGGGAGCAAAAAGTGAAAAACTGCTCCCCTCACCCCTTATTTATAGGGAAGTGTCAACGCCAACTGCCACCCACACCTAGGGGCAATTTGGAAAACATTTCAAATTTGAAACAATTGCCAAGCGTGAAAACAAAGTAACAGTTGCTTGCAAGTGAATCCCCTTACACCACCTGGCAAAAATTTTGTGCTTACACAGATGAAGATACACTAGTGCAACAAAGTAAACATCTTAGACAAACCAAATGTCGCACCTTTAGTTACCATGAACTGCTCCAATTTGGGACAACGACTTAACGATTCAAAGAGTCTTGACCTGGCATCTGAGGTTGACATCATGGAGGCGAGTCCATGGTCCAAACCACTAGAAGTAAGAATTCACGTACCTCGAGATCCGTGATCAAGAGCCAAAATAGCCTGGCCCCAAAAGTCCATGACCTCATAGGCCAAGCCCAATGTCCTACAAGACAAAGGACTTGCCTCACCCTACAAAAAGAATGTCCCCCCTTGGGAGATCAATGATACGCTGGCACATAAGCCAAGGAAGGTGCTGGGAACTTTCCCATCACCAAATAATATGACCAATCTACCCTCAATTACTACTTGATCCCCAAGATACTCTCCTTCTTATAAATAGCTAATTGTAGCTATATGGTAAGGATCTTTCCCTTAGAGCCTGTTTGGCATGCTATATTAAACCTGATAGGATAAGTTAATACAATATATTATGACCTTATCAGTTGTTTGGTGCAAATACTGTATTGTATAAGCTTATCCATCAAACCCCTCTTATACATTAAAATGATGGATAACTTAATCAAGCTTTGGGGGTGAGATTAGACCTGATTGGATTTTGATGTATAAGCTGTTATAAAAACTTTTCCATTATAATTTTAAACATTCAAATATTTCCAACCATTACGTATTAGGCCTTATACTATCAGGCCTTATACTATCATATCTAATACTATCAGATCTTATCCTATCTTTCATATCAAACGAGCCCTTACTCTCTATCAACTTGTGCCCTAACTTACTTGAGTATTAGAGTGTGTTGTAGATACCTAACCCTCTCTACTCTAACAGTTGAAGGAAGCTACTGCAGTGAGGATATTCTGCCTAAGGAGCTTTTAGCCTCCTCTTACACCAAGACAGAACAGAGCACAAAACAAAATGAAGGTGTTTTAATAATTTTGACAATCATAAAAGCTCCAAAAACCGTCCCCTATGATGCTTCTCAAAGGGACCCGTGGCTTCTAAAAAGTAATGGAAGAAATATCATGAAAACAATCTACCGCACTTAAATTTGTGATTTACTCTAAAAAGGGGCCATAATTCAAAGGGGATATTGAATGACACTTAAGACTCAAAAGAGACATAAATTATATGTTGCTGATAGCGTTTTACATATACCATGTTATAACAATAGCTAATACAAGACATGTTCCAATATTGTAAACAAAAAGCTTGCTTTACAATGCAAAGAGAAACGTGCACCATTATGCAGACGTCCTTCAGAAACATCCCCACTTGTGCCAGCAACCTTATCATTCATAGATGGCATAACAGGAGTCAAAGGAGTCACATGTTGACCATGATATAGTGAAATGGTGGTCCCTTCATTGAGTTCACTCTGAATTTGGTCAGGATCCATGTCGATGATATTTCGAGCACACAACAATTCCTTCACCTTTAACAATTCTATCCCCAAATAAGAAATCTTATGCTGGAACTACCTATTTTTTGCCACCAACTGTTTATGTTCGTTTACGCTTATGCAAATTAAAAAGGTTCTGACAGGAATTGGCATACTCAAGTTATGCCTCCTCCAATACATCCCTGAACAGGCCATGCTCCAACTCTCATTGGTTGCAGCCAATTCGCCAATTATCTGTTACACAAATGTATATAAAACATAGGTCAAACAAAAAATATATATATCTACATCAGTTTCCCACAGCCTCACCTAACCAGCTATAATATCTTATGTGTTTTGAAAGCCAATTCACGAACCATAGGCCAGTATAAAAGCCGTGGGAAAGAAATATTCAGAGGACTTGGTCTTCTGAACAAACACAAGTGCTCCAATGCCCAAACCTTGCACAAAGAAAGCATATCACGATTTACAAATGTGACTACTAAACTATTTGACCCCAGATTAATAAAAATAAATAAAATTGAATCATAAAAAAAAAAAACCTAAACCCCATATCAAAACTCAAGTTATACATACCGGTCTTGGCAAAATCCATAAACCCATTTTACCACACATGTCTGACATCAACTTACAAGGTTTTCATAATCCCACTGAGAATAAGATTAACACAGTTACTTATTTAATAATATTGTACCTACATCATAATAGCGCATCTGATTATATGGAACTCGTACTCATTCAGTCCATCATTCAATTTGAATGCAGCATCATTCAAGCTATCAATCAAGAAGTCATACACTGCAAAACCCCAAGCATAATATCAAGAGAATCAAGGTCATCCAAGAGTGAAAAGTAAACACCATTTATTGTCTTACAGCAAGACACTGTTGGGAAATAGAACTCCCCAAACGTAAACAATATGTAAAGTTGGGTAAAATCATCAACAACATCGTCACCTTGAAACCTTTTTAGCATTTCCACAATATTACCCACAATTATCGCTCCAGTTCCAAACAATGACTTGGTATGGGATTCTATCCCTTCATCCACTATAGCTCGTTATCCTACAATGCACAAACCAAGTGTAAAACATACATCCAATGGAGTTAATGACACGACCCTATTCCTCACTCTAAATCCTAAGCTTTTTTCTTTCCATATGGAAGTTAATTCCCATAACAAAGGACAAAAGACTTCAAATTTCTGCGGCATAAGTAGAATCCACTTGAAAGGAGTGCCATTAATTCACTCCCGCTACTTCTCAGACAAATGCTTATTCACTGCTCAAAGCCTCTATATTTTGCAAACATGCTTTAAGCGAAGCTGAAAATAATACCAACCAAGGGATTAGAATTTACCTACAAACACATGTCACGGTCTCAAGGAGCTAGAATATCAATCTTATACCAACCAAATTTACTGAATCAATTATGGGCAAATTTCATTACCTGGGTTGGGTCAAACTGATCAGACCTCTGCCTCTTTCGTGATCTTGCCACGGTAATAATTTCTATAAGATATCCTTATTTTTGTTTTGTCTGCAACATACCATTTTAACTGTTGTTAATTTTATAACATCCCAATCATTGGTTGAAAATATGTTATATATCTATAGTATACATGGCTTCAAAGTCCTAAATAATGATAATATGGCATTTGTATTTTCTTTAATTTAAAGGTTTAACTTACTTATTTACACCTAATTCTCTCAATCAATGGGTTTTACATAGAAAATCAGAGTTACTTATAAATATAAAATTCCAAGAAAGTACTAAACAATTAATCCATTAAAACATAATACGATGATAACATATAGAAGAAACCAAATCATTATATACATTCTAAACTTACAAAGAAAGGTAACTAACTTATACCAATTTCCACTCAATTAATTGTAACTTATCATTTACTATCTAAACATGATAATTGAATATTACAAAGTGCTTAGGACTAAAGGTTTGGTATCAATCAAAGGCAGACAAACTTCCATCTTTCCCAATGACCATAAGCTCCCATAAACACAACTTCCCTCTACTTCCCCACTGCCTATGCATCTGCTCCCACTACTAAACTCACTGACTTTCCTCTCATTTTTCTCTTCACCATCCTTAACCATTTTCTGGTGTAACATATTAGAACACAGGCTGAAAGCAAAACAAAATGGATCAAGCAAAACAAAACGGATCAAACAAAACAAAAATTCCTCAGTACAATACAATAAAGATATTGTCGCACCTCTTTGCATCACAATGATGCCAACACACCACTACACTATGATTAAGAGTGAGTAGTGTCACTTTCCACTATAATACACATGCAAGATGAATGAAGCTCTTGCGCAAATTCTTGAGATACCAGACACTAAGATAGAGGGAACAAAGAAAATGAATAGGCCACCTAAAAATATTAACTTTGACAGACAATACTTGGATGTTCAACCTATAGGAAATTGCTAGTATTCAGCAAAAATGAACAGTCAGAGTACAGGTTAAGAGGTATGTTTTGAGCTACATTGGGAGGGGAATGATTGTCAAACTTTTATCTAGGTAAGTAACTATCACTTTAAACTAATGTATTTATTCCTTTAAGCTAAAATCTATGACTGATAGTTTCTGTAGGTTGCCGGATCATATGACAATTATTGATTGACTTTTTTGCCCCAGAACGACAGTCCCAACTTCAAGACAAACTTAGCTCCTAAAATGCTCACTTAGACAAGCAGTTTAGATATAATAATGCGTATATCATTTTTTAGCTAATTCATTGCTTATGTTCCCTACTTGGATGACTAAAGATGAAGTCTTACTAGCACATTTATTTTCTTATTTATCATGCTGAATTGCAATCTGTTGCTATAATAAATTAGCTCAAATGGCCTAAATAAAGGGCTAAAACTCTAGAGTGCAATAAGTGAAAAATAAATGGAGTACAAAGAATGCTATGGTTTGTACATATAAAATCAAGGTCATTTTCACATAATATTATACGAGTCTTCTTAGGACTTTTTCCTAACAAAAACATGTACCTTTTGAATAAAAATACTCGACAAAGTTGGACATTATTTCACAACACAGCTTACATTCAATAAATTTATCTTGGTACTATACACTTGAATATCAAAGAAACTTAGAAAGGATTTCTGAATTGCTTGAGTTACACACCCACTCAGCAGATGATCTTTTTATATACATAATCAATACAATTTACAAGAAGGGGAATTAACTCTAGCTTTAATTCCCAAGATACAATGAATCCTAAGGTTGCAATGAATTCTAAGATACAATGAACTCTAATTAGTGGGATAATAATTATATCCTACTTCCAACATAATTATCTATTTCCAACACTCCCCCTCAAGCTGGAGCGTAGATATCAAAATCATCCAGCTTGTTGCAGATATAAGCGATCCTTGGCCCCCGAAGAGCTTTGGTAAGCAAATCAACTAATTGGTCATTTGAGTTGACAAAGGATGTGGTAATCTCTCCAGAAACTATCTTCTCACGAATAAAATGGCAATCAATCTCTATATGCTTGGTTCGTTCGTGGAAGACTGGGTTAGAAGTAATATGGAGAGCTGCCTGATTATCACAAATTAATTTCATAGTTCCAACCTCACAAAACTTCAACTCTTTAATGAATTGCTTTAGCCATATTAGTTCACATGTAGTGAGAGCCATAACTCGATATTCTGCTTCAGCGCTTGATCTTGCAACGACATTCTGTTTTTTACTTTTCCATGAAATGAGATTTCCTCCAAAGAGAACATAATATCCTGAAGTGGATCTCCTATCACATGGAGATCCAGCCCAATCTGCATCAGTGTAGGCAATAATTTCCTTATGCCCTCTATTTTCATATACTATCCCTTTTCCTGGTGATTCTTTAATGAACCGCAAAATTCTGATGACTGCATTCCAATGATCAATACGGGGAGAATTTAGGAATTGACTCACCACACTAACAACAAAAGAGATGTCTGGTCTGGTAACAGTAAGATAATTAAGCTTTCCTACTAATCTTCGATATCTGCTTCGATCTGAAAATAATTCACTTTTATCAAAAAGGAGCTTAATATTCGGATCCATGGGAGTTTCAACTGATTTACAATTCAGCATTCCAGTCTCTTCAAGAATATCAAGAGCATACTTTCTTTGGGAGATGGCAATTCCTGATTTTGACTGAGCAACTTCAATCCCCAGAAAGTATCTCAATTTGCCCAAGTCCTTTATTTCAAAATGACGAAATAGATGCTCCTTCAATTGCTGAATTCCAGCATGATCATTGCCTGTTATGACAATATCATCCACATAAACCACAAGATAAATACACAGATTAGATGAATACTTATAAAATACAGAGTGATCCACTTCACTTCTGATCATTCCATATTTTTGTAAAACCAAGTTGAATCGTCCAAACCAACATCGGGGAGATTGTTTAAGACCATATAGTGATTTGTGAAGTTTACAAACCAAACCGGACTCCTCCTGAGCAACAAACCCAGGAGGTTGCTTCATATAGATCTCCTCAATCAAGTCGCCATGCAAGAAGGCATTTTTGACATCTAGTTGGTGTAGAGGCCATTGATTCATGGCTGCCATGAATAGAAACACCCTGACCGAAGCCATTTTTGCTACAGGAGAAAAAGTATCACCATAATCTTGCCCAAAAATCTGAGTAAAACCTTTGGCTACAAAACAAGCCTTAAGACGATCCACAGTACCATTAGGGCCAATTTTTACAGTGAAGACCCAGCGACATCCCACAGGATTTTTACCTGAAGGTAAAGGAATCAAAGACCAAGTACGGTTGGATTCCAAAGCTTTCATTTCCTCAATCATTGTCTGCCGCCATCCTGGATGGGAAAGAGCTTCCTGAACAGTTTTAGGAATAGAGACAGAAGACAAGGAAGAAGTGAAAGCATATTGAACAGGAGAAAGACGATGATAACTAACAAAATTATACATAGGATGAGGATTACGAGTGGAACGAATACCTTTACGAATAGCAATTGGGAAGTCAGAAATGGGTGAAGGCGGATCCAGAGACAATTGAGAAGCTGGTTTAGGCACTGAAACACCGAGCTCGGGATCTGGTGGTAATGTGGAAGGTTCATGATGACAACGATGATAAGTGATCAATGGACGAGAATTATATTTTTGAGTGGTGGTCGATGGGCTGAGAAAAGGAACAGGAAAAGAAGAAGGGACTGTTTCTTCCTTTGAAGTGAAGAATGGAGAATCTTCAAAGAAAGTCACATCTGCAGAAACAAAGAAACGATGTAATGATGGGGAGTAACACCTGTAACCTTTTTGTACTCTGGAATATCCAAGGAAAATACACTTGATTGCACGAGCAGTGAGTTTTTCTTTTCCTGGAGACAGATCATGAACAAAACAAGTACAACCAAAGATGCGCAGAGAAAGTTTATATGTAGATTCATCAGGAAATAAAAAGGAATGAAGAATCTGGTTATCCAACACAGAAGATGGTATCCTATTGATGAAGTAACCCGCAGTAAGAACCGCATCTGTCCAAAATTTTAAAGGAACATTTGCTTGAAGTAACAAGGTACGGGCAGTATCAAGCAGATGTCAATGTTTTCTTTCTGCAATGTCATTCTTTCTGCAATGCCATTCTGTTGTGGTGTGTATGAACAACTAGATTGATGAAGCATACCTTTTGAGGAAATAAAAGACTTGAATAAGGCAAAAAAATACTCTTTAGCATTATCACTTCTTAAAATGTGAATTGTACGACCAAATTGAGTAGAAATCTCAAAACAAAATTTCTAAAAGTTTTCTAACAATTCAGGCTGATCTTTCATTAAGTAGATCCAAGTATATCTTGAGTAGTCATCAATGAAAGTTACAAAATAACGAAAGCCTAGAATTGAACTAGTGCGACTAGGCCTCCAGATATCTGAGTGAACTAACTCAAAAAGAGACTTGGACCGACTTGTTTCTTTATTGTGAAAGGAAGAATTGACATGTTTGCCAAGTTGACAAGATTCACATTGAAGAGACTGTAAATGAGAAAGACCAAGAACCATTTTCTTCAATTTATTTAAACATGGATGACCCAGACGATTATGAAGGATACTTGGAGAATCAGTCACACCACAGATGGTTGAGGAAGAAGGTTGAAGGTACTAGAGCCCACGTGATTCAGAGCCTTTGCCAATCATCTATCCCGTACTCCGGTCCAAAATATAGAAAGAATCAGAAAGAAAAGTTACTGAGCAATTAAGAGTGTGAGTCAATTTACTAACTGAGAGTAGATTAAAAGGACTGCCAGGAATGAGAAGAACAGAATCTAAATTTAAAGAGGGAAGAGGTGAAATCTTCCCAATGCTAGTGGGCAGAACTTTCGAACCATCTGCAATGGTTATTGAATGAGGAATTTTTGTAGGAGATAAATTCGAAAATAATGAAGGATTACCAGTAATATGATCTGATGCACCAGAGTCCAAAATCCAGGATCCAAAAGGCAAAGATTGAGAAAAACAAACTGAGGAATTACCATATTGAGGTCCTGAGGATAAGATATTGTTAGAAGCTGCCTTTAACTTGAGGTACTCCTTATATTCACTATCAGATAAGAGAATCTTATTTTCTTGTGGAGGATCATTTGTTTTTGTGGTATCCGGTGCCTGCATTTGTGATATATTGACAGTTTTTCCCGAAAAGTCATTCAGAGAGTAGCATCGATCTTGAGTATGCCCCATTCGTTTACAATAAGAGCATTGTGGTCGATTACCATGACCACCTCTTCCACGGCCATTAAGTTTCACAGAAGTAATTAAAGGAGTTCCTGAAAAGGTAAATGAGATGGGACTTTTCTGGCCCTTATCAGAAGTTGTTGCTAATACCATTTGGTAGAAAAGAAATCAGAAACAAAATTATTTTAAAGAACCGAATGACAGAGGCTCTAAGAACACTTAGACCCAGTAACCAAACAGCACGCAAAAACAGTGAAGGAACAGTATGAACAGGAATGGAACAAATCAGTGAAAGCGATGCGAACGTTGTGTGAACAATGACGAACAAGATCGTGAGTGGCAGGATGAACAAGATTATCATGAACAGTGATGAAACAGTACCATAAACAGTGATGTGAACAGTGATGAGAACAGTACCATAAAACAGTGACGAGAAAGTACCGTGAACAGTACAAATTGAGAGACCAAACGCAGGTCAACCCGCTCTGATACCAACTTGAATATCAAAGAAACTTAAAATGGATTTCTGAATTGCTTGAGTTACACACCCACTCAGCAGATGATCTATTTATATACATAATCAATACAATTTACAAGAAAGGGAATTAACTCTAGCTTTAATTCCCAATATAGTGATATACAATGAATCTTAAGGTTGCAATGAATTCTAAGATACAATGAACTCTAATTAGTGGGATAATAATTATATCCTACTTCCAACATAATTATCTATTTCCAACATATACAACAAATAGCACTTATAAATCCATAATTTTTCTTTAAATAAGTTTTCATTGTATTATCTTTGATTTACATTACTCAGTATTGATTGCACTTTGTTCATTGTACACTAATTCTAAAGATAACAACAAGTAAATAATGGCTCCTGACTTTATGGTTAACAAATAACCTTTAAGTCCAACAAGGAACTTACATTTCTTGTCATACTATATCAAACATAAGGCCAACATAGACAAAAACACTACCAAGTTAATGATCACAGAATTGCCAAATTACCGCAAAACAGACTTCTGCTCTTTGCTGCCTCATTTCTTCTATACACAACCATTCAATAAAGTAAACTGAAGTACATTACTAATACAACCAACATATTATTGTTGCTTGTTTTTTTTTGTTTTCCACTACAACCAGCATATTAAGGTATAAAGTTACTTCAGTCTTACCCTAAACTATATGCTCCACCTAAATAGTCCCAAAATTTCGCTTAAATAATTGGACCTTCTATTCTTCTACAACTCCCTCCAATCACAGCAAAATCACATTAAACTATCTACTTCCAACATAAAACTCCCATTTCTATAACTCTTTTAAAAAAAAAAAATAGAGTACAAATGTTATCAGAAACAGGGGCTTCAATGGTCTATGTGTAGTAACTCAATCACGGTACTAAAAGCAAAGTATACAACATAGGATAGTTTGCACTAACTTGCTTTATCATGAACTAAATCTAACTATCCTTAACTATTACAAGTCTATAACCAATTGCACAAAGCTATTAAACCAACATCAAATCATGGTTATTTACGTCAAAATATATGTTCCTGTGTTCAAAACCCTCTATCTAGAACCTCTATCCACATCCTTTACCCATTATCTACTCACACACTATGGAACATAACAAATTGGGAATCTAACAATCACAAATCATACAACAAATACTCCAATTTCCATACCAATGCCTTACCTTACAGAAAATTGCTAATTAAGCACTACCTAGCCTTGTCGTCAGAATGATGCTCAGAATGCACCACTAAAACCACTGTTGAGCCTTGTTGTCCCAGTGATGTTGGGAATGAACCCCTCAAACCACCGCCCAACTTTCCCAACAATATGCAACCAAACCAGTCTTTTACTAACTCAGACGTCACTTATGGGAGGGAACATTGTGTACACAGAAGAAGGCCGCAACTTTTGGTCCCTACTCTCCGCCTTCAATCACTTAAAGTTGTGCCTAGTTTTGCCTTTACGTTTACCAACTTAGGGTTTTTCTCACTTGACATTGTAACGAACAATAACAGGTTAAATTGGAAATTTTCACTTCATTCTACAAATAGGAAGGTCACCTAGTGTGCAGGTTTCCAGTAAACATTCTCAACCATTGACCATTCGTTTTTTTACAATCAATGGCTATTATTTCACTGAGTATGCATGCTACTTACAAATATATGAGTATGTCAAACTTTTTCCTCAAGCACACAGTCTTTTCTTTAATCTATCCGTATCATCTTATACTCCATGTATAACTTACATGTGTTTATGTTAGATATATAGAGATATTTGTATGACACATGTGTTTTTTATATTTAAATGTGTTTAATTAAAAAAATTATTATTTTTAATTTGAACACGTCTCAGACACACTTGAATACGTCTCAAACACAGTTTAGACACGACCCATTAATATTTTTTTTAAAAAAAATAGTTTTGTGACTAATATTCTATTAGTAAGCCCGTAACTCACTCAAATTCAATCACATGACTAACGTTTCAAGTCACTATTTTTACATACCAGTATTTTAAGTTTTATTTTTTCACACGCTACTATTAGACTTTTAAGTTTTATCTTTTCACACACTACTATTTTCATATGCTCTTTCTACATTTACTCGTACTAAGTAGTTCATTTTGTCATCACCGAAACTTACCTCATACTAATATTCTCTCTAATTTTTTTTTATGCACATGTACTTGTACATGATTAGTTCTATTAAGAAAAATTAATTTAAAAAATTTTTAGAAAATATCAATAGAAAATTATAATCTATATTTTTAAAAGAACTTATTAAGTAACAAATATTGACACATATAACATATATTAAGATATTATAAATCTTTAAATTTATAAAAATAATATTAATAAATTATAAATTTTTTAAATTAATATATATATAAACCAAGTTCTTTAATTTATTTTGATATTAATTTATATGTGTATATGTCATATTTATATTCTATAATTTTTAAAATTTAATGTATTTTCATATTTATATCATATCTTGTGTCTATGCTTTACTAACTTAAAAATCAATGGGGTGTGGCACCTCAAATGTCAAAGGAGAGATTATTAGGTAAGCTCATCCATATCAAAGCTTTTACAAACTAAAATGCATAAGTAAAGGCACATTCATCATTAGATCATTTATGAGTAAAAATAACAATGTACTTAAAATCAAAATAATGATAAATATATTATTATTTATTCACTTTAAAAATAAGTTTACTTTTTAAATTTTTTGCTCATATTTTACTAAATATATTACATCAATTATGAGAGATATTATTGCATTTTTATATTAGTTTTAAATTTAAAAATTATAATTAATTATTTTAATAACAACAAATATTGTATATAAATAATAAAACAATTTAATTGACATATAAGTAAAGAAGTTTTATACTATCATCTATTAATATTTTGACATATTATTATTTATTATTTGTATTTTAATAAATAAGAGGAGAAATTTTTAAATACTACGAGAAGAAGACATTTCTCATAAGAAAAAGACAATGATAAGTTGATAATTCAAAAATAGTTAACATGTTACACATTAAATTAGATGAAGATCAACATTCTTATTTTTTATTATTTTTTATCTCTTTACTTAAATTATGATTAATATTTTCAATTTAATTACATGTCATATCTTATTTAATTATTTTATATTTATTAAAATTTAAGTAAAAAAATAAAAAATAAGACAAAAAATAGACGCATATGATCTCCATCAATTAAGCTATGCAGTATAAGATTATTATCTTATAATCAGTGTAGTTAGATCTCTCCCTCAAATGGCCCTGACTCTCAACGCACATGTGATCAGATGGCCAGTGTCCTAGATATCTTGATGCACATTTGTCTATGCGAAAATAAAATCTGCGGTCCAGATCACTCTGTTACCAGTAAAGTTTAACAAGCAGGGTCCCTCTTTAGCTCACATGCAAAATAAATTGAGAACACCCTTCCTCTCCCTCGCTTCCTCTCATCTCAAGCCATCCCCATAAAATCCTCTTCCCAAAGCTACAGCTCACAAACTTTCTTGCATCCTTTCCTTTTTCATGCTCTGTGATTCTCGCAAAACACTGAAAACTGAGCAATGTCTAGTTCCAGAAGAAAGCTAGTTTTGAACACTGTGTCCGTGAACCTGAGCTGCGGAAGCTGCAGAAGACCAAAGCTTCGTCACATATTCCACCCAAAGCCAAAACCCAAGAACCCCACCTACCAAAAACATAAGCTTTGCCATCATTCTTCTTCAACCCCGTGGGGGGAGGACAGAGATGACACCAGCACCACAAACACCACTACCACCACATTCTCTCCCTGCTACGTTGAGTCCTCACAGCTTTGTGACTACATGAAGTCCTCGAGGACCGTCAGAGGATTCGGAAGAGTTGGTAGCGAAGGCGTGGCTGTGGAGAAAGACTCTGACGACCCTTATCTGGATTTCAGGCATTCCATGCTCCAAATGATATTGGAGAACGAGATATACTCCAAGGATGATCTCAGAGAGCTTCTGAACTGCTTTCTTCAGCTCAATTCACCGCACCACCATGGGGTTATAGTCAGAGCCTTCACTGAGATCTGGAATGGGGTCTTCTCTGTGAAGTCCAATTCACCCAGGTTTCACTTGACCCGTAACTCACGTGACTTCTAGTTGCTGCACGTGGCTAACAAGTTATATAAGTGCTAATATTTGTGATGTACTAAGTGAAATCTAGTCAACTAAGTTGAGGTATATGCTAAGTTGCTAATGTTGTATTGTGCTACACATTTTGATCATCCAAATGTATAAAGGGGACTGTCTGTTTTCACTTCCAAGAGCAACATATTGGTCCTGCAATCAAATCATATTATAAAACAAAAGAAAATTGAAAACTGCGTAGATTAACGGTTAAAATGCTGAATTTTTATCAATTAAAAATTAATTTGTCAACTTTTGTGTGTAACTTAGTTGTGTGACTAATATTACTCCGTCGGGAATTCTTAAGCAAAGTGGAATTGTTCTCCTTTACTTTGGCTATGAAACTAGTTCATTGTTTAAAAGAAACAAATGCGTAAATTAACATTTGTCATGGACCATGTTGTGTAGTAACAGAGAGCACTGTATGCCAACAAGGATTGACATAATTAGTAAAGATAGACTGTATCGACTAAATTGATTGAAATTTGAATTTTATGAGAATCTGTTGTTGATGGGTTAACCCTGATCCCATAATGGACAATAACGGTTGACCCTAAATTTTTAATTATCAAAAAAATTAAAAAGAAAGCACGGTGTGTGGAGGAGCGAATCCATTCATCTGGCCCCTCATGAGTTTGGGTTTGGTGTAGGGATTTGGTCAAAAACCACGGTTTGAGTGATAAGGCAACGGTGGGAAAATATAGGCATTGGGATTTGAATTATAATAATAAGAATGGTCCGAGTGAGGAGAGACAGTTGGTTTAATGCCTTTCAATGAGATGAGAATAGAAATTTTGGTGACGGACTTGGGTGCTTTTCCCAATATTGGTATTAAAGGTTGGGTTGTCCGTGCTCTTTGTTTTTAGTATTGTTGCCAGTTGGTATGTATCATACTTGCTTGTTGCCATTCAAGTACCGATATTTTTTTTTCCATTTATTTATTTATTTATTTTAAACACTCATTACTCTATAGTGCACGCATTTAGTCCCTCTTTGTATTTACTTGGGCATTGGTAATATGACTACTGGCAGCTCTATTTGTATTTAAACTCCTTAAAGGAGGTAGGTTCTAATAGGTGATCAAGGTCAGCAAGCATTTATATCTGACAGAAAAGAATATAATCTTTTATTAACATTGAAATTAGGTTAATTAAAATATCTCTCAACCTTGTTCTTAAAAGAAATACTGAAGATTTACTTAGCAGAAGGTACCAGAAGAATGGAACCCCATAAAAAAAAAAGGAGATTAGAAGAAGTAAAAGACAGCGAACTATTTTAGTTTCACATAATGAGTCATAACCCATTTTTCAAGCATTTCGGGTCAAGGTTGTACTGAATGGAAAATAACAAAATCGTATTTTCAAATAGTTTTTAGGGTGCTATCTCAACTTCCAAATATGTGCTTTAAGTTACAAAGAATGTGATTAGCATGGGTATGAAGGGGTCATTTAGCTCAGCAGCTGGTGAATTTCTTGCAAGTGAAAATACCTAAGGTGGAATCATGCTTTCATCATCAAAGAGATGACAATTTAAGAGACAGGGAGATTTACTTTTCGTTGCATGATCCATAATTCCATATTGATAAACTGAAGGGGGGAAAAAGCATAGATGCAGATTTTTAGCAGCAGTTTTCAGTGAGTTCAATCTTGAAATGACAAAAGATAACCCATAAAGATTTGCTTTGAATCTCTGTCTCTCTTTGTACTCTAAAATATATTCATGATCAGTAGATGGATTTAAATGTGGCCTACTTTTAAGGGATAGTCAACTCTGTAGCAGGGCATCTTCATGATGGTAGTGGAAACATAGCGGGCCATCATTCAAACCAAAACCAGACCATTACACAATTTGTGATTTAGATATGTGACTACATTAGCAAGTTGTCCAACTCAGCCTCATCAAATACTTGCTATGCAGAGAAATGTGGTCATTGCTTCCATGGCAAGTGTTTCACTAATGTAGTAATGTTGCAGTTGCGCAATTATGATTATCAAATCTTATGCTTGTGAATAGTTGTACTAAAACTCCTTCCGATAAACATGAAGGTTCTATTTCATAGAAACTTAATCGAAGTTCAGAACTGGAGACAAGGAAATGAATCGGAACATGAAGCCTCGGGAATTGACATAATGACAATCTTTATCCAGTCATATTTCTTTTGATAGTGGGGGACATCTTTGTACTTGTGTAGGCCAGAGTTAACATGGTTTGTTGCCTGAACTGAAATTAAAGTTGTATTATGACTTATCAACAACGGAGAGAGCTAAAAGAAGTTACACAAAAAGATGTTGGTCTTGTCTTGACAAGAAGAGCAATCTAGCTTCTGATGTTTCTATGCAATGAGTAGGTATTTGGAGTTTGGCACAAAAGAAAGACTGGGAGTATTGGCACACACTTTTTAAAGATTTATTTCAATCATGTGTATAAATTTAAGAAGGATGGAAATGTCGGTTTCGAGATGTGTTTGCATGTTAGAAATATGTATAAAATATGTGTTTTGTATATTTGGTTAAAAAGATTATTATTTTTTATTTGAATATATCTTGAACACAGTTTAAATATACTTAAATACGTCTAGGATATAGTTTGGATATGGTTTATTAATATTTTTTTTTAAAATTAATTTTCATAATTAATGTCTAATTAGTAAGCTAATAATTCACTCAAACTCAATCATATAATTGATGTCTTAAGCCACTATTTTGACATAGTAACATTTTAAGTTTTATATTTTTTTACGGCACTATTAAACTTTTAAGTTTTATTTTTATATACTACTATTTTTATCTATTCTATGTACCTCTGCTCGTACCAAACCGTCCACTTTATCGTCACTGAAACTTATCTCACATCACTATTCTCTCTAATTAATTTTTTTAGATGCACATGTACTTGTACATAGTTAATTCTATTAAGAGAAGTCGATTTAAGAGATTATTTAGAAAATGTTAATAGAAATTATGTTTCATAATTTTTTAGAGAAGCTTATTAGATAATAAATATTGAGACATATGACATATATTAAGATATATTATAAATCTTTAAATTTAAAGAAATTATATTAATGAATTATTAATTTTTTTTAAAATTTTATAATTATATATATATATATATAAATTAAATTCTTTAATTTATTTTGATATTAATTTATATATATATTGGATCTATATCTTACAATTTTTTAAATTTAACATATTTTCATATTTATATTTATATTTATGCCGTATCATGTGTCCCTGTAAATGTCTGTTCACAGGTACAAACTATACAACATCATTTTGTAGAAATGGATAAGAACTTATATTATGTTCTGTTCTCTTCTTATTTTTATTCTTTTGGCCCAAGAGCAAGATTAGGATTCTCTGCAAGTTAAAAAATAACTGCAAAACATCTCAACTGTTAAAAACAAGTTTTATATAATAAATTGCTGTCAAATTATTTGTACAATTGATGGGACACTCGGATGTAACATTCATATATGGTAATTAATAGTCCTAAATAGTAATTAAAATTATTTAAATGATAATATTTTTTATTATATATAATGAGTTAAAATTAAAATTTATTAAATTTTATGCAAAGATTATTATTTATTTTTGACATATTTTTTAATATAAATTAAAGATGTAATAATTAATAAAATTAAAAGTAATGATCTTTATTATTTATATAATAATTTTTTTTATTTTTTATAACTTGATATAATTAGAATTTATAATATTTTATATAAAAATCAACATTTATCTCAAAAACACTCATTTCACTTATTGAAGTATCGTATTTGGCTGTCTATTTCAATTGTGCAAAAAAAAAAAATGTTTTTAAATAAAATATTAAAGGTAAATGTAAGCTATTTATTGGAAGCCGTGAGACTACAACTACATCCCGTGCAGTTACAAAATCAATTCCACTGGATCCGGTACCCCACGGGCAAGGGTCGCTCTTGCTACTTGCTAGGCAGGGCCGGGGTACTCCATACTAATAACTCAAATAAAAGGCATCAACCTCATCCAAGATCAATATCATCATTTAGGGTGTGTGCTTGTTTCAAGAGAAGAAATTTTTATAATAAAAATTACTTCACGTTTTCTTTACTATAAAAAATGTGAAATAATTAAAAAAACTGCAACTCATTTTACCTTTTATTTTAAAAAAAATTAGTTGCTCTTAAAAGTGAGTTAAAAATGATAAACAAACAACAATGATCAATCTCATTCTATATTCTCTTCCTTATTTTTCATATTTCTATTTTTTTTCCCACTCTAACGATATTCTTACTCAACCAAACTTAACTAGATAAACAGGAAAAGTTTAATATAGACCCAATTTTTTTGAATCTATGGATGAATTATTGATATTTCAATTATTGATTTATTATTAAAATAAATTAATAATTCAGATTAAAAAATTAAATTTTTATAAATTTTAACTAATAATATTTTGATTTATATAAAAATTTAATTAAATTATATTTTTTTTATGAATAATTATATATATATATAATTTATAAATTTTAATTAATATTTTTTATATATATCTAAATTTGTATATAAATATTATCAAATAAAATCTCTTCATAGACTCAAACTTATTAGATCAAGATAGCATTCTCCAGGTAAACAAATAAGTTGAATTATAACTGCATAGATGGAAAGCAGCGGAGCAATAGTACCAAACATGGACACACGTAAATTGGATTGAAAACTTTATAAAAATCACGTCAAACACACAGAAAATATCTTGATTTAAATATAGCAATGTAGCGACACATTGGATCAGCCCATTTCAGCAACTTTAATTTAGTCATTGAAAGAAAAAATGCTGAAAACTCAACAAAGATTTAATCAAGGACAACAATATGACTTGGGTTCAGATCTAAGATATTCTTGTTCATAAATGATTTGTAATCTCACTTTAAATATTCATTAAGGTTGATAGTTTGTATTGGTCTTGGAATGAGAAAAATCTTCTCTCACCTTAAAATTTTTTTTTTACCAAAAAAATGAATTTTGTGATATAAAAGAATGTCATTTTCAACTTCGATATAAGTATAATATATTTACTTTTTAAACTTATAAATTTTTGTTTAAACATCTTGATTATTGACTTTTATAATTTTGGCCACCTTATTAATTGATTCCTAGATCTGTCATTATCCAAAACCTTAAGGTATTAGTCACTTTATATGTTTTTCACTTTGTCCATTCTTTTTTAATACGAGACTTCTTCATCCACTTCTCACTCACAACTCAAACTTATATTCCCAACACAATCTAGTCCCTCAAAAAATGCTACCTAACCCTACCCTTTCTAACAATTATTTTGTTGATGTTCTACCTTTAGAAAACAATGTTAGCCAAGGTTTCAAACTTGGTTTATGCTTTATGATGATAATTATTCTCAATGACTTTGATAACTATGCTTGATATTTGCCAAGAGTTATTTATGGAGATTCATTGGAGAATCTCCAGCATGAAGAGAGATTAAAAGGTGTCAATAAAGAGCTGCTATACTCCATATCATTTAAGATGTCAAGTGATGCATAGAAGCTGCTAATGTTGCATAAAGATCTATACACAAAAGCTACTACACATAACCTGAAAAGTATCAAGAAAATGATCAAGAATACATAATGGGCTTATGAAGTGCCTTGATGATCCCTAGAGAAGAACTTTGACCCATGAAGACTTGAAGGCTTCATGTGAATCAAATAGCTTGGAAGCAATCCATACATAAAACAAACTACTAAGGAAGTCCAAGAATAAGGAAGTCACAATTACTCAACCATCCCTCAACAAGTTGGTATTCAAACAACAATGTGATTAGACAGCTAATAACCATGATAGCCATTTGAGATTAGGGATGGAACTAGCCAAGATTGATTAGGGGAGCCAAATGAAGAAATATTATATGTATGACTTAAGAATATTTTTTTATTTTTTTTTAAAGATTACATTATAAAATTAATTTGTTTTGGAAAATTTTGGGAGTCCACAACCCCCCTCAACCATAAGGACGCTCCATCCATGTCTAAGATATTTTTCTTGATACAAGTGTCATTATGCATTATATATTCTATAACATTCCAGAACATTCTCAAACGTCTCTTATACCTCAACAATGTTCAAAAATATCTAGATGGATAAGGATTGACAGTTGTGGGTGAAGGACACTCACACACACAAAAAGGCAAAGTTTAAAAAGGAAAATATGCCTTTTTTACTCTCTCTCTCTCTCTCTCTCTCTCTATTTATACAAGCTGCTAAAGAGGATATGAGCAAGAGAAAACAGAGGGAAAAAAAGACCAAAACAAAAATTGAAAAGGTTAGAGAATCAAATAAGAACACTTAGGTTTTGTTATGGACTAGGATTTCGGGTATAGGCCCACCACAACCAAAAAGCCTACGCCAAAATGTAGTTATGCCAGCCCCACTAGATAACTACCTAATCTTATATCTAGTAGAGATTAAATCAAATTTCCAACCATCAAGGAATAAAGGTATAAAATCCCCTCATAATTATCGAGATACCTAAATATAAAGAAACTGAATTTCTAGAGAATTGCTCCCCAAGTAAGTATCCTCACACTATAAATAAAAGGCTAAGCCATTCAGGTATGCATCTAATCACATACACTCTCTCCTCCTAGTGCAAACTATAACTTGAGTGCCAAAGTACCTTTCAGATATAACACCCCCATCTCCACTGCTGCCGCACAAAGAGGAGCCACCATTTTCAACTACTCTGATCAAAACTACGTACATCACCTTTGATCTCGGTTCAAAACAAGTTTAATAATGGAAAACTCACCTTTGGTAGGGACTAGATGTAGATTCCACATTGGGTCTGAACCATTATAAAAAAAAAAACACTAGTGTACTCTCTCTAACGCTTATCTTTTACATTTCTACTGCTACATTGATTTTTTGGTTTCTGATTTAAATTTTGCACCATCATCAATTAGCTGATTATTTTTCTAGTCATCTGATCTCTGCGAAGTTATATTATAAGTGTTTTTGCAAAAGGCTTCTTTTAGGAAAGACTTAATTCAACCTCCTTCCTCAAGTCTTCTTTTATCAACAAACAATACAAGAGTTGTTTCTTACTTTAGAATAAAAAACATAGGATAATAAAATATTGACTACACAAATTTTTTCTTGGCCTGATTTTAAGTTTTCGTGATGTGGGTCGAACTGTAATTTTGAAATATCAATTTTGCACGTATAAGAATTATTGAGTTTTTTAAAGTTTACTAAAATGTCATTTTAAAACAAATATCTATACATTTTAAGTAACAATTAATTTAAAATCTTTTAATACAAGTTAATCATATAAAATTATTTAGAATTAGCATTTTTCGGACTCTAATTGTAAGCATAAGTGAAGGAAATAAAGGTGCTTAGAATATAATAATATTGATAGTGAAGATAAAACCTAACCCACCTCGCTCTCTCTCTCTCTCTCATAGATTTCTCTCTTGTTCTTTTGACCTTTGGGTTTCTCCATGATTTCTTTGGAGGTTACCGTCTTTCTCCTCTAACGATAGCCCTTACCATCTCCATTTTTATATTTTTGTACTTTTCTTTTTAATAATTCGCTCAAATTTATTTGATCTGAGTTGTTTTTATCTAGATCGCTCTTCCTTCAAGGCAAATCTTGCATTCTAGTTTGTCCTCTTTTGTGTGTTTTTTGTTTTTCCTTATTTGGGTGGCTTATATGAGTCATTCTGTGGCTTCTTCTATTTCTACGGTCTTACTTGTAGAGGAGATATTTAGATCTACTTTGGAAGGAGACAAGATACAATCTTCAAGTTGTAACACTGTTCGTATTAGTCTTCATTGGGAAATATGCTTAGTCATTGATAGTCTTCACTAGAGATGTAAGTGGGTGGTTTGGTTTGGTTTTTGAGAGAAAATAAATCCGAACTAATCAAAATCAATTAGTTTAGTTTGGTTCGATTTTCGTATTTTTTGATAGTCAAATCCGAACTAAACTGAACTGAATATCTATGGATTGGTTTGATTCGGATGATTGGGTTGACCATTTTTTTAATATAAAAATTAACTAAATAATTAATTTTTCATAACAAAAAAAAATACATAATAAACCTATGAAAAAAATTTTAGAAATAGAATCAAACTTATTGATTTTAACACTAATAATTATTTCATGTTTCATAATATGTATTAAAATGTTCATAAAGAGGAAACAAAGAAATATATTGATATTTGTATTAAGAAATTATATGTGAATAAGTTAAAAAAAATTTCAAGAGAGATTTAACTTGACAAGTTGTATACCACTACTATTCAATTAAGAGAAAGTTGTGAGGTTACTAACTTAGAAGTATATAAGTAACCAATTGAATCCCTAAAGATATGAGTGGAGTTAATGGAGACTTGATTAGTTAAACTTTGAATCAGCAACTTAACGAATCCAAAGTCTCCAACCTTTGCAATCATATTTTCATCCAAGAGAATGTTGTTGGGTTTCAAATCACAATGCACAATAGGAACTTCACTATCATTGTGCAGGTAATCCAATGTACAAGTAGCATCAATATCTATATTCGGTCTCTCCATAAGGTTCAACTCATTTTTATTTGCATGATTTCTCTTCCCCTTAATCCAATCTTCCAAGTTCCCATTACTTAAGTACTCATAAATTAGAGCCAGAAATTCATTGTTTTTAAAGTCAATACTAGAGCATTTAAAGTCAATTCATCATTTCCAAGCTTCCAAGTTTAGATGATGTTGTTGCTGTTACTTTCACTTTTCTGTTCTTTATGTATAGTAGCAAGTAAATTGTCAGACATAGTATCAGTATTATCACTATGACTATGATGATGTAATGTCTGATATGTCTTCTTTCATGGCCATGAGACTCACATACAAAATACAAGCAAAGTTTTTTATTGCCTTTTAAATGGATAACAAAAAGATTTTGAAAAACTCCACCATTAGGAATGGTTCCTTCTAAATCATTATAAGAGAGGTTCAAAAGCTTAATGACATGTAGATTTTGAAGTTCAATAGGAATGGATCCGGAGAATTGGTTAAAGGAAAGATCCAAAGTTTTCAAGTCTCTCACCTCTCCAAGAGTTTTTGGAATAACACCTGATAGCATATTCCTGGCCAGAACTACAGTGCCGGTGAGCATAACTGAATATTTTAGCAGAGGAGTTTTCTAGTCTTCTGTGTTGAACGAAAACGATGTTTTAGGAGTTGGAAACTGAGAAAGTATTACAAAAAATAAAAAAAAATAAGTAGTAGCCAAAAAATGTTGTAGCATAAATTTTTTTTAAAAAATAAAATATATAAATATATAGTTTGGTTTAGTTTGGTTTAGTTTGATTTTAAAATTTCAAATCCGAAAATCGAACCAATTAAGCTTTAATTAGTTTGAATTTTACCCGAATCAATCAATATACCCAAATCAAACTGAATCAATTTAATTGGTTTTGTTTGGTTTGGATTGATCGGGTTGATCGATTATCCGAACCAATTTATACCCCTAGTCTTCAAACAAGAAAGTCTTCAGGCAAGAAATAGAACTTTTTCTTCTAGATTTTACTTTAGAGTATAGACTATATTTTTTTCATTCCCTTGTTAGATTTGATGTTTCTTATTCAGTTTGTAAGTGTCACTAAATTTTTATTAATATGATAAATGTTAATTAGCACAAACTGAACTTAACCTGATCTAGCCCAACTCACGTTAGACCCAACTTGCAGTCGACCAGACCTGAATTGATGTCCCTAACTATAATCCCAATGTTTTGTGAGAGTTTGACAATTTTTTCCTAAAAATGAAAACGTTTAGGAGTTCTTGGCATTATTCAGAATGAGAATTTACGTGTTGGATGTAAATTTAATTCATTTATAACGAATTTTAATATAATTATTTTAAGTTAGCATAAATTTCTTTTGGTTTCGAATAAGTTTTTTTAACAAATATTGTACTTTAAAATTTTATATTGCTCAAGATTTAGTCAAGAAATAATTTAATATTAAAAAATAGTAATACATGTTGATGTATTTTCAAATTTATAAAAAAAAAAAAGAGAAAAAGATTTAATTTAAAAAGAAGTGACTAGATAAATTAACTAGTTGTTTGATTTTAGCTTATACGGGCCTGTTTACAACTCCACAAGGGCCCGGGGAAAAAAAGTGAATGCTCAGAAAATTACAGGAAAAAAATGAGTGGTATAAAATTGGCACATTTTAGGTTGTAGAGTTTTTCTCGTGCCAGTAATTTTGCTATTGACTAGTATCTGGATTCAGGAGGTAAATTTAATTAGTTTGGGAAGTGAGAGTCTCATGCATAAGTCACTGTCTGAGCGACTTGAAAGATCACTGTCTATATTTGGCAAAGAAAAATGTTTTTAAATAAAATGAAAACAGATAGATAGATCACTATCTTTGTCAGAATCAAATTCTTAAAAGATGCTAATATGAGGATAGCATCTTGTGCATGTACGCAGTTCAATATATTTTGCAGAAAGTGTTAGATTTTTTTTTTAATATATGTAAAGTAGTACATTCACCAATTTTTTAAAATGTAAATTAATTGAATGTCAAATGTTATAAAATATCTATGATTTAGTTTATTTATGATCAATTTTGTTATTAGATTCTTATAAACACTTAAATTCATGTGAATAATATTGTTTTGAGTTTATGAACTTTATATATGAATTTTTTATAATAGGTAAGTTAACTCATATTGTAAATATAAAGAAATATTCATATTCTCATCTTATATATATTATGATTATCTCATTGAGACTACAAAAGTTTTTAAACATATAAAAATGATAGTAGTTTTTCTTTTATGACGATAAAAATTTTAACTATCTTTATCTCATAATATTTTTTAAAGATATAATTTTTCTTTGATATAAGGTAATTTTATATATTAAATCTCTAATCTATTATATTTTATACATGTCATAATTTAGAGTTAAATAAATTTAAAAAATTTAACATGTTAATTAATTAGTTTAAATCAAAATTCCTTTAGAAAGCTCTAATTGGTTTAGTCTCTCTCGGTGGATTCTATGCAAAATAGAAATAAAGTATTTTCTTCTTCGAAGATTTTGCTTTTTTTGATGTGCTTTAAGGGTAAAAGTTAAGAAGAAGTAATTGCAATTTTATTCAGTAAAATATAAATATTCCAAAAATATTTATAATTTAAAAATATGAATTAAATGTAAAATTTAATGATGAGTAAGTAATGTATATTTTAAATATGTAAGATTATTTTATTATTTAAATCAATATAAGGATAAATACATTTATTAAAAGAACATCGTTAGCATGCAGCCCACACACCTTAACAAAGCAGTGATAACTTTTCGAGTAAATTACACTTATTTTTATTTAATTTTTTTTTTGATGATTATTGATCAAATTTAGTTTTAGGATCAACTTTCTTTTTTTAAAATGATACTCATCCTCATTAATTGATTAAAAAATTACATAATTATCCCTCCTCTTATAAATATTATCGCAGTTAAAATTTATAGAGTTTTTAACATTCACAGTTATTTATAAAAAATATTTTTTTAAAAAAAATATCACTTCATTCTTTTTTAAAAATTACATTTACCCCTTAATTAATTGATCAAATTATATAATTGTATAAATATTATTAGTTAAAATCTATAGAATTTTTAATATTCACAGATTATTTATGAAAATTGTGTATATTAAAAATAATTGTGTATATTAAAAATCTTACAGATTTTAATCAAGTAATATTTATATATAATAATATTTTTTTTTAAAAAAATTTTTTTTTTTTACAATTTTTTTGTGTGGGTGTGTAAGGAGTTTTTTGAAAAAATATATACATTTTTTAACTAGTAATGTTATTAAATTTTAAGCGATAAAAAATATTATCAAATTTTAATTAGTAATATTTATGCATAATAATATTTTTTTAAAAAATATTTTTTTCATAAATAACTGTAAATACTAAAAATATTATAAATTTTAATTGATAATATTTATATAATTATGTAATTTGATCAATTAATGAGGGTATATATCATTTTAAAAAAATATATGACTAAATCTAATATCATTAAATTTAAGAAAATAAATATAATTTACTCTAACTTTTTTTTTGTTTGATATATGAAAATAATATTATTAATATAGATTTTCACTTAAACGTATGCTCGTATTTTGAGATATTAGTGTGTATATACAAAGGCAGATTAATGTTGGCTAATGTTATTTTATAATTACAATCATTCGTTACTGTCCATCAAACAGCGTATAAGATTAAGTTAAACTTTTCTACGTCACTGTATTATATATGGGCTTTTTGGACTGAGTCTCTTGCCATTAAGCAGGGATATTCCCAGGTAGATTGGTAAAAGGCAGATTATCCGTCCCGACTCGTGTTGGTTAAAATAAGGTGGGCACCGTTTTTAAAAATAGGTTGGAATAGTTAACCCATCTCGCTTTAAGGCGGGTTGGCGGGTTAGCGGGTTGACCCGCATAAAAGATAAAAAAGAAAATAGATGAGTTGGGTCAATCGACTTAATCTGCCTAAAAAATAAAAAAAAAAATTATATAAAAAATTAATAAATACTATAAAAAATAATAAATAATATGGTAAAAATTTCAAATCACATATCTAAAATATAATTTTTTAAAATAGTCTAATTAAATATTCAAACATAAATTATATAACATCAAACAATATTTTATTTTACTTATATTTTTTTTTTTTATATGGGCTTAACCCGCGGGTTATGCGGGCGGGTTATGCGAGGATTCTTGAACCCAACCCGTAAAAAAATAATGGGTTGGCGGGTTAACCCGACGGGTTGAATCCGTTTTGCCAGCTTTATTCCCAGGCCACAGTTAGAGAAATTTTATTGAGGGGGACAGAGAGAACCAAAACTTTATTTAGGAGATCTAAGCTTAACAATTTGTATCATTTTAGAAAAAATTATATGCAAAGTTTTACATTTGAACATTACCCTCCGCCCTGGATATTCTATGGCTTGGGAATATGGTTGTCGAGTTCTGATATATGACCATATATGAACAATAACTCTTTAGACGTGGTTTGTTTTAGGGATGTCCAGCGAGTTGACTTGACTTATGAACTTATGAGTTTTGACCCAATCTAACTTATAAAATATAGGTTAGATTGAGTTCACAAGTTGAGTCAGGTTAAAAAATATTTCAATTTACAGTGTGTGGATCGGGTAGCGAGTTGGAACGTTTCTAACCCAACCCAGCCCAACCCACCCACTTTTAAAAAAAAAAATTAACTCAGACAGAGTGTGCGTTTTGCTTGAAAAATACCTTTAAAGTTTGTAAATATCTTCTCTGATATAGTTAATAATAACGTTAAACCATGTAAATACGCTAACAAATAGAAACCAAAGTGAGAAGAGAAAAAGACATTAAAATCCTATCTATCTACTCCCTCTCCACTGACCCCAGCGTAACTAGTAGTTCCCTTTTTTATGTAACTAGTTATTCGCAGTGCAGCCGTTCTCCCAAACTCCCAGCGTTTGCGCCTTAAGTCAATGACTATTGCTTCTTCTCCCACCCGATCTTCCAATCCCAACGATTGTGCTATCACTGTGAGTCCGTGACCATTGCTTCTTCTCCCACTCGATCTCCCATCCATTCTCTGCAACTAGTCACACCACCACACAGTCACGTGTCACTCTTCCCTCTTGTGACTTTTTTAATTTTTTGCACCACGCAACCCCAGTAGGTAAGTCTTCTTCATCTGTTCTTTTCATGTAAATCTGGAGCATAAGAGAGAGTGCAGCTGGGTACAGTGCAGCTACACTGTACGAGCAAGGAAGCTACAGGGAGCAGAGCGGGTAGCAGAGCTATGGGTACAAGCAGAGTGGACAGTCGATGAATGTAGTATCACTGGAGAAGAAGAAGAGCAAACTTGGAATGTAGGATTGCACTTGCTAAAATGATTATCATTAATGAGCTTCCATTTAAATTTGTTGAAAACGGAGGCTTTAAAAGTTTGGCTCAAGTTATGCAACCTCAATTCCAAGTTTCTTCTAGACAAATTATTGATAGAGATGTTATGCAATTGTATGTATTTGAGATTAATTTGTTATTTGAGTTATGACTAACTTTGTTTAATTTATTTCAAACTTAGTAAGACTTATTAGTTATTAGTTTGTTATGCACTTATTGATTTATGATATTTAGTTTATTTGAGATTGAGACTTATAAAATTAATTTGTTAAAAGATTTTAGATTAGATTGAGAAAAACCCAATAGTTAAAAATAAGGGCGTAAATGAGTTAAACTTTTCATGAAATATTCGGGTTCAACTTGTTAAATGTTCGATCAAACTCATTATTTAATTAATCTAACAAGTTGAAGTTTGAAACTTAAGGCATTAAATAAATGATTTAATTTATACAGTGTTATAGGTTGGCAGAGTTATATAAAACAGTATGAATAACTTGGTATATTCTTAGGTAGATATTACTTATTTATTTTGTAATCATATAACAAGAAATTTAATTGCTGAAAGTTATGTAAGTTTAGATAAGAAAAAAAATAGATAAAATAATTTATTTCTTTGTACCAAAACACATTTATTAATAACTTATAAAAAATTTTATATCTGAAAATTATGTTAATGGTATCTATTCATAAAAATAATGAATTATGAATCAAAAAAATTATTTTTATTTTTAAAATTTTTTACTGTATCTTTAAATATAACATACATTCTTAATTTAATTAAATATTAATAAATTTAAATATCTTAATGAGAATATATTTTATATTCACTTTATATAAAGTTTATTTATAAACAATATTATTATAAGTTAGACTAAATTTAACATTTTTAAAAATACAATGAAGTTTAAGTTTTAAATGATCTTTAATTAATTAATAAATGAAACTATCACTTAGGAAAAGTTTGCTTGGAGTTTTTTCCATTATTTTTATTTTTACTTGAAATGTGAAATTGAGATTTCAAATTTGAAATCACTGAAGCAGCACTTATAATGGTCTAACAATTATTTGACTTACACTTCTAAATTTATTTTTCTTTGATGTGAAAACTTCTTCAATTTTTTGAAATTACTGAAGTATGGTATTTAACTATCTATTTAGAGTACATGAAATGTATGGAATGCAATAAGTTAATAAGAGCACGTTAACACCAGTTTATTGGTGAAAGTTAGAAATCACACTATTTCACAAGTCATATGATTTAGATATATTATCATATAAAATAATAAAAAAATAGAGAGACGTAAATTATAAGATCCAAGTAATATGAATGAAATGAAGAAGTATTTTGATTATTTGTGAATATTAAAAGTTGTCACTCAAGTTAAAAAGAAAATTTTATCACACAATCATAAGATCTGTGATGTTTTATGGTACTAAATGTTAGGTGACAAATAGCCAATAAAAACATAAGTTCAACGTTGCAGAGATGATGATATTGCACTACATAAATAGACATACACAACAAGATAAGATTAAAATGAATATATTAAAGAAAAAATATAAATAGCATCTATTTACGAAAAGATAATAAAATATCGCCTTAAGTGATTTTGGTCATGTGAGGAGAATGACAGTAGAAGTCCAGTTAAAATAGTAGATTAGATTGAGAAAAACCCAATAGTTAAAAATAAGGGCATAAATGAGTTAAACTTTTCATGAAATATTCGGGTTCAATTTGTTAAATGTTCGATCAAACTCGTTATTTAATTAATCTAACAAGTTGAAGTTTAAACTTAAACTTAATTAAATAAATGAGTTAAGTACAAGTTTTATAAGCTCAGTATTAAAAAATTATGAATAACTTGTGTATATTGTGTATGTGTGTGTATTACTTATTTATTATGTATAGATAGTAAAAATTTAATTGCAAAAAATTGTAAGTTTAGATAAGAAAAAGAATAGATAATAATAATTTATTTCTTGTTATTAATAACTAAAATTTTCTATGGAAAGGTTATGATTTTAAGTAATGAATTATGAATAATTTTTTTTTAATTTTTTGCTCTATCTTTTAATATAACAACGTTTACTAAATATTAATAAATTTAAATATCTTAAAGAAATATTTTATAAAAAAAATAAAAGTTTATAAATGACATATTTCATATTTTTACAAAATAAATAATATTATTTTAAATATAATCATTCATTTAAATAAAAAAAATAGACCTAAATGTTTCTTTTTTTATAATCATGAGCCTAAACATTATATCTTGGATTCAATACGATCTCTTAATAATCTTTTTATTATTTAATAAGAAAAAAAATAAGAAAAATTGAAAAGAATTAAACTAAATAATATATTAAGAAATGACAAATTTATTAATAATTTTTTATTTAATAATTATAATCATTATTCAAAGAAACAAAAGAATTAATCATTTTAATATAATCTATTGGAGTACGAGTAAAAACTAAAAAGCGTCAATTTTTTATCTTTAAACCTGAATATCCAGTTGTAATGACAACAATGAAGGCCTGTTGCTCATCTTCCGAAAACACAAAAGACCAATGTGGGATTGTGAACGGTAGGCCAGTTGCTCATTTTCACTTTTACTATATTTTTTTAAAACATTTTTTAAATAATTTTTTATTATTTAATAAAATATATTAAATAAAAAAATAAATATAATTAATATCTTAAAAATATAAAAAATATTTAATATTTTTTTATTTAATAATTAAAAAATTATTAAAAAGATAATTTAAAAAATTAATTATTTTCCTTTCCGAAAAGCACAAAGGACCAATGTGGGCTTGTGAATGTTCTCGTCATTCAATCTTTATCTTTTATTTTTTTAATTTATTTATAAAACTTATATTATATTTGTAAAAATATTAGAGTAATGTACAACTTAATTTAACATTATTTGGATATTTTTTTTAAATTCGAAACGAAAAAAATATAGAATGAATGAAAGTGGAATAGAACATAATTTTTATTCTCTTTATTTAACATTTGGAAGTTTAAATTATGAGAATGGAATTACGTGTTTCTTCATTTCCCTCAATTTTGAGGGGAACAAAAGTTAGGACGGAAAAACTTTTATCATTTTAAAATTGTTATTTAAGGCATCCAAACATAGTATAACATTATTTTCGTACAAAAATATACTGAATGAAAGTTAGAATACTTTTATGGACGGAAAACTTTTTCGATTGTTAATAAGGCATCGAGGTGCATTTAATGAGCACAGAAAGCTATAAACTACAAGAAGTTCGTACGTAGTGTTTCGTCACACTTCTCGTGGAAATTAAATTTCTTGGAAAATGAGGGTCTCAATGTTAGGTCATTATCTACTAAACAAAAATTGATTATCGTCTTAAAGTTTGCATCCCGGATTGGTTTCCCCCAAGCTCTTAATTAAGACAACCAAAAAACCTACAGTGTGTCTGTTTATTTGTCTGAAAGGGGAGGGGAGAAATTAGCAATTTTTGTGACTAAGTTAGTCATTTTTGAATAAGTAACAAGATTACACGAGTTACATAATTGGAGCCAGGTGGATAGTTTTGGAAATTAATGAGGAAAAATTGACAGTAAATGGCTTACCAATCTTGCTTAAGAATATATAATTCGTCTCTTATTATCCTTTATAACGTGACACTAGCATATTCTTAAAGAAAATAAGATGCTGTGATATTTTTATTTTCTATTGTTTTATTGGTAAGTAAATTTTACTTTTAATATGAGTAATTATAAGAAAATAAACAGCTAGATGGAAAAGTGGATTTCGCTCATTAACCATATAATTAGGAGAAAAATTCTTGCATATATACAGAATATATACACATTACAATTAAAGAATCAAAATTTGAAAAGCTGGACAGTAGCAACATGAAGAGAAGCATGCCGTAAAGCAACTTTAATATTTTACAATTAATGCATGACTATAACATTACTCTAATATTCAAATGGTTTAAGGACAGTAAATTTTTAATGTCTATGAAATAAGTGATAACCCTTAATTAATGACTACTTAGCCTTAGTAGTTTCACATATCACATCAGGGCACCTATACCCTTTACATATAAGATAAAATTCCCCTTAAATTATGCTTTGGCCTGCCTTCCTGGATGGTAGAAGCTACTGTACTCAACCTAGATAAACATGGCTAACCGTAAAATGGAGCTTAATTAAAAAAATGGCAGTGTGCTGGTTTAGAAGCTTCGCTGCTTAGACAGGAATCATATTTACAGTGAGAAACCTATGCGTAACCAGTTCTTCTGATCTTTGCAGAATGTGTTTAGCAACTTCAGGTAGGCATATAGGGACACAGAGTGTGGAGCTAGCAAGCTACCATTACACACAAGCCAGGTTTGACTCTTTAAGAATGGTCCCGGCTGTTCTCATTTTCTGAGTCTGAGTCAAAGGCTTTGGTTTTCCTTGTCTCAGTTCAGTGATCGAAGAGGAGATTTTGTTCCGAATCCCAAACATCTCAGATTTGTTTATTACATGCTGTGACCGAGGTATATAAAAACCACCACCTTCTTTTCTTTATTATCTTTTGACACTATTGAAATTCAAGTGCATGTGCTTACAAAAAATCGCATGTCCGACCCAAACACACCAACACCCATATAGGAACATAAAGATACACTTACATGGTTTTGAAGTGACATTTCACTGAATAATAACAACAGCGTGTCGAATCTTAATTTTATTAGGTCACGGCATGTTAATATCATTATTATGAGGTCTAACTCTAAATCAACTTCATTTAATTAAAACTCAATAGCAAACCTTATTTCCTAATGGTATTGCTCTGATTTCAGATAAGGAAAATTCAAGAGCTGCAAAATTGAAAAAGTAAAAATAAAAAATTGAAGCCATATCTCTAAGCCCAATAATGCTGTTCTCTGTGTTCTCTTTTCCCATTTTGAGGGTGGATGGAGAGGCTAGGAATGGCGGGATTTGGAAAAAAGATCAGTTCATTGTTACTATCAATTCCTTAGGGACCATACAATGAATGGGTTCTTGGTAGTGACATTCTCTTCACCCTCTCAACAGTATGCTGACTCTTGTTTTTTCTAACAACCTCTAGTCTGCTTGAAAGTGAGTGACAAAGATATAATATCTTTTGTGCTATTAGGTGGTAAATGGGGATAAGGTGTCCTACCAAGTTAGATTAGAGGGTAAAAAGAGGTTAAAAAATCGTAAGAAAATGAAATTTTCAAATATATAGCTTTTCAATTCCAATCTGAACAATCTTTCAGGCCATTGCAAAGTTGAATGGTAGTTTTTTGTACTCTTCCTGAATCTTGCAGGCAGTTAAATATTAGATTCTCGACATCATATTCCAAATTTCACATACATACATAATATAAGAGCCATATAAAGACAATGTTTTTCAACACAAGCCTATGATATATGGATATACATATGTATGTATTCATAATTTCATATGCTCAGTTTCTTTTATCTGGCTCAAGACCATGATAATGTTGCTTGTTGCAGGTGCACAGAATATGAGTTCAGCAGGACCACGCCAAAACTCTGCGCTGGATTTGTACCCATCATTTGATAATGACTGCCCAATTCAAAACCATTGGCTATGATCTCCCTCACCCTGTCACTTTGATGAACCCATGTATAACGAATTCAATGGTGGATATCCCACCAGCGGAGCAACTACACGTGTATATGGCGTACATGTGTTGTATTGGATTATTTTTTCTTTTTGAGTTATAGAGACGACACAAAAAGTCACTAACACACAAAAATTCATCACATATTTTGCACCATTAAATTTGTCTGTACAAAATCATATCAAAGTCACATGAAGTTAATTAAATAGTTCACAAGAATTGCGCTTCTTTTTATCAACTTTTGTCCACTTAACTTGTTGGCAGAAGAAGCTACCAACAAGTTACCCACATGGAACTCTACATGCCATAAATGATAGAATACCGTTGAAGCAAAAGCACCACCTAACGAGCTGACCTCATTTTCTTCTACGATATTCATATGTGGTACATTTATTAATTACTATAAGCAAAGTCATGTTTCGTGATAAAACTATGTTCAGATTGAGAAACCGAGGGAGACTGTCTATCGCAGTGAAAGTAACAGAAGATTTACTATCATTTAGCTGCACATATATTATATATAGATTCATAAAAGGTAATGAGTTTACCAAAACGAAAAGCACAATATAATTAAGACAAAAATAGAAATTTCCACACCTATGTCCTACTATGCAGAGAAGCAAATAGAAAGTGACAATCTTAAGTATCCCTCACACGCTTACATTTCCTCCATACGTGTGACCTCTATGAACAGTTGAACACAACGGCACACAGATTGTGTAAGAGGGAGAAAGAGAGAACCATGGAATTTACTATTCATAAATTTTTTCAGAAAAATGATGTTGATATATAATTTTTTAATATACGTTACTTTTCATACTATTTTTCAACGATTGTGATTAAGCAAAAAATATAAAAAAATTGATATAATTAATAATATAAAAAATAATATAAAAAAATTATACTTAATTTTTTTAAGAGAAATATATATACTACTTAGACAACAAAAATAAAATAAAAAATAAAAACAGAAATGACATAAACATATTTTTTAAACTTTATTTATTACTAGCAAGAGAGTAAAGAGAAATACTCTCAAAAATATTAAAAAACCGCAATTGTGAGGTTCTTATCTGATGTTCTTGCATTTGTACAAATAACACTGCTGAAATTATAAGTTACTTTTACGGTACCGGGTTTACATACAATTTCCTCAACCTTAAATCAAGCGTTTGAAGAGGAAGACTTAATTAAGCCTCATCTTCATGTGTAATCTCCTCCTTAACTTGTTCTAACAACAAAGATGTACTAGGAGTACCAACCTCCTCCTCACCTTCTAAACACGAAACACAACGAGTGCTACACGAAGAAGACAGAGAAGAACTATAAAACGCTACAGTTGAAGAAGTAGAATGGGAATGAGAAGAAGAAGGTGATGAAGCAGAAACAAATGCAAGACCGACCAATAAATCAACAAAAGCACCCAAAATATACCCATGATTGTTTTTTCCATTGACCTTCAAATACCAACACAAAAGCTCCTCGAGACCTTCCCAATCCTTCACCCCATGGGCCTGCACCATCTCCTCCATGGACTTTCTGAAATCCACATAAGGATCTTGGGAATCCATGGACAGCACCACGCTGTCTTTGAATAGTGGCAAGGTTCCAGAAGCTTTTCCCTCTAATATGGAGCTGGTCTCATCTGGCTCGAAGAAAAGCCGATCTGAACGCAACCCACGAATCATTGTCTCGATTGGATCCACACCTCTCGAGCCATCCTCAGAAGACGTTGAGAAGCTAGCAGAAGCAGACTCAGGAGATTCTGTGAAGAAGGATTCAGGGCTTTCCAGAACCTCCATGGTGGCTTCTAAGTAGGCTGAGTTAATGGTTTTGAACATGTCTTTTTTGTTGGCTCTGAAAGAAAGGGTTCTGGGTTGGTGACAAGATGGCCAAGCCCATGATGAAGAAGAAGAAGAGGACTTTGCTTCTGTGTTCTTGAGAAAGGGAAACTTCATTTTCTTAATCATCCGGTGTTGGTTTTTTTTTCTTAGAGATAATTAGGTAGAGGGTGCTGGGAAAACTGGGTTTCAAATTAGTTTTGGAGGTTTAGAAATGTGAGTTTAACTCCATAAAGACATTTATGGCAAGTCAGAGAGGGACTATAGGGGGAAGATTTTAAAGAAGTGGTAGGACAAGTTGGGGAAGTTGAAATAGGCTGGTGGGGTCAACTAAATATATCTTCCTATTAAATTTTTACAGGCTTTAGAAATAAATGTAATTCAGTCGATTTTATTACACCTATTTATAGTTCTATACTTTGGGGCACTAAATATAATAAAATAAGATAATATTATTAAATTAACTAAGATATAATAGTAATTAATAGGATGAAAAGTGGATATATTCGTGTAGACTTTAATTAATTTTCATCTAATGTAAACATCATATTATTAAATGAGTTTGATTATAATAATAATAATAATATATGATAAGTTACATTTTTAATAATATAATAATATATGATTAAATAATAATATAAAGTTTTAAATTAAGAATAAATTAAAATTAAAATCTTTTTTATATTGTATATTATTTAATACATCATTATTATATGACTTTTTTTATTAAAATAGTACCGTTTGAAAATTAATTTTTTAAAATGATGTAAGCCAAAAGATAATTCTAAAAATGATGTAAAATGAATAGTAAAGTATTACACTTAAATTATTTATTATTATTTTTTAATAATAAATCGTAGCTCATATGTACGACTTATCGAGCGATAATTTTTTTTTATATTTACGTAAGTCGTACCTTTTACTTGTGATTTATTTTATAATTTTTTAATTAAATTTTGGGTTACCTTTTTGTTTTTTAAAAAAAAGTGAATTCATGGCTTATATTAGGACTTAGAGACTAGAGTTATCTCTTATAATTAGAGTTATATTGTTTGGATCATATAATGTTACTGAATAAATATTTATCCTAATGGCAGAGTTATAGATCATAAGACCTAGAGGCCTATAAAGATCATTATATTCATAAATATCATTAACATCAACAATAAATAAACTACGAGGGGGGTCATATGATGACATAAATCAATTAAAATAAAAAAAGAAAAATTTCATATCAATAAACATCAAAAAGTTGTAATAAAAAAATATAATTAACATTTTTAATAAATACATCTAGTAAAAAGAATTAAATCAGAATGAGTTGAGTTTGATACAAAGTAATAGTGGTGAGAGAACTTGTAAAACATTGAAATATGAATTAGCACCGGAAAGAGAGGGTGGAATTTATAGGCATAGTCTGCATACACCAAGACTTAATGCAAGTCGTGAGTGCCAACCATAACTTCATATGACATTTTTTTTTAAAAAAATGGTAACTCGTACCTCACAAGTACAACTTACGTAAATTAAAAATAAATAAAGGGATAAGCTGTGAGAAACACGACTTACCCAAAATATATTAAAAAAATAGAGATGCAAGTACCATGACTTACCCAAAAAAAAGATGCAGGTAAGTCGTGCTTCCTAATTATGACTCATTATACCCCACTATTCCGCTTACCCCATTTTGGGAATTAAGTTTTACTTATACCTATATGGGAATTTGACTTCCATAATGCACCATTGTAGTAAAAAAATCTTATTATATGGAAAAGATAATTTTTTTTATCTTTGACCAATTGCTCACCTAACTTTGAACCGAGAGTATTGATTAGATAAAGTCCTCTCCAAAGTGATGACTTTAAGACTCAAACCCTGACATCATAGGCAAAGTTCATCTCAGATGTAGATTACATTAAGATAATTATAATTTTTATTATTTGGATTTTATTTTATTAATTAGGGATTTTATCTATTTTAGGATTTTAGTTTTAATGAGATTCTATCAAATCCCAAATCTTATTTTTAATTAGTTAGATTTGATTTATATTTAGCTTCTTTTGTAAGAAGGTTATAAATACCTCTCCTATCATATTTTAGAATATGATTGAATATTAATTATTGAATTTAATGGTTTATATTCCCTACTTTGATACTAAGTCTCTTGGCACTGAGTGCATTTGGAACCCTGAGAGTTCTTTGTTCCTTTGCCCATTAGTCCTATATTAGTCTCGGGTCGCAGTCCACTTCTACTATGACCAACCATTATTAGATATATGGAAAAAGATAAATGTACAAAAAAAAAGTCTACATAGTACACTTACAAAATTAGTTTGAAATACTTTTCTTTTGGTTCTTAATGTTTGAGCGAAGTTTTAATTTAGTCTCAATTTTTTCTTGTTTCAATTACGTCATAAACGTTACTAAATCATTTCAATGTCATTCTTTTAACTAATGTTGTCCAAATAACAAACGGAGATTGCTGATATGGAGCCTACATGGCTAATTGGGATTACATGTAGATCACATGTGTCCAATTTGGAATTAAATTGAAACTTTGGTCAAGCATTAGGGATAAAAATAGGGTTTTAGCCTTGAATTTATTTACAATCATATGCATATCTGTGAATTAGGGCTTTTAGCTACAGAAGTTTAAGCATACTTCAAAATCATTCCCAAAAAATTAGAATAATCAACATCTTTGTAACCTTCAACAATCTACTCAATCCACTTCCATTGCTTGGCTAGTTTTGGATGTTGGAGTTAGAGATAGTGAATAGATAGAAATTGGGGAAAGGAGACGATAATGCTGGCTCATAGGATCAACAACTCAGGCAACGACAAAGGGGACGTTAATGTTAGCTCATCAAAGGTTTGATGATTTACAGCTATTGGGGAGGTTTTTGTTTTGGGTGTTAAATTGGAGTAGAGTATGGTATTCTTGGTTTAGTGAGGAGATACAAATATGTTGAGTATACTAATTTTTGGGAAATGATTTTGAAGTATGCTTAAGCTTCTATAACTGAAAATCCTAGTTCATAAAATTGAGGAAGAAATGATGTAAATGCATATGATTTTAAATAAATTCAAGGCTAAAACCCTATTAATTTTCATCCCTAACATTTAAGCAAAGTTTCAATTTAGTTCCAAAAAGGACATGTAGGATCTACATGTGAATCCAATTACTCACATAGGCTCGACGTTAGCATTCTCCATATGTAATTTGAACATCTTTAGGTAAAAGGATGACAATAAAATGATTTAGTAGCATTTAGGACGTAATTGAAACAAAAAACAAAAATAAAATTTTTTGGAAATAAATTGAAATTTCACTTAATGTTACAGATGAAAAAAGGGTTTTAATTTATAAAATTATGAATAAGGCTCTAATTTTTTTTTAAAAAAATTGTTTTAGCAGTTCATTTTAGCTTTTGTGTGAAAAAAAATTGAATATCTATCGTTACCATAAATAGTTGATAATAGAAATAAATATTTATTTGAATGAAAATATTTTTTCTTAATTTTTAACCCACAAAATAGTGAGAGTAATGATGAGTTTTTTTCGAGTAATGATAAAGGTAGTGAGTGAGAACAAGATTAGTGGTAGCAGTAAAGGTAACGTGGTATTTGATTTCACTATTAGAAAAAAAAAGCCCAATAGTGACCATTTTTTCAATTGCTATTTGGCAAAAATTGGTCGCTAAATATTCCAATGATCGAAATATTGACCAATTTGTTGTAGTCGCTAATTCCTCATCGCTAATATTTAGCAACTGATTTGGGTTAATTGCTATATTTTGTGACAGATTTAGAGATCAATTAATTAAAAAAATATTGTGGCTAATTTCGATTAAACTTTGAATTTTCTTAAGAAAGAAATTAGTGGCTAATTTAGCAACTGAATCTTTTTTAGATCGATTTTTTGGTCGCTAATCCAGTCACTAAATTGCAAAATTTTGAATCTTTTCAATTGCTAATATATTTTTTCTTCTTTTTTTCAGTCGTTAAATGTTTGATTTAGTTTTTTTTAAAATATAATTTATTAGTCGCTATTTCAATCACTTATGTATTTTTTACTTTATTTTTCAATCACTAGATCGGTCACTAATTTTTAGTTTACTTTTGAAGATAAATTATATTGGTCTCTAATTTGGTTGCTATTCCATGTTAAGAGTATAAAAACATTTTAAGATTTATTACAATCCAATTTTTTTAAAACACCTAATAGACATACAACAAAATAACAACAACACACACACACACACACACATATATAAATATATATATATATATATATATATATATATATACACACACACACATGAATTTAGATAACATAAAATGTTAGGCATTGTCCAACTAGTGTTTAGCATCAACTATAGTTAAGTCTAACTAATGTTCAACATCGACTATAAACTTTAATCCATGTACTAAACATTTCACTCCTCATCCTCTGCTGCCTTTGTCTCATGCCCTCTAGTAGTGCTTGCATGTCCATGTAATGGTGGTTGATAAGGATGCAAACCAGTAGGTTGAAAACCATGAGATGGTTGATGCTCAGGAGATTATTGTAAACAAGATGGTTCAAAGTTTATCCTTTCTATCATCTCTCGTAGGATCTAGTTGTTCATATGAATATCTCTCTCATTATTCTCCAACCTGACACAAATTTCATCTCTTTCAATTTGAACTTCTTCCATTTTTTTCTTAGTTCTTAAAGTTCTTCTCTTTGCACCCACTTAGATGATGAAGAACTTAAGCCATGATAATATGGTCTTCCTGCCACTATAATAGACTCCAATACAAGGCTATAAATCCTTCCTTTTTTTCATTCCAACTGTGTCACGCCACACATCTAAATCATTTAGTGGAGGACCTATTTGCTCAAATGCATGCTCTTTGGGTTATCTCTTGCATATTGTGTATAAGTGTAACATACTAAAAGCCAAGGCAAACACTACATAGAATTTTAGATTAACCTCAATCATAACTTGGTGCACATATGTAAGCAGCACCAATAAAACATATAAGTTACTATTAAACATGCAAGTTACTTACATCTGCATGCGTTGATCTCTTGTCCATCCATGTCTTATCCTTATGTTGATGTGTGTGATGAAACAAATGTTATAGAGAATGAGCAACACCAATCAACTGAGTTTGCAGCAAATACAACAAGAAAATAAATTAAGAACATATTAGCCACATAATAAAGCAAGATATTGGTAAACTTAACCATATTAGACGACTTTCATAATAGAACAAGATAATAGTAAACTTAATCATATTTGACCTATGTTGAGACGTGGTAATAGAGCCACTAGTGTAAAGTGAACCTCCAAATCTTCCACAATCAGATGCCCGATTTTCTTTTGTTGGTGCACTTTTCTTCTTGATAGGATTAGTTTACCAATGTGCACATAATCTATCCCATACATGATCTCCAAGCTAACTTGGTCTGTCCATTTTCTAAAGCTTTATTTAGAACATTCTTCAATAACGTTGCTCCCCACATCTCAAAATTTCTTTTTTCCCAATTATTATCTGGTGGATAAATAGTAAATTTCCTTTACAATAAATACAAGTAATTAGTAAATTAAATAAGACAAACTATACAAAGATTTAAATTTTTAGCAACAAAATTTTGAAACTTGCCTTAAACTCTGCAAACTACAAGCCTCTTGTTGGAGGTGATATCTTTTTCCATGATGGCTATGCCTCAGCATAATGGCTTTTAAAGATATTACCAATGCCATTAACCGCAAGGTGGAGGTGCGAAGGCAAGAATCTACAAACATTACACATGATTAGTCACAATATATCAAATATATCACCTCTTGTTAGAGGTGGTATCTTTTTCCATGATGGCTATGCATCTGCATAATGGCTTCTGAAGATATCATTGATGTCGTTAACCACAAGGTATGAAGGTAAGAATCTACAAACATTACACATGATTAGTCACAATATATCAAATATGTAATTTAAAAAGTTATTACATAACCATCTCCATTAAGATATAAAATCGGCTTGCCATCACTCGTTTGTGTTTAATGCAACCTGAGCCTCACTTGATCTAGGTACAGATCATGCATCTCTTGGAGAGATAAATGATCCAATACTGTGATGAGATAATTGTATTGGAGGCACTACATAGTGAGATGATGAGCTAAAACGAGATGATTGTGTAAGAGGTGGTGATTGTAGAACTGACACTAAAGATGATGGAGTAAAATGGGGTGTCCTTGGTGATGGAGTAGTACCAAAGGGGACAATGTAGGTGATGGAGTAGTAGCAAAAGGTGGAGAACTAGTGGAGGCTAATTGTCAGTGAGTAGTAGTGGGTCGTATCCATCATTGTTTTCTTGGGTGACCCCTAAAAAATTTGCTTTACTTCGATCTTTGTCTGACATATGCAATTAACACAAATGTAATATTAATTAATATCTTTATTAATAAATACAAATTAATATGTGCAGAATACAAAACACAATTAATTTACCTTTTATAACAAATTAAAAATACAAAAACTAATCATTATCATCATTATCATTATCAACATCATCATCATCATCAAGCAATTCATATTGTTGAAGATCTTTATTATCATTTTCAGAATCATTGTTAAAATCAAATTCATCTTTCTCCTCATCCTCTCCTACATTCTCTTCTACCTCATATTTCCTCATCCATTTCATTCTCACCTACATTCAATTCTATCTCATCATAATCACCTTCATCTCTCAAGTTTCCAAGTGGCTTATCTCACTACAAGAATTTCATGATTTAGCGATGAAATTTTGCGAGAGAAATTTTCCCTCTCTAATCCCTCGCTGATTAGCGAGACAATTGCGAGGGATTAGCGAAGGAAATTTTTTTCCTCGCTAAATTTGAAAAAAATATACAAAGGGGAAACAACGAGTGAATAGCGAGGTGATTGCGAGTGAATTATTTCCCTCTCTAAATTAGCGAGGGAATTGCGAGGGATTATTTCCCTCGCTAAAGTTAGCGAGGGAATAGAGAAGGAATAATTTCCTCGCTGATTTCAGTGAGGGAATTGCCAGTAATAATTTCCTCGCTAAAGTTAGCGAGGAATGAGAGAGGAATAATTTCCCTCACTGATTTCAGTGAGGGAATTGCGAGGTAATAATTTCCTCGCTGATTTTAGCGAGGAATTGCGAGGAATGGTGAGGGAATAATTTCCCTCGCTAAAAAAATAGACTGCGCCCACCCAAGTAAAAAGCCAAAACATCTCCCTTAGGTTAAAAATCAAATCTCCTTCCCCTCCACATCTCTTTCCCACCCACAGCCTCGAGCCATACAATCCACGACCTTCCCTCCACCACCCAGGCCCTTCCTCGGGCTGAGCACGGCAGCCACGTGACGTCGGTGACTTCCCCTCCTTTTGCAGCGAAGCGAGTGACAAGCAACCACGTAGCCACAGCAACGCGACGCGACCACCAGGTAAGCCTTCTTCCATTTGTCTTCTTGAGTTTTCTCGCTATCTCCCACCCATTCCTCACACCATTCCACCAAGAAACCGTCGTTTCCATCCACCTATCTCCTTCTATAAATATTGAGAGGGGTTCGAATAGAGGGGATTTTTAGAAAAAGAAGTAGCAAAAGCTTTGATTTAAAACTGTCGCATTTTAGAATGGTGCTTGTTTAAAAGGGAAATCTATAATTTTGAAAGGGAATTTTATTTTCTTCTTATGCTCTGTTTTTTCTGAGAAAGGGGAAGAGAGGGCAACGAAGGAGCAAAAGTCTTCAAGTTCCTGGGATTTTGTACTCCTTTGCCTTTGTTTCATTTGTGTTGTACTCAGTTCCAACAATAAAATGTGATATGGGATTTTCTGCATTTGATATTTGCTCTAATTTCATCATATATTGAAATGCTGTGAAATATATAATGTTGGTCTATTTGCTTACAATGTGTTCGATGATATGCCTATGAGCCATTACTTGTGAGTTGTCCGACTAATGTTGCTCTCAATTTGCTTGATGAAATGCTACTGAGTTTCCTTTAAAGCAGGTTTGATATTTGATAATCCTTGTTAGACCATCAGTACACATAGCGAATAAGTATGACTATATTCTAAAAAGCGTTCCCAAACTTTTAGTTAAAGACTCAAAATATCAATTAACTTCAATGGACTCTCCTTTGTTTGTGTGGTCAAACTGTTTACCTTTAGAGCCATCTTTGCTTTCTATGAATTGATGATTGATTGATATATTGACATATTAATTATTCGAGTTTGAATTGATTATGTTTTCTATGAACACTTTTTACTGTTGATACACTTTTTTTGAGTTAAGATAGAAAATTTTTTAATACCAACTTTGGTTTCTAAATGGCTTTGTGTATGTTGGCCTAAAAAAAATCCAATTCTTTGATGAAAGTTTCTGAGTTTGTGCAAAAATCCCTTAGCAGTCTATTTTTTATTCTTGTTCTCCATTTTTATACAGTTTACTCTGGCTAAAAATGTTTTCTATCCTTTTTGGTTTAATTTAGTCATTCAATAACCTGTAAGATATTTTAATATAAAAATTTGTTTACGTTTCTTAAAATAGTGTTTGCTTATGAAATCAGTATTTTGGTCTGTTTGACTAGTTCAGTTGTCAGTTCCAATAGTCAATGAATGAAAATGATTACTGTTTAATAAAAGATCAATCATGTTACTGCCCTTGTATTCATCTGATAAGCTGCATATTAGTTTGGAAAGCCTCTACGTTTAAGGTCTAGTTTGGTATTTGTTTTAACATTCTGATTTTGCTTAGATAAATCATGTTAATGAACTACTATTCACTGTATAAATGCATATTGAACTGGGATGCTCATAGCTTAGATGTGAGGTATTATAAATTAAATTAGATGTGATAACTGCATACTGACTTACTAGAGTTTGATTTTGCTTAATTATTTTTATATGTTCGTAAGTTTTGCAGTGATTTTCGGTTTAACCTTTGCAATAAGAATTTGAATGACAAATTATCTTGTCTCACAAATCAAATTACATACTGCTTTATCCTTTCATTAATGTTTATCTTCTTGTAATTTAGTCAATTGCCTGATATGCAAATGTGAAAACTAAACATGTCAAAGTTGGGCAGAGTATGTATATTGTCATAATTATTTGGACACATTGCATCTATGGGGATTTATACCTAGTTGTAGTTGTTTTGTTATATATATATAAACCCTATTTGTAGTTGATATCAGTTGGAAAACACTTTTTTATAAGTCGGATTAGTATTTAGTCTGTTTGGCCACATGGAATGTGCTAATAGGTGGTGCTACCATATCACATAGCCTTCCACCAGTTACTAAGGATGATCATTTACTATTATTAAATTGTGACTTTACAATTGCTATCTTTGCTTTGGCTTTCTTAATTTGACATTTACTAATAAATATTGGTTGGTAGATGTGTTGAAGTCAAATGTTCTGTCTTTCTAATTTGTATGTGTTGGTGCAGCTTCTGATAGTGATAGTTCCTTAGCATCTGGATCTGAGGCAAGGTCGCAATGGACCTGATTATACTCTGTCAGGCAGAGTTACAACCTCCGACGTTTTATCTTGCTTTATGCTCTGTGACTTCTTACGGACAAATGTATCTAGAAATGTTGCATTACAATTATATATACTAGTGCAACTTCAGAAAATTTTGGAATGCATAAATTTATATAGCATAAATTAAGGTAAAAATTATATAGCTAATTTGATTTATGTCATAATAGTGGCTAGGTCTTTGTCCCTTTAAACACTTTTTTTTGTGAAAGCTCAACTGCCTTCAAACAATTAGGTGGAGTTTACAACTGATAGAAACTCATTAAGCATCACATTAGCATCATCGCTGGTCTGCTCTTGGAAGGCATAAAGAATACCATCAAATTCATGCTATGCTTGTACTGTTCAGGCATTGGAAGCATCGAATTCATACTAGTGTTTCTAGAACTCAAATCATCCCAAAACACCTCCAAATCTTGTCTAAAAAGGCTGGTTTTCAAGATTGCACCAAATGTGCATCTTAACTCAAAGTTTTGAAATTTTATGAGAAGATAACTCTCTCTCATATCTTTCCAATGCCACAAACCTCACCTCATTTGGCTAAGTGTATCTAAAGTTATGCGACATTTTACAGAAGCAAAAACAGGGAATCCACTGATTCACCTGTTTCTGTCCTGACTTAAAACTACAACTGGGAACAAACTACACATAGAAAAATTATGAAATTTTCCAAGAAAGAATCCTTACATGTTAGCTTCAAAATGCCACTGGTTTCACACAAAACGGACATCGGAGTAGGAAGTTATGCAATGCCCATGCTTAGAGCTTTAGGGATAAATGAAGGTGCTTCATTTCTTCTTGATTAGTCTTCAAACGAGTTCCACTAACCAGATATCCTTCATTGGCTGCAGAATTGAGCATAGTCTTTACCACTTCAAGTGCTCAGTTCATTTCCAACTGAGTGCACAACTGCACCAAACCCGTTAAGAATCACATTAGCATCATCGCTGGTCTGCTCTTGAAAGGCATAAAGAATACCATTAATCAGAAGATCTTTTAATCAGGCATCTATATCAGATGCTCCCAAGTTAGTGACCACCTTCTCAATAGTTTTCATAACCATTCGTGGAAAGGTTCACTCTCATCTTTAAGATCCTCAACAATTCTCCCGACAATATCGGCAACGCCAACTTTGTTTGCCTTCTCTACAGTAGTCTCCACAAGTTGCTTATAGTTTCTTCAATCCAAAGTCATCCTCCTAACCCAGACGTTCTGAAAAAATAAGGGAGAATATCATTTCTAATATAATAACTATGCACACCCTCAAGTAATTACACACTGCTTCACCACATTCAGAACAATTTTCGTCATTTCTTCCTCAGGCAACTGAAATTCACGAATCAAAATAATCATAACTTCCTTAGCATAGTAAGTAGCATATAGGGCTTCCATCAACGGAATTGTAAAACCAATTGCCTTTAAGAAATGCTTTTGTCTCCTATCCCAGTACATTTAGAACTATCTGAATATGACATAAATTTTGGATGTTGAAAATAAAAGTCACGAATTTCTAGTGAATTATGTGTTAAGAATATTGGTTTGATTTAATTTTCCATGATTGTGCTTTAACATATGCTTAAAGTTTTATTTTCTTATTCGAGTAAAAGTTTAATTAAAACCTTAGTTTCCCGTTTGAGATTCTATATTAATGAGTACGCATACCTTTTCAAGGTACTGCTCATTGTATTGAATCTTGAATTGTCCAAGTGGGACAGTTTGGTAAGAAATTTTGTCTTCGCTTGGTTAATAGTTTTTCTTTAAATCTCATATGTTATATTTGTTGAAATTTTAGTCTGTAATATTTCTTTTTGTTCTCTAGGTGTATACTTAAACGCAGTAGATCTCACTGCATTCAAGTCATGCACTTGGAGACCAATGGGAAATGCTGCTGAAATTTTGTCAAGTATAAAATATGATATTTAAGGAATAACTATTAACCAAGTGTTGAAAATGTTTCTTATTGAATGGGATAGGGCCATACCATGTTAAGAAGGAGATGGGGATATAAGGATTGTGTTAATGTGCTAAATCAATTTCAACAATGATGAGACCCGATCGAAGTTGGATGTCGCGAAGAATTGATCCTATTGGCTATGTAAGTGAAGAATTCAAGGATGGAGTTGATGATTTCATTAGGGTTGCTCAAGGAGACTCGACAGTTATTGATGCATTAAATCGCATCCTTTGTCCATGTGCTAGATATAAGAATCGTGCTTGGAGGGAGGTATTTGGGGTAGAACAACATCTGTATAAGTACGGATTTGTAGATGGTTATGTAAATTGGATCATTCATGGTGAGGACAAATGGGGGGATAGCAGCTCAACATCCATTGTCCATGATGATGAAGTGCAGCCTAGGAATCCATACGTGGATATGGTTATGGATGCCGTAGGTGATAGGTTAAATCCAGAAGCTCAAGGTTTAGAAGAAGATCCAAATCAGTCAACTGCGAAGTTTTATGATTTGCTCAGAGATGCTGACGAACCTTTATGGGATGGTTGCCACAAGCACACGAAATTGTCAGCTGTAACTCAACTTTTGAACTTGAAGTCGGAGTTTAACATGAGTGAGAGTTATTATGATAGAATGATTGTCATAATTAAGAGCATGCTTCCAGAGCCTGAAAGGTTACCCGAAAACTTCTACAAATCAAAGAGAATGGTTCGTGAGTTGGGATTAGGATATGAGAAGATAGATGCGTGTCTTAATCAGTGCATGTTGTATTATAAAGAATACAGTGACAAGAGACTCTACTCAGTTTGCTTAGTATGTGGACACCCACGATTCAAATCGAAGGCGGGACGTTCATCGAATGAGAAGGATGTACCGCATTTAGTGTTGCGATATTTTTCCATTATGCCAAGGCTCCAACGTCTATTTATGTCCAAAAACACTGCACAATATATGACGTGGCATGCGGATGGAGTGCGTCAAGATGAAACAGTGATCAAGCATCCAGCTGATGCTGAGGCTTGGAAACGATTTGATGATACCCATTCTACATTTGCGCTAGACGCTCGAAATGTTAGGCTTGGCCTGTGTACAGACAGTTTTAATCCATTCAGCGGTTCAGCTACACCATATTCATGTTGGCCTGTTTTTGTCACACTGTACAATCTACCTCCAAGTATGTGTATGAGAAGGGAATACATATTCCTCACTCTTGTAATTCCTGGACCAAAGTCACCAGGTAAAAGTTTAGATGTCTATCTTAGACCTCTAATTGACGATCTAAAGATATTGTGGGCTGATGGGGTGTAAACTTATGATGCTTGGAAGAAGCAAAATTTCGATATGAAAGCGGCTTTGTTGTGGACAATAAGTGACTTTCTAGCCTATGGAATGCTGTCTGGGTGGAGCACTCATGGAAAACTTTCTTGTCCACTTTGTATGAATCACAGTAAGTCATTTGTGTTGAAACACGGTAAGAAATGTTGTTGGTTTGATTATCATCGCCAATTTTTACCTTTTGATCATCCATTTCGCCGTGATCGAAACTCTTTTAAGAGATCAACAGTTGAAAAATCCAATCCACCGCAACGGCTGAGTGGGACAGATATCTTGAATAGAGTTACTCAACTTAAGGAAGTCATTTTTGGCTTGAATTTAGGTAAACAAAAACAAGATGACTTCGGTATACACCACAATTGGGTGAAGAAGAGCATATTTTGGGAATTGCCTTATTGGTCCACTAATATAATACGACATAATTTAGATGTTATGCATGTCGAGAAGAACGTGTTTGACAATATCTTCAACACTGTCATGGACATAAAGGGCAAGACAAAAGACAATGCAAATGCAAGAGAAGATTTGAAGATAGTATGCAAATGTCCTACCTTGGAGCTAATAGTTGAGAATGGCAAATGTAAAAAATCAAAGGCGACATATGTCTTGGATGCCAATCAAAGAAGGATGGTGTGTGAGTGGATAAAACAGTTGAAATTTCCTGATGGGTATGCGTCGAATATCGCACGTTGCATCAATGTAGACGGCGGGAAGATATATGGAATGAAAAGTCACGATTGTCATGTTTTTATGCAAAGATTAATTCCTCTGGCATTTCGTGATATCTTGCCAAAACCTATATGGGGACCGTTAACAGAATTAAGCTTGTTCTTTAAAGAAGTTTGTGCAACTGAAATTTGTGCTTCCACCATGGAGAATGCAGAGCTTTCTATCATTGAAACAATTTACAAGTTAGAGAAGATTTTTCCTCCAGCATTCTTTGACGTGATGGAACATCTAGTCGTGCATCTCCCTTATGAAGCTAAGGTTGGAGGCCCAGTGCATTACAGGTGGATGTACCTCTTTGAGAGGTGTATGCTGTACTTGAAAAGAAAGGTCCGAAATAAGGCGAAAGTTGAAGGATCTATTTGTGAAGCGTATATTTTAGAAGAAATTTTTAATTTTGCTTCCATGTATTTTGATCCCCACCTACAGACCAGACGCACTCAAGTTCCTCGGAATGACGACGGTGGGGAAGATACAATTAATGAACGATTGTCTGTTTTTAAACATCCATGTCGTCCTATCGGGAGAGGTCGAAATAGATTCCTGACATATGTGGAACTTGATTCTTTGAGACATATGTGCTTGTAAATGTGGAGAAGTAGAACCTTATCTCCAAGTAAGTTTACTCTCTATCTAATGAATTTGTAACTAATGTGCTTAATTTATAGTTCCATATTAATTAATGTATTGATTAGACAATTCGAAGATTCGTTAAGGGAAACAGATCCCAATATCACTGATGATCAAATATTGGAAGCTCGAGATAAGGACTTTAGTAGGTGGCTAAAACATCTAGTGAGTCCTTTTATCCATAATTGTGATCTACCATATTAAATTCAATGTTCATTATGCTAGATGTTATAAAATTTCTACCGTCTATGTAATGATACAGGTTAATATAGGCCAAGTCGAGGATCAAATGATACGAGAGATAAGTTATGGTCCATCCAAGTCCGTGACTTCTTACTGTGGCTTAATAGTTAATGGGTACAGATTCCATACTAAGGTGTACGGACAAAATAAAGCTACTATGAATAGTGGCGTATGTGTTAGAGGTAGTATATATGGTGAGAATGACTTCGACTATTACGGCATCGTTGAAGATATATTGGAATTGTCATATGTAGGAAATCAGAACAGAGTATTTCTGATCAAATGTCATTGGTTTGACCCGATAAATGGAGTCAATGTTGATGAGAGATATGGGTTGGTTGACATCAAGCATAAATCAAGACTTCACTCAAATGAGCCATTCGTCTTAGCCGAACAAGCACAACAAGTGTACTATACAAGATATCTACAAAGCGGGAATAGAGCTAATGGTGAATGGTGGGCAGCTTGCAAGGTCAGAGCAAACTGTTCGTGGCTGAGACATTGAATGATGAAGGTGATGAATTGAATGACCTAACTGCTACTGATTATTACTAAGATGATGGATCCCTTGGAACACACAATCCTGTCATAGATGATGAAGCAGTCTCCTTGTTTGATGCACATGCCCAAATGGAAGAAGTGAACATACGTGATATACATTATCCAACGGACGTTCTATTTGATGATGAGTTCATTGATGACAATGAAAATAATGAAATTAATGAATTCTCAGATGAAGATGACGAATCTTTTGCTTCAGACTCAAGTAGTTAAAATTGAAGCTTGTTTAATAAATTTCGTTCATGGTATTTACACTGGAATATCATTATTCTCCAACGTCTGTTTTTATTGACATATAGTTTCTTAACTCATGTTTCAGTATGTTTCCTTATGCAGATTCATCATGACCATTCGAGGTAGAGGTGCTGGACGCGGTCGTGGGAGAGGCCGTAATGTTTCATCTGCCCATGATTCTCCACCACTACAAACATTCTCACTCTCTAGGTATATACCGTAGGATGTTTCATCTTAATTATTGTTAACTCGTGGTTTATATAAATGTAATATACATGTATTTTGTTGTTTATGTATAATTATGTTAGGTGCAACTTCGACTATTGGCCCATCGACCGGTGCAGTGAGCCTACCGGCGTCTAGTCCATTGACCATTGGAGGCGCATCGCCCATTGTCCCACCCTTTATTGACCCGATTTCTATGCCACCTCCCGTTGACCCACCCACTAGCGGCCCGAATGTGGTGCCTTCATGTGGAGAATCCAACGTAGAAACGGATATAGAGAGGAACTTATATATGTGGCGCTACCGTCTCGAACCGTAAGTAATAATGATATCTCACCTTTTATTACATATATTTACTTTTAGATTACCAACATTACCTTCTTGTACTTACTGGAGGAGGTTTCTCCGTCGAGGGTGACACGTGACATTATGTACAATGTCATGACACGGATGCACATTCGGCTAGTACGTGGCGAGGTTATCCAGCTGAGATGAAGGAAATACTATTTACCGACTTTATGGTAAGTAAATGTGTTTATAGATATATTATACGCTTATTAAAAAATTAATATACATACATATCATTTGTGTAGGCTAAGCATCAGTTCACATCTGATACTGATCGCGGCATGGCGAGGACTGTTTGGGAACGGACTATCTTGGACCGTTATCCAGACCATTTGAACAAAGCACGAGATAAGGCCTTTGAGAAGGCAAATTCAGACAACTTAGCTGATGTTAAGGGCCATGGGTCCAAAGGAATGAGGACGGAAGTGTGGGATGGCCTGGTCGACATTTGGCTGACAGATAAATGGATGACAAGGTCTGCAGCTGCCCGAAGGAACAGGGCAGCCATGCCTGATGCCTTGAAGCATACTGGCGGGTCGATAAGTTTTGGTGAACACAAGAGTAAGATGGTAATATAACTTCCTCATTTAAAGTTTTAATGATAAGCATTTGTGTATTAACATGTTGTAATTACTTAAGTTATTTGTCTTTCTTGAGTATGACATAGTATTTTAGAGGGATTGCCATACTTTTGATATGTGTTTATTATATAATATTCTTCCATATCGGATTACAGGAGGCAGAGTTAAAGCATCCGGTTTCTTACAGAGATCTGTATGCAAAAGTTCATAAGAAGAAAGACGAAAGCTATGTTTCTGAGCGCTCAAGGAATTTCATTGTAGGTGTCTTGTTCTTATTCAAAAGTCATATATATTTTAGTTTATTTTTTTTGTTAATATTTTTCTTATTTTGTTATTTTCAGGAGTCATATGACACCGCAATGACAGAAAAATATGGAGAAAACTCTTCCTCTCACCCTATGATTGACCCGGATGTCTGGTTGGATGCGGCGGGTCCCAACAAGAAGGGACGTGTGCATGGCATAGGTAACAAACTTGCACATTGGTAATAATACTATGCAAGCTTCAAAGCTTCCTCGATTACAGGTCCTTCCCGCTCTACACCATTGACACAGACATATCCAAGTTTGTAAATACAAGAAGTGGCGCAGCCGATGACTTTGTTTGTCCAGAGTCAACTTGTCCCTATGTTGGCGCCCTTCCAATCATTCCTATCTACAATCGGATCAACAAATGTTGCTCCACAACCACCATCGCAAGGTTTAGGTAGGGAGGGTCGAGAGGAAGAGGAAGACGACGACTTAGACTGATTACCATTTTTCTTATTGTTTGTTTACTTTGTATAACTTTCAACTATATTGATTGATTATTTGTATAATAATTTTTCACTATATTATTACATTATTTGTACAAGTTTTTTTTACAGCAGTTTACAATTATTTGATTATTTGGTGTTGGATTTCTGTTTGCTGTGGTTTGAAACGCAGGTTTTGGGAATGTAACAATACATATAGGTTAGTAAAAAAAAAACCTAATTACCGAGGGATTAGCGACGGATTAGCGATATCATAGCGACGAATATAATTAGCGAGAGAATAGCGAGGTATTAGCGAGGAAAATATACCACTATGGTATATAATATTAGAGAGGGATTAGCGAGGGTTTGGCGAGGGAAATTAGTGAGGGAATAGCGAGGAAGTAGAGAGAGAAATTTAGAGAGGGAATAGCGAGGGAACAGAGATGGAAATTTACGAATATGGTATATCAGTTTAGAGAGAGAGTAGCGAGGGTTTAGCGAGGGAAATTAGCGAGGTAACAGCGAGGAAATAGAGAGGGAAATTTTAGAGAGGGAATAGCGAGGGAAGTTGACAGCGAGGCAATAGCGAGGGAACTTCCCTCGCAGAATAGCGACAGAATAATGTAGTACATTACCGAGGGATTAGAGAGCAGTTAGCGAGGGAAATGAATTATCTTGAGACGGATTAGAGAGGGAATTGATTCCCTCGCTAATTAATGACGAAAAAAAAGTGACTAACTTATCCCTCGCTAATCCCTCTCTAATCCCTCGCTAATTTAGTTAGCGAGGGATTAGAGAGGGATTAGCGAGGGACATTTTCCTCTCTAATTTCCTGATTTCCTGTAGTGTCTTTTGGCACAAAATCCACATAAGCTACAACATCTCGAGATGCAACCTTTAATGTGTATCAATCATCAACTGTATCTCTTGGATATATTGCTTTTAATGCCAACCCACCAATTAACCTTTTCTTTTCTTTTATTTTCAGGATAAGGTGCATAATACACTTGAATTGCATTTTTTACAAGTATGACAGGACTATATTTTGAATTCTGTCAATTATGTCGAACCTCCACGATTCCATATTGTTTATGAACATTCACATTACGATTAATTATAGCATCAAACCATTCATAGTTAAATAACACAAACCATTTCATTAGTTCTCCTAGGTATTATAGCTCCACAATCTTTTAATGATACCATAATAATAATTATCTTTGTTTCCTTGGTCATCGCAATTAATGGTTTTCTTGTTGATACTTCGTTCTTCTATATAAAACTTATAATCATTGACAAAGTAAATAGGCCATGTATAAACCTTTCTTTTGGGATCTCATGCTAAGTGGTGCAAAAATTGATTTTGTACAAAGTTATTTCTATTGTGAACTTACCATTGGTAAAGATAAAATCATTACAATTCATATAATAACTAACAACTATTTGTATCTTTACAAAAAAAAAGGTGCAAATACATTTACATAACCTTGAAACCAATTTGGAAATTCAGTCACAATCCTACCATCAACATCAGATCGATTGCTGTTTGGAATAGCTGCTTCCAAATGTTGCACAAAATATTTAACATCCATAGGATTATTACAAATGTGCCAACTCGTGGAAAATGAACAAATCAAGAATGAATTAGTTCACTTACCCAATATATGGTTAAACCTCTTCTCAATTAAGTAGGATATGTAAATGTGTAGCATCTAGTTCCCAGTCATTTAAATATTAACTCTTACAAGTTATAGCTGAGCAGTCAAAATGATTGGAAATTGATAAAAACATATTGGATTGTCTCATCTAAACTTCCATCATCATTTCAATCAACTTTATTTCTCATAAATTGCACATGATATTCAAAATAGTATGAACAAAAATGAGAAGTCTCTTGGTATAAATATCCCTCACATATGAACACTTCCACACGTAATTTGTTTCTAACCATTCGTTTCAACCTATTCAAGCACCTAAAAGCAACATGGTTTTATTAATTACTAAATTATGAAATAATAACACATTTTAAACTTTAATATAATATGTAATTACCTCTTGAATGAATGCATCCATTGATATTGAACGGGGCCTCCTATTCTTGCTTCATACGGCAAATGAATAGGTAAATGCTCGATTGAATTAAAGCATTCAAGTGGGAAGATTTGCTCCAAGTTACATATTGAAATGACAATGTTTTTTTTTCATTAGCAACAAATCATCCACCCATAACATTGTTGAGCACAAATTTTTAAAGAATTTACTTAACTCAACTATGGGCTTCTACACTTGATTTGACAGTGCATCTAAAACAATTGGTAGCAAACGTTCCATAAACACATGACAATTATAGTTTTTCATGTCAAATAGCTAGAAGTTAAAAAAAGAATAATATTTTAAAAAATTGGCAATTGAAAATTCGGTCACCAAAAGTTTAAAAAAATATTTTTTATTTTATTTTTTTTCCACATTATCAGTCACTAATTCAACTCCTAAAAAAAATTAGCAATTTTGTGACCGAAATATTTTTAGTTGAAAATTATTCTTTCCTCTTCCATTTCGGTTGTTGTAGTGACCGATTATTATAAGTCTCTAATTTAGTCACTATTTAGCTTTTTTTTTTCCTAGTAGTATTTATCTACTTTTGTTATGTTTAATTGATATACTTTTATTAATAGTTATAAAAATGAGACATTATTTTTATTTTATTTTTTGCTTTTAAAATTTTTAGAAGAGAAATGATGAAAGCAAAATATATATCAACTAAAAATAGAAAATACAAACAAATCAGACATCCTTAACAGAGTCAGACACAACCGTGACTAAGTGGTAGAAATAATAACATAGGAGTGATACTTTATACCCACACCAAAAAAAAAAAAAAATTCTGTTACTAAAAAAAAGTACTTATTTTATGAAATATAATTTCACCTCACTAGTAAATTGAGTTATACATAAAACATAAAAATATATATATTAGTTGGGTAATTTATAATATTAATCAATGATAACACCTAAATAGTAAATACCATTCGAGTGTAACTTGGTCCTTTTTTCTCTTCCGGTCTTCTCAAATAAAAGCTCGTTTCTCACACGTTGAACTTTATTATATATTAGATTAACAACGCGCGATACATGGAGTAGTAAAAAAAATTAACAAATTAAGAAATTAAATATTTAAATTATATAATAAGATATTAATAAATTTTTTATAAATACTATATTAATGAAAATCCCCATTTTGAATTGTTTATAATAAATTAAAATTTTAAAAATTTGAATTATATGATAAGATATTAATGATTTTTTTATAACTAAAATATAATAAAGATTTAAATTTTGAATTATTTGTAGTAAGATATTAATGACAATATTCAAATTTTAAGTTTTTTTTTTATAATTTATAATGCATAACACGTGACAAAGAAAAATTGTGGCACATGTCAAAACTTAGATGACACATTAGTGCCACAAGTTAGATCTGTTATTTGATAAATTTTTACAAACTCAATTCTCTTTTTTTAATATTATATTAATTTATTGAATGATTCATAAGTTGAGTGCACATGAAGTGACTCTTTGTTGTGGTAGATCTTTTAAAAAAATAATTATTTATTTAATATTAAAAAATATATTTATGTATGCTTATATCCACCTCATCACCTTAGTTAAACCCACATGAATTGTAATGCTTGATTATTCTCTGCCATGTAAAGAAGGGTAATAGCTAAAGATTTGAGCATCTATATTTGGAAAAACGAATGTTTTATTATTTTATATGTTTCAATTAGCTCAATAGCTCCTAGCAGTTTAGATTGAGGTGCGTGATCAAGTTAAAAATTTTACAATCTTATTATTTGTCTAATTTTTATATTTTAATTTTTTAATCTATTTACAAATTTATTTTGTATTTCATGAAAATATTACAGTCACATACAGTTTAATTTAATATCTATCTCATACAAATATATAATTCACATACAGTTTAATTTAATATCTATCTCATACAAATATATAATAAACATATATTCATTGTATTTGGGTTGGACAAAAAATATTTTTCATAATTTTAATTGTGGAAATAGCTTTTAATAAACAATCATTTGTGGGTGTGGCTAAAAAGATACCAACCTTTACGTTTACATGAGGCCTCAAGGCCGCAGGGTGAAATCCCTTTCCTAGCAGGAAAATAATAGATTACACATAACTTGTGGACTAAATTGTTTACTCTTTCAATATTACTAAAGGAAGTTTTGAACTGCATCGATAATCTTTTCCCTAAACCGGTTCAAGAAGTTGAAGAGCAATCTAACACCATGGATCCTATTTAACGAGAAATGACCATTTAAAGTTTGTTTAGCCATAATATATTCAGGGCTTTATTTACATATAATTTTCTACAGTGTCCCCGTTGGATTGGACTGTCAGAACTAGTTACGTAGAATCTCCCACGGTCCCATTCATAGCTTACCCACATGGTTTAGAAAAATGCATCCTCAGGTAATGGACATAGTTTCAAATGGATTTCGGCCATTTGGCCAAGTTGAGGTTATTTTTCCTCGATAAAAGAACATTATAACTTACTGGCAATGGCAGGTTAATTTTGGAGGGAAGATAAATCAATTGCTTACCTGGTTTGCATGCATGTATATCATAAGTCATTACACAAGTGGTATGTGGGGTTGCGTTACTCAGCCAAGTATAACATAATTAAGATAGAGCTCTTCACGTGCCTCACTCACCAAAACGGTCCAGGGAGCAGATGGAGACCCTTGAGAGAGACACGGAATTAGAAATAGACCAAATGATACTCAACCACGAGAAATACAAGAGGTTTCGCCAATGGCTGTATCCCCTACTTTTCTTCTTCTTCTTTAATTTGTTCCTAGTATTTCACATTGACTTGGTTTTTTTGGTGCGTAGTTGCATACCAAACCTCCACGCATTGTTCACATTCAAAATATTAGAACTTGTATGATGTATCTCTATTTTTCTAGTCAATTTTGTTAGCGTGATTAATTATGATTGATCACAATTGATTTTAGAGATAATTATAATTGATTAGTGTAGAATTAGATTGATTTAGTACATAATTATATTTTATTATTTTTCTTTTCTGTATAGCAGTCTTCTTATATAAATAAATGTTAGCCCTCCTGTATTCATTCATTCAGAAATATACACAAATTATCAATATTTGTCTTCCTGTTTTTGTTTCTAACTTGGTATCAGAGCGTCTAAGTTCTATATCCAATCCTAGATTCCATACTCCAGACTCCATTCTAGATTCCAGATTCTGTTTTAGATTCCGTCTTAAATTCTAGACTTTGTTACAGACATCGTTCTAGATCTCTGTTCAGACATTGCTCTAGACTTCTATTGTTCGCCGTTCCATTCAGCCTTTGTCACTACCTCAAGACCCACCAAATCTACCATGCTCCAAATTGCCACCATAATTCCCTTCTGTTTTCTCCGTTCCATTGTTCATCGCCACCAAACCACCTCTGTCTCGGACTCAGAGGCCACACACCAACGTCGTGAACCCATATCACCACAAAAATAGACCCATGCCGCCACTGCTACAAGAGTCTAAGCCACCAACCCGCGACATTGTTGACATCACTCCTCACTGCACCACCACCGTCCTCGCCTCACCCCACTCCATAAACCCCCAAGTTGTGCCGTCATCCAGATTAGACACCCAACTCGTGAGATCCATCCATCCATATCCAATCCAGCATCTGCGAGCCCAGCCACAACCCGCGACTCGTGTCCCTCAAACCGAGTTTGCTGACGTGGACTGTGATGCCACCTAAGCTGCTTACGTGACCCCTATGCTGACGTAACACCAGACCCTTTCTAAGATTTTTCGATAAGATCTTTCTATTTCTGATGTTCTTTTCTGTCAATTCAGTCCCGAAAGTGCACTTTTTCTATTATTCTTCTCTACTGCTATGGAAAAGTCTGGTGTTGCTCATCCCATTCTAGTTTTACTCAATGGTTCAAACTACACCCACTGGGTTAAGGCCATGTGTGGCTTTCTGAAAGGGCGAAAACTTTGGTGATATGTCACAGGTGATATTACTAGCCATGTCAAAACTAAAGATGACATTGATGAGAAATATGCTAAAAAATTAGAAGATTAGGATAAGAAAAATCATCATATTATCATTTGGTTTCGAAACACCTCCATTCCCAACATTCACCTGTAGTTTAGACGCTTTGACGTTGTGAAAGAGGTATGGGATCATCTCAAAAATAGATATATAATTTCTTATTTGTCTCATCAATACTAGCTGCTGAAGGAACTCAATAGTCTGAAACAAGAACTTGGCCAAGTTGTACATGAGTTCCTAGCTCGGATGGAAGCTATTTAGGATCAATTGATTCTGTGTGAGCCAACCTTGAAACACAAAAGTGATAGCAAATTGTATGAGGAGTACCGTGATCGCACTAATGACTATGAGCTTGTTAGAGCTTCCCTACTACATCAGGATCCCCTGCCCATACTTGAGGATGTTTCCTCATCTGAAATCAGAAGAAACTAGATTGGGTCTTCATCGACCTAAAGCAAATTTAGCCTTTGTAGTTACTCATCAAATGGACAAATTCTGTAGTCGCTGCCGTAAACCTGGTCATGTTTTTGCTGAATGTCCCACCATAGAATGCCACATTTATAAGAAGGGTCATATTGCCTCTACCTATCCCTCTCAAGTATGTAGATACTGCAAAGTTCCAAGACATTCGATTGAGCAATGCCCTAGTTGTCCACAAAACACCATTCATCCACAAAGGTCTGATCAGAGAAAGTTTCAACCTAATACTAGTTCCTCTTCCAAGCCTATGATTGCAGCTTTAGTTGTTGATGATGCCTCAGATTCCCAAATCTCTATTTTCACTAATGATCTTGAGTCTCTTCTTAAGCAAGTCATTTCTCAATTTAGTAATACTTCTACTACCTTAACCAATACCTCAAGTAATAATATATCGTTGGTATTTTAATTCTTCATATTGTAATCATATGACTTTCTCATCATATGCATTCTTTTCCCTTTCTTCAAGAGATATCATTCATTCCATTCATACTGTTAATGAGTCTATTATGGAAGTAAGTCATAAGGGTCTTATCTCCCTACTTTCCCTTACCTTATCAGATACTTACCTTATTTCTAAATTAAACTTTAATCTTATTTCTGTTGGCTAATTATGTGACCTTAGTTATATACTTATCTTTTTTTCTACCGATTATTTTGTGTAGGATTCACAGATAGGACATATCATTGGGAATACTTGTAAAGTTAGATGATTGTTTGAGCTCACTACCTTCCACGTTCCTACGCCTCCTGTGTCAACAATTTGTGTTGCTTCTACTACTTCTTCTCCTCAGTTATAGCATAAACGTTTTGGTCACGATTTTCTTTGTAAATTACGTCATCTCATTTCTCAAGGTATTTTATAGTCTGTTAAAGAAGAATCTTTGCAATGTACATCTTGTCAAATAGACAAGCAACCTACTTTATCTTTTAATAAAAGTACTTCTATTTCTGTTTCCTCCTTTGATTTTGTTCATTCTGGTATTTGGGGTCCAGCTCCTACACTCACTATGGGGGGTTGTCGATATTTTATAATTTTTATTGATGACTATTCATATTTCACTTGGATATATTTAATGACAAATCATTCTGAACCTTCTCAAATCTACATTATCTTTTCTACTATGATTAAAACTCAATTTTTAAAGACAATTAAGGTTTATTGTCGTGATAATGTCTCAAAATATCATGATTAAAAGCTATTCACTTTTCTTACTGAACAAGGAACCCTTTCTGAGTTTTTATGTCCTAGTACATCTCAGCAAAATGGTCGTGCTGAAAGAAAACATTGGCACATTCTTGACTCTGTTCGAGCTATGCTCATTTCCTTTTCTTATCCTAAACGTTTGTAGGGTGAAACTGCTCTTACTGCTATCTATGTTATCAATCGTCTCCCTTCCTCTATTCTTGGTAATGTATCTTCTTATGAATGTCTTCACCTGAGACCTCCGAACTATAGTTCTCTCAAAGTTTTTGGTTGTTCCAGTTTTGTCATTCTTCAACTCCATGAACACACTAAGCTTGAACCTCGTTCCTGTCTTTGTTGCTTCCATGGTTATGCTACTGAACACAAAGGCTATCGTTGTTAGGATCCAGTCTCTGAATGCATTTATATTTCTCGTCATGTTATCTTTTGAGAAGATACTTTATTCTCCACATTGTCTCAGGTCAAGTCTATTCATTTCACTTTTACCCCCTTGTTCACTACACCATCTATTGATATTTTTCTACATGATTCTGATACAGAGTCTTCAGATGTGTCTGAGACAAGTTCTCCACCTCTAGGTTCCTCCCCCGATTCTCCCAGTGAGCTCTCATCATCGTCTGAAGTTTCGATTCATCTTGCTGACACTATCTTGACCGTTGATTCTACATCTAACATTGTCATTCATCCCTCTTGGGTAAGAAACCTTCCCACCAACCTTTGTGATTTTCATTGTTTTTCTACCATGCTTTACCTGCATGAACCACAGACATATTCAGAGGCATCCACTGACCCTTGTTGGCAACAAGCTACAAACGAAAAATTACAGGCTTCGGAGAATTTATATTTCTCGTCATGTTGTCTTTTGGGAAGATACTTTATTCTCCACATTGTCTCAGTTCAAGTCTATTCATATCACTTTTATCCCCTTGTTCACTGCACCATCTATTGATATTTTTCTACATGATTCTGATACAGAGTCTTCAGATATGTCTAAGACAAGTTCTCCACCTCTAGGTTTCTCCTCCGATTCTCCCAGTGAGCTCTCATCATCGTCTGAAGTTTTGACTCATCTTGCTGACACTATCCTGACCGTTGATTCTGCATCTGACACTGTCATTCATCCCTCTTGGGTAAAAAACCTTCCCACCAACCTTTGTGATTTTCATTGTTTTTCTACCATGCTTGACCTGCATGAACCACAGACATATTCAGAGGCATCCACTGACCCTTGTTGGCAACAAGCTACAAACGAAAAATTATAGGCTTCAGAGAATAATGATACTTGGGAAATGGTTAATTTTCCTTCTGATAAGGCTCTTGTTAGACGTAAATGGATTTACAAGATTAAAACTCGATTTGATGGTCTGTTAATCGTTACAATGCCCGCTTGGTGGCCAAAGGTTTTACTCAGGAATATAGGATTGATTGTGAAGAAACTTTTACTCTAATTACTCATCTTACTTCAGTTCATACTTTTCTTGCTATTACTGTCACTCACAACTGGACTCTTCATTAGATGGATATGAAAAATGCCTTTCTTAATTGTGACTTAGAAGAAGAAGTCTATATGTGACCACCACCAGGTTACTTTTGTTCACCTAACAAGGTCTGTCTTCTTCGCAAAGCTTTGTATGGTTTTAAACAAGCTCCTCGAACTTGGTTTGCTAAGTTCAATTCTACCATCAGTCAACTTGGATACTCCTCTAGTTCTCATGATTCATCACTTTTCATCCGTAAGACTGATAGTGACACTATGTTACTGTTTCTTATATTGATGATAAGATTATTACAAGTGATGATACTTTTGGTATTGTTGATCTTAAAGCATCTTTGAGCCGCAATTTTGAGATGAAGAATCTTGGACCTCTCAGTTATTTTTTAGGTCTTGAGGTTCTTTCCTTTGTTGATGGTATTTGTTTGTCTCAAGCTAAATATGTTTTAGATCTTATTTCTCAAGTCAGTCTCTCAGACAGTCGCACCGAATCCACTCCTCTACAACCTAATATCAGGTTTACACCTCTGGATGGAACTACACTTGATGATCCTACTCTCTATTGACAGTTGGTTGGCAACTTGATTTATCTTACTATTACTCGTCTAGCCATTTCATATGTTGTTCATCTAGTCAGTCAGTTTATGTCAGCTTTGCACACTACTCATTATGCTGTTGTTCTACATATTATTTGGTATATAAAATGAACTATGTTTCATAGGTTTCATTTCTCAATCGACTCCTCCTTGATTCTCCAGGCTTATTCTGATGCTAACTATGCTAGAGATCTCACTGATCGTCGATCCACCATTGGATACTATATCTATGTTGGTGATGCACTTATTTCATGATGAAGCAAGAAACAGACTTTAATAGCACATTCCAGTACTGAAGCAGAATATCGGGCACTAGCTGACATCACATCTAAAATACTTTAGTTACGTTGGCTTCTTGATGACTTGAGTGTTTCTCAATCCTTTCCCACTGCTCTATATTGTGATAATAGGAATGTTATTCATATTGCTCACAAATGATATTTTTCATGAGCGCACCAAACATATTGAGATCGACTACCACTTCATTCGTCAACATATTCTTCATGGTACTCTTCGTCTCCTTTCCAATGGCACTCTTGATCAGCCAGTCAATCTATTCACCAAAGCTCATCATCCTGGCAGATTCCACACTCTGGTTTCCAAACTCAAGTTGGTTTCTTCTACACCTACTTGAGTTTGAGGGGGGGATATTAGCATGATTAAATATGATTGATCACGATTGATTTTAGGGATGATTATAATTGATTTAGTACAGAATTAGATTGATTTAGTACATAATTATATTTTATTATTTTTTTTTTCTGTACAACAGTCTTCTTGTATAAATAGAGGTTAGTCCTCCTGTATTCATTCATTAAAAAATACACATAAATTACTAATATTTATCTTCCTGTTTCTATTTTTAACTAATTCAAAAGTTTAAGATCAAGGTATACATGAGCTAATCTGTCTCACTTGACAATTCAATCATTTTTTGGTACAAAATTGACTCATTTAAGTTGTAAGTTAACTCAGTAAGTGTATTTGCTGTCCAAAAATAATACATTCATTATGTTATTATAATTAGTAGCAATTTTCTTTATTATAATTATTATGTTTTTGGTGCATTATATTTATTATATTATACAAATGATATCACTGATGAATATTAATTTTAAAATTCCTTCTCCGTCTCCTCTATCCCTCTAATTCAATGATGAATGATGTCATTAGTGGTTGAAATAAAATAAGTTTGAATGGCTCATTACCATTTGTGGCACATTTGGCTCAAATAAATTAAGTTTGGAAAAGTCTATATATGCATTTTTTTTCACATTTGGATTAGTTTATTTTGTATTTAAAATAACTTATAATTTAAAATTTCTTGAAATAGTTTTTTTTCTCCATAGTATTCCTTGTTAGATTTTTTATCTAACTTAGGGTGGTCCCAACATTTTCTAGTGACTTTTACCAAGTCAAAGTTAATTAAGAATAATAGACAAGACCATTATTTGTTAAGCACTATCTAGAAAGTGGTTATCTCCATTTTTGAGATAATGAGCCTATCCTAAAGGAGACATCTTTGATAGAGAGAAGTTGTGTACCACTATATATATTAGATAAGCACAAAATCCCTAGTCTAAGTGAGTCAGGAAGAATACTCTATCCATCTATGGTAGACTACTATAGACCGAAAGAGTTTTGTGTGTTTTTATGTCAAAAAGAATGTTCTACACCACAAAGGGACTGCGTACCATGTAAGTGCATCTTCTTCAATTGACTATGGTTGGAGGAAAGTATCTCGATCAACTTCTTATTTTCATGAAGATGGTTGGGATGTTTAAAATTTCTTTAAAATGCATCAAATTTTGATTAATATGCTAATAAGAAATTTAATGAAATTTTATTCAATTTACAAGTTACTGGTATGCCTAGTTCTTGGTTTAGAAATTTGAATACAAATTGAATAATTATGTTATTTACTTTTTGATAAAAATTATGGATGTATGTGCTATCTAGGTTTTGTCACCATATGAGACATGAATACCGAAGAGCATGTCCCATTTTTCAGATTTAAGAAACCCATAAATATAAGCAACTATTTTGTAACAATCATATGGAAAATAATCTTTGTTCATTGAGAAAATAGCTTGGATGGGTTTTTGACATTTGTCTCATTGTTGAGAATCATAGTGCTTTAACAGAAATTTCATGGTACATCCGGTAAAGAGGTTTTTGGCTAGAGGGACGCCATTGATGGCCTTGTCTATGGTGAGAACCAAGGCAACTTTACCATCCTTCTAATGGTATAAATCTTGGTCACACCCAATAATGCAGTAATTGTCTTCTTAACCTTCCTGAATATTCCATCCCTAACCAAATACGACATGCATTGATAGGGTAAAAGTGGAGCTCGCCCATTTAATTAGACTGATGATGACATAACTTTCATTGGATTGAAAATAGAAAAAAGGTGGCTTAATTATCAGGACTCTCACCATGGCAGTTAAAGAGGAAGGAGGCTATCATCTATCTTGCACATAATACTACTTGAACGAGGCCGTGAAAATTGCGATCTTGACCTACTTGTCAGATTTCTTGCATACGGTCGTTAATGAGAAGTAAGAAAAATGCTAGTAGCACACTTTTTTTATTTTTTTAATACTTGTTTTACTATTTATTTACTTCATACACTTGAAAAAATTATTAAGAGAAATATACTAGTAATACTTATTTTTAGACCAATAGTAAAATAAGTGTATAAAAAAGTGTTATTAACATTTTTTTAAGAAGGAAGGAAGTTTATCCCATAGGTGAAGGTGAGGTGCCACAGCTAGGTTTGATGAGGAAGGAAGATAGTGATGTAATTGTAGAATTTTTTTATCTTAAAATATGGGCCTTAAGCCCGTTTGGCAAATAATTTTGAAAAAAGGAGGAAATTGGGTTGTTTTAGGCGAATTTGAATTACTGACCAACATTTGGACTGGGCGGTAATAACGCCCAGATGTGTCATCCTAGTATTGGGCCAGGCCATTTTGTGTTGACTTGGGGCACAATTCGAGCTGTTAGATTTGATTATTTGGGCTATGTTAGACCATTTGTGTACCACAAGTGCATAGGTCATTCAAGTAGTACAATAAAGAGTAAAGCTCGTTTCCACAAGGATGTTGGCTTCCAAAGTTAAGTATTAACCAATAGCTTAAATAATTCTAGTCAAGAACATAAAAAATAGAGTAAAGCATTTAAGATAATTATAATGTCTAGAAAGCAATAAAGATAACGTTTAGAGTTTTAGGGGATCCTTCTTTACCTCCTATTTCAACTAATGATATGCAATCCTTACAAGCAATATTAGTGAATTATTAAGTTAGCTTGAGAATCTGATTTAGTTAAAAGCCTATGTCTAAGTCAATTAACCATAGTTTCATTTACCTAACTCCTTAGCTAGATGCAAAATCCACTCACTAAGATTTATTCTCAAACACACGCTATGCATGGTTAAGAGATATATTTCTATCCCATTAGCGAATCAACTTATCCAAGCAAATTGGATGAAATCGAACATGCATTAATCATACTTATGATCTCAAATCCAAATTCCTATGTCTAGGTTCATTAGATTTTAACAAATCACTTAAAAACTGATCAAACAATCAAAAGCATTAAGATCCATATGATTGAACAAAACTAAACATCAATATATACTCAAAGAAGAACAAAATCATTAATATGCATAGAATGATTCAAAGTTATCCCTAAATATAGCTTAGCCAATCATTGAACACCAATCATTGAACACGAAAATATACATAAAAAATCATGTTCAAGATAGAAGGAGGAGAGAAAAGAGAAATGAGAAGGAAGGAAAACTCATGGATTTCATCTTTGATGCTTGAATCTCTTTTCATGAAGAAGATGACCTCCAACCTTGACTCCTTTGGCTTCCTCTTAGCCCAGAAATGAAAACCTAGTCGCAGCTTCTCTAAACCTAACGGCCTTTTTCGACCAAAACTAATAAAATAATATTTATAAGCTTAAAAAACAAAGTCATGCCACGATATTAACATGTCTACGCTGCGGCGCATGTCAATTTAGGTCACCTACGCTGTGGCATTCACTCTTTTACGCCGTGGCACTCTAGCCTCAGGTCCTATGTACTGAAGTAGGGGATGCATCACGTCGCGGCATTGACATGCCTGCACCACGACATGAGCTGTTGATATGCAAACTTGACTTTCTCTTCCACTTTTTGTCCAAAATCTCCAAATTTCAGCTTGTTTGGAGCCTTTCCTAAATTAGAAAAATTACCAAGTTAATCACAATTACAAATCCACTTAATTACTTACAAAATATGCATAATTTGCTCAAAAACATATAGGAAGATATCCAAATTAGAATTTGACAAATATAGCCTAAAACCTTCCATATATGCATCATAAACAAAGACTAAACATTCTTTATAGCATAGAGATAGGGCACAAATAACTATATTTCATGGAGTTATCACACTGCACGAACTGGGCCGCTTACAAACAATACCATCTTGGGTTGGAAGGGTTGCTGGTGTTGGACGCTGGTACTCTAAAATGCAAAATCAAATACTATAATTGTTGAAGTACAAACTCAAACTTAGTTCCCTTTATTGGTGAAGATACCCAATAACCACTAAGCCAGGTACGTGTTATTGAGGCACTTTAACTAAATATACATATATATATATATCTGTAAATAATTTGAACACCTTTATGGTCCTACGATGTGGTTCAGTTATATAAATTGAATTAGTTCTATAATCATAAATATATGCTAAATGATTGGCACATGGTCTTCTTTGTCAATTGTTTAATTATTATGTTGATCAAGTCTCACATCTCTATCAATATTTGTGGTTTAACTTCTTGAGTGTAAGAACTCAAAGGACTTTATAAAAGTTAATAAAGTCCTTTACTAAGGCCCTTGCAACTTGATTAAGTGTCAAAGGTATGTGAGAGCACATTGCAAGGATGAGAAGCATTAAGGCTCAACTTAAAAATTTATGAGATTGAAATTTCTTACTCTTTCTTTGAACAATTATGCTTGAATTTCTCCCACAATAGTAAAACCCATTTTTCTCTATAACACATTTAATGATAAATGGTCAGTCATTGACCATGTGTGCTCAAAGGAGAAAGGGGACTAATGTAACATCCTGATACTAATATCCTAGTATATCTAGAATATATTCAGATAAGTAGTATTAGTTATGCTACTTCTAACTTAAACATTAAACTAACTCATAACATTTATACAAATAATTATGAAGACCCAAAAAGAAAAGGTCATACATGTATACATCAATAGCTTCAAAGGACAAAGTGTTATACATACAACTTTATATAAACTCAAAGCAAATATAAATATATACAAGCTTTGTCTATTAAAGCATATAAACTATACTAGTCTTCATGTTTCTTCTTTTTTTTTCCTTTAAAAGGTCTTGACTTGGATTTACATGGTAACACAGCGAGGTGAGAATTCACAAATTCTCAGTAAAAGCATTCCAAAACTAGCATTTGTAATATTCATAATGAATAAATAAACCAATCATACATAACATTATAGTACTTGAACTTACTAATAATAGATTATGATTTCATTAAGACATTGAATCTCTACTCAATATCACTAGAACATCCATATATTCCTCTTATGTAAAGGTTCACTAAGCAAATACATAATCTATATACATAAGCTTATCCTTCCTATGATAAGAACAATTGTCTAAACAATTATAAAATATCATAGCTCAGTTATTCATAAACATGTTATAAGTGTTACACGTTTAATTCTTCACAATGAATAACCTAGTAACTTTGGATTTAGGATTTGCAACAGGCAAACGAGTCTCTACTCAACACCACTAGAATGTTCACATTTCCTTACTCCGTGTAAACATTCCCTAAGTCAATCCACAAACCCTTAAAAAACTCATTCAAAGATAAGATAATCGCTCATACAATCGTCAAAGAATTGGAAATGAATATGCATACAGCATGCTCGCGCTTATGCAATGTTCAGGAACAATGATTATGAAATGCAATATGATTGTGTAAATGTAGATTTTTATGAGTGTCACTTGTATATTCCACGTTCTCTTTAAACTTGTAGTTAAAAAGTCTAACTTTTCAAACTACCTGGTAGGGAGGGAATATGTTACCTCATCAACCTACCTTGTAATAAGTGGACTGGTTCCTACCCACAATAGTGAGAGTATTGATTCCACTACATAAACTTGTAACCCTGACACTCTGAGAATTTGGGGCTAAATCCTTGTTCGAAGAACTTTTTAGACTTTTCCACTCTCTCATTTGGCCAAATAATTATACACACTAACACTCTGAGAATCTACGGCTAAATCCTTGTTCAAAGAACCTTTTAGACTTTCCTACACTCTCCTTTGGCCAAATGATTGTACACATCATTAAAGATTACTCTAATTAGGAATTAACAAGTAACATGAAACTATAAGGCGTTATGTTTAACTCATACAAAACCACCACAATAACTCATCATATGATTCTCTCAAACCAAGTGAAGTAACTAAACCTAGCAAACATGTACTCTCGGCTCCATTCTATCTCATAAAAGAGCATTTACATGCTTCTAGTATTTCTCAATACTAAGTTCATTCATGCATCTCTAGCTCAACTTTCAGCTTAAAGGAGCACTTCATGCACATTGGCATTCAACTACTGCCAAAGAACTCAGCTTACTTGTATCTAGTACCTCACCTCATCACCTCATATGTGATATCAAAAGCAACACTATATTGCTTAAGGGACTAGATATCTACCTATGGCAATTCGTAACTATTGAATGCTTTTAAGGACTCCTACTTTCCTATATATGCAAGGTGGTCATTTCTTCTATAAAATACCCCTATTAGTATGTCAACACTCTTTAAAAGGCACGTATAAGGGATCCCAACAAGTAGGAAACTCCATTACACCAAGATAAACATCCTGGAAAACTCTGGTTTGGGCGCCTGGGCACCCATTCTCCAATGCCTAGGCACTGGCCTGACAGAAGACATGCTCTGTTTTCCTAGTCATTGGCACTCAAGCGCTCATCTCTTGGCATTCAGGTGCTCCACTGGTGCTTAAGCGCTCAACACCTGGCGCATGGGTGCCCAATGCTCTGCCTCACGTAAAATTCATTCTAGGCAATGGGCGCCTGGGCGCCCAACCCCTGGCGCCTAGGCACCAGTGCACCAAAATGAAATCCTCTGTTCTACTGATTTCTAAACTAGTTTTCAACCCCAACTCATGCGTTCTAAGTAGATTTCCAACTCAAACATGATCTCTAAACAAGAGAGAATCCTCAAATACACTAACTTAACTCATCACCTCATGGAATCAAGATCAAGCTCAAGCAACAAATACCATTTTTTCAACTTTCTACTTATAGAACTAAATGGATATATCTAAGGCTAAAAATAGCCATCGTACATCATCTAGGCTGAAAATAACTTATTGTAACCATTGGAAGCAAGAACTAATCAAAGAAACCATGATTTGCCTCAAAACCCATTTTTCTCTATACTCACAAACAAGCATCAACTAGCATGTTAGAGAAGGAAAAGATGAAGTTAAGGAAGTAACACCCCTACCTCAAAGGTGTAGATGACGATCTTCAAGCTTTTGTCTTGCCTTTGATCTTCCTTTTTTCCTCCTTCTTCCTTTCTTTTCTTTTTCTCTTCTTTCATTTGGTTTTAGCTCTCACTCTCTTTTCTGCTCAAGAGTTGTATGAGAGAAGAGAAACAATAAGGAAAGTCAATAAAAGGAAGAGATACGAATAGTTGAAACAAAGACAACTTAAGTTATTTGCTGGAAACTTTATATATGTTAAGAACACTTAGATTTTACTAAATTAAGTTTCTTAACTTCTATAGGCATTATAAAAATTTTAGGATTCATCTCAATCTTATTATCATCATTCCCATACACTTTCATATATCTACTAAGTCAATTCAGTATTTAAACCCTCACTCAGTGTACTTAAAAATATCAAACTAACTCAGTTTATCCTGAAACTTTAACTACATCACAAACCTCACATTGGTGACATAGAAATAAAACTCTCCAAATTTATTTTTCTTATCTAAGCAATTTATGCTATTCTCTGGGCCATTATTGGTTATATCTCACACTTAGTGATATAACAAAATAGCCTAACTCTCTTAAAAAGATCATCTAAGTTAACAGATAACTCTTATGCGAGTTACAGAACTTCTATAACTATAATTAAAACTAACTTATTGGAGTGGATGTTACAATTGATCCATGAGATGGGTGAATGTGCGCTTGTAGTGACTCAAGATCATGGTCAAGGAAAGAAAAAGGCAAGCTCAGGGAAAGAAAAGCATTGATTGGTTTTCTGCCAATGCTAAGATCTAGAAGCAGTCTAGGTATTTTTTTTAATGCAAAAAATAAAATTACATATAAAGAAAGTTGCCTAAGGATTAAAACGTGGGTTATTGAGGAAGATATTTCAATTTCTTATGTATGAAGTTAATATATATTTGTCACAACACACGATGGATTAATTTTATTGTTCAATCCATCTTTTCAATACTTTACTTAGTTTCATAAGTCAAAGGAAACTGACTAAAGATGAATGCTACTATTCAAAAATCGGGTGCATTCACATGTGAAGGTTGTTTGCACATGTAGACTTGTTTTTAAATACTGAATTTGTATAGATAAAACCCTTTTATAATTTCAAGTTTTAGAAATTTAATTTGGGCTTATTTCTTCATGTTATTCAATAACTTTTATGAAATTTTTATTTATTTATTTATTAAAGTCTACTGTTGTTGAAAAATAGTGATACTATTTCTTACAATTTACTAATTGTTGATAACAACATAGTATTGAACATTGTGTTGTGAATATGAGACCCTCTAATTTTTGGCACAGGAGATTAAAACATATCTCCACTGAAAGAATCAAACGAGAAATAAAATAAAGAATACCATAAACTTTTGACTTTACTAAGTTTGATTGTTATGAACTACATTAAGGGAAAGTAGACCAATAAAGGTACTGAGAGGAGCTTGGAAATATTAGATATCATATGTATTGACATTTGTTGTCAATATGAACTTATATTAAGGTAGATGCACTAAAATTGGACATTTATTTGTTGAGTTTCTCAACGAGTATGGTATTATAGCCCAATGCACCATACTTAGCTCACCATATTTAAATGGTGTGACTATAAAGAGAAACTTAACATTAAGAGTTGTATGTGTCGCAACCGGGATCGCGACGGGACGATCGAAAAAGATTCAATTTTGAAAATCAATGGAGTCGCCACCAATGTTTATTTAAATTGGGAAAACATCAGAAAAACCCTTTAATTAGGAAAATTGGTCTTTTGAAAATGAGTTTGGATTCGGAAGTCGATTACAGGTAGGGAAGGTATTAGTACCCTACACTGCCCGTTCCATGAACGGTACCTTAAGTTAGTTGTGTAAATTTTAGTAATCTCAAATACATTTATTTTAACCCCTTTAAACAAAAGACTTTGTAATTTTTTTTTATTTTTTTTATTTTTTTCTATTTTTTGAAAAGAAATAAAAGAAACAACCAAATTATGAAAATTTATTTTTTTTTTGCTTGACAGAAATGGATTTCTGCTCCTACGTATCTCCTGGTGCAATGGAGAACTCAAAGTCACGTAGTTCTTTAGAAAATGATTGAGTTTGTTGATTTTAATTAGAAAAAGATTTTTTTTAAAGGATTTTATTTAAAACTGAATTCATTCTTGCACAGGGTTCAAGTTAGCACTAGGCTACTCAATAAACCCTTATGATCCAAGTAACATTGAATATAGCATTCGCTATTCAATCACCATCATTGGTCATTGCTTTTATTAAAAGATTTTTCTTTTATCATCACCTTTTTTATTTTTATCATAATTCATTTTAGAGAATGCACAATGACAAATAATGCACAATGACAAATAAGTAACTACTCAAAACAAATTCCATCATTGTCTTTTTATTTTTATTTTTTCATTTTTTTTATTTTTTAATGTAATTTCAATTTTTTATATCTTTTTTTTTTACTCATAAATTCACTACATGAACAGGTTTGAGCCTTGACAAAAGAAGAAAAAACAAAAAAAAAATCAGGCGGATCCTATTCCTCATTTTTCTGTATAGCAACTAGGCCCAAACAAAACACAACCCACATGAAATTTTTTTTATGTTTTATTTTTTTGTTTTATTTTTTTTTTATACTTACCGAACCAAAACAGCAACATAATCAAGAGTAAAGAGTAAATTTATCTTTGAAAAAAAAAGGGGTAGTAATCAAGCTTCAGAAAACCATCACAAGAGAAACGAATGAAAGAAAGGAAGTGGGGCTTGGCCCTCTGTACCACAAGAAGTGACGTGAAAGAGAAGTAGCGTCGGCCGTCTGAGCTTCGGTGGAACATCGGCGACGCGCGGAGAAGCTCTGGATCTGGGCTCGTGGTTGGTGCCGGACTGGATCCAACGGAATCAGAGCAGATCTGGCTTCGGGTTGGGCGGCGACGACGATGCACTTTGCAGGTCGGGGTCAGCGTGGCTTAGATCGGAACTGAGACGGAGCTACCGGGTTCCCGTAATGGCTGAGTCGTATGGTGCTCACCGAGTCCGATCCATCGGTGGTGACGGTGCGGAGGTGCACGGCTCGTGCGGTTCACGGCGGTGCAGATCCAAGCTCGGGCAAGAGGTTCACGATTTGGGGCTGCTGGTTCGACGCGTGATGGGGCTCTAGTCTCGGTTTGGGCTCGAAGCGTGGAGAGGGAAGATGATTTTTTTTTTTAGTTGGGTGGTGGTGTGTTTGATTCGATATGGTGGTCGTTGAGGGGGTTAGTCGCGACTTGGAGGTTGAGGGATATGGAGATTGTTGAGGTGGCTATGGAGGCTTAAGGAGGTTCTTTGTTTTTGTGGTTTTGGGTAGTTTTTTTTGTTTGTGTATGGGGTTGTCACGGTTGGAAGAGGTTATGGAGGTAGTTCTGTTTTGTGAAGATGAAGTGTGGGAGGTTCGGTGGTGATGACTATGGGTGATGGAAAATGAATGTGGTGGGTTTTTGGTGGAAGATGATGGTTATGGGTGATGGTTAAGGTTGGAGGCAGAATGGAAGGTTGTTAACGGTGGAAGATTGAAGATGAGTGGTGGTCGTTGAAGTGTGGTAAGCAGGTGTCCTCCGTATGATCCTCTCTCTCTATCAAAAAAAAATCAACCCCCTCCCCCCACTCTTTCCATTTTCATGTATTTTCATTGAGGTTGTCATTTTCTCTAACTTTGCATTCTTACCATTTTTGTGCTTTTGCTTTTTCCTTGAGTTTTGGGTTGCAGACATTGGCAGATAGTTGCATTCCAATTAATGGCTAAACATTGTAAAGTTAACCATTCGTAACTGAAGAAGGAATCCTCCTCTCTTTTTTATTATTATTTTATTTATTTTTTATTTTTTATTTTTATTTTAAAAAAAACTTAAATGAGATTAGAGTAAATAAAAGAAAGGACAAGGATCATGTGCTCATTGCAATTAAGCATTACTTAACATAAAAAACATAAGCTCTTGATTAAGCAACAAAAATTTTATGGACAAAATTAGGTATCAACAGTATGTTTTATTGTCCAAGCCATAATAGTATATTATTAGTGTTGTTGAATAAAGAAATGTCAAATTTCTTGATATTGGGGTGGTTTGTGGGAGTGATCTAACTTAATCAAGATTTTGAGGAAGATCATAAAGGTTATAAAACTCCTACATCAAGTTACAAACTTGTAAGCCGTATCAATCCACTGATAATTTAGAAGATCGAATTGTTAAACAATAACTTCTTGAAGAGGTTAATGGTGCAACATCAAGAGAATCAAATAAAATGAGAGATTCAATAATGCATAATGAAATCAAGTGTATCTACAATAGTTCAAATGTGATATAGGAGCCGAAAATGATCTAGCAACATTTTCACAATCTATGCATAGTAAGTGATTTTAAATTGTGGTGTAATGTTATGAATGATAAAATTGAATTCTATGGTAGATAAAGAAGTAATGAGACTTATTACAACAAATTCATATATAGGAAAGGAATTAATTGTAAGGAAACATTCTCTCTTGTATCTTAGAAAGATTCCTTACATATCATCATAGAATTAGTTGCCCATTTTGACTTAGAATTACATCAAGTAAATATGAAGAAAACATTTCTTAATATAGAACTAGTGATAACACTCATTCATATATGTAATTAAACATGTTTCCTGCAAAATGGTATTTGAAATCCCATGATGTCATCTCTTCCTTTGGTTTTGTTGAGAACATTATGGATCAATGCATATACCACAAGGTTTGTGGGAGTTAATTCATTGTTCTAGTCTTATATGTGGATGCTTTCTTGCTTTTAACCAATGACGCAAGATTGTCACATTAGGTGAAACAATTTCTCTCTAGCTTAACACGAAATATATAGGCAATGTTTCTTATGTCTTTTGGCATGAAGATTCATGGAAACAGATTTAGAATAATTCATTGTTTCAAAAAGCCTATATCAAAAGGCTTCTTGAGAGATTTTGAATAAAAGATTGTTCACCAAGTGTGATACCTATTTTGAGGGAAACTGATATAACGTATTCCAAACGCTTCTATAGTTTGTAACCTTATGTATGCTCAAGTTTACACAAAACCTGACATTGCAATTGTAGTTGGAGTGTTTGGAAGATATCAAAGTGATCTAGGTTTAAATCGTTTGATAGCTACAAATAAAGTATTGAGATTCCTTTAGGAACTAAAGACTACATGTCTATGTGATCCAACATCATTAGAAGTAGTTGGATAGTCAAACTCAGAATATTGGATCAGAATATTGGACGTGTTGGTTTGCACAAGTTGACATCAAGTTACATCCATTAGTTAGCTCATGGAGCTATTATGAAAATTGAGTTTGTTATCTATTTTGAGGCAATATCAAAGGGTATTTATTCAAGAGTTTCAATTTAGGGCTTTGAGAGATTGATTATCTTTAAGCCATTAAGACACATTGTAATAATTTAGTTGCAGCATTCATGGCTAAAATAGTGGGAGTTGAAGAAAAAATATCAGCATAAAGCATTTAACCATGAGGAAAATGTGTTAAAGGAAATGAGTTCATTGTTTAACACATTTGATATTGAATTATTGGTTGTGGATCCTTTAAAGAAAAACATGCTACTAAAGTTGTTTAAGGATCATGCAATAAGTTTAGACGTTTATTAAGTTGTGCAAAATTTTATGAAAATCTATGTTTGTTTTGTCTTCTCATATATGGTGTACACATTTTTGGCTCGAGAATGACATAATTTGGACTCTCTGAATAAGCATAAGGCTTGTTCATCCAATTAAATGACATATTGAGGCTTTTTTCTAAGAGAAAATTGTATCGTAATACATGGAAGGTAATACTCATTGTAAGAGGACCTACTGCCATGATTCATGTAATTAAATCTCTTGGATATAAACATAAGAATATTAATGTTATGAATATTTATAAAGTATAAGAAAATGTTTGGACCAAGTGGGAGAATGTTAGATTTTTTTTATCTAACTTAAGGACATCCCAACATTTTCTGGTGACTTTTACCAAGTCAAACCATTCGGTTAATTAAGGATAATGGACAAGACCATTATCTATTTTGTTGAGCACTATTTGCAACAACTAGAAAATGATTATCTCCACTTTTGAGATAGTGAGCCTATCCTAAAGGAGACTTCTTTGATAGAGAGAAATTGGGTGTCACTATATATATTAGATAAGCATAGAGTCCCTAGTTTAAGTGAGTCAAGAAGAATACCTTATCCATCTATGGTAGACTTCTATAGGCTGGAAGAGTTCTGTGTGTTTCTATGTCAAAAGAAAGGCTCTGTGCCACAAAGGGGCTACCATGTAAGTGCATCTTCTTCAATTGACTATGGCTAGAGATAAGTATCTCGATCCACTTCTTCTTTTCATGAAGATGGTTGTGATGTTTAAAATTTCTTACATCTCCCACTTGATAGGTGAAAGATTAATCTCTTGGGAAACAATCAGACGCCTAAGCAAGGACCCCTCCTAATGATATTATTTTTATACACATGCTTTCTTGAAATAGCTTTTAAAAAATAAGCGATTATTTCCCCTAAAATAAGCTAAGTTAAACATGCTTTTATATACTTGGTGATTCACATGTAAATAATTAATAATTGTCGTGTATTTTTTTTTTTATAATTGGGACATTAAGTGTAAATAACTAGTGATTGAGTCACCACATAATACGCACCGATCACCAATTATTTGTACGTTAATCACCAATTATTTACACATCAATTAATGTTCCCAATCACCACATAATACACAGTGATCACTACTTATTTACATGTGAATCACTGAGTGTAAATAGTGTATGAATAAAGTGTGCAAAATAGCATAACTAATTAAGATGATAGAGCCAGTTCAAGTAACCACTGCCCTATGCCTCCTACTTTATTTTGCTTTCGACCCTTCTGAAAAGTTAATTAATTTTAGAAAGATCTGGATCCTCTAAAGTGAGGATTTGAATTTTCTAGAGTGACGAGTGTATTTTAGAAAGTAAAGTGGGAGATCTTAATCATTAATGAGAAAATCAATGGTTTAATATTTTATAAGATACAAACACCTGCATAATAGATCATACATCTATTAAGTTAAATTTAATAAAAAAGTTATGCCATCTGGATATTTAAAGTTTAAACATATTATCTTGTGACAAAATAAAATAGAATTATACAATTATACTAAATTTCTATTTTTTGGGTACAAAATCTCCAATATTTTGATTAAATTGCAGTAGATTTTTGTTTAAAGAACTAAATTGGGAACTTTTCTTTTTCATTTTCTTTTTTCATTTTGGAACACTAACTTCAATCTCCTCTTAGCTGATTAAGAAAGTACCAGAACCTGAGATTTTATATTCCTGACCACAAGCTTAAAAAAATCATGCAAATGATAAATGGTGAACAAGCAGAGATTTAGCTACCAAAGGAGCAAAAACTAACGGGAAAAATAAGTATGTAAAAAATTAGCATGATTTAAGGCAGGGAGCTTCTCCATGAGAATTTCAAAAGGAAATCTGCACTGATGGATGTTTTATTTTGGTTATATAAAAAGCTTACAACTTTTTGTATCAAGAAGTTATACTTTTGGTAAGTTTTCAATAAAACCATGTGACTTTTACTGTATGTTTTTAGGGTAAGATGTTTAAATATTCATTGAATGCTAACTATAATAAATATTTAAAGTTTTATTAAATATATTCAGTAGTCTATAAAATCTTGACAATTGATCATGATACCTTATCAAAGAGAAAAATGCAAGTATGAGAGTAATGGCCATATTTAAGCTATATATACCTAATTTTTCATTTAAGGGATATTTTTTTTTCACATTATTTGGAGCACATAAGATAGTGTGCAAAAATTGAAATTTAAGCAAATTCAATATAACGTGTACACGCTAAAAAAGATGTATAAAAATGATTTTTTGATTAACGAGATGCATAAAAATTTAAATAGCTTCAGATAAAAATAAATAAATTTCTTTATTGAATTAATGGGGTTTGGTTTTAAGATACTGATGTTTTAGTTTAAAATCAATGAAATGGGTCCCAAAAAAAGTCAATGAAATGATAGCTCACATTTAAAATTATGGCACATTTAAAATTAGAGTAAACACTCAATCTACCTCTTAAAAAAATTTTAAACATCAATTTGGTTTTCAAAAAATTAGTGATATCAAATTTGTTCTTATATAATAAATTTTTCATTGAATGACATCCATTTATTCCTAATAATAAACACTAACATTTAGATTATTTTAATATCAAAAACTTATCATTCAACTTCAATCTCCTCTTAACTAATTAAGAAAGTACCAAAACTTGAGATTTTATATTCTGACCACAAGCTTAAAAAAATCATGCAAATGATAAATGATGAACAAGCAGAGATTTAGCTACCAAAAGAGCAAAAAGTAACGGGAAAAATAGGTATGTAAAAAATTAGCATGATTTAAGGCAGGGAGCTTCTCCATGAGAATTTCAAAAGGAAATCCGCACACTGATGGATGTTTTATTTTGATTATATAAAAAGCTTACAACTTTTGTATCAAGAAGTTAGATTTTTGGTAAGTTTTCAATAAAACCATGTGACTTTTACTGTATATTTTTAGGGTAAGATGTTTAAATATTTATTGAATGCTAACTATAATAAATATTTAAAGTTTTATTAAATATAGTCAGTAGTCAATAAAAGCTTGACAATTCATCATGATACCTTATCAAAGAGAAAAATGCAAGTATAAGAGTAATGGTCATATTTAAGCTATGTATACCTAATTTTTCATTTAAGGGATATTTTTTTCACATTATTTGGAGCACATAAGATAGTGTGCAAAAATTGAAATTTAAGCAAATTCAATATAACACGTACACGCCAAAAGGATGTATAAAAATTATTTTTTGATTAACAGGATGCATAAAAATTTAAATAGCATCAAATAAAAATAAATAAATTTCTTTATTGAATTAATGGGATTTCGTTTTAAGATACTAATGTTTTAGTAAAAAGTCAATGAAATGGGTCCAAAAAAAAGCCAAAGAAATGATAGCTCACATTTAAAATTAGAGTAAACTCCCAATCTACCTCTTAAAAAAAATTTAAACGTCAATTTGTTTTCAAAAAATTAGTGATATCAAATTAGTTCTTATACAATAATTTTTTCATCGAATGACATCCATTTATTCCTAATAATAAATAGTAACATTTAGATTGTTTTAATTTCAAAAACTTATCATTCAAGGACCAGATCAATGGCGTCCTTTTCACCACCATGCCCCGGCACAATGCATGGTGTTACACATTAGTAGATTGCACAGTTTAGTGGCAGCAAAAACTTCAATGTCTCTTTACACATGTGCTTACTTGTGTCGGACACTTGCCTGAACTAATTTGTTGTTTTATAATTTTGTTAATCACATGAAACAAGTTTTTGGTACTTTACAAAGAGGCAACACAATAAAATTGTCATATGTAACTCAGTATGAAATGGTGGAAAGCCCAAGGATGGTGAAGGAACTCACAGGAGAGGAAAATGATCAACTGGTTAGGAGCAACAAGAAAGCTAAAGTGACTGACTAGAATGTGGAGAGTTAAGAAATAGTGGTGATGAAAACTCAATTGATAAGCAAAGTTGAAGAGATGCCAAAGCAAACTGAGGGAAAGGATAGAGAGATGGATAATGCTAGATTGGCCACAAAGAGAAAGATTACATCGTACAAGGTGGCCTATATTGGGGTGAATAGAAATAGATATGTTGGTGACTCTTCTAAGTTAGACAGGTTATGGGATTCGTATGACACGGATGACTTAGAGGATTAGGATATGGAAGCAGACTTAGATGAGGGTAGTGATGGGGAAAATGTAAAAACTGATGAGGAGGACTTAGAGGAAGCTTTATGTCCCGTTGCGAAAATCTCTAGGAAGGAAAGGAAGGCTTGCTATCAACAATGGAGGAGGTCATCGATTTTAACTCTTCTAGGGAAGAAAGTAGGGTTGAAGTTTCTCAAAGTAAGATTATTGCGGATATGGACATTGGTGGGTGGCATTGAAGTTATTGATCTTGAAAATAACTATTTCTTGATCCGTTTTTTCTGATCCTATAGACATGATACAAGCATATGAAAGAGGTCCTTGGATGATTATAGATCATTACTTGGTGGTGCAACGATGGTATCCAAAATTCTTTCCATATGAAGACCAGCCGAAAAAGGTCGTTGTATGGGTAAGGATTCCTGGACTACCCATTGAATACTATAATAAACATGTTTTGTGGAGGATAAGTAATATGCTGGGTCACACCACTAAAGTTGACAATAACACACTTAGGCAAAAGGAAGAGGAGTTCATTGCATTCTTAGTGATTGAGCGTGCAAAATTTGTTAGGGTCTGTGTTGAAGTTGATCTTAGGAAGGTCCTGGTGTCCAAGTTCATGTTGAAGTCCAAGGTGTGTACTGCGGAGTATGAAGGCCTGCATCTAGTTTGTTTTCACTGTGAAAGATACGAGCATAGGAAGGATATTTGTTCTCTTCTTCATATTAGAAAAGTAGAGCAGGGACTTGGGGGAAAAGAGGAAAATGATTAGAACCAGACCATGCATACTACACATGATAGGAATCCGGATGCGGTGGAGGACGATTTCAGGTTGTGGATGTTGGAGCAGAAAATGGATGAAAATGGTCCCATCAAAACCACAAATCAAGGAATGCAAATTCCACTGATAATGTTCCTAATGGGGTTTTGAATGGTACCAGAGGGAATGTTATTAATGATAATAAACAAGGTTCTCCAGATTTCATATGTTAGCAGAAATTGAGGAGGTCAACGATTTATGACTCGTAATGATGGGAGGGAATAATGGTGACCAATCAGGAAGTTCCTAGGATTAAAGAACCAGATAGAGTGAAACAGAATCATGTGGGAATGATAGCTCAAAATTTGAAATACCAACCTTTGAAAAAGGCGGCGTAGAACTAGTGTCAGGTTAATAATTAGACATGTGCGAAGAATGGCATGCAAAATCAACACTCTGGACCAGCACGTCCACATCATAAGCATAGTTAATTTAAAAAATCGATCATTACAATGGAATACATTAATACATAATAAATATATTTCATTAAGATCTTGTAAAGATAATTACATAAATACCTGAGCAAATGCCATAAACATAATTAATTATGGAATTCTCAAATTAAACCTATGAGCAAATCTAGAAAAAAAATCATATTAATAAAAGCAATCGATATATGACATAAATGAATAAAAAAATGTGCATATGTTACAAATAAATATTTTAACTATGGAAACATTTAGAAATGATTAATGTAAAATATAATAATTTTATAATGTAAAATACAATTGACATGTCAAAATTACAAATTAGACAAAGGAGCAAAATAATAGTTACATAATAAATTGAACAACAATTATAGCTAAGTAATATCATTCAAAATCCTATAAAATTGATACCAAAAGAGACACCATTTTTTTTAAATCCTATTAAATTGATACCAACAGAGGGCAAAACAAATTTACAATATACATCTTATTACTACCATAAGATACACCAATTTTTTTGCATGGATTTTCTTTAAATGACATGAACTTCAAAAAGTTATCTTTAGAGTGCAAAATTTGGGAAGCTCTCCCTTGAACCACTGATTCTCTATGTTGAATGTTAAATAAAAGTTGCTTGCATAAAATTTCATCCTAGAAAAATAATTTAGAAAAATGATTTGCAACACCCATAGGCATGTGAAGCAAATGATCAAACATGTAAGCACAATTTAATCTAAAGATTGCGAAGTAATTATTCTTGTTTTTCATCAAATAACATACTATTAACTCCCTTACCATTTTTTGTAGAACACACAAATACCACTACCATAGGCATACACAATCCCATTAAAATAACAGGATTCAATTTGGCAATTCTTAGACTAATTTGTGAACTAATATCAATGGAAGGAACAAAAATTACAGGATTTATTAATGTATTTTGAGCTAAAACTCTTTATAGCTCGTCAATGGGAAAAATAGCTTGATATGAACATTGTTATAAATATCTAGAGACATGAACCCTTTCATGTATGAAAACCCTAGAAAAAACCAAATTTGGGCAGCAAACCTACAGTCTCGTAAGCAATGGACTATAGTTTTTGCATCTTCAGGATAATATATGATCTGACTAAGATGCGTCAAGCCACGACCAACTTGAAGAGTATTAAAACATTGCCCCATTTGACAGATGATAATCAAACTCACTTATCAAGCATGGAGAATGAAAAATTAAAGCAACAAATCAAATGGTTATGACAGAGAGGCGATGGATAACGTACCACTGGTCAAGAATAGAGTGAAGAGACACCTTTGATATGCAGAAGATAAGCTACAAAATGTTGAGAATAACTGAGACCAAGCGGAAGAAATGATGGAGAGGACAAATATAGAGGTGTTCGACTGATTAGGCCTAAGGGGGAGGGAGATGATAATCTAATCGTTGTGGAGAAGAGACAATGAAGGAGATAGATGCCATTCAGTAATTTAGTGGAGACTAGAGTCAATGAGAAACAATAAAGCCAATTGAAAGTTGGTTAAGTGATATAGTAAATGATAAGAATAAAACATTCTAGAATTAAAAAAATAAACAATAGATAATCATATAAACATATTTAACTCTTCAATGGTTGGGCTTGAAAAGTATCAAAGTAATAATTAAGATAGTTTCTTAGGAAATTTAAAACATCTAAAAATTATTTTTTATTCTATAAAACATTCAAAAATTGTTAAGTGGATAATAAATATAGTAATTAAATTTTTTTGATAAAACTTAATTAACAGATATATATATATATATATATATATATATATATATATAAATATATATAAATTTGGAAATAATAAAAATATACTTGGGAACATAAATTACATAATTAAAAAATACAAAATTCAAAAGAAATTATGACTTTATTAAATTAAATTGGGAATAAAATAATTGAAAGTTACAACATAATTCAATTAAAACTTATTAAATATAAATGACCTAAATTACCCTCAAATTAGGAGGGAAAGTAAACCTTAGGGCAACTCTAAGGTGTTTATTGTCCTTTTATATACAAAAGATATGTCTATTGAAGAAAAAGCTTATACTTTTACCATTTTTTATGTAAAATTTGGAATAGTAAAAGGATTTTTTTTAAAAAATAAAGAGTCCATTTGACATAGAACACTTTAAATTAGTATTATATATAATTAAAAATATATATTTAATTATTACTAGTTTGACCACGATTGGACCAGTGAACCTAAACTAATGCTTTCATCGGTTCAATAAATGGTCCAATTTTAAAAACATTGGGTGTGAGCACTCGGACCAAGTGTGGCAAAAGCTAGAAGACATTTTTGCTTCACAGGCTAAGGCTAAAGTGAACTAGCTAAAAGTTTAGTTGAGGAATGTCAAGAAAATCTCCTTAGTCAGCACTTATCTCCTTCAATTTAAATCAAGAAGATTATTGACATCTTAGAACCAGTAGGTTGTCCTATTGACAGTACTAATCACATTGAAGCCATCTTTGATGGCCTAGATAAAGACTATGATGGGTTCATTGTCTTTCGTTCAAAATCTAAACAATCAGTAAAAAAGCACTGCTAATGACACAAGAAGAGAGGATTGAGAAACACAAGAAAAGTGCCTTTGATTCAGTCTCATTATAAGCCAATTTGGCTTAGTCTTAACAAACTAGAGACAAGAAACCTAATAATTCTATGGCAAGGGAAAATGCAACTTCAGAGATCAATTTCTTGCTAGAGGTAAGTCAAACAGAGAAGGTGGAAGGCCTAATTGGACTAGAAATTACCTCAATACCAACTTTGTGGAAAAATATAATTAGACAACTTGATACAGACAACTTGCTAGTGAAAACAAAATATAGTGGCACACTCAAGGTTCATATGGGAAATGGTGTAGGTTTGAATATCAAACAAAGCATTCCACCATTCATTCTTCCCTTACTAATTCTTCCTCATCCCTAAGTAATTTACTATGTGTTCCTACCATTTCTAAAAGCCTTCTCAGTGTTTCATTATTTGCTAAAGATAACCATGTTTTATTTAAATTTCACACCACCCATTAAGTTGTAAAATATCTAGTTATAAAAGAGGTGATTCTACAAGGGACACTTAAGAATGGACTTTATGTCTTTGATCATCTTGAGTTAGCCCCCAAGTCACCTATGTCAACACCTACTTCTTTGTCAGCATAATGTACTACATCTTCTCTTTCTTAGTAAAGTTCATCATATGATAACTCCCCCTATCTGTGGCACTATAGTCTAGGAAACCTTTCCCCAAAAATTCTAAGAATTGTATTCAAGACTTGTAATATCTTTATTAATGATAATTAACTGTACAATGTTTGTGGTCATTGCTATATGGGAAAGTCTCATATACTTTCTTTTCCTATCTCACACATAGCACATGCTTTTCTTTTCGATCTCATTTACTCGAAGATTTGGGGACCTTACCTTACTCAAGGGTTGGCAACTAAGCCAATCCAACTTGTGAGCTTACTCACGACTCGATTTGTTAATAGCTTAATGAGTTGAAGATTTTGACTCGTTTAAATGAAATGAGCTTCAACTTTCACATGTTTAGATCATTAGCTTATAAGCCAACTCGATACATATATATAGCCAATTTCATTTTTTATATATATATTAGGATTCAATTTTATATTTTGTCTGGCTAAATTATTTTGTAGTTTAATATATATGAAAATATATTTTATTAAGTTACAAATTCTAACCTAACTCATTAAGTTTAAAAAGCTCAATTAATACAAGGCTTGATATTGACTTCATTGAGCTCAAACAACACGTGAGCTTTAAGGTGAGTCGAGCTTGCACTAAGAAAATAAGATTGATTTCTTAGTGAGTCAAGTCTAAGCCAAGCCAAGTTCTCAGCTCGGATCATTGCTAGCCATACAACTCCATCACTAAATAAAGCTAAATACTACATTCACTTCATAACTACTCTTTCCAATTTAATTTGGATTTTCCTCCTATAAAATAAGTCTCAAGTTTTTTCAACCTTTTTGAAATTTAAAGCGATGGTAGAACTCCAACTAGGTAGAAAATCAAGGCACTCCAAACTTATGGTGGAGATTAATACAACATATTCACCAAACAACTAATTGAGAATGACATAGTCCATTATCTTAATTATCCCTACACTCATGAATAAATAGGTCAACATAGAGGAAGCACGGTTCATAAGTTGGCCTTACTCTATTAGCAGCCTCTTTTCTCCTATTTCAACTATAGGGAGATGCATTCACCATAGCTGCCTACCTAATTAACAAGTTGTCCACCCCTACTCATTCAAGAAAATCCTCATTTAAAATATTATTCAACTTAAAACTTGATTATAGTCTTTGAAAACCATTTAGTTGTGCTTGTTTTCCATTCCTTAAGCCTTATAGTCATCACAAAATGGATTATAAGTTTGAAAGGTGTGTTTTCTTAGGTTATACTTACTACAAGAAAAGAGCTATTTTGAGGTGGATTTTTTGTGGCGGATTCGAATCTGCCGCAATTGCGGCGAATAAAAATCCCTCTCAATTTGAGAGGGATTTTGTGACGGATCTATTTGCGGTGAATTTTTCGTCCCAAATTTTTTCCAATGACACTTCAATCTTGAAATTTTTTTTTTGTAAAAAAATGTTTGAGGTGGAATAATGCGCCACAAAATTAATAAATATAATTAAAAATTCAGGAGAAAAATAAAAAATACAAAAAAATTTAAAATAATTTGAGGTGATAAAATACGCCGCAAATAATTCACAATAATTTAAAAATTAAATTTGCTGTGGAACTATCCGCCGCAAAATTACAAAATATAATAAAAAATTAAGTAGAAAAAAAAAGAAAATTTTAAAATAATTTGCGGCGAAAAAATTCGAAGCAAATAATCCACCGCAATTTAAAAATAAATTTGTGGCGAAAAAATATGCTACAAAATTGATAAATATAACTAAAAAAAAAAAAATCAGCTGCAATTTTAAAAATAACATACTACTATTTTATGAGTTAATTTTAATTAATATAAATATAATAAAATATTATTATTTATCTTATTATTATAATATTTTATTTATATTAATATAAAAATTAAAAAATTAATTAAAAAATTCAAATTAAAAATATGTAAAAGTATTGAAAAAAATATTCAATATCATAAATATCAAGTATGTAACAACTTCCCTAACTTAATAGCCCTAATCAGAGTTATAGAAACTTAGTAATATTGGTAAGAATTATTTGTTAATTTCGATAATTTTCTGAACTAACTTAAGCTTAATTCTATAATACTGAATACAAGATAATAATTAAGGTATTTACAGAATCAGTTGATATGATGGAAATAAATATGAAAAATTTATTTCCTAACTACGAACCATTGATAAGAGTTGTGAAAAATTTTCGAAGAACAACAGAGAAGTTTGGTATTTTTTATAATGCTGCTGAGAAATAGCCAGTACAGTTAAACAACTCAGAAAATTATGAAATTTCATGAAGATGATAAGTAGAAAATAGAGAATATTTTGATATATAAAACAATTTAAGGCAGACATATTTACTTACCTTATAAGTTTGATTTAATTTAAGAAGAGTAGTGTAGCTTTTCTGACAAATAGCAGTATATAAAAAATTAAGAAAAAATGAATCTGATGATTAAGTTGAGTCTTAAAATATTTTACAAGAGTTGTGAATACTTAAAAGCTCAATTTTAAAAAATTAAAGTGTACATAACAGATATAAAATTTCAGTATAAAAATTTTACTTATATTTTCTTACACCCACTACGACACATATTATTACCTTTATCTAGATAATTCTTAACCACATTCTCACCTTTTTTCCTTCCTTTTCACATTTTCCAGCGGCCAAATTTCAGAGCATTCACGGTGGAAGAAAATCCCCGTTTCTCCATTCTTTGTCTTTCATTTTCACTCATCTATTTCTATCCATCTTAAACATTGTTCTCCCTTCTTCCTTGTCCTTTTATCACACGGTTTTACCTCTAAAAACAGAGGCAAAAATAGAGCATATTCAGCAACAGCAACGAGCTCACAAAGGAGAGAAAATAGGAGGAGAAAGTGAAGGAAAAAGGAAGAAAATCAAGGAAACAAGCTAGGGATTTGAGATAGAATTTTGCCTTCAAATTACTATTCTTTTTCCCATTGAAATTGAAACAAAGATTCTAGTTTCTACATATGTGGAGGCTACGGTCAATCTAGGGCATAGTAGTGTTTCATGGCTTGAATTCATTTGTCTTCTTCTAGTGATTTTTAAATTAAACTTGTGATATTAGAAATGATGAGAAGTATGAAAATTTATTGTGATATTGCTTGGTTATCACACGGTCAAACCAAGTTCCTTACTTCCAAATTTGTATTTCATTTTCTATTGGATGCATATTGAATGTGAGAATGTTTAATGGAGATTTTTTCCAAACTTTGTTTGGACAATAGCCACGGCAAGCTGCCTTGTTTTTGGGCAAACTTTGTTTTGATTTTGTTTATGTTATAAAATTATAAGCCATTATTATCTCTAGAAAAGTACGTTGGTCTTTATTTTGGTAAAAAAGGTTAAATTTTCTTTAGGAAGAAAGTAGGTATAGGGTCCTATTTCTTTCTGTCTGGAGTAAGCATGTTTTAAATTTGTGCAATAATGCATCTTATATAGGGTAATGGCAGTGACTCCTCCAAAGAACATATCCAGGGCAAAATCAATTCATCCATTAGTTAATTTATCATTCGTTACTGTTATATGTAGCCTATTCTACTTTAATATTAAAGCATCGCCATTGACAAATAGTATGTATTACTGATCAGTCACGTGGAGGTGGAATTCAAGAAACTGATAAAACTTCAAAAGTTCAAGAAGGGCACGAAATGATTTTTATTAATTTATTTAACAATTCTTGTAAATATAATTATGTATCTTTAAAATGCTTAATTAACTAATAGCCAATGAGATTATAATTTAAATAACTTGAGCTCCTGTCTTTAAATTTATGATGTAATGTGTAAGAATTAAAACTTTACTAATGTTAAAAATTGAAACAGAAAACACAAAAAGAGACTAAATATTTTTTATATTTCTAAATTATACGTGAGTACAATAGTTCTTTATATTAATATAATATCTCTAATTATATAAAAAAATTCTTAAAATATTAAACCTAATTCTTAAAATGATATTAACAACTAAATTATGTGTTACCTTCCTTACTAAATTGACTGTGTCTCCGTTATGTGATCAAAAGAATTAAAAAAACCTAAATAATAAATCACTCTTATGTTTCTAATTAATTGAATTTGAAAGCGTTGTCAAATTTTTTATGATAGAGGAGATAGCAAATTTGATAATTTTATAGTTGAATCAAGCACTTTGAATTTGCATTTTTCCCTTACTTCTTTAAGGTTGAGCTATGTGAATGCTTATGTCTCTAAGGCATGTCAAAAGGTTTTTGATGATAACAAAAGCAAAAGAGAAGATCAAGCACAAAAGGAAAAATAGCAGAAGGTTTATTTAGTTATAAGATAGGATATTAATTTAAATGCTCTCAAGATTTTGAATGGTTTTTCAAACATTTTGAATTTCAAAGTATTTTCAATGAAACCTGAGTTTCAACTTTTCTTTAAAAAGGATTTATGAGTATCTAGAATAGTAATTTGTGTTCTAATGAGTTTGAATCGATACATCCAACAGCATGTAATCGATTACATGAATAATGTAATCGATTACAATCAAGTCGAGGTTTGTAATCGATTACACAATATATGTAATCGATTACACAAAGCCCAGAAAGGCAAAGAACACGTTCGACGAGTCATGTAATCGACACCTGGATATTGTAATCGATTACTCGAGTAGGTTATGTAATCGATTACACAATATATGTAATCGATTATGAAAGGCAAAGAACACGTTCGAATTGAGTCATGTAATCGATTACCTGGATATTGTAAGAAATTATTTGAATCATTGTATATTGTAATCGATTACAAAGAAGAAAAGTCATGTAATCGATTACATGGTATACAAGCAAAGTCGAGAAGCCATGTAATGCATTTGAAAACAATTCTTGAAATTTAAATTGAATTTATATGTTATGCTCTATTATGACTTATAAATACCAAACTTATTTGCGGTTGACCTTGAATCTGATCATATCTTTGAATCAATCCTTAAAATCATTTCTTGCTCTGCTTTTTTTTGAAAATTCTTGAAAAATTCTTGAGCATATTAGAGCTTCAATTTGTAAACACTTGCTCTAGAGAGAGTTTCTTCTACTTCAATATTATATATTCGATTAGGTGAGGTGAGGTATCCCTCAAGTATTGGTGTATCCCTTGGAAAAACAAAACCAAGGTTGTAGTGGTTTTTCAAGCACCCATTGAAGCTTGAAGATATTGGAAAATAGTTAGGGACTGGACGTAGATCACAAGTGGAGTGGTGATTGAACCAGATAAATTTTTGAAACCCTCCTCTCGTTTATCTTTGTGCCTTTGTTTCATTGTTTTACTTGGATATTGTCTCCTTGGCTATTACGTTTATAAGTAAAAGTGAATCATTAATTATCTCTAATCAGTTGAAAATTGATAAACGATTTGGGAAGAAACTTATTTTTAACTACTCAATTCACCCCCTCTTGAGTATTGAGGCCACTTGGTAACAAGCTAGAATAGTAATTTGTGCTTGAGTTTGAATATACTCCGGGTAGGGAGTAAGTTTGAATTGAACTTGTATGTTATATTGTGACTTGAGAAATTATTTGAATCATTGTATGAAATTGGTATTATGGTAATGACATTTGAAAATAACATTTTATATGTTTATGACTTGAACTCTGGGTCCTATTATCTTTGTCTTATATTTGATGCATGTGGTAAAGATGTGAACACCTTATTTTTGTTTAGTCATAGTGAGCATGATCTTTTTGGAGAATCCAAGTTAGATAGTTTAGGAAGAAACTTTTCCTCCACTTGATTATAATTCTTAAATCATAGTGATGAAATTTTATTGTGCAATGTGTGATACTTGATTGGTAGATGTACTTTCTAGTCATATCAATCAAATGGAAAAAGAATTTTATTAATCGATGTGTGATTTTTGTGTACTATCAATTAATCTTGAAAAAGTGTCTTCTTGAATGGGATAAGGTCATACCATGTTAAGAGAGATGGGGATTTTGGAAATAATAGTTCTTTGGATTGAAATATTTATAAAGGTATAATTTTAAAATATATTAATTATTATTATAAAATTAAGTTTGTTCTTGAATTTTTTTAGCCTGCTTATTTGGGAGTAACATGAGAATTTGTATTATCTATTATGCAGCATATGTTGTGCATTTTACATTTTGTATTTTGATTTTATTGTAAATTTATAATTGCAAAAAAAGGTTGTTCCAGAAAATCGTAGGTGGATGTATAATAGGACTCATTCTGGTCGTAGAGGACTTACATAAGAATTTGTATGTAGAGTTGAAGAGTTTGTGAATTATGCATGTCGATCTTCCCATTGCTTAAGCGAAGGAACTATTAGGTGTCCTTGTTTGATGTGTTATAGTGGGAAATTATTGAAATCTGAGATTGTGAAAATTCACTTGTATAAAAAAGAATTCAAATCTAGGTATTGGTATTGGACAGATCATGGAGAGGATGAACTTGATCCAATTAGTGTAGATATAAACTCTGATGTGAACACTGCTAATAGTCCTATATTAGAGGATGATGACGTGATTGATAGATATCAAAATATGGTTTGTGATGCGACTGAAATAAACTTTAGAGATTTTAGGAGTCGTTTTCAACAGAGTGTTGAGGAGCCTCCACATCTAGAGGCCGAAGAGTTTTATGATCTATTCAATGCTTCAAGTCAGCCATTATAGCCTAGCTATGAAACTCATTCTAAGTTATCCTTGGCAGTTCGAATGTTAAGCCTCAAATCTAATTATAATGTAATGCATGCATGCTTTGATTCATTTATGGAGATATTAAGAGAGGTTGCTCCACCAGGATCACGAATTCCTCTGAATTACTCTAGAACAAATAAATTAGTTGCTAAACTCGGGCTTGCTTCAAGAAAAATAGATTGTTGTGTAAATGGTTGTATGTTATACTATGATAATGCCAGACAATGTAGGTTTTGTGGTGCTGAAAGATACACACTTTGTAAAACCAGTAATGGAAATAACAATGAAGTTCCGATAAAAAGAATACATTATTTACCTCTTATTCCTAGGCTCAAGAGGTTGTATTCCTCTATGAGTTCATCTGCACACATGAGATGACATGCTGAAAATAATAGGAAAGAGGGAGAGATGTCTCACCCATCCAATGGTGAAGCATGGAAGCATTTTAATAGGACATATCTTAAATTTGTAATTGATCCTAAAAATGTTAGGTTTGGTTTGTGTGCCGATAGTTTCACTCCCTATAATCAATTTGCTTCTCCTTATTTTTGTTGGCCTGTGATAGTCACTCCATATAATTTGTCTCCAGAAATGTATATGACTGCCCCATACATGTTCCTAACATGCATTATTCCTGGTCCTAATAATCCCAAGAGCAAGATTGATGTTTATTTACAACCATTATTCGATGAACTGAAAATTTTATGGGCGGGTGTTTTAACTTATGACGTGTCAAGCAAACAAAATTTTATGATGAGGGCTGTATTGATGTGGATAATAAATGACTTTCTTGCATATGGAATGTTGTCTGGATGGATGACTGCTAGTAAATTAGCATGTCCATATTGTATGGATCAAACAAAGGCATTCACTTTGAAGCATGGGGGAACAAATTCATGGTTTAACTGCCATCGTCAATTCTTGCATGTTGATCACATGTTTAGAAGAAATAAAAATGCATATAAGAAGAAAACTATAGTGACTGATTTGCCTCCACTAAGATTTTCTGGACATTAATTAAGTGAGATTGTTAGTGCCTTTAGTAAAAGAACTTAAATGCAGTCATGCAAACACCATGGGTATGGTGTTTATCATAATTGGACTAAGCAGAGCATATTTTGGGAGTTACCATACTGGAAGGATAATTAAATTAGGCATAATTTAGATTTCATGCATATTGAGAAAAATGTCTTTGATAACATATTCAACACTATTATGGATGTTAAGGGCAAAATAAAGGATAATGTGAAAGCAAGAATGGACTTAAAAGAATATTGTTAACGATAAGAATTGGAGCTTATTGATTTGCCAAATGGTAAGATCATGAAACCAAAGGCTAATTATACTTTTATAAAAGAGCAAAAGAAAATTGTTTGTGAATGAGTGCATCAATTAAAAATGCTAGATGGTTATGCTTCGAACTGGGCCAGATGTGTGGACATGAATCAATTACGATTATTTAGGATGAAGAGTCATGATTGTCACGTGTTTATGGAGAGTTTGCTTCCAGTTGCTTTTTCTTTGTTGCCAGATCAAATTTAGAAGCCATTGACTGAATTAAGTCAATTTTTTAGAGACTTGTCTCAACAACTTTGACAGAAAAAGACATGCTCTAAATGGAATAGAACATTCCAATGATTTTGTGTAAATTGGAAAGGATATTTCCACCGGGTTTCTTTGATTCCATGGAACATTTACTAGTCCATTTACTTTATGAAGCAAGAGTAGGGGGCCAATTCAGTACAAATGGATGTATCCATTTGAGAGGTACTTAAACAAGATAAAGAAAACAGTCAAGGACAAAGCTCGGGTTGAAGGTTCTATTTGTGAAGCTTATTTGATTTAAGAGATATCTCATTTCTGTTCATTTTACTTTGAGCCTCATGTTAAATCAATGAGAACTAGAGTTGGACGAAATGATGATACAAATGAAAATATATTAATGGAATCGACTTTGTCAATTTTTAATCAACCCACCGAGGTTATGGAACATAAAAAATACAGTGGTTAAATGATGCTGAGATGAAATCAGCGACATTGCACATCTTGCTAAATTGTGAAGAAGTCGAATCATACCTCAAGTAAGTAGTACTATTAATTTAATTTAAATTTCAAATGTATTGCTCATTAACAATCAAATCATAAACTTTTAATTTTTCAGTATTTTTTTACAATATTTCAACATTCCTGAGGAACATTCAAATGAAAGAATTAATGCAGATTTTATAGAGTGATTCAGAAATTAAGTATTTAAACATTACTAAATTAGTTTCCCTAATCATTATATATGATTTTGATCATTAACATTAACTATATTTTTTTCTAGGGTCACAATCCACAAAATATGGTGAATAATTCTTACTTGCATGATTTGACATGGGGCTAGTAGATGTGTGACATCTTGGCCAATGTATTTTATCGATGGATATAAATTTCACACAGATGCTTGGTCAGATGGGAAGAAAACAATCAATAGTGGTGTGTGTGTTAAAAGCTCAACTAATGGTGAATATGAAAATGATTATTATGGAATACTAAAAGATGTGGTTGAGTTAAAATATCTTAGGGAACCAAAAAAAAGTTGTTCTTTTTAAATGTGAATGGTTTGATCCTATGATTAATAGAGGTATAAGAGTTCATAAAGATTATAAGATTGTCAAGGTTCAACACACTAGACGATATGAGAGGTTTGATCCTTTTATCCTTGCTTTATCTGTGAGACAAGTGTATTACGTTCATTTTCCTGAAAAGAAAAAGGATAAGGTCCAATGGTGGGTGGTAATAAAGACCAAGGCAAGAGGTCGAGTTGAAATTGAAAGTGTCTAAGAAATTGCATTCTAAGATGATACTATGACTCTTGTAGATCCAATTGTTGATGTGGATCTCATTGACCACTTGTAAGACACTAATGAGGTTTTTGATGTAGTTCAAGATGTTGGTTCTAGTAGACAGGATGAAAATGATGAAGAACAAAGTTTTAATGACGACGATGATGAAACATCTTCCACTAATGAATATGAAATAAATAGTGATGAGGATAATGTTTCCTCATAACTGTGAGTATAGAATTATATTAATATGTTGTAGTTACTAATTATACATTATTGTGTTGTGTTTGAAATTATATTTACATTATATTTTTATTATTTGTGTAGATGTCATCGTCACGAGGAGATAAGAGGAAAGGGAAGGAGAATGAGAAGCAACAACCTCGATGTCTTAGAATCAATATAGGGAGGCCACCTAGGGGGCAAACATCAGGATCATCTCCACCCCTAGTTATAATATCACCCATTACAGGTTTGCTTCAGCCACCATCTTCTGAGTACGTTATGATACCCATAACTAGATCCCAGTGTCCGTCACATACTTCCCATTCATCGCATGATACAACATATGATTCTGGGTCACCTACTATTGGCCTGTCACCGAGTACCCGTGAGTCGCCGGGTACCCGCGAGTCACCGGCTACCCTTGATTCTAATGTTCCCATTTTTGCAACAAATCAAAGCAATAAGACATTTGTTGAACCCGATTGTGATTTTGGGTATGTGTACAACTATTTGTTATTCATTTATAGTTATGTGCATTCAAATTTATTGTTGAGAATATTTATATTTCCTTTCTTAAATTGTATAGTAGGTTTCTGCTATCTAAACCTGTTGTTGATACCACAACAAAGATTATACGATCTAAGTATAATCAACCTTGGATATCTTGGGGAGAAATACTCAAGGATACTAAATAAATGTGATTTCGAGAGTTTCAAGTATGTATCATTTTTTATTTGTTTAATTATGTTTGTTTGTCATGTAATAGTACAATTTTTTTAACTTTAATGTTATTTATATAATATTTTTGAAGGGTTATGTTTGGTGGATGCATCAGCATCATAACCATATACGGAAGACATATAATAGTCGTAGTTCGAAGAGACTATCAGATTTGCTAGGGCAGGTATGCAACTTAAATGAAATACCTTTTTGGATTGGAGAAGGCATATGGGAAGACTTATGCAGGCACTGGGCTAGTAGCGTGTATAAGGAGAAATATCAATAAACAAAGATGAATCGTGCTTCTAATACTATTGGATGCTTGCACACTGGTGGTTGCATTTCTACCGGCACCCATGCATAGAAATTGGTAACTATCATTGTTAGTTGTTTAGTAATATGTTTTATTATTTTGTTATTAACTTATTTTCTCATTGTTACAAGCTAAGACTTGGGGTAGAGAGCCCACAGTTGATGAAACCTTTCGTCACGTACATTTGAGAAAAAAAGACCGTACTACATGAGTTTCTACAAAAGTTAAGGATTTATATGTTAGTATTTCTTTTGAAATTATAAAATTTAATATTAACCCATCTTATAACAACAGCCATAAGAGGTTTTTTATTTCCATCTTTAGGAGGAATTCAAAATAAAGGAATCTGAACAATCTTCTCAGTGCTCAAATGAATAAGGGGCATCTGGTACACAAATGACCAGTCAAGAGCTTTTGATTAAAACTGTTGGCGGGATAAAGAAGGGTTGTGTTTATGGCCTTAGTTCTCAAGCATCTATCTATGACCATGGAGAGTCATCCTCCTCAAGGCCTAGATTAAGTCAAGTTCCTGAGCACATTATTAATCAACTTAAGTAATAGTTGCAACATTTTTTATTAATTGTTTTTTGTATTTTGAAGGATGTAGTCAATCATTTTATTTTTCATATTTTTGGTTAATTAATTTATTTGTGGAATGAATTGATGAATTTGTATTTACATATATTAATCAGGTTAAGGAGCAGTTGCAGCAGGAGATGTTGGATCGAGTTCAGGAGATTCAATAACAAATTGAGCAGTAGAGCCAACAACGTGAGACAGAGTGGAAAATGCAATTTGAACAATACTAACGTCAACAGCAACAAATGATTGGTAATATGCTGAAATCATATTTACAAGTTGTTGGCTCTCAGCCAAGCCGGCAACAACCACTAATAGAAGAAGATAATGAGAATACTGAAGATGATCATGAAGATGACAATGATGATGATGATATGGATTGAAATTAATATTTGAGTGCTGTATGAATTTTGATAGTTCTTTTAAACTTTGTATTTCAAGAAACTTTGTTTAAGTAATATAATTTATTATGTTTATTTTATGAATTGGTTAAATGCATTAACAAGTTGAAATTGATATTTGAGTGTTGTTTTAAATGCATTGACAGGTTGAAATTGATGTTTGATTGTTATATGTATTGACAATAATATAATTATGGATTTTGAACATTTGTTTTAAATATTTTTGAAAATCCATAAATTTTGCAGCGAAAAAATTCACCTCAAAATTCATCGCAAATCTACATAGAAAAGGTAGACAAATTTGCTGCGAAAAAATATGCCCCAAATTAGTGGATTTTAGTAGCGGAAAAATCTGCCGCAAATTAAGACCATTCTGGCAACGATTCTAGCATGTTGCTGGAGCGATTGCGGCGGAATAATCTGCTGCAAATTTGTGGTGAAAATGAAAATTCACCGCAAACAAAATTGCAACGATTATTTTTGCGGTGGTCACGAATCCACCGCAAATTATAAATTTGCGATCGATTTTAGGTGATTTGCATCGGATTTATCCTTCGCAAATCATGATTTTTCTTATAGTGAGTCCTAATCATAAGGGTTACAAGTGCTAGGCTCCTTATGGCAAAATCTATATCTCTAGACATGTATTGTTTGATGAACTGAACTGCTTTTTCCAAAATCATGCTCAGGATTTCACACTAGCTGATACCTCGTTTACCTCAACCTCTTCCCTTCCCTAGTTCCTTTGATTTCCATCCAATCCCATCATCTCAACTAAAATGCCTTGTATAATGCTACTTAAAATGTACATATTTCAACACAAGTTCCTCACTTGCCCACTATTGATGCTAAACACTTCTAAAGTCTTACATAAGAGTGATTTATATGCAAGTTCACAACTTAAACAACATCCATTTACTAACACTCATCCTATGAACACAAGGTCCAAAGCTAGTATTTTTAACCATAGAGCATTGTCAACTATTATGAAATTTGCTACTATTGAATAAGCTCTAGCTAGTAAAACTCCATTGGCATGATGCTATGTTGCAAGAATATAATGCACTTTTACGAATAAGACACGGTCTCTACTGGAATTACCCCCATGAAGGTCTTCTATTGTCTACATATGTATATTAGAAATTAAAAAAAAAACCCAAATTGTGGCATGCGAAAGTACAAAGTAAGGTTAGTAGCAAAGTGATTTCATCATAGAGCAAAGTTTGACTATTATGAAATGAGTAACCTAGCAACTTAGTTTCTAAAATTACTCTCTACTTGCAGTTTAGTTTCCTTAATTTAATTATTATACAAGTTAGTCCCTTAATTCACAAAACATATATCAGGTTAGTCCTTCTGAAGGACTAAAGTGAGATGCAAAAAGGGCTAAGTTTATATGAATTCTGTAAATTCAGGGACTAACTCATACACATAATTAAATTCAAAAACTAAACTGCAAGTGAACAATAATTCCAAGAACTAAGTTGCTAATTTACTTATTCTGAAACCTTTAGTCTAGTAGTTAAACCTATCACAGATAGAGTGGTTTTGACTATTGTGCTCTCCAAAGGTTGGCCAGTCCACCAACTTAACTTCAATAATGCCTTGCTAAATGTTGACCTAAAGGAAAAAGTTTACATGTATCAACCTTATGGCTTTGTCAAAAGAGATGGGAAGCTACTTTGCAGCCCTGACATCAGTTTGAAAAATTGATAACAACTCTACGCCCAGTTAGGTTTCAATCAATTAAGTGTCACTCATCCCTCTTTATTAGCATCAATTCTTAGGTTACTAACCTCATTTTCATATATGAATATAGGGTGGTCACGGGTTGTGACAGGTTTGTTTGGTGAGGAAAAAAATACAAATTGATCAAATTTGATTAGTTTGGTTTGGTTCGATTTTGTAAGTTTTCTTTTAGTCAACTCAAACCAAACCAACTCAACCACAAACAAGTTGGTTCGATTCGGGTCATTGGTTTTTTTAAGCAATGAAGAACAATCGCTTCAAACAATCCACTACTAGGGGTGGAAACAGGCTAAGTTAGGTCTTGCCTTAAACAGGCATGACCTATTTCCCAAATGTAAGGTCTGAGCTTGGCCTATTTACCTGTCGTAGGCTATTTTTAAGGCTTAGCTTGACTTAAAAATCTATTTAAAGACTTACTTTGCAATAAGACCTTTAAATTGACTAATAAACTTACCTTTAAATAGGCAACGACTAATGGGATAGGTTAACATGCATAGGCTTTAAAAAATTATATTATTTATAAAATTAATTATATTTATATAAATATTAGAATGTCATAATATATATAAAGTAATAATATATATAATTAATAAGCCAACCCACTATGCCTAAAAGGCTTTTTTAAAGGCCTAAAGCCCGACTCGTTTAATAAATATATAATTAACATGACTTGACTGTCCTTTTTGTTACATTGTCAAAATTAGGCCAAGCCTTAAACAGGGCAAACCATAGGCCCCTGACAATTCTCCTGACTTATTTCCACCTCTATCCACCATCACATTTGACAGCAGCACGCAACCACTATTTTCTCCCCAAACTTTGTTCTCCCCAAACTTTGTTCTCCATATCATTTCAACCACTTCAAACTTCAAGTATAGAACATGGGTTCTCTTCTAGGTTCGATTTTTTGAGACCCTAACAAGTGGGTTTCCTAGTTTTAGTTTCAAAAGGAAAATTCTTCTCCTATAAATTTTTTAAGAAAAATCATAGGCATGTTTTAGATTGAATCAAAAAATAGAAACCACTCCAAGATCTGGACTTCTGAGGTCACATCTCATAGGAGTTGTGAGGTGAGGTTGTAGTCTCATCACTCTCTTGATGAAGGATGCATTACAACATGAGTCATTGATTGCACCGCCACATCAGCACATAGTCGTGAGTTATCGGTCACCGTCGTGAGTCACCGAACAGCATCACAACCTCACATGTCATAGAGGGCTTGGTTCTAGAATGAGATAAAGGAGATGAGACTACAAGACCTAAAACACAAATCTTTAAGTCAGGTCTACGAGTCAGGTATCATTAGATGATCGGCTTTAGTTCATCTGTGCACCAAATTGAAACTGATTATGTTTAATTGATTTTGACCCGATCTGACCTAACTACTCGAATCAAACCACACCAGTAAAATTAGTTTGGATCGATTTTTTGGGTTCATCGATTCAATCCAACCCAGTGATCACCCCTATGTATAGATGATATATTGGTCACTAGCTATATTCTTCTTATAAAGCTATCTCTAAATTGGTTTTCAAATTATATGTCACTTTTGCTCTTAAGGACCTTGGTCACCTTAAATACTTCCTAGGAATTAAGGCTTGAAAACCTCAATTTGGGTAATTCACATGTCACAAGCCAAGTATATCACAGGCCTTTTGTCAATGGCTAACATGCACCAAGCCAGACCAATGAACACTCCCATGAATGTCGGGCTCAAACTCTTTGTGTATAGTAGTAAGCCAACTAGAAACCTTTCACTTTATAGATCAATAATTAGGGGACTGTAATATGCAATATAACCAGACCTAACATAGCCTACAATGTTAATAAAGTTTGGGCATGATCCTCTAGAAACTCATCAGAGAGCTGCCAAGAGAAATAAAGAGAAATAAAGGTTTCTAAATGGCACATTGTCCTATGGCCTAAATCTCAACATTCTCACACCTTGATCTTATGGCCTTCTGCAACTCAGATTAAACATTAAATGCAAATAACAAAAGGTCAACTTCAAGCACCTATGTCTTCCTTGGTTCCAATCTTATCTATTGGACATCAAAGAAGCAACCAGTTGTCTTAAGGCCAAGCACTAAAGATGAATGTTGAAGTCTAGCTATTGTAGTTGCAAAAATCGCTTGGTTAAAGTCCTTATTGAAGGAGTTGTAGGTTTCAGTTATCACAACCCCTGTGGTATATCATGACAACTTGAGTACTATGTTACTAAAGGTTAATCCCATACTACATTCTAGGACAAAACACTTTGACTTTGGAGAAATTCTTGGTTGTACACAGATGTAACATATCATTTTTATATACTCACATAAAAATGGGATCCACTCACAACCTATAAATTTTTTTTATTAGATCCCGTTCTTACACACTAATTATGTGAGTGTGTGTAAAGATACCCGTTATTACATACTAATTATGTGAGTATGTATAAAAATGATATGTTAATCTGTGTACAATCAAGAATTCCTCTTGACCTAGATGTCTACTTTGTCCAAGAAAAGGTAGTGGAAAAATAAATTGATGTACCGTACGTTCCATCTAAAAAGCAAGTTGCTGATATACTAAATAAGGCTATGTTAAGTGCTTAATTCAATTCACTAATAACCAAACTCAGTTGAGAACTACAACAACCTAAGTTTGCAAGGGCATATTGAGAGTAATAAATAATAACTAAGTTATCTATTAGTTAGAATTATAACTATAACAATTCTGTTCTGACAACTCTATTAGATCGATCTAAGTTGTAATAATTGCTATAAATAGCATTGATGCACCTCACAAAAATTCAAGCAATTCATTTCACTTATCCTCTCATCTTTGTTTCTCTTTCTCCCCCTTCCTCTTGCTTGATACCTCTCACTTTCCTTTTTTACGTGTGTGAAATGTACAAACTTATTTTTTTTGGGATAAATAGTCAAAGGTAAATTTTTTTTTTAGAATTTCATTTGAATGTATTATTAGTGTAAAAATATTTTTACATTATTATTTAATCATGTAGTAGTGTATTATTAAAAAAGTTTGACTCTCATAATAATTAATTCAAAAATTAAACATGTGATAATATATAATTAGTTAATAATATAAAAAATTTTATACTTATAATACATTAAAATTTAACTCTTTTTTAACTGGAATAATATAAAATAAGATTTGAATGTGCTATTTTATTTTAAAATTTAATTTTAATTTATTTTTAATACAAAACACTATCATCTAATCATATATTATTAATTCATTCACAATAACCACATAAAAAGTCAAACTCTTTTAATAAATAAATAAAACTCTTTATATCATATAGGAATACCCTTTGAGTCATGTGTGCTATGTGTACAAACTAATATGTTTAATTCGTATCTGAGTAACCTCATATATAAAAAGATAAATGGAAAATTACCACCTATGAAGGTGTGAAAGATGTATGATAAGTAATATGTCGCAAGATGGACACGGGGAGAACAATTTAAAAGATTTAAAAATCAAGAAATCGAAGAAAAGTTTTTCATTTCTGCTTTGGAGATCAAACCACAATTTATTATTTGCACTACTAATTAAATGAAAAGCTAGTATAATTAAAGCATAACTATGATTAGATCTTTTATATATAAAAGTAATTAAGTCTGCAATTGTCTTAAAGTTATTTTAGAGTATCACTTTCCCTCTTAAATAGAAGATATTTTAATTAATTTTTATTTAGCTGCTTTTAATTTTTGTGCTTCAAATTTAATTCTTACTTTCTTACTAATAGATTTTCTCCCATTCTTATTCCACTAAACTAATTAGGTTTTAATCATAAAAAAAAACCTAATTAGATTTTATACTTTCTTTTCACTTGAGTCTTCCCTAACAAAATTGAAAGGTCTCCATCGAGTTTGCCTCCTCTATTTGTGGGAGTGGGAGTCTTCGTTCTCTGTTTGTGGGAGTCCATCTAGAAGTCTGTCTCCTTCTATACGGTGTCTCCTTCTCCATCATTTTATCCGCAAGCCTCCTTCTATGATTGTGGTATGTTGTTGTTTATCTTTTCCATATGATTTGTTTGTCTGAAAATTCGTTCTCCATGCTTAAAGTATTTGGATTTTGGTCTGATTCTACCTATATTCGTTTTTAAACTGATTATTCGTTTTCCATCGAAAAGTCAGAGTCGTTTGTTCGATAGTTTTTTTATGAAGGGGAATGAGGGTGCTATTATGCCTTTTAGCTAACTATGTTTGAATCAAGTCTATAGTCGATGTATAGTACAGGCAGGCTCTTCAATCTAAGCCATTTATTTTGATCTATTCAATTTTTTTTTTTGTTTAAAATTTTTACTCCATTCTTTAGGATTTGTCTCAGAGTATGAACACCATTTTATTCTTAAATTTGGGTCTATTTTGAGTTTTGTCTTGTTTCTTTTTTTTGTTAAAGTGCTAAAGAGAAGTGTGCCAAAGCTTCAAGAAGGTGATGCAGAGGCTATACCTTTGGTCTTTAAGGCTATATATTTCAGAGTTTATTTATTTTATTTTCGTATCCATTAGTCAGAACTTGAAAATGGAGCTGAACCAATTAAGCAAGCGTCCCTTCAAATTTTGCTTTGGTGGCTTGCTTGCGGCTCATTTTTCTTGAGTAAGGGAGTAATATGAGTAAGTTTTTGGCAAAGGATTCCAGATTTCATGAACTCTTAGACATATAATTTTATTTTTTGGTTAAAAAGGAGAATCAATTTTCTATATTTTCTGAATTATTATTAATTGGTTATTTGTGTAACTGTCTTACGTACTAGAAATACAATATATTCTTGTTTTTTTTGTCTAGATACTTGAATTAGTATTCAATGGTTATTTGTATAACTCAATAAAGGTGGATTCAGTCTTCTACTCATAAACCTATCTATTGATTGGTTTCTAATATGGATACATTGTTTAACTATTATTTCTTTCATAATGAACCCATGCTGTAAAATTTAAGCTGATATTATTCTCATTGGAATCCATGTGAAGCACATCCTTATTTGCTGGAAAGAAATTGCCACACTCATAGTACTTAAAAGAAATTGCCATACTCATTGGAATCCATGTGAAGCACATACTGGTGACATGTGTTTTTATTTGAAAACTAGAAATCTAAAATTAATGCACCTCTTTCATATTTCTTATGAAGAAGAAGTTCAACTTATGTCATTTCATTGCTGCTTTATGTCACTTCACTTCAACTTATCTAATCACAATGCTGATTTGAAGTTATAGAGATTGCAGATTGATAAAGCTTATTCTCTCTTTAATTTTCTTTACCTCTTTGATTATGATATGGTTTTTTGAAATCAATTCATAACTAAACTCATGCTGATTTGAAGATATAGAGATTGCACAATGATAGAGATTTTTCTCCCTTTAATTTTCCTTACCTCTATGACTGTGATATGTTTTTATTTTAAATAATTCATAACTTTTTTTTTGAAAATCTATAGAATCACCCGTCACTGCCCATTTCAACAAAGCTCAAGAGGTAAGGATGGATGGGATTTGGGTAAGTGATCTTTAGATTGAATCTGTTGTATTTGAAAAAGAAAATTCTATATGTAATATAACATGCATAGTGTACTGCAAGTAAAATGGTAGGAGCTTTAGATAATATATAACTCCTTAGCAAATGGAATTATGAAATTGATCACCCACACCAAAAACAGACTTATTTGCAAGCCCTCTCTCTCTCTCTCTCATAAGTTTGTTAGCTTTTTTTTTTCGGAAAAAATTGTCTAATGTTGTCTCTCTAATGGGAGGTGTTTTTGGACTTTGAAATGTTATAGAGAGGAAGCTTAGCACATTTTAGTTTGAAATTCAAGCATAAGTTAAGAATTTATCTTCATTATTTTGTTTGCCATTCGCTTCCTACTGTGTTATGAGATTATTGGTCGTTGTTTTTTCTTTTAATTTTTGTTAAATATGACTGTTCATTGAGTGAATCTTCATGGTTTCTTAATGTGAGTGAACTTCTTGCTCCAACCCTTTCTTCTATGTGTGTCTGGGTCCATGCAAGGCTATTTCTCAAGGTTTTCGGTTCTATTATTATGTCTTTTCTTCGTTCTTCAAGGTAATGTCCTGCTCATAATCCTCCTCCTTTTCACTTATGTATGCGCTTATTATGATTTTCTTATTTCTATGCATCTCTAAAGTAAATTAGTTTGTAGCGTGTCTGATATTGCTGATTTTGAAAATAGTTTTTTTATGCCCATTGTCTCTTTTAGTTTGACAATATATGTCTTCGATTAACATTATGATATTGCCACATATTTGATTTAAATTTGTAGCTTACAAACATCTTATTGGCTTAGAATCTCTAACCCAAACTGAAGGATTTTTTAACTAGCAACTAGATCTAGAGTACATGCGTAAACCCAAATGATTTAAAACCATTGTTGGGTAAATTGTTCAATGATATAAAACAACATATTTGAGAAGGAATTTTGGTCAAGACTAAATGATATTGTTATTAATTGTTTGTACACTGAACTGCCTTGTTTTTTTACACAAATAAGAATTTCATAAATTTTTACATGCTGAAGCCCGTGTTAGATTAAAGAGAACTTCACCACTCTTTTAAGTTGTACTTTGATGATCTTCTTAAGTAGGAAATTTTTATATTTCTAATTTTGACTTTGTCTTTTGCTTCTAAATCTAAAGATATGATGTTGCATTATTCTTTTATTGTCAAAAACTCAATTCTTAACAAAAGAAATTAACAGATACCTTTTAAATGAAAGTATCCAAATTGTTCAATAGTTGAAGATTTTAGATGAAATATTGTAGAGATTTTAGATAGGTTCTAGCTGTGATCCCAAATGGGATTAGACAAGATATTGTGATTGCTAGCTTTAATTCTTCTTATTTGTAGAGATTTTGTGAAGTGCTAAATTTGATTAAAAAAAATATGAGACTTAAATTAGGGGATTCGAATTTTGAGGTAAATGAAATGAAGAAATTCTCTTGATGAGTGTTAAGTATTAGAAATGGTACAATTGGTGATCCTAATGATAGGATGTAAGCATTGAAATTGATAAAGAATAGCTCATCGCTAAGTTATATACAGTTTTGGATAATATTACTTTCCTATAATTGTTGTTCACTTTAGTATCTAATTATTATTTTGTTGTTTGATTAAATATATAATTTCAATATGCCAATTTGGATTAAAAAAATTTTGATATATCAATTGCATTTCACATTATAAAATTGTGATATTTTTCATCACTCATTTAAATGTAGTAACAATGACTTTATGATATATATAATCTATATATATTTAATATGAGCATGACCAATTCAAAATTTTTTTACAAACAAATATATATATATATCATGCAACGCACAATTAGGAATACTAATAAAAACTTAGAAGAGTGTAGTGTTACTTTCGAAGGGATTTAAATGGCCGGCTTACTGTTTGAAATATAATGTTTTGAGTAACGAAACTCAGATTTTTTTGAATGTGTTGTATTTTTAACATGTAATTCGGATCTCAAAATCGTGGATTTGAAATAATGCCTCCTCAGACAGAATTTCACAAATTTCCGAAATTGCATCAGAAATTCCTTCTTCATCTTGGAAAGGGAAGCCGAAAAGTTTCACTTTGTGAAGAACCACCCTTCCACTCTTTCAAAAGACTGGACTCCAGAACTTTGTTATTTAAGTCACAGTACCAATCTAGCATTTGCGTCATCCATACGGCCGCTAATGCAAATATAATCTATACAATTAACTTGTATAGTATATGGATTAATAAGAAGTTAAGAACTCACCCTTGATTTTTTTACTAGTAGTTTACACTCTATTTATTGTCTTATTAGTGATTACTTTTCCCACTTGGCACTTTGAAGACCAAGCAAGCGCCTTTAAGCTAAGCATCACGCCAACCACCACACTTCTGCACGATGAAAATGCATAAAAACCATATTTTCATTAAGCAGGACAAAAAGAACAACAAACAAGAAAGACTGTATAACAGTTAGTGGTAAACCTCATCTCTTCTAAACCCACTTGGGAAATATTCCTGGGTAAGGTATCAAACTTGTTCTGAAATGATTTCAGAGGGTAGCTGAATTAGGTACGTACACTGGTTTTCTTCTTGAGCAGCAGGTGAGCGTATTGGACAGGAGGGTGTGTATCTGTAAAGTGATTCCAACGCTCAAGTTAGGTAATGCTCAAGTAGGGTTATGTAATTGGATTAAGGGTTATTTCATTAAGATGTCTGAGCCTTGTATTTATAGAGTATATGTAGAATTTTAATAGGATCTTTATTGGATACAGGTAATTTGGAATTAGTATCTTGATAAAGATCACATTCCCATTATTATCGGGTATAGCCCTATAAATCTGAACTTATGATACGGGAAGTACTTAGCCATTTAGGATAATTATGAGTCTTATAATATTGTAAGTTGATTGACAGTTACAGATATTTAGGGATTTATCCTCTGCATAAATCTATCAATCATGATATCATGACTCAATATCGCTTGGCGTGCTGTCTTCCAAGGTTCGAATTACCTTCTGAGTCTTCCATTATGCCAACCTTGGAGGAGTCCGGCAGTGTGTATGCTGGGTTGATCCTATAGGACAGGATCTTAGATCACGGTCCAGAACAAAACTCAACCCCGTCTCCCAAGAGAAAAAAGGAGTAGGAGAAAATAGAGAAGCAATAATTTAATTGACTAGGAATCCCTAATAACAAAATGCTCAGTAAAAAATTAATTTAATTTATAATTGGTTTTCTTAAAAAAGATTACAAAATAGGAATTAACTTGATGTAAAAATTCATTTTATTTTAGTTGTGTATAAAAAGAAATATGTTTAAATTTAGTTGAATTTGATTTAATTTTAGTTTAATTTTTAAAATAGACATTTTTGCTTGTATAAGTCATTTAATATATTCTAAGTAAGCGTAAGAAAATAAATTAATATAAAAATTAGTTTAATTTATATTTAATGAGTTTCAAACATAAAATTTAATTTGTAAATCAATTTAATCTCATTTTTAAAATGAGTTTCAAACATGAAAATTAATTTTTTAAATCATATCTATTTAATTTAATTAAAATCAAATCAAATTAAATTCTTTCTAATTTTTAATAATTCTAAAGACAATGATAAATTCCAAATACTATACCAAACAATGAAGGCTAACCGAACACACAATGACACAAAGGATCCTATAAAGCAAGTCCCAAGTCCCAACATCTTTTGATAAGTAACTTGAAGATGAAAAATTCTTCTGGTAGACAATTGGTGCTGCCCAACTAAGAGAAAAAGCACTGATTTGAAAAAAATAACATTCCAAAACCATCTCTTGTAACTTACAAAATGTCATTCTTGTAATCAATAGGTAATGGCACACATTCAACTGGTCTGAGATTGAACTAGACGATGCATTATGTCCTTTAAATTCTTTCCTCACATTTTCCCTCTTTCTTTCATTGGAGGATCTACATAAATCAAATATCATGACAAGTATACAAAGGAACGAGTATACATAGGAATGAAAATAAACTCCTCTAAAATAAATTTTTCTCTAAAGCAAGCAGGTAAGTGTATTGATCCTTAATAACATGAACTTCTCAAAGTTACGAGCTCTTAAGAGGCTCAAGAATTTTAAAAAGTAAAAAAATAAAAAGAAGAAACTGGTAAAGTAGAAAGTTCTAAAACAATGTTTGTCATGCCAGATCAAAACTTCGGTTTACATAGATAATTATTTACTTCTTTTCAACAACCAATACAAAGTCTACAATAGTTTATTAAGGAAAAACCTAAACAGAACCGAAACAACCCATGAATATGGATGATGGCCAAAAGAAATGCCAAAGTCAGCTCCTCTTGGTAGCAACTAAATAAGTCTTCTTGTAGCCATTTGCAAACCCTGTTTTAGAAGGTAAAACCACGTATACCATGCAATGTTCATGTTGCCTCTTGTGTCTGAAATCAAGATGAAGTTTGAGATTGCTTTAGCACTTTACCAAGTCCAGGCATCCTCCTCTAGCTCACAGGAACCAGAAATATTATTCCATATACAATAGGGGTATATGAAAGCAATACAAAATTAATATTGCAAGAATAAAAGTAAACAAAAACAATATATAAAAAAACCCCTCACCACCTGAAAGAAGAATGAACACAATCCTGTACAAACATATTGAACAGAAATCCTTGATCTATTCCCTTCAACTTCTTTCCATATATCTCAGAAGATTATATTAGTGAGGCAAATCAAACAAACAAATACCCATGAACACCTTTCAAGATCGCCTGGCTACAACCATTAATCCTATCCTTCATGATCCTCCTAAAAAGACACAAGCTGAAACACCGACATAACCCTCCAGAACCCATAAAGTAAAGAAATCAAAGGCATAATGCAGGCAAGTTTGCACATATTGTCAAATCAAATCTTAGTTCAGCAACTAGTGATCCACCTTAGAAGTTTAAATAAAAGACTAAATGTGTACAAACCAATAGCCGTTTCCCTTAGTACCCCTTTTTTATGAAGGAAAGTTTAGGGTGAGAGGAGGTTACCCCCATTCCAAGGTCAGGGATAACATTCCAAGGTCAGGGATAACATTTATAGCTACTATATTTATAGTACCGATGACATTCTCCTGGAAGTGGGGACGGGGATTATGGAGAAAAGAATACCAGATAACTGAATATATACTCACAATAGGTTTCAAAAGTATGTATAGCCAATTATTCTGCAGCTCATTTTTCATTTGTTTAATTCAATAAAGGGTGTACATGCTACATTGTTTTGGAGAAAGAGATTTTTTTTTTAAATCAGAGGAGACAGTTCATATATGTCTCATTAAATTTCAAGAGAAAGCTGCAACTACAAGGAAAGTAGGCAAAGGGATGTTGCAATTGAACCTACTATACAAGCTATGCTCTTCAACAATGCAGTTTTTGCAGCTCAACAATAGAAGTCATCCAAAATCCAAGAAACAAGTTGCAATTGAATTGAACCTACTATCCATGGTCTTCAACTATTCAGTTTTTGCAACCCAAAAATATAAGTCATCCAAAAGCCATGAAACATGTTGCGATTGAATCTACTATCCATCCTATTCCTATGCTCTTCAATTATGCAGCTTTTGCAATCCAAAGACAGAAATAATCCAAACACATCGTAAATAGGGGAGGTTTATTTACTTGGGAAGGTCTCAACCAAAATGTATTGGAGCCAACAGACGAGTATCCCCCTTTTCTTTCTTCTTTAAGACAGAAATAACATTATGAATCAATGAACATGAACTGAACACACTTCAACACAATATTTTCTAGTAAATATCATATCATTCCGTACAATACTATTAATGAATTTGTGGAAGATGCAAATTTGTTGCTCTCCTATAGCTTCCTGTGAAGGAGGGGCAGAACTACTTGTATGGGTGGGGATGCAAAACAATTTTTACCATGTATAATTTTTAAAGTAAGCCCCCATTATATACTTTAAATTCTTTCATCGCATTTTTCCGCTTTCTTTACTTACAATAGGTTTCAAAAGTATGTATAACCAATTATTCCACAGCTCATTTTTCATTTGTTTAATTCAATTAAGGTTGTAAATGTTACATTGTTATGGAGAAAGAATTTTTTAAAATCAGAATAACAATTCTTATCTATCTCTTTAAATTTCAAGAGAAAGATGCAACTGCAAGGAAAGAAGGCAAAGGGCAATTAAACCTACTATACATGCTATGCTCTTCTCTTCAACAATGCAGTGTTTGCAACCCAATAATAGAGGTCATCCAAAAACCAAGAAACATGTTGCAATTGAACCAACTATCAATGCTATGCTCTTCAACTATTCAGTTTTTGCAACCCAAAAAAATAAGCCATTCAGAAACCAAGAAGCATGTTGCAATAGAATTAGAATCTATTATCCCTGCTATGCTCTTCATTCAACTAAGCACTTTTTGCAACTCAAACCTAGAAATTATCCAAACACTGAAATACATCTTAAATGGGGGAGGTTGATTTACAAGGGAAGGTCTCAACCAAACCAACTGATGGGGGCTATCCCCCTTTTTCTTCTTTAAGACAGAAAAAGCTTTATGATTATGAATCAATGAACATGAACTGAACATCTACTAAATATCATATCGTTCTGTACAATACTAATAACGAATTTGTGGAAGATGCAAATTTTTTATGCTCTCCTGTAGCTTCCTTTCAAGCAGGGGAGAAACTACTTGTATGGGTGGGGATGGTTGCACCCCCAAACAAAATTGTTTCCCTGTAAAATTTTAAAGCAAGTCCCCTCAAATAGATGAAATCTGGCCCCTCTTTGAAAATTTTATAGTGTATATGTGAGTAAGCATGTATTTAGCAATCCCCCACTTAAAATTTTCCAACTCCACCGCTGCTTTCAAGCAAAAAGGGCCTTAAGAACTTACCATTGATCACTGCCTGAGCAGTAGAAGCAAAACCCGAAGCATTCCCCAACTCAGCCTTGAAAATCTCACCAAACCAAACACCGTATTCTAACGCCATGGATTAACATTTCATTAGTGTGTTCGATTGGTGAGTTAATTCCTTATTCTACATTACATTCATTAGTTTTATCTCCAGCAATTACATCTTCTTAACTAGTGAGAAAAGAACCCAAAACATTAGCACAAAAGAGGGACAAAAAATAATAAAAAATCAGGAGTAAGTGCATAGAATTCAAAGAATTAGTAAATGCTAATCACATTGATAACCCAAATGTGTACAATTATCACTTGAATCGATAAAAACAGAAAGAAGGAGATCTACAGGGAAAATCAGAAAACCTCTTCTAAACCATACAAGACACCAGCGTACTTGACCAGATCATCTTCCTTGCCAAAGTAATCCTCCTTGATCTTCTGAAAAGCGTGCAGAGTCAGCAAGCTATCTGAACCGGCCTGGTGGCTCTTCCCAACGGCCCGGTCCACGTTCAGGGACCGGCAAACCCGGTCTAACCCGCCATAGAGGTTCGAGCAGAACCTCATCAAATGCTTCACGTCAAAAACCCTATCCCCGAAGAACACCCTCACAAGGCGCAGGAAATCGACGAGCTCCTCGGGCAATGCACGGCGCGTGAGGAGCTTCACCAGGTACCCGAAGTCGTACGCGCTGTGGAACGTGACCCAGAAAACGTCGTCGTTGCACACGAGCCCCGAGGACATCATGAGCTCCGCGAAACGCACCGAGTCGATCCCGATCTCGCGGTTCCTCTCGAAGTCGATGCCCTGGCGGCGGAGGAGCTCGACGGAGTCATGTGCGTGGGGGTCACGCGCGACATCGAAGTCACGGAAGTTGAACTCCCAGAGGAAGAGGTCGGAGGTTCCGAGGTTTGGGAGGTTGCCGCTGTGGTCAGAAAGGGTGAGGCCGATCTGGATGAGGTGGAGGCGGTCCACGTTGGCCTTGAGGACGGCATAGTGGGCGGCAGATCGCCGGTGCCGGAGATTGGGGTGGCCGGAGCCGGGGCGGACGACGACGCCGGGAAACTCGGTGTCCATGGAGACGAGAGGGTAGGAGTCGATGACGGAGCGGATCAATTCGAATTCCGATTCCAGATTGGAGGACCACACCGATCGCGTCACGACGGATCCGTCGGGTGGTGGTTGCGAGAGGAGCATGGCTTCGGTGATCGGAATCTTCCAGAACTGAGAAGCTTTTTTTTGTTTTTTTGTTTTTTAGGGTTTGATGATGATGAAGAAGACAAAGAAGGATAAGAAGGAGAGTTTGAAAAAACAATTTAATCTCAATTTTATAGAAGAGAGATATACGTTATGTTACTCCGTTTCTGGGCTGCTCATTGGGCCAATTAATTTAATTGATTTTTAAAGGGAATTCAAATCATTGTCCCTTTGCGAGAAAGATTATGATTAAAGAAAAATCTTGTTTTCTTATTATATAAAATTCACGATTTTACCTCTTCTTATCATATGTATCCATGGGGTTCATACACTCATGAAGCCAATATTTTGACCAAATTCAACTTAAAATGGAGGTTGAATTAGATTTGTAGGTTGGGATAGATTAAAAAACACTTCAACATATGAGGTATAAGTTGAAAAATACTTAAACTCATAAGATATAAATTGATTAGTAAGTTTAGAAAATATTAATTCGTATAAACTCAATTTATTTAAATTAACTCTTTATTTGTTTATATAAAAATTTACTTATTTTGACATTTTAAGTTATTTTTTTTATTTTTTATAGTGTTAATTAAATTTAAATATTATAATTATATTAAAAATACAACTAAAAAAATAAAAATGAAAATTTATAAAATATCTAACAAATTATTATTATAAAAATCAATAAATCGCTTGGATACAAAGAATAAAAAATTGATAATGAATTAAATAATTATGTTAATTTATATTATATATATTATGATATTGACTTTAATTAATTATTGTGTTTTGTTATTATAACTTTTGGACTTTTTTTATTTCACATTTATATTAAATTAGATTTGTTATATTTATTTAACTTATTTAAGATTTATTATATTTGTATAAGATTAATTATATAACTTTTTAATTTATGTAAGACATTATTTTTAATTCAGACGTGTTATGTGAAATAAATTTTTAATTTCATATTTTAATAATTATTTTATAAAAAAAGTTTGTTTTAAATATATATCAAACTCAGGATTGTATCTAACCTAACACACTAATTTAACGAGAAAATCAACTCTAAAAATATTACAAAACTCATCAATCCAACCAATAAACACCCCCTAGTACTTATTGCTGAGGGTTATAATGGGTTATTATGGGTGGGAGGAAAGGAATAAAAACCTGAATAATAGATTGATATGACGTATAATAATGTGATATACAATAGTCTATTTATAGCAATAATTAGGTCAACATTCTATGCAACAAAGTGCCTAATTAATTTCATAATATATTGCATATATCAATTAGAATTTTCTTTATATATAGGGAGAAATTAATTTATATTAGTGTAAGATTTGATATATTTATATTATTTAATATTTTTTATTAAATGTAATTTTTATTAATTTAATTATTAAATTATAATTATTTAAAACATTAATTATTTGTGTCAAATTTTAAAAAAATAAATATCAATAAAAGTATAATTAAATAGTTTTTTTATATATTTTAAAAATATATATTACGTTAATTTGATAGATATTAATAAAATATTAAATGATTTTAGATTAATATAAAATTTTATAAATATAATCTATATAATAAGAATTTTTAATCTAATTATAAATTTAATAAAAAAATTATTCAATAAAAATTTATTTAATAATATAAAAGTGACTTTAACCTATATCAATATAATTTAATTTATCTCCTAAAACTAAAATATATATAATATAATATAATATAATATACAATTAAAATTTCTTATCAAGAAAACATGTGCCACGTGTTGCATTTTTAGCCGCTATAATTCCCTTCATTTTCTAAAAATTTCTACTAATATAAAGATTTTTAAACATTTAAATTTAAAAAGTACAAATATTTGTAATCAAATAAATTAAAACAATAAATTAATTAATTATTGTGAATTGATTAGCAATTAAAGCAATAAATTAAAACAATAAATTAACATGTAAATGAACTTTATTTTTGGAAATTTTATTTTTCTTTGACAATCAACTGATGATATCTTTTAATGCAAATCATATTTTGCAATGCAAATCAAATTTGAAAGATTAATGTTACAATTCAGCATATAAAAGGGCATAACAAATCAACTGTTTAAGTTAATATTAACGTGCAAATCAAATTATATGTGTAAACTTACAAATCAAGTGATATCTCGCAATGCAAATTATATTAATTTGTAAATCAACTGATATTTCACAATGCAAATCAATTTTAGTTTTGGAAACTTTATTTTATTCTTGGCTACCAATTCAAATCAAATTTATTCATAGTAATTAGATTTTGTGAGGCATTTTATGTGTGTGTGCATGCGTGTGTGTTTTTGTATATTCTAGATCGTGATATGAGATTTCATCTAGTTCGACTAACTTGGCACACGTATAACTGGACTCTGCCCTAGAGGACGTAGCTAAGGCCTTGAAGGCAGTTCGAACTTCGGAGCCATGCACATTGAGTGATGTTGGACCATAATATCAAGATTGTTAGATACATGTAGATGATATATCCCTAAATACCTGTAATTATTAATAATCTATTTATGATATTATAGGACCCATAATTGTTTCAGATTGATAAGTAGTTCTCGTATTAAGAGTTCCTAATTTATAGAGGTTTACCCAAATAATAATGGAAAAGTAATCCTTGCTAAGATACTAATCCTAAATACCTGCATTCAATACAGATTGTATGATGATTCTACACACGCTCTATAAATATAAGGCTAAGTAGCCTTAATCAGCTATCAGTAAATTACTCATCATACACTGTCTTACTTGTGCACAGCCTGACTTGAGCATTGTAGTCCCTTTACAGGTACCCACTCCCTTGTCTCAACACGCTCGACCGCTGTCGCTCAAGGAGAAGACCATCGTTACGTGCCTATCCCAGGTGCCCTTTGAGCCCACCTCAGAACATTGGCACTGTCTGTGGGAAACCATAAACTTCTAATCTCACGCAATCATGGTAAACACATGTCAACATTTGAAAAAGGGATGTTGCGCAACCTCCTGTGGAACAGAGATAGGAGCCAGTAGCACAGCCCCCTCCTCAACCAGCTCTACCTCCTGCGGCTGAAGCTTCAACCGTAAGGGACCAAGTACATGTCTCAGAATGACTGCGCGATGGGCATGAGACTTCACTTTCCGACTAAAGTCCACTCCCGTAGTGCAGAAGGTTTGTCATGGATAGATTTACCCGCCCTGGAGAGAGGACTAATAACGCCGCTCAAGTATCTAGGGGTCCAGTGCAATCGCGCCTAGGCCCTCTAAATAACGATGTTGCTGACCATGCTTCCAGCCTAGTCGTTGCCCTCTCTGAGATGACCAGAAACCGCCTCTAGGAATTGGTAGCACAGCAAATGCAGTAGCTTGACAAACAACGCCGCCAGTTGGATGACCAACAACGTCGAATCAACGAGCTAGGACGATCAGTGCACGCGGAGAACATCCACGAGAGGTGGAATGTGGCTAATAACCAGAAGAGGCCACCGCGCGACGAAGATAGCCATGTCATCGGAAACAACACTCTGATTCTTGGCATCCAACAATAACCCTTCTCAGATGAACTAATGGCGTACAGGATCCCTAGAGGCTTCAAGCCCCCTTCTAATCTTAAACAATATGATGGTACGACAGACCCACAAGAACACCTCGACACCTACATCCACTCTATGCAGTTCCACGGAGGATCCCCATAATTGCTTTGTCGGGCCTTCCCCCTCTTTTTAAAAGAGGGCGCCCTCCGTTGGTTCTCAACCTTGCAACCGAGGTCTATTGTTGGATGGGATGATCTCACGCAGCGCTTCCTGTCACACTATACTACCGCTAAGGAGCAGCTCAAGTCGGTTGACTACCTTTTCAGGATTCCCCAAGGAAGCAATGAGTCCCTTCACGAATATATCAAAAGATTCAGCACCGCCCTTGCTCGTGTGGCTAGTCCGGATGACCGGATCACCCTTCACTATGCCCGGAGTGGCCTTCGGACTGACTTTTACTTCTTTCGGTCCTTAGCAAAGAAGAAGGCAGAGACTATAAATGAGTTCCATGCCCGCTGCTCAAAATATATTGAATTGGAGGAAACTATCAAGGATAAAGAGACTTTGGAGAAAGGTGAGCCCACTCACCAGAAAAATAACCCAAGCTCTAACCAACCTCAAAACTCCTCCAAAGGCGATGCTTACTGGCCCAAATATTTCGACTGCACTCCATTGAATGCTCCGCGAGAAACAATTCTCAAAGAAGTACTTCAGAAAAAATTTCAGAATGTTAAGAGGCCATCGCCTCTGAAAAAAACAAAGGACCACTCCAAGTATTGTAACTGGCATAAAAGTTATGGCCATAAAACAGAAGAATGTTACCAGCCCCGAGATGTCATTGACTCCTTTATTAAAGAAGGCCGGCTTCAGAAGTATATTGTCGAGATCCGGAATAATGATAATCCCAGAAGGAGGAGGGAACGAATACGTAGTCGTAGCCCCAGACGAAATCCAACCCCTCGACAAAAGGAGGAGGACGCGTAGCCCAGCCAGAAAATTCCGGACTCCACCCCGTCGTGATGTGAATAACTGATAAGATAGGAACCGAGATACTCAGAATGGGACTAACAGGACCGATCGATTGGTCAGCACAATCTCTGGAGGATTCGCAGGAGGAGGCTCGTCCAGTAATTCTCGAAAGAAAGCACTACAGATTGCGGTGTTGAGCGTTTCCGGCTCTATGCGTAGAGCCCGTGCTGAGGCCAGGGATGGAGCCACCGATATCTTTCACCACAAAGGATTACAGTGATATTGTCTGAGACCACGATGATCTACTCATCATCTCCAGCGTAATATCTAACGCCAAGGTCCAGCGTATTTTCATAGACCAGGGTAGCTCTGCGAATATAATATTCATGGATGCCTTCCAAAAGCTGGAGTTCCCTATGTCTGCCTTAACCCCTTATGAAGGCGAGCTCACAGGGTCACTCCGGTGGGCTATTTTGAAATATTTCTGACCCTTGGGGATAATAAAGTTTACAGAACCGTCAATGTCAGATTTTTTATCGTAGATTGCCTATCTGCTTACAACATTATTCTGGGGCGATCTACCCTGAACGATATTGCCGCTATAGTCTCCACCACTCACCTGACCATGAAATGCCTTAAAAAAAATAGTGAGGTGGTCACGGTCAAGGGAGACCAAATTGTGGCTCGCAAATGTTATAATGAGAGCCTTAAGATTTGCAAGACTCCCAAGAAAGCATGAGTACGTACGTCTAGCCTTATCAAGGACCATGTTAACATCCTTATGACCGAGTTGGATGTTAGGGAAGAAATTTGGGGCACTAGACCCCATTCAGAAGGAGAATTATTTCCATTTCAGATAGGTGACAAGCCTGATCAAGTCACCCAAATAGGCGCAAACCTGGAAGAGCAGGAGAAACGCCAGCTGATAGAGCTCCTTCAACGAAATAAGGACCTATTTGCATGGACGTTGTCAGACATGTCTGGGCTTGACCCCGCGTTCGTCTGCCATTGTTTATCTATTAAACGGGACACGAAGCCGGTCTCCCAGAAAAAAAGAGGAAAGTCAGCTCGAAAAGACAGCAGATCATTGAGCAGTAAGTCAAAGAACTACTCGATGCTGGATTCATCAGGGAGATCTCTTACACCACATGGCTCTCCAATATGGTCTTAGTAAGAAAGTCAAACAGAAAGTGGAGGATATGTGTGGACCACATAGACCTGAATAAGGCATGTCCTAAAGATCCATACCCCTCCCCAACGTAGACAAGTTGGTTGACAGCTGTAACGTCCTAATCTAAATTTTATTAATATTGTCTAAATTTCAAGTTAGAATAAAACACTATATGGCAAACTACTGCATTTTTACATTAGTTCATAAACTATTTTACATCAGGGATTAAATCCCTGCAAAAGTTAGATTATACAAGTATAGCACACTCTAAGTTAGGCACCATTTTCACAAAACTAGGCTTTTACTAAAACCTTCAGGGTACCACTTTTGCTACTATTTACATTTTTACATATTTACAGAACATATCATCTTTTCTTTTACTACTCATCAAAGAGTAGTATAATCAAAAACTAATTATCAAAAGTGACTGTAAAGACATAATCTTCAAGGTTAGGCATATGAACTTGTTCCACTAGGAAATCGACAAGAACCTTGAGTTTTGGCATTTTTTGAAATAGTACACCGCAAAAGAAGTGAGATAAAAATCTCAGTAAAATAATACAAAAACATGTAATATAAATTTACAATTCATTCTTTACAATTCTTTATTTCTAAAATCATAGTTGAAAGTCCAACAAATAAAATAGTAAAATAAATAGAATGCAATTAATATTGTAAAATGAGAAAAAATAAATTTCATAAGTATCTAATTTGCCATTTCAAAATTCTTCATTGTCTCTTTATTATTTCATTTCAATATTCTTAATCAACTGTGTATTCTTCTCTTGATCACGGTGTCCCCTAATTCTCTCACCGTGACCACAATAATTTGATTAAGGCGTTTCTCAATTCTCTCACCATGACCATAATCATTAAAAATGACCAATGCATCCCTTGATTTTCTCACCGTAGTCACAATAATTTGACCAAGGCGTCTCTTGATCCTCTCACTGTGGTCACGATAATAATCTCTAGTTGATTAAGGCGTTTCTTAATCTTCTCACCACAGCCGCAATAATTCTCTATTGCACATTGATTTATTTTTATCCATAAGATAATATGTCTCTTAAAATTTTTCCATAAACTTTTCCTTTTGATATGTATAATAACTAAATTTAGTAAAAATATCTTGATAACAAACATTAAATTAGTATAATAGAAATATTTATGAAAATAAAATAGTAGAAATTAAAAATATAATATAAGTAAGTAACAAGTGTTAAAATAATTATTATGATATAATAATACTAACGTAACTAAGTCATATAAATGTCTAAAATGAATTGAATAAAGACAAGAACACAAGTTACGTAAAGGAAAAAGCGAGTTACGTTGAAAAACTTGTGAAACCAAGTTTAATCGAATAGTCATTCTCCCATTCGAATAAACCTCTTTTCAAAGTTGCAGTTGAAATGTTTTATTCAAATAATTTGTAAGCTCAATTTATAACGCTCTGTCATGGATTTATTCGAATAAGAAAATTCTTATTCGAATAACCCAATCAAAATGTCATTTTGTTGAAATATAATTTTGTAAAGTCAGATTATGTTTATTTGAATAGAAAAAGATTCTATTCGAATAAACTATGTGAAAAATACACTATATGAAATATTTCTGAAAAGATTTATTTAAATAAGTTAAGTTTTATTCGAATAAATTCATCAAGTTTCATGTTGCAAAAAATAATGTCACTGTTTCATCAAAGTTAAAACAGAGTAAAAGAAAAGAAATGCAAAGTGATGGACTTGGAAGTATGGGTGATAGAAATAAAGAGCAAAGAATGATGTTTTTGACATTTCCTACCTAATTATCAGAGCTTGGATATGTAATGGCAGAGTTGAAAATGAGGAAAATGGAAATGGCAGAAAACAGAGGCTGTGTCTAAGGCTTTGGTGAGTTTGCTTGGTGACGAGTTTAGGTGCTTGGGGAGGTATTTATAGAGCCTTAACTGAGTTTGCTTACGTTAGATGGTAACATTGGAGTGATGCATGAGTAGTTTGTTGGCAAAACGGGATTCCACCATAAGAATTAAATGATAAAAATTAATATAATTTAAATAAAAATAATTTTATTAAATAAATTATATGTAATAAGTCATGAAGAAAATAATATTTATAAGTTTAGTTTAAAAATACATAAAATCTTCATGAAAAGATTTCTCTCCAATATAAATACTAAAGAAGCTGAAAAGTAGCATGTAAGTTCCAGATTGCAAAACATCGACCTATAAACTGAATAGACTCAAGTTTGCATTAACAAATTGATACCTTTGTGGTTTACAGTTTTTTAAGTATGACCTTTGTGTTAATTTTATTTTATGCTTAGCGTTATTAGACTAATAGTATTTTTGTTGACACATTAGTAATTGTCTAACTGCATGAAAATCAATTAAGTTCCTAGATCTATAAAATTAGCTTGAATAGGTCAGATTTTTACATAACAATTTTAGTAAGTAAAATTAGATTAGAGCAGAGAATTAGAGTAAGAATTACACTAAGAGATGTTTTTGTAGCATACCTTTAGGAAGGGACTTTCACGCAGTGTTAAAGCCTTTGTGAATACAGCAGGACCATTAAAGTATATTCTATGTTAGAACCATATTCATGAAACTATGAGTAAGACATGTTAACCTTGTTTTAGGATAACAACTATATGAGAAAAGTTTGAGTTAGGCGTGCACTAAGAGCGAAGTATGGTTTTTTAGTTTGGCCAAACTAACCAGTAAGAAGATTTTCTCTCCAAGTAGCTTATCAACCTTGTGCTTCCTGCATGAAAAGTAGAATATAAGGTTAATGTTACTACCATGAAATTGAAATGAATGGCATTTTACAACACAAAAAAAAAGCAACGAGAAAAGAAAAAAGAGCAGAGCAAAATAGCTACAACAATGAAAACCTACTAACCCATAGTATAGGGTGTGATTTGCAAATGTATTGATGTATCACCCTAATACGAATTATTGTAAAATAAACGGAATATCTCAAAATAAATTGTATTTAGCATGTCACTTCTAAGATGCAAAAAATAAAAACCCATAATAACTTACACAGTCACTATAGAGAGCCACGAATGAATAAAAGGTCATATATATATACAAACAACTCTGGCTAACAAGCCATAATGTATACGTAAGCTTTTATAAACAACTAGAAATATACTAATATACAAACCGGTTTATAAAGGAATAAAACACTAATCTAAGTCTCCTGTTTCTTCTTTTTCTTGCTCTTTCCCTTTTTAGGGACTTCACCTGGATTTACATGGAACACACAAGGGTGAGAAATCACAATTTCTCAGTATAAGCATACCAAGACTAACAGTTAATTATTTACAACAAATAAATCAACTGAACTCAAAGATACATTTGATGTAAAAGAATATCCGATAAACTACAATATCAAAGAATTGCCCATACAATCCTAAGATACTATTGAACAAGCAACCAAACAATCAATTGGTTAAGCAATGACAACTGCCCATACAATTGTCAAACATGCAATGCTTTATGTTATGAAGAATGATTATGCTCAAATAAAGACCAAGTATTGTGGATATGCAATGCCAATGCATATTTTAGAGTTGAAAATACAAACTATTTACTTATTTGTTAGGAACTCCGTCCCCTTGTATATACTAAGTAGGATAGTGATGTGTGTAAAATAATATCATATTTTATTCTTATTTTGCATGCATTTTTGTGCATTTTAGGCATTTTAGTTTCCCTTTTTTATTTGTTTTTCTTTTAGTTTGGATAACTGCGGTGTTTGTGGTGTTGTTGTGCAAGATTGATGCTAGATTGGCTTAGAAATGGGTGAAAAGCTTGCATGGTTGAAGTTGGAGCTTTACAGATAGCAAATTGGGGCAAAAAGCTCACTCCAGAAAGATCCACGGCCTGCCTGTGGAATTCCCCACGGCCATGGATTGAGCAACAACTTGAAGAAGTAAAAGAGAAACTCCAGAGAATTCCACGGCCAGCCCGTGAAATGTTCCACGGCCGTTGAATTCCTGCTTATGCAAATTTGTCCTATGGCAGAGAGATCCACGGTGGAATTTCCCACGGTCATGGATCGCAGTACGAGACAATTTTTAAGTTTTATTTTTTATTTCTTTTGGGGGCTTTGGTCACTTGAAACCCTAGGGGTATAACTAGATGTTTTGAATACAATTAGGGGATTCACAAATTGGTAGAAAGGAGGCACGTTTGGAGGCTCTTGATCTCGATCTTTCTCCTCTCTTGTCTCTTTGTTACGGGTTTGGATGTTCTTTATGTTGTTTTCTTGTTTCTTCTTCTCCATGTCTGAGTAGTTCTCTTTGTTTCTAGGATTGGGCAATGCCCTTTGATACATTGATGATTAATTGACTTAGTTTACCCCTTTTATTAATCTTAAATGTTCTTTGATTCAATTCTTATTGCACTTATTCATGTGAATTTGCTGGCCACATATTTGCATCTTATAGATATCTAGGAACGTACTGAGAGGTGAACCTAGGTGTTGGAACCATAAGAATTGAACTTAAGGTCACGAGAGTAGGTTTAGTCTTTCAAGGATTCAATGAATTACCATAAAGCGTAATGAGTTCAATTTAAATTCAATTACCACGAGAGTAGGAATTGGTTTAATTGGGCACGGTTCTTGTCTCATGAGAAAGAACATTAACTAATTTAGGGTAATTAACCTTCAATTGAATTTTAATTTTAATAAAAGGGTTGTCAATTAAGATTTGCCTTTTATCATTGTGGTTACCCTCAATCTTGGAAGCTTTCTTAAATCCAAAAACCATTCTTAACAACTTATTATTTTTCTTCTCAATTTTGCACTCTGATATTTATTTATTTAATTACTTTGTTACTACGTTCTTGTCAATAAATAATTATATTCTCCTTGTTTAATTGAATTAAATTAATTAATTAATTGGTATTCTTAGACATAGTCCCTGTGGATTCGATCTTTTTATTACTTGACGACGAAACCGTACACTTGCGGATTTCACACACCAGATAGGCATCTAAGCCCTGACCCTACCTGGTGATGTGTGGACTCGTTCCCCTCACAAAGGTAAGAGTACTACTACCAACCCCATACACCAGTAACCCTGACCATACTAGCAAACATGCACGGAGAATTCAGATCCAACACTTTATTCTCAGGTCATATGGTTGTGCACACCATTTAAGGTCACAATACATAGGAAACAAGCAAATACTAGGTTTAAAAACCAAGGATTCAAGCCACATATTAAAAACTAGAACATAGGAATCTTAGCCTCACTTATCCAACAAAATAGTAAGATTCATATTACTAGCTAAACAGTATCTAGAACATCACACAATCACTCACAGGTGATTTAGAAATCAACCCCATGTTGATTGAAGTTCTAAACACCAACATAGACATTCTATCACCCCTTGAATATCTAATAATTCCCAAACTCTTCATAAATGCAAGTTGATATTTCTCTCCAAGAATTATCCCAAAAAGTGCCTCAATACATCCTAAAAGACTTGCACAAATGATCCCATCAAGTAGAGAATTTATTTAGCAACACATGCTAAATGGTACTATTTGCCCTGCACCAGTGCTCAGGCGCTTCCATACCAGCACTTAGACGCGCAAACAAGTTCACCACGCAAAATTCTCTGGACGTTGGGCATTCAGACGCTCGTTCCACTAGTGCCTAGGCGCATACCGCCCAGCAACACGCAAAATTCTTATGGGCTTAAGGCGCTCAGACACCCAAACCACGAGCGCCTAGGCGCTCATCGCCCAACACAGAATCTGCATAATTCTGCAGACAAGAAGCACTGTTCCATTAGTGCAAAACATGAAATTTGATCACTTTCAAATGGTTTTTGGATGATTTTAAGTCCCAAACAAATTCATAAACATGAGGGAAACCTAAAACACTAATTGATTCCATAAAAAATAGATTAAAATACTAAATCACTCCTCCATACCCCTAAAACCAACACTTAGAGTATTTTAGGTCAAAATGGAGAATTTTTAGTTTCTGATCCCAACTCTGAGCATGAACAAGTTATAAATCACATTTAAAACTTATCCAAACAAGAAAATCACTTAAACAACACAAGAACTCATTGTTAGCACATTAGATCTCAAATAACCTAAACATGGAAAAATGAGAAAAGGATGAAGTTCAAGCTCAAAAACCCCTACCTTGATAAACAAAGATGGAGTTTATGATGAAGATGATCACAAGTCTTCAATCCTGATTCTTGGATCTTCCTTTTCTCTTTGTCTTCCCCTTCTTTCTTTCTTCCTTTTTCCCTTGTTCTCCCTCTGCTGCTATTTTCCAAAACCATCCGTAAAAGAGTAAATGAGAAACAAGAAGAAAGGCTTAAAAATATCAACACCAAAGGGTCAACAAAAGAGGCTGGTAACCGTGGAAAACTTATGGCTTGAAGTTACCACATTGATACTTCCCGATCTGCTAAAAACATTCAACTCTAAATAAAACAAGATTTCCAGGTTCCAACAATTGTTAAATAAATACTAAGATTCATTAAAAATGTCATTTCACTAATATCATAATTTTCTATATCTCTGACTAGTCAATCCGGCATTAAAACACACAACCAGCATGCCTAAAAATACCAAACGGACTCCGATTATTCTCAAACTTTAACCACATCACAGAATACATATTTGTGACTTAAAAATAAATTATCCACATATATTTCCATTAGCTAAACCATTTAAGCTAATATCTGGGCCATTTTAAGTCACTTTTCACCTTTCGATTTGCAGTAAAGTGCTTAAACTAACTCAGATTGTCACAAAAATAAATAGGCATGTTAAGCAAATATTAAGCTACTTTTGTAACTATTTAAAACTATAACATGTTGAAGAGGATGTTACATTTCTCCCCCCTTTTTAAAATTTTGTTCCTAAAATTGCTTACCTCATATAAACAACAGTGGGTAGTCTTGCTACATGTGGGACTCCAACTCCCAAGTCGCCTTCTCAAAGCTAATACCATCCTAAACAACCTTCACCAGAGGAATTTACGTAGCTCTAAGCTCTTTGACCCCTCTGTCCATGGTCGCATGGCATAAGACAAATCCTTTCTTAACTGCACGGATTCATTTCCTATGACATGTGAAGGATTTGGATTGTACTTCCTAAGCTGTGACACATGGAATACATCATGAAGGTTTGGCAAACTGGGTGGAAGTGCAATTTGGTAGGCTACAGGTCCAATTCTCTTTAGGGACCAATGAAACGAGGGTTTAACTTTCGTATTCTCAATGCTCTACCAATCCCTGTTATCAGAGTGACTCTCAAGAATACATGATCTCCCTCACTGAACTCTAGAGGTCTTCTCCTCTTATCAGTATAGTTTTTTTGCCTACTCTGAACCACAACCAACCTATCCCGGATCATTTTAATTTGATCTGTAGTCTGTTGTACTAACTCAAGACCTAGAATGGTTTTCTCTCCACCCTTATACCAACATAAAGAGGACCTACACTTTCTACCATAAAGTGCTTCATACGATGTCATACCTATGCTAGTATGAAAACTATTGTTGTAGGCAAACTCCACTAAGGGTAAGAACTTATCCAAAATCCTTTAATACTCTAGCACACATGCTCTTAGCATATTTTCAAGGGTTTGAATAGTCCTTTCCGATTGGCTGTCAATCTGTGGATGGTATGCTGTACTTAGACTAAGCTTTGTTCCAAAATCTTTCTACAAGGCTCCCCAAAATCTAGATGTGAATCTAGGGTCTCTATCAGAAGCTATACTAAGGGGTACACCGTGCATCCTAACTATCTCTTGAAGGTATAGTTGGGCTAACCTATCCATGGAGTAGTTATCTCTAATAGGTATGAAATGGGTAGACTTGGTTAGTCTATCCACTACAACCCATATTGCATTAAATCTCAACTGAGTTCTGAGTAAGCCCATCACAAAATCCATTGTGATGTTGTCCCACTTCCATTCAGGGATTTCCAAAGATTGAAGAGGTCCAGAGGGTTTCTGGTGTTCTATGTTGACCTTCAGACAAGTTAGGCACCTAGACACAAACTCAGTTATGTCCCTCTTCATACCAGACCACCAAAACAACTTCTTCAAGTCTTGATAAATCTTAGTGGCCCTGGGATGAATAGTGTACTGACTACTGTGAGCTTCTTCAAGGATTCTTTCCTTGATTCCGAATTCACGAGGAATGCAAAATCTACCTCTAAACTTAATCATCCCATCATCCGACATATCAAATTCACCAGGATTACCTAAAAAGATTCGCTCACAAAGATCACTAGGAGTCTCATCTTCCTTCTGAGCTTCCAAGATCTGAGTCTTAAAGTCACTTACTATGTCCACTCGACTCATACTGGGACTATGTGGCAAAGCAGCTACCGAAAGACTCATGTCTCTAAAACTCTCAAGAAGTTCACTCTCTTGGATCATCTTACGGGACACATGTAGGGATTTCCAACTCAGTGCATCAGCCACCACATTGGCTTTACCCGAATGGTACTTTAGCTCAAAGTTGTAGTCTTTCAAAAACTCCATCCCTCTTCGTTGTCTCATGTTCAGTTCTTTCTAATCAAATAAGTACTTCAGATTCTTATGATCACTGAACACCTCAGACTGAACTCCATACAAGTAATGTCTCCAAACCTTTAAGGAGAACACTACTGCAGCTAACTCCAGATCATGAGTAGGGTAGTTCTCCTCATGAGATCTCAACTGCCTTGATGCATTGGCAACAACTCTTCTATATTGCATCAAAACATAACCTAAACCCATCTTCGAAGCATCACAATATACCTCAAAGTTCTCAAAAGGATTCAGAATTACCAACACCGGTGTAGTAGTCAGCCTCATTTTAAGCTTTTAGAAACTATCATCACATGCCTGAGTCCATTCGAAAGAACTACCTTTCGTAGTTAATCTAGTCAAGGGTAGCACTAACTAAGAAAAACCCTTTACGAATCTTCTATAGTACCCTGCTAAACCTATGAAGCTTCTGATTTTGGTCATAGTGGTGGGTCTCTCCCATTGTAACTCTGCATCAACCTTGCTTGGGTCCAAAGAAATCCCACACTGAGATATCACATGTCTCAAAAACTGCATATGCGAAAGCCAGAACTCACACTTAGATAGCTTGGCAAACAACTTATTTTCCTTAAGGGTCTGCAACACTATCCTCAAATGTTGTTCATGCTCCTTCATTGTCTTAGAATAGATCAAGATATCATCGATAAAAACCATAACAAACTGATCCAAGTAGGGTCTAAAGATCCGGTTCATGTAATCCATGAACATTGCCAGTGCATTCGTTAACCCAAAGGACATCATGAGGTACTCATAATGCCCATACCTAGTTCTAAAAGCTATCTCAGGGATATTTTCTTACCTAACCCTTATCTGATGATAACCAGACCTAAGATCAATCTTTGAGAAAATCGCAGCTCCTCTCAACTGATCCATTAGATTGTCTATCCTAGGCAACAGATACTAGTTTTTAATGGTCACTTTGTTCAGCTGTCTGTAGTCCACATAGAACCTCATGGTACCATCCTTTTTCTGCACTAAAAGCACAGGTGCTCCCCATGGAGAAACACTCAACATAATGAATTGTTTATCCAACAAATCCTTGATTTGCTTTTTAAGTTCTGCTAACTTTAGTGACACCATTCTATAGGGTGCTATAGAGATAGGTCATGTCCCAGGCACTAAGTCTATAGAAAACTCTATTTCTCTGCTCGGGTGGCAACTCCACTATGTCACTACGAAAAACTTCAGGATATTCACTCACCATAAGTATTTCACCTAGGCTTTGCTTAGCCTCAACACTTACTGAAAACAAGATAACGTATCCTAAAAATCCCTCCTCTAAATAGAGATTAACCTGATTCGTATTGAGATACATAGACTTAGATGAAACAACTCTGGCAGGTATATCTGACAAGAAAACCAGGGATTTTTTTGAATAGTTCAACATTACATGGTTGACGGATAACCAATCTATGCTAAGAATGACATCAATATCTACAAGAGGCAAATAGATAAGGTTTACATAGAAAATCCTATCTTCTACCTTTACACAATAATCAAGACACACTCTGGATGTAATAACTAGTTTACCAGTAGGTGTAGATACATATAATTCATATAAAAGTTTAGATGCAAGTAAATCTAACTCATTCACACAATCATTCGAAACAAAGGAGTGGAATGCCCCCGAATCATACAACACAGTTAAAAGATAATTGTGAATAAAGAATTTACCTTCGATAAAGTCGGAAGACTAAGTCACCTCTTCACCACCTAGAGTGTAAACTTTTCTTCTGGCGTATGGTTTCTGGGTAGGCACAGTTTCCTTCTTTGATGGACAATCCTTCGCAAAATGTCCAAGTTGCCCATATATAAAGCACATCAGGCAAGGCTGGCCTCTGTGCTGTCTTCTACACTTGGAACACTTTGGTTCCACAAACTCTTTCTAAACCTGCTTACCCTTATCCTGAGTAAAGCTAGATTTAGAATATCCTTTCTTGAACTTATCATCACCCCTCTTCCTCTTCTGAAGATCCTATGACTTAGGCTCCAAAGAAAGCTTCTTAGATTGCCTCTCGATTATCCGACACTTGTTAATTAGAGTTTCAAAGTCCCGAATTTCAAATGGTTGGACGACATTCTAAATGTCTTCCCTCAGTCCTTCCCTAAACTTAACACACTTCCAAGATTCATCTGGGTTAAATCTGATGCAAGAAGACAATTTAGACAATTCATTGAATTTGACAACGTACTGGCCAATAGATATGTCCCCCTGTTCTAACTTAAGAAATTCCATCTCTTTGGCATTTTGAAGATTCTGTGGATAGAACTTTCTCAAAAATGAACTTCTGAAGATCCACCACATCGCGTGAGTCCTTGATGCCTCAAGAGCCCTCTTTGTATCCACCCATCAATCCTCTGCCTCGCCCTCCAACATATATGAAGCAAAAAGCACCTTATGCTCATCTGAGTAAGCCATAACAGTGAAGATCTTTTTCATCTCCTTGTGCCAACCCTCAGCTCTGACTAGGTTGTACTCTCCATTAAAAGAAGACAGATTTGATTTCCTGAATTCTAAGAGGTCTTGAAAAGTCCGATTTCTCCCAGCTACCTCTTGGTATGGTTGCGCCTGGTGGTATGGTGGTGTTCCCAACCTCTCAAGCACTCTAGTAGTTACTGTTACCTAATCTCTCATTTCGTTGGCAGTTATAGCTGCCTGCTCTGTTTGCTGTGCCATGGCTTTGGCTATTGCCATCTTGGCGGCTGCCATATCAGTGCCTTCATTTCCAGAGTTCCTATTACTGCTCCCACATAGTTGCCCTCACCCTCTGGCTGCCATAGTTTCCTGTAAACACATAATAATACATATTGAGGTAGCTAATCCCAATATAATGTAACATGCAACAGTAGCTAAAACAGTCAAAACAAGGCAGTCATACAACTCAATCGAACATCTCACACAAGAGACAAAAGAAAAACACAACACAAGAAGGAACTCTTAAACATGCCTAAGCATAGTCAGTCTACACCCCGACTCAATAAGATGAACTGCTCTAATACCATAATGTAACACCCTAATATGAATTATCGTAAAATAAATGAAATATCTCAAAATAAATCGTATTAAGCATACTACTTCTAAGATGCGGAAAATAAAAACCCATAATAACTTACACAGTCATTATAGAGAGCCACAAATGAATTAAAGGTCATATATATACAAACAACTCTGGCTAACAAGCCATAATGTATACATAAACTTTTATAAATAACCAGAAATATACTATTATACAAACTGGTTTACAAAGGAACAAAACACTAATCTAAGCCTTCTGTTTCTTCTTTTTCTTGATTTTTCCCTTTTTAGGGACTTCACCTAGATTTACATGCAACACACAGTGGTGAAAAATCACAATTTCTTAATATAAGCATACAAAGACCAGTAGTTTATTATTTACAATAAATAAATTAACTGAACTCACAGATACATTCGATGTAAAAGAATATCCGATAAATAACAATATCAAAGAATCACACATACAATCCTAAGATACTATTGAACAAGCAACTAAGCAATCAATTAGTTATGCAATGACAACTGCTCATACAATTGTCAAACATGCAATGCTTTATGTTATGAAGAAGGATTATGCTCAAACAAAGACCAAGTATTATGGATATGTAATGCCAATGCAAATTTTAGTGTTGAAAATGAAAGCTATTTACTTATTTCCTAGGAACTATATCCCCTCTTATATTCTGAGTAAGATAGGCATCCAAGCCCTGACCCTACATGGTGATGTGCGGATTCGTTCCCCTCACAAAGGTAAGAGTACTACTACCAACCCCATACACCGGTAACCATGACGATAGTAGCAAACATGCACGGAGAATTTAGATCCAATAATTCATTCTCAGGTCATATGGTTGTGCACACCATCTAAGGTCACAATACATTAGAAACAAGCAAATACCAAGTTTGAAAACTAAGGATTCAAGCCACATATTAAACACTAAAACACAGGAATCTTTGCCACACTTATCCAACAAAGTAGTAAGATTCATATTACTAGCTAAACGGTATCTAGAATATCACACAATCACTCACAAGTTATTTAGAAATCAACCTCATGTTGACTGAAGTTCTAAACACTAACATAGACATTCTATCACCTTTTGAATATCTAATAATTCCCAAACTCTTCATAAATGCAAGTTGATATTTCTCTCCACGAATTATCCTAAAAAGTGTCTCAATACATCCTAAAAGACTTGCACAAATGATCCTTTCAAGTAGAGAATTTATTTAGTAACACATGCTAAATGGTACTATTTACCTTGCACCAGCGCTCAGGCGCTTCTATACTGGTGCTTAGGCGCAAAAACAAGTTCACCACGTAAAATTCTCTGGACTTTGGGCACTCAGACGCTCGTTCCACTAGTGCCTATTGCCCAGCAACACGTAAAATTCTTCTGGGCTTAAGGCGCTCAGATGCCCAAACCATGAGCGCCTAGGCGCCCATCACCTAACACAGAATCTGCATAATTTTGCAGACATGAAGCACTGTTCCATTAGTGCAAAACAAGAAATTTGATCACTTTCAAATGGTTTCTTGATGATTTTAAGTCCCAAACAAGTTCATAAACATGAGGGAAACCTAAAATACTAATTGATTCTATAAAAATAAATTAAAACACTAAATCACTCCTCCATACTCCTAAAACCAACACTTAGAGTATTTTAGGTCCAAATGGAGAATTTTCAGTTTCGAATCCTAACTCTTAGCATGAACAAGTTATAAATCACATTTAAAACTTATCCACACAAGAAAATCACTTAAACAACACAAGAACTTATTTTTAGCATATTAGATCTCAAATAACCTAAACATAGAGAAATGAGAAAAAGATGAAGTTCAAGCTCAAAAACCCCTACCTTGATAAACAAAGATGAGCTGATGATGAAGATGATCACAAGTCTTTAATCCTAATTCTTGGATCTTCCTTTTCTCTTTGTCTTCCCCTTCTTTCTTTCTTCCTTTTTCTTTGTTCTCCCTGTCTACTGTTTACCAAAACCAACCGTGAAAGAGTAAATGAGAAACAAGAAGAAATGCTTGAAAATATCAACACCAAAGGGTCAACAAAAGAGGCTAGTAACAGTGGAAGACTTATAGCCTGAAGTTACCACACTAATACTTCCTGATCTACTAAAAACACTCAACTCTAGCTAAAACAAGATTTTCAGGTTTCAACAACTTTAAAATAAATACTAAGATTCATTAAAAATGTCATTTCACTAGTATCATAATTTTTTATATCTGTAACAAGTTAATCTGGCATTAAAATACATAACCAGTATGCTTAAAAATATCAAACGGACTCCGATTATTCTTAACCTTTAACCACAATGCAAAATACATATTTGTAACTTAGAAATAAATTATCCACATTTATTTCCATTAGTTAAACCATTTAAGCTAATATCTGGGGCCATTTTAAGTCACTTTTCACTTTTCAGCTTGTAGCAAAGTACTTAAACTAACTCAGATTGTCACAAAAATAAACAGGCATGTTAAGCAAGTATTAACCTACCTCTGTAACTATTTACAATTCTAATATGTTGAATAAGATGTTACATTTCCCCCCTTTTTTAAAATTTTGTTCCCAAAATTGCTTACCTCATATAAATAACTGTAGGTAGTCTTGCTATATGTGAGACTCCAACTCCCAGGCCGCCTCCTCAAAGCTAACACCATCCTAAAGAACCTTCACTAGAGGAATTTGCTTACCTCTAAGCTATTTGACCCTTTTGTCCACGATCCTCATCGGCCGCATAGTATAAGACAAATCCTCTATTAACTGCACAGATTCATTTCTTATGACATGTGAAGGATCTGGATTGTACTTCCTAAGTTGTGACACATGAAATACACCATGAATGTTTGACAAACTAGGTGGAAGTGCAATTTAGTAGGCTATGAGTCTAATTCTTTTTAGGATCTGGTAAGGGCCAATGAAACGAGGGTTCAACTTCCGTGTTCTCAATGCTAGACCAATCCCTGTTGTCGGAGTGACTCTCAAGAATACATGATCTCCCTCACTGAACTCTAGAGGTCTTCTCCTTTTATCAACATAACTCTTCTGCCTACTCTAAAGCCCAACCAACCTATCCCAGATCATTTTAATTTGATCTGTGGTCTGTTGTACAACCTCAGGACCTAGAATTATTTTCTCTCCAATCTCATACCAACATAAAGGGGACCTACACTTTCTACCATAAAGTGCTTCATACGGTGCCATACCTATGCTAGTATGAAAACTGTTGTTGTAGGCAAACTCCACTAAGGGTATGAACTTATCCTAACTCCTTTTCTGCTCTAGTACATATGTCTTAGCATATCCTCAAGGATTCGAATAGTCCTTTCCGATTGACCGCTAGTCTGTGGATGGTACGCTGTACTTAGACTAAGCTTCGTTCTGAAAGCTTTTTGTAAAGCTCCCAAAAATCTAGATGTGAATCTAGGGTCTCTATAAAAAACTATACTAAAGGGTACACTATGCATCCTAACTATCTCCTGAAGGTATAGTTAGACTAACCTATCCATAGAGTAGTTAGCTTTAATAGGTATGAAATAGGCCGACTTGGTTAGTCTATCCACTACAACTCATATTGCATCAAATCCCAACTGAGTTCTGGGCAAGCCCATCACAAAATCTATTGCAATGTTATCCCACTTTCACTTAGGGATTTCCAAAGATTGAAGAGGTCCAAATGGTTTCTGGTATTCTATCTTGACCTTCTAACAAGTTAGGCACCTAGACACAAACTCGGTTATGTCCCTCTTCATACCAGACTACCAAAATAACTTCTTCAAGTCTTAATACATCTTAGTAGACCTGGGATGGATAGTGTACTGACTACTGTGAGCTTCTTCAAGGATCCTTTCCTTAATTCCGGATTCACGAGAAACACAAAGTCTACTTCTAAACTTAATCATCCCATAATCCGACATATCAAATTCACCAAGATTTCCTAAAAAGATTCGCTCACAAAGATCACTAAGAGTCTCATGTTCCTTCTGAGCTTCCAAAATCTGCGTCCTAAAGTCACTCACTATGTCCACTCGAGTCATACTGAGACTACGTGGCAACACAACTACCGAAAGACTCATGTCTCTAAAACTCTCAAGAAGTTCACTCTCTTGGATCATCATACGGGACATATGTAGGGATTTTTTACTCAGTGCATCAGCCACACACTGGCTTTACCCAGATGCTACTTTAACTCAAAGTCGTAGTCTTTCAAAAATTCCATCCATCTTCATTGTCTCATGTTCGGTTACTTTAATCAAAGTACTTCAAACTCTTATGAGTCTTTCAAGTAATGTCTCCAAATCTTTAGTGCGAATACTATCGTAGCTAACTCCAGATCATGAGTAGGGTAGTTCTCTGATAACTCCATGATATTTAGTTATTTGTGCCCTATATCAGTGCTTTATAGATTGCTTAGTCCTTATTCTTATGCATATTTGGAAGATTTGAAACTTAAATTTATCAAATTCCATTTTGATATCTTCCTATATGAGTTAGTGTAAATTTTATATTATTCAAGTGATTAAGTGGATTTGAAACTTTTATTCATTTGGTGATTTCTCTATTGTAGGAAGGGTTCTAAGCAAGTGGATTTGTGGAAGACTTGGACCAAAATTGGAAGAGAAAGCCAAAAGTGCAATTCAGTAGCTCACGTCGCGGTGCAGGCATATCAATACCGTGGCATGGTGCATTCCCCTGCTTCAGAATAGAGACCCATGGCTAAAGCACTGTAGCGCCAGGATTGGATGCCGCGGCGTTGGTGACCTAATTTGACTATGCACCGCAGTGTGGATAGTTAATGTCGCAGCGTGAAATAGAGTTTTGGGGTCTATAAATACTGTTTCATCAAATTTCTTGAGAGAGTTTTGATATTTTTAGAGCACAGCTACTAGGGTTTAAATGTGAGACTGAAAGGAAGCAGAAGTAGCCAAGGTTGGAGGCCATCTTCATCTTGGAGCAAGATCAAAGCTTCAAGGATCATCATCGTTGAACTTCTCTCTTCCATCTCTTTTACTTTCTCTCTTTCATTATCATGAACATGATGTATATATATATATTTTCGTGTTTCATGGCTATATGATTTGGTTTTGTTCAATCATATGAACTTAATTCTCTTGAATGTATTATCAGCATTTTAAGCGATTTGTTAAAATCTACTGAACCTAGATATATGAATTTGGATTTGAGATCATAGATATGGTTTATGCATGTTTAATTTCATTCTAATGGTGGGGTGAGTTAATTCGCTAATGGGATAGAAATATACCTCTTGGCCATATATAGTAATTATTGAGAATAGATCTTAATGAGTGGATTTTATACTAGTTCTCGTGGAAACATAGTGAATTAGGTAAATGAAACATGATTGATTGACCTAGACATAGGCTGTTAACTAAGTTAGTTTCTCAACCTAACTTAATCTTTCATTTATGTTGCTTAAAAGCATTGGTTGTTATTAATTGAGCAGGAGGTGAAAACGGGTTCCATATTCTCCAATCATTCAATCTAATTCCAAATTTACTGCATTTAAGTCTTTTAATTAACTTAAACTCTCTTTTCCAATTTTAATGTTCTTTAATAGCATTATTTAGGCTATTGGTCAATAATTTGCATTAGGAGTAGCCCTATTCCTCGTGGGAGCGATATCCTACTTTCAACTATATTACTTGTTTGATCCGTGCACTTGTGGTAAGTAAAAGCCAATCAACAAGTTTTTGGTGCCGTTGCCGGGGAATATGACTTATTTCTATTTTATTGACAACGAGCTTAATTACTCCTAGTTCAAGTTTCTTTTTGTTCATATTAATTTAAGTTTCCATTTTGTTTATTTGATATAAGTACTAGTAAGATGACGGATGAGCATAATCACAAGCGGCCTTTGAGTGAGTTTGCAACTCCTCAAATGGATAACTTACAGTCTAGTATTAGTCGGCTGGCCATCCGTGCAAACAATTTTGAGATCAAACCAGTCATAATCCAAATGATACAAACTTCAGTGCAATTTGGCGGTTTGTCCAGTGAAGATCCCATCGCTCATCTATCTAACTTCATGGAGATTTGGGACACCTTTAGGCATAATGGGGTTTCTGAAGATGCCATTCGCCTGAGGCTATTTCCTTTCTCTCTCAGAGATAGAGCTAAATGTTTGTTGCAATCTTTGCCTGCGGGATCCATAGCAACTTGGTCTGATGTCTGCAACAAATTTCTAAACAAATATTTTCCACCGGCCAAGACTGCTAAGATAGTGAATGATATTACATCATTCACCCAAACTGAATTTAAATCCTTGTATAAAAGCCTGGGAGAGGTACAAGGATCTGCCACGTAGGTGTCCACATCATGCTATACCGTCGTGGCACTAGGCTTATTCATCCCACAAGGGCTTGCTACCATAACATCGCCCCATAGTGGATGCAATAAATGGAGGCTCTTTATTGAGCAAATCATTTGATGATGCCTATCAACTGTTGGAGGAATTGAGAGCCAATAGATACCAATGGCCTTTTGCAAGAAACACTCCAAGGAAACTGGCTGGAGTGCATGAAATCGATGCAATAATGTCATTGTCAGCTCAAGTGGCAGCAATTATAAATAAACTGGACAGTATAGGAAAGAGCCCTCATCAGAGCCCATTTGTTCTCTATGACAAATGTGGAGATAACTAACCAAGTGATAGATGCCCTTCTATTTCTGAAAGTGCACTGTATGTTGGGAACTATAGCCCACAATAGAACAACCCATACTCGAACCAGTACAACCATGGATGGAGGAACAATCCTAACTTATCTTGGAGGGACAACTAAGGAGCTTTATCCTCAGCACCTGGAAATGATAGACCTAATTATCGTCCAGGTTACTCCTCTCAAACCAAGTAGCCTTCGCAAGATAGGAAACCATCTTTAGAAGACATGTTTATGCAGTTTATGGTTAAGACTGATTCCTATATGACAAAGACTGATGCTCAGTTGGCCAAGCATGATGTAATGTTTCAAAGCCAAACTGCTTCAATGAGAGCATTGGAGACGCAGGTAGGGCAGTTGGCAAATGCTATCAATAACAGGCCTCTAGACATCTTCCCAAGTAACACTATCAACAATCCAAAGGGTGCCTCCAATGAGCAGCACAAAGCCATCTCACTAAGAAGTAGGAAGGACATAGAAGGGAATCCGAAGACAATGCTTCTAGAGGAAGAACTCGAGGTGAAAGATGATCAGAAGGTTGTTAATGAGGAAGTTATCATTGAGAAGGTAGTGGATAAGAAGAAAGAGGTCACAACTTATACACACCCTTTACCTTTTCCCAACTGGCCAGTTAAGAAAAAGCTTGAGCACCAATTCCAGAAATTCTTAGAAGTGTTCAAGAAGTTATATACTAGCATCCCATTTGCAAAAGCCTTGGAACAAATACCCAGTTACATGAAGTTCAAGAAGGATATTTTATCCAAAAAGCATAAGTTGGGTGAGTTTAAAATAGTGGAATTGTCGGAGGAATGTAGTGCTATTCTGCAACAGAAGCTTCCTCCAAAATTGAAGGATCCTAGAAGCTTCACCATCTCGTGTGCCATTAGGGATCAATTCTTTGGGCAAGCTCTATGTGACATGGGGGCCAACATTAATCTCATGCCCCTATCCATTTTCCAGAGGTTAGGATTGGGGGAATGCAAGCCCATATCAGTGACCCTCTAATTAGCTGATCGTTCTTATACATATCCAAAGGGAATAGTTGAGGATGTCTTAGTTAAATTGGACAAGTTTATCTTCCCTGCAGATTTCATCGTACTTGATATGGAGGAAGATAGCAAAGTCCCTTTGATTTTAGGCCGACCATTCATGGCAATTGGAAGAACTCTCATAGATGTGGAAAAAGGAGAGCTCACCATAAGGGTTCACAATCAAGAGGTTACTTTTAAAATTTTTAAATCTATCAAGTATCCTTAAGATCTAGAAGAATGTTCTTCGGTGAGTATAACTGATAGGATGACATCTATGGCATCTTGTGCAAATGCCCCCGGTGCCTCTAGTGAAGCCCTTTTGATCTCAACACATGATGGGAAAGATGATGAGTTAGGTCAGCTGAATTTGGCCAGGGTGGTTAAGTCATGCAAACCTCGCATTGTGGAAGCTCCAAAAATGGAGTTAAAATCCCTGCCATGGCAAGTGCACACTACACATTATGATGAAGAGGAGGAAGACCTTCCTCCCACAAGCATCTACATGTGGAACTACAGATAAAGTCCTCTCGAGACTATAAATCAGGCCCTTCTTAGGAGGGAACCCAAGTTCTTTAATTTAAGTCTTAAATATGTTAATACCTTGACTTTTAGGTTTTATTATGTTTTTGTAGTACAAACTGTAAATTGACATTTTGAGTAAGTTTTGTAGGTGATGGAGGCCATAATACTGCAAAATTATGCAGATAGATCTCTCACGCTACGACGTGAGACATGTTGCGCCACTACGTTATGAGTATTCCTAGTATATCAAACCAAAATCTAGAGAGCAGAGCGCCGCAGTGCAACATTGTTGTATGCCACGACGTACCTGTTTAAAAATAATAAATAGCTATAATTTAAATTTTAATTCTGGTGGGAACTAACGCGCACGCCGAGGTAGTTTGGGTTAAGTGCTACGACGTTTCGTGTGTCAATCCTATTTGCTCTTCCCCCCCACTTTTCTCTGTTTTCTCTGCACGTCTCTCTTTCGTTCTTGCTTTTCCCACCCCATAATCCCCCTCTCAGCCTTGCTCCTTCTCTGTTTTAAGGTATGCCTTATTTTCCTTTTTTTTTTAATTCTTGTTTTGTTTAGTTTGTTTTGTTTTAATTTCTTGTTGTTTTAAGTTTTTGTGAAGAATTTGGGTAGATAGGTTAGGTGTTTTTGTGTTTTTTTATTCATATCCTGTTAAGAATTTTGCCTAGAATGCATGATTATTGGTTTGCCCTGAGTTACTTTTTCTGGGCTCTGTTCGTCTATGCGCTATGACGTTAGTTTGAATGTCGCGGCATTGATCATGAATATCGTGATGTTGGCTTGAATGTCACGGTATTACTCATGAATGCCGTGACATTGGTTTGAATGTTGCAGCATGGCTGATGAATGCCGTGGCGCTGGTATGAATGTCGCGACGCGAGACCCCAGTTTTTCCAGAATTGCTCTGTTTTAAATGTGGTTGATACTTTTGAATGCGCAATTCTAAAATTTTGAATATTTGCAAGTTTAGGTACACTATATCTCTTACATCATGGCTCATAAATTCCAACGAGGGTCCACAAGTTAGTGTAACAAGGTGCCATCTCCCCCTCTAGAGTTTGATCAGAGGGAATTTGTATCGGCAGCTACCGCTTAGAAATATGTGACACTGGTTACCAAACCAATCATAGTAGAGCGGGGGTTTTCCTTTAAGGAGGCCATTTACCATGATATTGAGAGGACCATCCGCTAACTTGGACGAAGAGATTTTGCTAAACACCTTGATGTGACAGCACTTCCCTTGGTTCGCAAGTTTTACGCGAACATAGCTTTTGCCAACCTGGAGACCACTACAGTCATGGTGCGGGGACGCCAGGTCTCCTATTCTATAGAGGTCATCAGAGCTGCGATGAAATTACCACTTTCCCCACTGATATGTGAGTACACAGAGTTCCTCCACTAGGAGCCAGAGGAGGGCATTGATCTTAACATGGTCACTGCCAGGATCTGCACTACTGAGGCACAACCTGTGCTATGGACCATGAGTATTTAGACAAACAGGACACGCTTCTTCCCCTGAGCTTGTTTGACACTAGAGGCTAAGGCCTAGTATCATTTCATATCTACCAAGATCCTCCCATCAAACAACTTATCTGAGGTGACCCGTGATTGGGAAATTCTGATATATGCTATCCTCAAGCACCACTCCATTGATGTTGCCCATCTTATCCAGTATCAGCTTAAGAGATCTGCTAGGGAGTCCAGGAGCCTCTTCTTTCCTTCGCTTAGTCATACATTTTGCCAGTGGCAGTCTGTACAGATGGGGCCACATGAGGAGACCACTAATGTGAAACAACCTCTTAATGATTATTTCATTGAGAGGTTGAGAGCAACTCCAGCCCAGGCACTAGACAGACAAAGGCAGGCTCGTGTAGAGCTCAGGATAGCCCCTTCAGATGACGCAGCTGCTGATGCTATGACAGATCAAGAGGACGATGAGGATACTACTGATGACTAGCCCTGCTACATTCAGGGAATTTTCTTTCATTGTATTTCATTATCATATTACTGTTAGTTATTTTTGTACAGTGAGGACACTATTTCGCTCAGGTTTGGGAGGGTGTCTTTGACTTTATAATTTGATTCCATATGCGGCAGCATTATTATTATTATATTTTCGTACTGTTGTGTTGGTATTATATACACGTGTTATCTACGACTATATATGTTTTTATGATTATTATTATGCATATTGATATTGGCTTTTATTGATAGTTAATTATGATAAAATTCCATGGAAATCACATTCAAGATATAATTGTCGTTCCCTTTCACATCATGAGTTGTAATGTTTTATATGCATGATTGTAAATGTTGAAATTTTTTTATTTATATCATGTTGCCAATAACTAGTGTGAAATGGTTGCCCAATGATAGATATGGATGCAAATGGACCTAAATTTTTCTGTGAATCCATACATGATCTTTGAAGTATGCTGAAAAATCTAGTCGATTTTCAATGCATGATTTTGATCCCACTAGTATGCTAGTGTAACTTTGAAAATGATATGAATACTTGTCTAGAGAATGTTTATGGATTGTACATGTGGAGACTGCTACTATCTTTGAAATTGTCTTGCAACTCTCTTGAGGTGAAATCCTAGATTATGCATGATTGAGGAAATGATCAGGGCATTGTTTGGACCGATTGTGCCTTTCAAGCTTACATGATGTAATTATATCCATAGGTCCCCTTTTGAAGCTTAAAAAAATTGTTCGGCCTGATATGTTTTTCATCACCTTCATATTCCCTACCATGTAACCATTACAATGCATGTGACAGCATTGCATTTTCTTCCTACCATCATTGTTTGTTGAGTACATAATATGTTATTTCTTGAAGTGAGTCTAATGATTTGGGGTATAATGCATCTCAATATAAAATGAGCTTGAAGGAACCATCTGCTATAAAAGAAAAAGCCTTGCTTGTTCAAAAAAAAATGAAAAATGAGAAAAAAGACAAGCAAAGCAAATAAATGAAATAAGAAAAGTCAAATACAAAAAGCATTGAATGGTTCTAGAGAGTTCTAATCTTTCACTTTGGAATACCCTAATAGTTTCACTTGGTGACTTAAGTCTTGAAATCACATGTTTATGTTTCTCAATGTTTGTATTAAATCCTTTCCCTATTTTTCTTTTACCCATACCCATTGGCCTTACATTACAAGCTATTGAAGTCCCTTTTGATCCTCAATTGTGTGTGATTTACATTAGTAGAGAGAGAGTTTAAAGACAATCTTGTGGATTATTTGAATTCTATGCATATATGTTTATAAACTTATCGGGATGAGTGTAAGTTGAATAGGAGAAGTTTAGTTTGCATGGTTGTGGGAAATGTGTTTTGCATGAAAAGAGGTTTTGATTGATTAGCATGATAAGGATTGTGTATGTGTGAAACTGATTATGAGACATATGCATTCTTTGAGGGCTTAGACAATCATTATACACTAGTTGTGACTTTTGTGAATTGGAATTTATGATAAAAGCTAAATGTCTGTTGAAACATGTGTTGTTAAGTAAGTACTTAATCATAATTTGCTTTGATCGAGGACTAGTAAAAACCTAGGTTTGGGGGTGTGATAACTCAATGATATGTAGTTATTTGTGTCCTATATAAGTACTTTATAGATTGCTTTGTCCTTATTCTTATGCATATTTGGAAGATTTGAAGCTTAAATTTGTCAAATTCCATTTTGATATCTTCCTATATGAGTTGCTGTAAATCTTGTATATTATTCAAGTAATTAAGTAGATTTGTAACTTTTATTCATTTGGTGATTTCTCTATTGCAGGTAGGGTTCCAAGCAAGTGGATTTGTGGAAGACTTGGACCAAAATTGGAAGAGAAAGCCAAAAGTGCAATTCAGCAGCTCACATCGTAGCGCAAGCATGTCAATGTCGCAGTGTGGTGCATTCCCCATCTTCAAAACAGAGACCTGTGGCTAGAGTGCCACAGTGCAAGGATTGGATGTTGCGGCGTTGGTGACCTAATTTGACTATGCACCGCGGCATAGATAGTTAATACCGCGGCGTGAAACAGAGTTTGGGGTCTATAAATACTGTTTCATAAGATTTCTTGAGAGAGTTTTGATATATTTAAAACACAGCTGCTAGGGTTTGAACGTGAGACTGAAAAGAAGCAGAAGTAGCCAAGGTTGGAGGTCATCTTCATCTTTGAGCAAGATCAAAGCTTCAAGGATCGTCATCATTGAGCTTCTCTCCTCTATTTTTTCTATTTTCTCTCTTTCATTATCATAAACATGATGTATATGTATATATTTTCGTGTTTCATGGCTAGCTAAGCTATGTATAGGGTTTTCTTTGGATCCTCCTATGGATATTGTATGATTTTGTAATTCTTTGAGTTTATATAGAAGATTTGGTTTTGTTCAATCATATGAATCTTAATGCTCTTGAATGTGTGATCAGCTTTTAAGTGATTTGTTAAAATCTAATGAACCTAGACATAGGAATTTGGATTTGAGATCATAGGTATAGTTGATGCATGTTTAATTTTATTCTAATGGTGGGGTAAGTTAATTCGCTAATACAATAGAAATATACCTCTTGACCATGCGTAATAATTATTGAGAATAGATCTTAATGAGTAGATTTTGCACTAGTTCTCATGGAAACATAATGAATTAAGTAAATGAAACACAGTTGATTGACCTAGACATAGGCTATTAACTAATTTAGTTTCTCAAGCTAACCTAATCTTTCATTTATGTTGCATAAAAGGATTGCTTGTTATCAATTGAAGTAGGAGGTGAAAAAGGGTTCCCTATTCTCTAATCATTCAATCTAATTCCAAATTTACTGCATTAAAGACTTTCAATTAACTTAAACTCTCTTTTCCAATTTTAATGTTATTGAATAACATTATTTAAGCTATTGGTCAATAATTTGCATTAGGAGTAGCCTTATTCCTCATGGGAGCGATATCCTACTTTCAACTATATTACTTGTTCGACTCGTGCACTTGCGGTAAGCAAAAGCCAATCAACATTCTCCTTATAAGGTCTCAACTGCCTTGATACATAGGCAACAACTCTCTTATGTTGCATCAAAACACAACTTAAACCCATCTTCGAAGCACCACAACCTCAAAGTTCTCAAAAGGATCCAGAATTACCAACACCGATGCAGTAGTTAACCTCACTTTAAGCTCTTGGAAACTGTCCTCACATGCTTGAGTCCATTCGAAAGAACTACCTTTCCTAGTTAATCTAGTCAAGCATAGCGCTAACTAAGAAAAACCCTTTATGAACCTTCTATAGTACCCCGCTAGGCTTATGAAGCTTTTGATTTTGATCACAGTGAAAAGGCTCTCCCACTGCAACACTGCATCAACCTTGCTTGGGTCCACAGAAATCCCACTCTGAGATATCACACGTCCCAAAACCTACACATGCGAAAGCCAGAACTCACACTTAGATAGCTTGACAAATAATTTATTTTCCTTAAGGGTCTCCAACACTATCCTCAAATGTTGTTCATGCTCTTTCATTGTCTTAGAATAGATCAAGATATCATCAATAAATACCATAACAAACTGATTCAGGTAGGGTCTATAGATCTGGTTCATGTAATCCATGAACACTACTGGTGCATTCGTCAACCCAAAGGACATTACGAGATACTCATAATGCCCATACTTAGTTCTAAAAGTTATCTTAGGGATATCATTTTCCTTAACCCTTATCTGATGATAACCAGACCTAAGATCAATCTTTGAGAAAACTATAGCTCCTCTCTGTTGATCCATTAGATCGTCTATTCTAGGCAACAGATACTTGTTTTTAATGGTCACCTTGTTCAGCTATTTGTAGTCCACACAAAATCTCATGATACCATTATTTTTCTTCACTTAAAGAACAGGTGCTCCCCATGGAGAAACACTCGACCCAATAAATTATTTATCCAACAAATCATTGATTTGCCTTTTGAGTTCTGCTACCTCTAGTGGCGCTATTCTATAGGGTGCTATAGAGATAGGTCCTGTCCCAAGCACTAAGTCTATAGAAAACTCTATGTCCCGCTCGGGTGGCAACTCCACGATGTCACTACGGAAAACTTCAGGACATTCACTCACCACAAGTATTTCACCTAGGCTTTGCTCAACCTCAGCACTTAGTGAAAACAAGATAATATATCCTAAAAATCCCTCCTCAAAACAGAGATTAACCTGATTCGCATTGAGATACACAAACTAATATGGAAAACTCTGGTTGGTATATCTGACAAGAAAACTAGGGATTTTTTTGAACAAATCAACACTACATGGTTGACGGACAACCAATCTATGCTAAGAATGACATCAATATCTATAAGAGGCAAACAAATAAGGTTTACACAAAAAATCCTATCTTCTACCTTTACACAATAATCAAGACACACTCTGGATGTCGTAACTGGTTTACCAATAAGTGTAACTACAGATAAGTCATGTGAAAGTTCAGATGTAGGTAAATCCAGCTCATTCGCACAATTATTTGAAACAAAGGAGAAAGATGCTCCCGAATCATACAACATAGTTAAAAAATGATTTTGAATAAAGCATTTACCTTCGATAAGGTCAGAAGACTGAGTCACCTCTTCACCACCTAGAGTGTAAACTCTCTCTCTGGCTTGTGGTTTTTGGGTAGGTGCAATTTCCTTCTTTGATGGACAGTCCTTCCCAAAATGTCCAAGTTGCCCACATATAAAGCACACCAGGCAAAGCCGATCTCTGTGCTGTTTCCCACACTTGGAACACTTTGGTCCCATAAACTCCTTTTGAACCTGGTTACCCTTATCTTGAGTAAAGCTAGATTTAGATGATCCTTTCTTGAACTTGTCATCACCCCCCTTATTCTTCCAAAGATCCTGTGATTCAAGCTCCAAAGAAAGCTTCTTAGGTTGTCTCTTGATTATCCAACACTTGTTAATCAGAGTTTCAAAGTCCTGAATTTCAAATGGTTGGACGGCATTTTGAATGTCTTCCCCCAGTCCTTCCTCAAACATAACACACTTCCAAGATTCATCTGGGTTAAATCTGTTGCAAGAAGAGAATTTAGATAATTGATTGAATTTGACCACGTACTGGCCAATAGACATGTCCCCTTGTTCTAACTTAAGAAATTCCATCTTTTTGGCGTTCTGAAGATTCTGTGGAAAGAACTTTCTCATAAATGAACTTCTGAAGATCCCCCATGTTGCGTGAGTCCTTGATGCCTCAAGAGCCCTCTTTGTATCCACCCACCAATCCTCTGCCTCGTCCTCCAACATGTAGGATGCAAAGAATACCTTATGCTCATCTGAGCAAGCCATAACAGTGAAGATCTTCTCTATCTCTTTGAGACAACCCTCAACTCTGACTGGGTTGTACTCTCCATTAAAAGAAGACGAATTTGATTTCCTGAATTCCAAGAGGTCTTGGAAAGTCTAATTTCTCCCAGTTACTTCTTGGTATGGTTGCCCTTTGTGGTATAGTGGTGGTGTAGGTGGTACTAGTTGTTGAGTTCTTAACCTCTCAAGCACTCTAGCAGTTACTACTGCCTGATCTCTCATTGCGTTGGTAGTTATAGCTGCCTGCTCTATTTGCTGCGTCATAGCATTGGCCATTGCCATCTTGGTGACTGCCACATCAATGCCTTCATTTCCAGAGTTCCTATTACTGCTCCCACGTGATCGCCCTCGCTCTCTTGCTGCCATAGTTTCCTGTAAATACAGAACATTACATATTGAGGTATCTAATCCTAATATCATGTAACATGCAACAGTAGTTAAAATAGTCAAAACAAGGCAGTCATACAATTCAATCGAATGTCTCACACAAGAGATAAAAGAAATGCACAACACAAGAAGGAACTCCTAAACATGCCTAAGCATAGTTAGACCACACCCCGGCTCAACAAGATGAACTACTCTGATACCATAACGTAACAGCCTAATACAAATTATCGTAAAATAAATGGAATATCTCAAAATAAATCGTATTAAGCATGTCACTTCTAAGATGCGAAAAATAAAAACCCGTAATAACTTATACAGTCATTATAGAGAGCCACGAATAAATAAAAGGTCATAGATATATAAACAACTCTAGCTAACAAGCCATAATGTATACATAAGCTTTTATAAACAACTAGAAATATACTAATATATAAACTGATTTACAAAGGAACAAAACATTAATCTAAGCCTTCTGTTTCTTCTTTTTCTTGCCCTTTCTCGTTTTAGGGACTTACTTGGATTTACATGGAATGCATGAGAAATCATAATTTCTCAGTATAAGCATACCAAGACTAACAGTTAATTATTTATAATAAATAAATCAACTAAACTCAAAGATACATTCGATGTAAAAGAATATCCGATAAACAACAATATCAAAGAATCACCCATACAATCCTAAGATACTATTGAACAAGCAACCAAACAATCAATCGGTTAAACAATGACAACTGCCCATACAATTGTCAAACATGTAATGCTTTATATTATAAAGAATGATTATGCTCAAACAAAGACCAAGTATTATGGATATGCAATGCCAATACAGATTTTAGAGTTAAAAATACAAGCTATTTACTTATTTCCTAGGAACTCTGTCCCCTTGTATATACTGAGTAGGATAGGCATCCAAGCCCTAACCCTACCTGGTGATGTGTGGACTCGTTCCCCTCACAAAGGTAAGAGTACTACTACTAACCCCATATACCGGTAACCCTGACCATACTAGCAAACATGCATGAAAAATTCAGATCCAACACTTCATTCTTAGGTCATATCATTGTGCATACCATCTAAGGTTACAATACATAGAAAATAAACAAATACCAGGTTTGAAAACCAAGGATGCAAGCCACATATTAAACACAAGAACATAGGAATATTAGCCTCACTTATCCAACTAAGTAGTATGATTCATATTACTAGCTAAACAGTATCTACAACATCTCACAAAAACTTACAAGTGATTTAGAAATCAACCTGATATTGACTGAAGTTGTTCTCGAGTCACCCACCTGGATCAAGCATTAAGAACTCAAGTCACGCCCCAGGAACTTGAGTCACGCATCAGGAACCCGAGTCACCCACCGGGATCACGCATCAGGAACTCGACTCACCCACCAGGATCACGCATCAGGAACTCGAGTCACGCACCAGGTACTCGAGTTATGCATTATATCACCCTTTGAATAATAATTCCCAAACTCTTCATATATGCAAGTTGATATTTCCCTCCAAGAATTATCCTAAAAAGTGCCTCAATACACCATAAAAGACTTGCACAAATGATCCCATCAAGTAGAGAATTTATTTAGCAACACATGCTAAATGGTACTATGTGCCCTATACCAACACTCAAGCGTTTCCATACCGGCGCTTAGGCACCCAAACAAGTTCACCACACAAAATTCTCTAGACTTTGGGCGCTCAGACGCTCGTTCCACTAGCGCCTACCACCCAGCAACACGCAAAATTCTTCTGGGCTTAGGGCGCTCAGATGCCCAAACCCCGAGCACTTAGGCGCTCATCGCCCAGCACAAAATCTGTGTAATTCTGTAGACATGAAGCACTATTCCATTAGTGCAAAACACGAAATTTGATCAATTTTAAATGGTTTCTTGATGATTTTAAGTCCTAAACAAGTTCATAAACATGAGAGAAACCAAAAACAGTAATTGATTCCATCAAAAATAGATTAAAACACTAAATCACTCCTCCACACCCCTAAAACCAACACTTAGAGTATTTTAGGTCCAAATGGAGAATTTTTAGTTTCTAATCCCAACTCTTAGCATGAACAAGTTATAAATCCATTTAAAACTTATCCAAGCAAGAAAATCACTTAAACAACACAAGAACTCATTTTTAGCATATTAGATATCAAATAACCTAAACACAGAGAAATGAGAAAAAGATGAAGTTCAAGCTCAAAAACCCCTACCTTGATAAACAAAGATGGAGTTAATGATTAAGATGATCACAAGTCTTCAATCCAGATTCTTGGATATTCATTTTCTCTTTGTCTTCCCCTTCTTTCTTTCTTCCTTTATTCCCTTGTTCTCCCTCTGTCGCTGTTTGCCAAAACCAGCTGTGAAAGAGTAAATGAGAAACAAGAAGAAAGGCTTGAAAATATCAACACCAAAGGGTCAACAAAAGAGGCTGGTAACCGTGGAAGGCTTATGGCCTGAAGTTACCACATTGATACTTCCCGATCTGCTAAAAATACTCAACTCTAGCTAAAACAAGATTTTTCAGGTTCCAACAACTTTAAAATAAATACTAAGATTAATAAAAAAAATGTCCTTTCACTAGTATCATAATTTTCTATATCTGTGACTAGTCAATCCGGTATTAAAACACATAACCAGTATGCCTAAAAATACCAAATGGACTCCGATTATTCTCAAACTTTAACCACATCACATAATACATATTTATAACTTAGAAATAAATTATTCATATCTATTTCCATTAGCGAAATCATTTAAGCTAATATGTGGGTCATTTTAAGTCATTTTTCACCTTTCGGCTTGCAGTACAATGCTTAAACTAACTCAGACTGTCACAAAAATAAACAGGCATGTTAAGCAAGTATTAAGCTACCTCTGTAACTATTTACAAGTCTAACATGTTGAAGAGGATGTTACATATCTCTTCCCTTTTTAAAATTTTGTCCCCAAAGTTGCTTACCTCATATAAACAACTATGAGTAGTCTTGCTGCATGTGGAACTCCAACTCTTAAGTTGCAACCTCAAAGCTAACACCATCCCAAAGAACCTTCACAAGAAGAATCTGCTTACCTCTAAGCTCTTTGACCCCTCTATCCATGATCCTCATAGGTCGTATTGCATAAGATAAATCATCTTTTAGCTGCACACATTCATTTTTTATGACATGTGAAGGATCTGGATTGTACTTCCTAAGTTGTGACATATGGAATACATCATGAAGGATTGACAAACTGGGTGGAAGTGCAATTTGGTAGGCTACAGGTCCAATTCTCTTTAGGAACTAGTAGGGACCAATGAAACGAGAGTTCAACTTCCCTGTTCTCAATGCTCTACCAATCCCTGTTGTCGGAGTGACTCTCAAGAATACATGATCTCCCTCACTGAACTCTAGAGGTCTTCTCCTCTTATCAGTATAACTCTTCTGCCTACTCTAAACCACAACCAACCTATCTCAGATTATTTTAATTTGATCTGTGGTCTGTTGTACTAACTTAGGACCTAGAATGATTTTCTCTCCAACCTTATACCAACATAAATGGGACCTACACTTTCTACCATAAAGTTTTTCATAAGGTGCCATACCTATACTAGTATGAAAACTGTTGTTGTGGGCAAACTCCACTAAGGGTAAGAACTTATCCCAACTCCCTTTCTGCTCTAGCACATATGCCCTTAGCATATCCTCAAGGGTTTGAATAGTCTTTTCTAATTGACCGTCAATCTGTGGATGGTACGTTGTACTTAGACGAAGCTTCATTCTGAAAGATTTCTACAAGGCTCCCCAAAATCTAGATGTGAATCTAAGGTCTCTATCAGAAACTATACTAAGGGATACGCCGTGCATCTTAACTATCTCCTGAAGGTATAGTTGGGCTAACCTATCCATGGAATAGTTAGCTTTAATAGGTATGAAATAGGCAGACTTGGTTAGTCTATCCACTACAACCCATATTACATCAAATTCCAACTGAGTTATGGGCAAGCCCATCACAAAATCCATTGTGTGTTATCCCACTTCCACTCAGGGATTTGCAAAGATTGAAGAGGTCCAATGGATTTCTGGTGTTCTATCTTGACCTTCAGACAAGTTAGGCACCTAGACACAAACTCGGCTATGTCCCTCTTCATACCAGACCACCAAAACAACTTCTTCAAGTCTTGATACATCTTAGTGGCCCCAGGATGGATAGTGTATTGACTACTATGAGCATCTTCCAGGATCCTTTCCTTGATTTTGGATTCACGAGGAATGCAAAATCTACCTCTAAACTTAATCATCCCATCATCTGACATATCAAATTCACCAGGATTACCTAAAAAGATTCACTCACAAAGATCACTAAGAGTCTCATCTTCCTTTTGAGTTTCCAAGATCTGAGTCCTAAAGTAACTCACTGTTTCCACTCGACTCAAATTGAGACTATGTGGCAACACAGCTACCGAAATACTCATGTCTCTAAAACTCTCAAGAAGTTCACTCTATTGGATTATCATACGGGACACATGTAAGGATTTCCTACTCAATGCATTAGCCACCACATTAGCTTTACCCGGATGGTACTTTAACACAAAGTCTTAGTCTTTCAAAAACTTCATCCATCTTCGTTGTCTCATGTTCAGTTCCTTCTGATCAAATAAGTACTTCAAACTCTTATGATCACTGAACACCTCAAACTGAACACTATACAAGTAATGTCTCCAAACCTTTAGGGCAAACACTACCGCGACTAACTCCAGATCATGAGTAGAGTAGTTCTCCTTATGAGGTCTCAACTACCATAATGCATAAGCAACAACTCTCCTATGTTGTATAAAAACACAACCCAGACCCATCTTTGAAGCATTATAATATTCCTCAAAGTTCTCCAAAGGATCCGAAATTACCAACAGTGGTGTAGTAGTTAACCTCACTTTAAGCTCTTGGAAACTGTCGTCATATACCTGAGTCCATTCGAAAGAACTACCTTTCCTAGTTAATCTAGTCAAGGGTAGGGCTAACTTAGAAAAACCCTTTATGAACCTTCTATAGTACCTCGCTAGGCCTATGAAGCTTCTGATTTTAGTCAAAGTGGTAGGTCTCTCCCACTGCAACACTGCATCAACCTTGCTTGGGTCCATAGAAATCCCACCCTGAGATATCACATGTCCCAAAAACTGCACATTCGAAAGCCAGAACTCACACTTAGATAACTTCACAAATAACTTATTTTCCTTAAGGTTCTTCAACACTATCCTCAAATGTTGTTCATGCTCCTTCATTTGTCAACCCAAAGGATATCATGAGGTACTCATAATGCTCATACCTAGTTATAAAAGCTGTCTTAGGGATATCTTCTTCCCTTACCTTTATCTAATGATAACCAGATCTAAGATCAATCTTCGAGAAAATCGCAGCTCCTCTCAGCTGATCCATTAGGTTGTCTATCCTAGGCAATGGATACTTGTTTTTAATGGTCACCTTGTTCAGTTGTCTGTAGTCCACATAGAACCTCATGGTACCATCCTTTTTCTTTACTAAAAGCACAACTGCTCCCTATAGAGAAACACTCGGCTTAATGAATTATTTATCCAACAAATCCTCAATTTGTTTTTTGAGTTTTGCTAACTCTAGTGCCACCATTCTGTAGGGTGCTGTAGAGATAGGTCCTATCCTAGGCACTAAGTCTATAGAAAACTCTGTTTCCCACTCGAGTGGCAACTTCACTATGTCACTACGAAAAACTTCAGGATATTCACTCACCACAAGTATTTTACGTAGGCTTTGCTCAACCTTAGCACTTAGTGAAAACAAGATAACGTATCCTAAAGATCCCCCCTCTAAACAGAGATTAACCTGATTCACATAGAGATGCATAGACTTAGATGGAAAAACTCTGGTAGGTATATATGACAAGAAAACCAAGGATTTTTCTGAATAGTTCAACACTACACAACCAATCCATGCCAAGGATGACATCAATATCTATAAGAGGTAAAGAGATAAGGTTTACACAAAAAATCCTATCTTCTACCTTTACACAACAATCAAGACACACTTTGAATGTCATAACTGGTTTACCAATAGGTATAGATATAGATAGGTCATATAAAAGTTTAGATATAGGTAAATTTATCTTATTCACACAATCATTCAAAACAAAGGAGTGGGATGCTCCTGAATCATACAACATAGTTAAAAGATGATTTTGAATAAAGCATTTACCTTCGATAAGGTTGGAAGATTAGGTCACTTGTTCACTACCTAAAGTGTAAACTCTTCCTCTGACTTATGGTTTCTAGGTAGGCGCAGTTTTCCTTCTTTGATGGATAGTCCTTTGCAAAATGTCTAGGTTCCCCACATATAAAGCACACTAGGCAAAGCCAATCTCCATGCTGTCTCCCACACTTGGAACACTTTGGTCCCACAAACTCCTTCTGAACTTGCTTACCCTTATCTTGAGTAAAGCTAGATTTAGAATATCCTTTCTTGAACTTGTGATCACCTCATCTTCCTCTTCTGAAGATCCTGTGACTTAGACTCCAAAGAAAGCTTCTTAGATTGCCTCTCAATTATCTGACAGTTGTTAATCAAAGTTTCAAAGTCCCGAATTTCAACCAGTTGGATGACATTCTGAATGTCTTCCCTTAGTCTTTCCTCAAACTTAACACACTTCCAAGATTCATCTGAGTTAAATCTGATGCAATAAGAGAATTTAGCCAATTCATTGAATTTGACCTCGTACTGGCCAATAGACATGTCCCCCTGTTCTAACTTAAGAAATTCCATCTCTTTGGCATTCTAAAGATTCTATGGAAAGAACTTTCTCATAAATGAAATTCTGAAGATCCCCCACATCGCGTGAGTCCTTGATGCCTCAAGAGCCTTCTTTGTATCCACCTACCAATCCTCTGCCTCCCTCCAACATGTACGAAGCAAAGAGTACCTTATACTCGTCTGAGCAAGCCATAATAGTGTAGATCTTCTCCATCTCCTTGAGCCAACCCTTAGCTCTAACTAGGTTGTACTCTCCGTTAAAAGAAGACGGATTTAATTTCCTGAATTCTGATAGGTCTTGGAAAGTCTGATTTCTCCTAGCTACCTCTTGGTATGGTTGCCCCAGGTGGAATGGTGGTGGTGTAGGTGGTACTGGTTGTTGACTTCCTAACCTCTCAAGCACTCTAGCAGTTATTGCTTCCTGATCTTTCATTGTGTTTGCAGTTATAGTTACCTGCTCTATTTGCTACGTCATGGCTTTGGTCATTGCTATCTTGACAGCTGCCACATTAGTGCCTTCATTTCCAGAGTTCCTATTACTGCTCCCACGCGGTCGCCCTCACCCTCTTACTGTTATAGTTTATTGTAGACACAGAACAATATATATTGAGGTAGCTAATCCCAATATGATGTAACGTGCAACAGTAGCTAAAATAGTCAAAACAAGGCAGTCATACAATTCAATTGAACGCCTCACACAAGAGACAAAAGAAATGCACAACACAAGAAGGAACTCCTAAACATGGCTAAACATAATCAGTCCACACTCTGGCTCAATAAGATGAACTGCTCTGATACTATAATGTAATACCCTAATACAAATTATCGTAAAATAAATGGAATATCTCGATATAAATCGTATTAAGCATGCCACTTCTAAGATGCGAAAAATAAAACCCCGTAATAACTTACACAGTCATTATAGAGAGCCACGGATGAATAAAAGGTCATATATATACAAACAACTCTAGCTAACATGCCATAATGTATACATAAGCCTTTATAAACAACCAGAAATATACTAATATACAAACTGGTTTACAAAAGAACAAAACACTAATCTAAGCCTTTTGTTTCTTCTTTTTCTTGCCCTTTCCCATTTTAGGGACTTCACTTGGATTTACATGGAATGCACAGGGGTAAGAAATCATAATTTCTCAGTATAAGTATACCAAGACCTGCAGTTAATTATTTACAATAAATAAATCAACTAAACTCAAAGATACATTCGATGTAAAAGAATATCCGATAAATAACAATATCAAAGAATTGTCCATATAATCCTAAGATACTATTGAACAAGCAATCAAACAATTAATCAGTTAAGCAATGACAACTGCTCATACAATTGTCAAACATGCAATGCTTTATGTTATGGATAATGATTATGCTCAAACAAAGACCAAGTATTATGGATATGCAATGCCAATGCAGATTTTAGAGTTGAAAATACAAGTTATTTACTTATTTCCTAGGAACTCTGTCCCTGATGCACAATTTTTAATTGTCGCATTTACAAACCCAAGTGCAGGTTGTCTCAAGTAATAAATTTTTTGGGAGTCCGAGGTAGATCCACAGGGAATTGTTGAAGATTAATTAAGGTGAAGTGAATATTTTGTTACTACGATTAAAATTATTTACTTGGGTAAAAAGATTCACTCTTGGTAAATAAAATAAAGGTAAGATTAATTCATTTTATAACTCAATTAGAATCCTCGCGACATGGAGGTTCCAATCGAAAAATATAACATTAAAAGTCCAATTAAAATAATATACGTAATTATATTATGTTTCCTAAAAATATTACCACCACTTATAAATGGGTTAAAGCATTCATTGTACCAATATTTTGTCTACAACAAATAAAGAACTCCACTTTATAAGGAGAGTTTCTAACACCACCACTTGTAAATGGGTTAAAGCATTCATTGTGCTAATCTCTTGTCTACAATAAATCAAGAACTCCACTTTACAAGGAGGGTTTCTAAATTATTGGAAACAAAATACAATACGTATAATGGTTACTAGAAAATATAAATCATTTAAGTACAAAAGAAGAATAAATCTAATCTTATTTTATTACTAAGAGCTTCACCCTTTCACCCAAGTAAAATGAAACTTAGTTACTCATAGATAAGAAGAAAGAAAGAGAGAAGAAGAAGAAGAAGAAGAAGAACATGACTTTAATTTAGAACAAAGGAAAATTACTACAAGAAAACCTAGTAACAAAATGACATCATTTTGGTAACTAACACCTAACACCCTCAATGATTTGCCAAGGCCCCATTTTATAGAGGATTAGAGATACAAAATGACAAGGGGGCTGAGTCATTAGTGGGTGGATGAGTAGAAAATGAGTGGAAAATGCCAAATGACTTTAGGTGAGTGGGAAATTATGGAGATTCCTTGTCTCCGAAATCATACAGCTCTGAAGTCATTGCATTCGTCATTTCTGAACCAAGTGGTCTTCATGAAAGTTGTAGGCCTGGATCTAAACTTTCAAATGACTTTAGTTTGAGTCCAATATCATATCTATAACTTCAGATACGTTCAAATTACTGAACACTGCCTAGGCCCAGTCACAACTCCTCTGTTCTGACTTCCAAGCCCAATATCACCTTCAAGAAGTCCGATTCTGGAAAAGTGTTCAACATAAAAGTTGTAGATATGGGTCTTAACTATTCAGCATCCAAATTTCGACTATTTGACAACTTATATCCCGAAATATGTTATGAACAGTATACATAGGTTAAGCTGTCAGGAAAAGCACTCTGGTTCTTGCTTCAACCCCAACTTGAGTTATCTACTCGTATGATTGGGCCTTTGAGGTATTCTTGAAAGTTGTAGAACTCTCTCTTATCTTTCAAATGCCACTAGAATCACCTTCAAATACCACCTACAGCCCAAGATATGACCCAAATACAGAAATATTGTAAGATAAGAATCATGCTAAAAAATTCAATTAAGTCCAATTTGAGTCTAAACTTACAAAACATAATACAACTCAATCAATTAAGTACATAGAGAGTGTAAATGACTAAGAATGAAAGCTTATTAATGTATCAAATATGTGATCATCAAACTCCCCCACACTTAACTTTTTACACTCTTGAGCAAAACACATAAGATCACTCACAAAAAAAAAATGAAACAGACTCAAAAGCTAAACACTCTAAAAGACTCAATTTCTAATAATATTTAAAAATGAAGAGCAATCATTCAAGTAATTAAAACATTCATGATATAACATATCTTCACTTCTCAAATCAACAAGTAAGGATATTTCACTTGAAAAGCATGAGTCAAGAATGATAGATTTTCACAAGATTCACTCTCAATCCCTCAAGTGTTTAAAAGATAGGTATTTCACTCAATTCAACCCATGAAATTTGAACTACCATAAGCTTGCTTATCTTCTACTTCTCCACTACTCAGAACACATGCACACACAAATCATGAGGACTTTATTCAAGGTTGTAATGGGGTCAAGGTAAAGGAGGAGGTAATATGAATATGACAAGTTAAATACTAAAGAATAAAAGAGCATGAGAGCTGAGTTTAATTAACAAGCATGAAAGTTCATTCCAACTCCACCTAATACAAATTCTCTTTACATATTCTTTTCCTTTCCTTTATTGCCTTGTTGACCTTCTTTTTCTTTTTACTTACTTTTTTTATTTTTTATTTTTATTTTTTTATTTTTATTTTTATTTTTATTTTTATTTTACAAAAAGAACATCATATATACATTTTTTTTAACTATTCTGCACACACACCCCCACACTTGTTTAAGAACTCATCGAATGACAAAACTAATGTTCTCTTATTCCCTAAGGTCAAGTAAGAACATGATTTTTCATTTAAGGTACATAATGAGTTCGAAATAAAGAATAGTCAAATAAGCTCAAAGGGGTTAAGCAAGGGGAAATAGGTCATTTCTAATGCTTTATGTTGGCAAGAATCAGAGAATTTCCAAGAAGTCATAAAAGTGCTTGATATCATATTGAGACAACATGCTGCTAAACAAGGCTGACTATTTGATTAAAGTAGCTATTTCAAGAAAAATGCCTCAATCATATTTATGTATGCATATGAAAATGTAGTCTAAAAAAGAATCAAAGCAAGTTCTAGAGTAACAATTCCATGAGCGAAATTCACACAAGAAAGAAAAGAATGGTACAAATGTTTAATCCATTCATCAATAGGCTCAAAATCTCACAAGGCATAATTTTATCATTCTCAGTCCACTAATTCAACATCCATAACCAAGCATGTAAATTTTAAGAAAGAAGACAATTTACTCAATCATGCAAATTTTCCTGAATTTGAATTGCTACTTCCACACAAACTAGTTATTACTCCAATTACTCCTTACTCTGCCACCAATTTTTGATGCGTCTCAAGAGTAAATAATTTACTCCTTACTCTGTCATCCCTAATTACTTTTGTTGTTAATAAATTGATGACAAACACAACAAACATATTAACAAACACACTCCTATTTTTTTTTGGGTTTTTTTTAATATAAACACAATAAACATATTAACAAACATACTTCCTATTTTTTTTTTGGGTTTTTTTTACAACCATCCTTCCCCCCAACCAGATCACAACATTATCCTCAATGTCAAAACATAGATAGGAAAAAGGATAGAATATATTACCTGTTGCTACAATTACTGAAAAGAAAAACCTCACACAAATTTAAACAGAAACAAAGTATGATAAATAAAACTAAAGCTTGTAATTAGTTAAATAGTTGGAGTGTCTTGGCTGGCTTTCTTTTCATTTTGCTTCTTTCACCACTTCCTTCACCGCTTCCTTCGGACCAATCTATCTGAAAGTCATTCTTGGATCAGGTTCATAAACAAAAGCTTCTAATTTATCAATCAACTCATCAACAGTGGAAGCAGAGATAAGGAGTCGTCTTGCTGAAGGTGTGACAAATTTCTGTTCCACAGCATGGTTAACAAAAGATAACAAATTATCAAAGAAATTATTAACATTCAACAAACCTATGGGTTTATGGTGGATGTTTAATTGGGCCCAAGAGACAACTTGAAAGACTTCTTCCAAAGTACCAAAACCACCAGGTAAGACAATGAATGCATCAAAGTTTTTAAGCATCGCCTTCATTCGTCCATGCATAGATGATACCTGAATTTCCAGTCCAATTGTCTTTCCAATGATGTTCCTTCGAGTTAAAGGTTCAGGAATGACACCTAAAACTTGACCACCTCTTACAAATGCAGAAAGTGATACAACCCTCATTAACCCAAGGCAACCTCCCCCATATACTACACAAATGTTCCTCGCAGTAAGTATTCTACCAACAGTGCTTGCTGCGTTTACAAACTCTAAACCATTCCCATAACTTGTCCCACAAAATACACAGATACTGAGAAATCTACGAACTGAAGAAGAAGCTCCCTCCATTTCTACACTCACACTCTCTTTGAATGATTATGAGTTGCAGGAAAGTGAAGAAAATGGAGTATTTAAATAGGGAAGAGAATAGAAAAAGTAATAATAGCTCCTATACAGGTAGGTTGACTGATGTCAGAAAAGTTTGAAAATTTAAAAATAATAATAATAATAAATTTTTTTTTTTTTTTTTTTTTTTTGTTTTGTTTTTTTTTTACTTTAAGAAAACCATCAGGGTAAAAAAGTCTAGAAACTTCCGAAGGATCCCATCCAAAGGATCGTCTGTCCAAAAACCAAAATTCAACAAAATCATACAAAGATAAAATAATAATAACAAATGATTACATACCTTTATGTATAAGTTTCATGACAGATCTTTATACTGCGCATCATGAGTGCAGTAATACCAAGACGGCTCAGCCAATCTAGGCATTCTTCTCCCTCCCGCTTGTGGGATATTTTGGATTGAGCTACGACACTACTAATTAAAGTGCGTAAATCTGACAGCTACCACCAACGACCACAGCCAGTGAGAAGTCGCTGAAGAGTCCATGGCATTAAATCACAGGATCCAGCTCAGAGGCATTGTCACGCGAGAATGCAAACACGGGACGCTTCTTTTGTCCATCGCCAGCGAGCCTTTAGTTAAAACACAGGAATGCTTGCGCGGCTCTCTACTGAGCATGGCACACGAACCTTATTTACCGGCCGGCGTGCGAAGGTCCACCCGAGTCAATGGACAGGTCCGCCACTCCACCAGCGGGGCTCCTAATCTAATTAAAGACCAAGTACAACCGAAGTTTCGCCCTTTTTTTATTTTATTTAATTTATTTCATTTTTTTTCATTTTTTTCTTTTTCATTTTTTTCATTTTTTTTTTTTTTTTGAAGATATACAAGATAATATATACATGTTATTGTGATTGTGGCTCACATCTTCCTCTGGTTTCACGTCCAGAAACGGCTTAAACGCCTTCTATGAGTCGGAGATAAGCTTCCCATCTAATTTTCTTTTAAATTGGCAAACAGGGTCTTTTTGAGTCAGATTCCAAAGACTATAACGCTCTTATTCGTCCTTGAAGAGATTTCACAAACTAAGAAGTTCACGCTGCACAACTCCACAAGAATGCATCTCAAGAGTCAATAAGATATTATCTAATGACTCCTTACTCAGTCCATTCTTAATGAAGAATATTTTATCTTATATGTTTATAGAAACCATCTCCAAAGAGTGACATCGCGTGTTGCAATTCCATCGTGCACACTTGTAACAAACTTTCATTCTTTTTGCTCTTCTCCTTTTTGAAAATGAACTTTTATCGAGACCAGGCATGTATGGGACAAATGAATCTAAAGATTCACCAGCTAAACAAACCTTTACTTTGATTATCCAGCGTATATCTTCTGGGATGCCCTTATACATTAATAATCTCAGTCTTTCACACCTAGCTTCATAGAATTTTGGTAGAGCATTTAGAGGGAGAGAAGGCAAATGTTTTCTTAGATTTGAGAGAATGACATCTATTTTAAAAGGAGAAGAATTCAGTTATTATGGGAAACTGAAAAACAAATCGACTTGAGAGTCACGGAGTACCGTTATCCGCCATTTAACCAGGAACACAAAGAACTGCAAAAAGAAAGAAACAACATTAAAATAAATTCTACTCATAACAAGGATTAGAAAGAGAAATGGATTCTACCTCAACAACTTGATGCTCCAGAAATGGTTTGAGTCTTTGTCCATTGACCTTAAATACAATACCATTCCTAGGATTCTCAATGTCTATGGCCCCATAAGAATACACATGTTTGACAGTATAAGGACCAATCCACCTAGATCTCAATTTTTTAGGGAATAGGTGAAGACGAGAATTATAAAGCAGAACTTTTTGACCAATTTCAAAAGTTTTTCTCAAAATTGATTTGTCATGAAAAGCTTTTGTTCTAACTTTATAAATCTTTGAGTTTTCATATGTATCATTTCTTAATTTCTCAAGTTCATTCAATTGCAATTTGCGTAACTTGGAAGCATCATCAAGACTTAAGTTGAAAGCTTTAATGGCCCAAAATGCTTTATGCTCCAATTCTACACGCAAATGACAAAGTTTTTCATAAACTAACCGATAGGGAGACATGCCTAGAGATGTTTTAAAAGCAGTACGATAAGCCCAAAGTGCATCGTTTAGTCTTAAAGACCAATCTTTACGATTTGGGTTAACTGTTTTTTCCAAAATTTGTTTAATCTCCCTATTTGTCAATTCAACTTGTCCACTTGTCTGAGGATGATAAGGGGTTGCAATTTTGTGGGTAATGCAATATTTCTTCATTAAGGATTCAAATGGTTTATTGCAAAAATGTGTTCCCCCATCACTGATGATAGCTCGAGGAATTCCAAATCGACTCAAAATATTTTCTTTTAAAAATTTTAAAACAGTTTTATGATCATTGTGCCGACATGGAATCGCCTCAATCCATTTTGAGACATAATCAACTGCAACCAAAATGTACACAAATCCAAAAGATGATGGAAATGGACCCATGAAATCAATTCCCCAACAATAAAAAATTTCAATGACAAGGATAGGGTTCAAAGGCATCATATTTCTTTTAGAAATGGACCCCAATTTTTGACAACTTTCACAACTTTTACAAAAAGTATAAGTGTCCTTGAATAAAGTGGGCCAATAAAATCCACACGCAAGATTTTTGCAGCTATTTTCTTTGAAGAAAAATGACCTCCACATGCTTCGAATGACAAAATTTAATGACACTACTTACCTCATTGTCGGTACACATCTCGAAAGATTTGATCAGACAATATTTGAACAAATATGGGTCATCCCAAAAGAAATTTTTCACCTCAATCAAAAACTTTTTTCTGTCTTGGTGTGTCCACTGAGGTGGCATCTTACCTGTTATAAGAAAATTGACAATGTTAGCAAACTAAGGCATGCAATTGACAGAAAATAAAAATTCATCAGCAAAAGAATCATTGATAGGTGTGCTATCAAAAGATGAGCCTGTTGTCAGCCTTGACAAATGATCTGCAACAACATTTTCGGCTCCGTTCTTGTCTTTTATTGTGATGTTGAATTCTTGAAGCAACAAGATTCACCGTATCAACCTAGGTTTGGCATCCTGTTTAGACATTAAATATCTAACAGCAGCATGATCAGTGAAAACAACAGTGGACGAACCAATTAAATAAGCTCAAAAATTGTCCAATGTAAAAATTACAAGAAGTAGTTCTTTTTCAGTAGTGGTGTAATTCATTTGTGCACTATTCAAAGTTCAACTTACGTAATAAATTACATGAGGCTTACCTTCCTTTCTTTGGCCTAAAACAGTGCCAACAGCAAAATCACTAGCATCACACATCAACTCAAAAGGCAAAGACCAGTCAGGAGATTGCATGATAGGAGCAGAAGTCAAAAGACCGATTAATTTTTTAAAAGATTTTTGACAATCTTGAGTCCAATCAAATGGTGTATCTTTTGTTAGAAGATTACATAAAGGACTAGATATGGCACTAAAGTCCTTTACAAATCTTACTGTAAAATCTGCATGTCCTAAAAAAAGAACGAACTTCTCATTTGTTTTTGGGAAAGGCAAATGAGCAATTAATTCAACTTTGGCCTTATCAACTTCAATTCCTTTAGAAGATATCACATGACCTAACACTATTCCTGAGGTAACCATGTAATGACATTTTTCTCAATTTAACACAAATCCATTTTCTTCGCATCTTTTAAGAACTTTTTCCAAATTATCAAGATAATTTTCAAAAGAATTTTCAAAAACTGTTAGATCATCCATGAAAACCTCTAAATAATGCTCAATCATATCACTAAAAATACTTAGCATGCATCTTTGAAAAGTTACCGGAGCATTACAAAGACCAAAAAGCATTATTCTATATGCAAAAGTTCCAAAGGGGCAAGTAAAAGTGGTCTTTTCTTGGTCCTCTAATGCAATTGGTATTTGATTATACCCTGAATAACCATCAAGAAAATAATAGTAAGAATGTCCTGCTACTCTTTCCAGAATCTGATCAAGAAATGGCAATGAAAAATGGTCTTTCCTAGTGGCTACATTCAATTTTCTGAAATCAATACACATACGCCAACTAGATAAGACTCGAGTAGGTATTAATTCTCCTTTTTCATTTTCAACCACTGTTATTCCAGATTTCTTAGGCACAACTTGTGTAGGGCTTACCCACTGGCTATCAGAGATAGGATAGATAATTCCAACATCAAGTAATTTAAGAACTTCAGCTCTAACTACCTCTTTCATGTGTTGATTTAATCTTCTTTGAAGTTGTTGAGATGTTTTAGCATTATCCTCTAAATGTATTCTATGTGTACAGATTAATGGATTAATGCCTTTTATATCCTTTAATGTCCATCTAATTGCACTTTTATGTCTTTTAAGTACTTCTATCAACTTACCTTCTTGTTCTTTGGTCAGGGATGAGGAAATTACCCTTTGGAGAGCTTTGTTCTTCTCCCAAAATGTGTACTTCAACCCATCGTAATGACTTGGTTCCAGTGTGGGTACCTCTTCATGGGCATAATCATTCATGGATTTTAGCTCTTGAATCTTGGCTTCCTTCCTTTGTATTTCATTTCTGTATACAGTCAAGCAAAGAGCATATTTGTAGAGAAACATCATCATCTAATTGTGTAATTTGAATCAAATGAATTAATTAAACAGATTTCTAATAGGTCAGAAGAACTCCTGATTTGAAAATGATCATCTATAATGGCCTTAATCCCTTCAATCTCTTCTTTTTCATCATAAACTTCTTGTGGTTGCTTGCACATGTTGAAAACATTAAGCTCCAGTGTCATATTTCCAAAAGTTAGCTTCACCACTCCATTTCTGCAATTTATCAAAGCATTAGATGTTGCTAAAAATGGGTGACCCAAAATAACAGGAACTGACTTAGAACTATCAACCATAGATTCAGTTTCCAAGACAATAAAATCCACAGTATATATGAATTTATCAACTTGTACCAACACATCTACTATTCCTTTTAGAATTTTAATTGATCTATCAGCAAGTAGAAGAGTTACAGAAGTTGGTTTTAACTCACCAAGGTTGAGTTGCTGATAAATTGAATATGGAAGCAAATTAACACTAGCACCAAGATCAAGTAAAGCTCGTTCAATTTTATATTCACCAATAATGCATGAAACTATAGGACAACCAGGGTCTTTATATTTCAACTCATTATTATTTTGAATAATGGAGCTTACCTGTTCAGTCAAAAATACATTCTTTTTCACATTATGTTTCCTTTTAACAGTGCACAAGTCTTTAAAAAATTTGGCATAACAAGGAATCTACTTGATAGTATCTAACAGAGGAATATTGACCTTCACTTGTTTAAAAATTTCAAAAATGTCACTGTTATGATTCACTTTACTTGATTTGTTTAATGCTTGAGGAAATAGGGGTGAAGACGAGGGTTTGATCTCCTTTTGGCTAGGTGGCTTATCAACTCCTTCCTCATCTTTAGAAATTGACTCATCATCTTTCTCAAAAAGTTCAAGAATTTGTTTTTCAACAACCTTTCCACTCCTAAGAGTTATCACTGAGTTGACTTGATCTATTTTTTGACTTTCTGAACTACCCTCATTTAGGCTAAACTGACCCTTGGGATTTGGTTGAGGTTGAGAGGGAAACTTTCCTTTCTCATGAATGGCAAGTGCAGAAGAAAGTTTAGCAAGAGTGTCTTTTATGTCAATTATGGCTTGAGTATTTTGGTTATTGATGGCCTCTTATTTTTCCATGAATGTATGCAATGTTCCTTCAAGGTTTTTCCTATATGGTGGGACATAGGGTGCATATCCTTGAGGATTTTGAGAATCTTCTTTGTGCATGAGGAGGTGGTGGTTGCATGAATTGTGGCTGGTTGCTATTCCTCCAACTGAAGTTCAGGTGATTTCTCCATCCCGGATTGTATGTATCTGAAAAAGAAGAAGTGAATGGCTTTTTAAAATTGTTCATTACATTTACTTGCTCATGCACAACTTCTTTAAAAACAGGAATTTTTGGACATTCATTTGTTGAGTGTCCTAATTCATCACAAATGCCACAAATTTCTTCATTTTGCATAGATTTGATTTCTTTTACTTTCCCTGATTCCATGGCTTCAACCTTTTTCTAGACAAACTAGCAAACTTTGCATTTAGATTTTCTTCTTGACTAAGATGATATTTTCTTTTACTAGCATTTGCAAGGTTTGATCTAATTGAATTTTCAGAAGGATTAGTACCATGCCAAGATTGAGAATTTTCAGCCAAATGGTCTAAATAGTCTAAAGCTTCATTAGGTTCTTTATCAAGAAATTCACCATTGCACATTGTTTCCACAAATTGTTTAGTTTCAGGTGCTAACCCTTCATAAAAGAAGCTTATAGTGCGCCATTTTTCAAAACCATGATGTGGGCAAGAATTCAACAAATCTTTAAAACGTTCCCAACTTTGAAAATATGCTTCATTTGAATTTTGGGAAAAATTTTGGATTTGTCTTTTCAAAGCATTGGTTTTATGTGTTGGAAAAAATTTCTTCAAAAACTCACATTGCATTTCTTGCCATGTGCCAATTGATCTTGGTTTCAAAGTGTTAAGCCAAGTTTTTGCTTTATCTTTCAAAGAAAAAGGAAACAATTTAAGCTTAACAACCTCTTCAGTACAAGTTTGATCATGAAAAGCGGTACATACTTCCTCAAATTCTTTTAGATGTAAATATGGGTTTTCAGATTCTAAACCATGGAAATTAGGAAGTAAAGAAATCATACCTGGCTTGAATCTAAAATTATTGGCATTGAGTGGAAAGATAAAACATGATGGACTAGAATTTCGAGATGGTTGCAAATACTCACGCATGGTTCGCAATGGTTGATTTTCATGTTCATCATGCACACTTTCGTTTTCAGCCATTGTGCTTAATGTGTGTGATTGTGATTCAAACAAATCAATATGTAAAGTACCTGGATTAACTCTAACCAAACGACCAGAATTTAAATCACGATACCAATTAAGCATAAACAAGTAACTTACAGTATAAAATAAAATGTACAAGCTAGTAGTATAAATCATTCATTAAATATTAACAAAGGTGTGGTATAAACCAACCACCAAATAAGTTAAAAAGCATAAAAATTAAAAAGTTAGTATACAGATAAAGTAAAAAGTTAGATAGTTAGTAAGAGAGTTAGTAAGTTAGTAAACAAAAAAAAAAATGACGAGAAAATAAATACGAGAAAATAAAGTACAAAAAAAAGGGAGAGTTATCCCCACTAAGTTAAAATGTACAAGAAAATAAAATGGAGAATTACCCCCACTGTACAGAAATTAAAATGCAGAAAATAAAGTACAGAAAGTAAATTTAAAATATGAAAATTGGAGAATCGGCAAACCAATATTTTACTCCAGCGAGAGAGGAGAGAAGAAGAAAGATTATTTCATTAATGATTAAAAATTATAGAGAAATTAGGGAGAGTTTCCCCCACAAGTTAGTATGCACAGAAATTAAAAAGGGAGAGGTTCCCCCACTAGTTAGTATGTTAGTATATATACAAAATTTTTTATACCAGAAATTCAGTCTTCAAATCAAATCTCCGGCAACGGCGCCAAAAACTTGATGCACAATTTTTAATTGTCTCATTTGCAAACCCAAGTACAGGTTGTCTCAAGTAATAAATTTCTCGAGAGTCCGAGATCGATCCACAGGGAATTGTTGAAGATTAATTAAGGTGAAGTGAATATTTTGTTACTACGATTAAAATTATTTACTTGGGTAAAAAAATTCACTCTTGGTAAATAAAATAAAGGTAAGATTAATTCCTTTTATAACTCAATTAGAATCCTCGCAACATGGAGGTTCCAATCGAAAAATACAACATTAAAAGTCTAATTAAGATAATATACGTAATTATATTATGTTTCCTAAAAATATTACCACCACTTATAAATGGGTTAAAGCATTCATTATGCTAATATTTTGTCTACAACAAATCAAGAACTCCACTTTATAAGGAGAGTTTCTAACACCACCACTTGTAAATGGGTTAAAGCATTCATTGTGTCAATCTCTTGTCTACAATAAATCAAGAACTCCATTTTACAAGGAGGGTTTATAAATTATTTGAAACAAAATACAATACGTATAATGGTTACTAGAAAATATAAATCATTTAAGCACAAGAGAAGAATAAATCTAACCTTATTTTATTACCAAGAGCTTCACCCTTTCACCCAAGTAAAATGAAACTTAGTTACTCATAGATAAGAAGAAAGAAAGAGAGAAGAAGAAGAAGAAGAAGAAGAACATGACTTTAATTTAGAACAAAGGAAAATTACTACAAGAAAACCTAGTAACAAAATGACATCATTTTGGTAACTAACACCTAACACCCTCAATGATCTGCCAAGGCCCCCTTTTATAGAGGATTAGAGATACAAAACGACAAGGGGGCTGAGTCATTAGTGGGTGGATGAGTGGAAAATGAGTGGAAAATGCCAAATGACTTTAGGTGAGTGGGAAATTATGGAGATTCCTTGTCTCCGAAATCATACAGCTCTGAAGTCATTGCATTCATCATTTCTGAACCAAGTGGTCTTCATGAAAGTTGTAGGCCTGGATCTTAACTTTCAAATGCCTTTAGTTTGAGTCCAATATTATATCTATAACTCCAGATACGTTCAAATTACTGAACACTGCCAGGCCCAGTCACAGCTCCTCTGTTCTGACTTCCAAGCCCAATATCACCTTCAAGGAGTCCGATTCTGGAAAAGTGTTCAACATAAAAGTTGTAGATATGGGTCTTAATATTCAGCATCTAAATTTCAGCCTATTTGACAACTTATATCCCGAAATATGTGATGAACAGTACATATAGGTTAAGCTGTCAGGAAAAGCACTCTGGTTCTTGCTTCAACCCCAATTTGAGTTATCTACTCGTGTGATTGGGCCTTTGAGGTATTCTTGAAAGTTGTAGAAATCTCTCTTATCTTTCAAATGCTACTAGAATCACCTCCAAGACCACCTATAGCCCAAGATATGACCCAAATACAGAAACAGTGTAAGATAAGAATCATGCTGAAAAATTCAATTAAGTCCAATTTGAGTCCAAACTTACAAAACTTAATAAAACTCAATCAATTAAGTACATAGAGAGTGTAAATGACTAAGAATGAAAGCTTATTAATGTATCAAACATGTGATCATCAGTCCCTTTGTATATACTGAGTAGGATAGGCATCCAAGCCCTGACCCTACCTGGTGATGTGTGGACTCATTCCTCTCACAAAGGTAAGAGTACTACTACCAACCTTATACACCGGTAACCCTGGCCATACTAGTAAACATGCATGGAAAATTCAGATCCAACACTTCATTCTTAGGTCATATGGTTGTGCACACCATCTAAGGTTACAATACATAGGAGATAAGCAAATACCAAGTTTGAAAACCAAGGATTCAAGTCACATATTAAACCCTAGAACATAGGAATCTTAG